>CM057843.1:38083331-38683331 GCA_030068075.1 Paguma larvata | reverse complement strand
CACTCTGGAAAACAGGATGGAGATTCCTCAAAACATTAAAAATAAAACTACCCTACAATCGAGCAATTTCACTACTAGGTATTTATCCCAAGAATACAAAAATATTAACTCAAAGGAACACATGCACCTTAATGTTTATGGCGGTGTTATCTATAATAGCCAAATTATGGAAACAACCCAAGTGTTCGTCAATACATGAATAAATAAAGAAGAGGTGGTATACTCAGTCACAAAAAAGAATGAAATCTTGCCATTTGCAGTGACATCGATGGAGTTAGAAAGTCTTATGCCAAAGGAAATAAGCTAGAGAAAGACGAATACCATATGATTTCACATATAAGTGGAAATTAAGAAACAAAACAAGCAAAGGAGGAAAAAGTGAGAAACAGACAGAGTGGCAGAGCACCTGAGTGGCTCAGTCAGTTAAGTGTCCAACGCTTGATTTCAGCTCAGGTCGTGATCTCATGGTTGTGAGGTTGAGCCCCACATCTGGCTCCATGCTGAGCACGGAGCCTGCTTGGGATTCTCTCTCCCTCTCGATCTGCCCCTCTCCCATTCATTCTCTCTCTCTCTCTCTCTTTTTCTCTCTCTCTCACAATAAACATTTATAATTTTTTTTTAAAAAGAGAGAGGCAAGAACCAGACTCTTAACTATGAAGAACACACAGATGATAACCAGAAGGGAGGTGGGTGGGGGGAATGAGTTAAATAGATGATGTGGATTAAGGAGAGCACTTGTGATGACGACCAGGTGTTGGATGGAAGTAATCACTCAATGTAAGTCAATGTAATCACTATATTGAATACATGAAATATTACACTGTATGTTACCTAACCAGAATTTGAATAAAAACCTTAAAAAGGGGGGCACCTGGGGCTCAGTTAGTTAAGTGGCCGACTTCAGCTCAGGTCACGATCTCACGGCCCATGAGTTCAAGCCCCACGTCACGCTCTGTGCCGACACTCAAAGCCTGTAGGCTACTTCAGATTCTGTGTCCCTGTCTCTCTCTTCCCATCCCCTGCTCATGGTCTGTCTCTCTCTTTCTCAAAAATAAATAAACATTAAAAAACTTTGTAATTAAAAAAATTTTTTTAATTAAAAACCTAAAAAAATATTCTAGAGGAGTATCACAGTCACAAATGACCTCAAGTTCAGACTTCGTCGTTATCTCTCCAGATGAAGTCACTCCTACAAGCAAATATCACTAACAAGACGGAAATCTTCCCTTTAAATTTATTTCTCAACATTGAGCCCTCCACCTGTGATCCTTATCTGTTCACTGTCAATCTCTCCAGCCAGAATATAACATTCATGTAGGCAAGGACTTTATTTCTTTCACAGAAGGATCCCTACCTAGAACAGAACCTGGCCCATAGGAGACTCAATATCTTTTGGATGAAAGGAAATTATAATACAAAGTCTTAATTTATTGAGAGCAAGACCATCTCTAATCATATCAGCAGAGATAGTGTCATTGGCTTCCTAAATGGTCCCCTTCTATCTTTGTTCTCTCGCTCTCTCACACAGCAACCAAAGCAGCTCTGCTAAAATCGGCTCACAACTTTCCAATGGCTTCTCACACCACTCAGAGTAAAAGCCAAAATCTTCACTATAACTCACAAGGTCCTACACAATCTAAACCTGAGTCTTCCAATAATGGTAGTCACAGCAGCTATTTAAAATTAAATTAGGGGCGCCTGGGTGGCTCAGTCGGTTAAGTGTCCGACTTTGGCTCAGGTCATGATCTCATGGTTCATGAGTTCGAGCTCTACATTGGACTGCGTGCTGACATCTTGGAGCCTGGAGTCTGCTTCGGATTCTGTGTCTCCCTCTCTCTCTGCCCCTCCCCTGCTTGTGCTCCTTCTCTCTCTCCCTCTCTCTCTCTCTCTCTCTCTCTTCTCTCTCTCTCTCTTTCCCCTTCTGTCTTTCTCTCTCTCTCTCAAAAATAAAAATGATAATAAAATAAAAATAAATAAATAAATAAATAAAATTACAAATTCAGTTCCTCGGTCACACTAGCCACATTTGAAATGCACAGTCACCATACGTGGCTAATGGCTACCATATTGGACAGCACAGAAATACAAAATTTTTCATCATTGTGGAAAGTTTTATTGCACATCACTGATCTAGACCCTCACTGCCCATCTACCGTAAAATGCTTATCTTCCACCGCTTACTCTCCAGTTCATTCTATTGCGTCTACATGGCCTTTTTACAATTCCTCCTACACACCAGATGGGCTCTCCTCTTGTGGTCTTTGGCTTTGCCCTTCCCTCTTCTCAAATGCTGTTCCTCAGATATCTGCATAGCTGTTTCCCTCACCACTTTCAAGTCTTGACTCAAATGTTACTTCAGGAGGCCCTCTCTAACCACCCCAATTTAAATGACAACATCTACACTGTCAAGGTACTGTCACAGAAGTGTTCGCTTCAAAATGGTTTATTTTATGTTATATGAATTTTCACCTCAATAAATTATGTTTTAAATACATATTTAAGTGAAATCACAATCTCCAATGCCCCATCCCTTTTCTGATTTGTCTTTTCGATAACACTACCATCTAATAGATGACATATTTACTAGTATATTCCATCTAAAGTACTACATATTTATATTTATTACACTACATACGTATTTATATATACTATCTCTATGCCTGCTATATTATATGTACTACCTTTATAATTATTATACAACATCTAATGTGATATAAATGTCTATTAAACTGGAGTGCCTGCTTGGGATTCTCTCTTTCCCTCTTTCTCTGCCCTTCCTCTGCATGCGTGTACATGCTCTCTCTCTAAATTAATAAACATTTTTTAAAGTCTACTAAATTACATATTTACAATTATACTGTATATGTGTAAGTATATAGTATATTAGATCTAATCTACTACATAATGTATTACATCTAATTGAATATATTACATCTAATCTAATATACTACATATTTATAAATGTAAGAAACAGAACTTTTTTTAAGTTTATTTATTTAGAGAGAGACAGAGACAGCATGAGCATGGGAAGGGCAGAGAGAGAGAGATAAAGGGAGAATCCCAAGCAGGCCCCACACTGTCAGCTCAGAACCTGACACAGGGCTCGAACTCACAAATTGTAAGATCACGACCTGAGACAAAGAATCAGATGCTTAACCAACTGAGCCACCCAGGTGCCCCTTTTTAATAGATATTAATTCTGCTACTTCAAGATCAAAAATTTCTGCATGGCCAAAATAATCACACTTGCAACTCCTAACACAAAGGGCTAACTCCTTTAATACATCAACGAGCTTCAAATTGATGAGAAAGAAACTAACTTGTATAAAAATAAGCAAAGGATATGAACAAATAGTTCTCAGTAGTGTGAAAAGACAGTCAATCCCATTCTTCAAAAAAGATCCAAATCAAAACTACCCTGAGATAGTATCTTACTAGATTGACCAAGATCAAAAAGTTGAAAAATACATGGGGTACTCATCACTTGCAGATAGGAGTTTAAATTAGTTCAACCTCTACAGAGGAAATTTGGTAATACCTACCAAAATGACAGACCTCATACCTGTTGGCTGTTGGTGAGGAACAATTTCTCCACTGCCCTCTTAAGGTCTTTGACTGTGCTTGAGAATTAAATTGACATAAGACAGATCAACAGGAGAAAAGCATATACATTTTTAAAAACTTTACAAGTACATGGGAGTCCCCACGGAAAATGAAGACTCAAAGTAACAGAGTCAAACACTTAGGTGCTGAATTGGCCCAAGAGTTGTAAATTGAGTTAAAAATGTGTACAGGCAAGGGACTTGGGCTAGGGTAGTTAACTAGGTGGAGAAATGACTAAGAAGATAAAGGTTAGTTTAACAAAGTTTGTACAGATTTCTGTCAGCCTCAACTGCTCATCCCCAGAGGTAAGAATGTCACTTTCCTTCTAGTATAAAGAGAGCATCTTCCATATTGGGCAGGAGGGGTGGTTATCTCCTGCATTCAAGAAGAAAGAGGAGAGAGATCAGTGCTCTGCTTAACACCTGCTGTTTTCCGAGTCCCTTAACTCAAAGTAATCATTTTGCCAAAGTCACATATTTTGGGTGGCATATTCATGCTCTAGCATTTCAGTCCTAGGAGACTGTCTAGGATACACATGTTCCAAATGCCACCCAGACAGGGTAATTCATTACATGGTTATTTATACCAGCAAAAGGTTGGGGACATAACTAACCATTTACTAGATTAAATATATTATTGGGTTAAATATTTACTAGGTTATTTACTACTATATTTACTAGGTTAAATAACTAGGGGACTAGTTAAATTATGTTTTATCCTTACCATGAAATATTCTGCGGCCATTTTTTAATGTTTATTTTTAAGGGGGGGAGGGAGAAAAAGAGAGAGCATGATCAGGGGAGGGACAGAGAGAGGGAGACAGAGAAACTGAAGCAGAGAGCCCCATGTGCAGCTCGAACCCACAAACTGTGAGATCATGACCTGAAGTCGGACACTTAATGGACTGAGACACTCAGATGCCCCCTGTAGCCACTTTAATGACTTAAGAAACTCTTTGCGTGATGATGTAAAAGATTTCCAAAAGGAAAAAGTATATGAAACAGTACGGATAGTACACTACTATTTGTGTAAAAAGGAGAAAAAATAAATACAAAGTATGTACGTATACTTTTTTCTTGTAAAATGTTCTGAAAGGAAATCCAAGAAAATAGTAAGGCTGGTTGCCTGCATACAGAGAAACTAAGGGGCTGGGAGACAGAAGAGGCAAGGAGATCACAGTGTATATTCACCATACTTTGATTTTTGAACCATATGCATGTTTTACACTCTTAAAAAATTGAAATAAAAAAGAATTAACTGTTTTGGGGAGTACTAAACAAGAGCTAAAAGACCATACAGCACAGTGACACGGGAGATGAGAAGGGTGGTGCTCAGAACCCTCCTACACTGTTGGTGGGAATGCAAACTGGTGCAGCCACTCTGGAAAACGGTGTGGAGTTTCCTCAAAAAAATGAAAATAGAGCTACCCTATGACCCAGCAATAGCACTGCTAGGAATCTACCCAAGAGACACAGGAATGCTGATGCATAGGGGCACGTGTACCCCAATGTTCATAGCAGCACTTTCGACAATAGCCAAATCATGGAAGCAGACCAAGTGCCCATCAACTGACGAATGGATAAAGAAGTTGTGGCACATATATACAATGGACTACTACATGGCAATGAGAAAAAATGAAATCTGGCCATGTGTAGCAACATGGATGGAACTGGAGGGTATTATGTTAAGTGAAATAAGTCAGTCAGAGAAGGGTGGTGCTCAGAATTAAAGCTTGCCAAGTTCATTTTATTGTTTGAGTAGAGACTTAGGATCCTGGTTAAATGTAAAATTTGTTAAGTTAATTATGAGTGTTAGGGCGCCTGTGTGGCTCAGTCAGTTAAGGGTCAGACTCTTGGTTTCAGCTCAGGTCGTGATCTCACAGTCGTGAGATGGAGCCCCACGTGTGGTTCCACACCAGGTATGAAGCCTGCTTAAGATTCTCTCTCTCTCTCTCTCTCTCTCTCTCTCTTTCTCCTCTCCCCTCCCCATCCCACCCCTCTCCTGCTCACACTTCCCCAAAAATAAAATCAGGTGTTAAAAATGTGGGGATAATTACTAGAATGAATCATGAATAATTTAATGAATAATCATTAAAATGAATACTTATCAAACAAATAGAAGGAAAAAAGAATAAGAAAAAAGAGAAAATATGGGATAAAAGAAAATGCAAAACAAAACAGGCAGATGGGGAGCCTGGATGGCTCAGTCAGTTGAACATCCAACTTCAGCTCAGGTCACGATCTTGTGGTTTGTGATTTCGAGCCCCACATGGGGCTCTGTGCTGACAGTTCAGAGCCTGGAGCCTGCTTCTGATTCTGTGTCTCCCTCTCTCTCTGCCTCTCTCTCTCTCTCTCTCTCTCTCTCTCTCTCTCAAAATTAAATAAATATTTTTTTAAAACATTTTAAATAGAAAAATCCAACTATGTTAGTAATCACAATACAAGATTAAACATACTAGTTTTAAAAATCAAGGATTAAAAAGAAAAAATATATAGACAACGGATCATCTTTCAAGTTTAAATGAAAAGGGATACTGAGGGGTGCCTAGGTGGCTCAGTCGGCTCAGGGTCATGATCTTGCTGCTAGTGAGTTTGAGCCCCGCATCAGGCTCTGCTGACAGCTCAGAACCCGGAGCCTGCTTCAGATTCTGTCTCCATCTCTCTTCGCCTCCCCTGCTTGCACTCTCTCTCTCTTTCTCTCTCTCTCTCTTTCTCTCTGAAATATAAAATAAAATATAAAAAATTTTTAAAAAGATACCGAGACTGATTTTTAATAATTTTCAGATATATGTTCTTTAAAGGAAGCACATCTAAAATACAACACAGAAAGTTTGAAAATAAAAAGACAGACAAAGATAAATCAGGCAAATACAAATCAAAGAGAGCTGGTATCAATATATTAGCATAGGTAAAGTAAAATTTAAGGAAAACATAGCTAAAGATAAAGATGCTATTTAATTACTTTTAAAAATCTTCAGGAGCGCATGGGTGGCTAGGTCGGTTAAGCGTCTGACTTCGGCTCAGGTCATGATCTCACTGTTCATGAGTTCAAGCCCCGCGTCGGGCTCTATGCTGACAGCTCAGAGCCTGGAGCCTGCTTCGGATTCTGTGTCCCTCTCTCACTCTGTCCTTCACCCGCTGATGCTCTGTCTCTCTCTCTTAAGAATAAATAAAACATTGAAAAATTTTCTAAATAAATAAATAAATACCTTCAGGAAGGTATAACTATCCCGAACTTGTATGCACCTAGCAAACTGACAGATAAGGTGACAATTAACAGAGTTGTAAGGATTAACTTCAGATTTTTTAAAGGCATTATGCATGCTAAAAAAGTGAATAGGCAAACCCATAATCACAGTGGGAAATATTCATCATGCATCTCCAGAAACTGAGAAAGCAGACTAAAAGAAAAGAAAGAAAAGAAAAGAAAAAGAAACAAAAGAAAAAGGAAGAAGAAGAAAAGAAAAAGGAAGGAGAAGGAGAAGAAAAAGGAAGGAGAAGGAGAAGAAGAAGAAAAAGAAGAAATCAACTCATCTTACAAAAAACTCTACCTGCTCAGGAAGAGAGACATGGAACTGAAGCTTGATACAGAATCAGAATCCAGGAAAAACTGTTTCCAGACAAGAGAAGCTTGAGCACTTTAGTGGCCAGGAGGAAGGGCCCTTAGGGCTACGGTTCACAATCCTGGCAGGACAACGGAATCACCAAGAACAGCTTTTAACAGCCCTGTGCCCAGGCCACAACCCAATCCAATGAAATCAGATCTCGGGATGGGGCTTAAGCTTCGGCATTTTTTTAAAGTTCCAACATGCAGCCAAAGCTGACAACCGCTGCTCAAGGCAGAGAAACTAAGGTTGTAGGAAAGGGGCAAGACTAGTATGTCATTGGTGGAGCCCAGTGCAAAGTGGAAATGCAGGGCCCCTTGTCCAAAAATTACCAAGAATTTAAAGACAGCAACGGCAGAACAATAAACCAAACGCAGGGCCCTTCTAAGTACGTGGTTCTGTGTGATTGTACAGATCACACACGCATGAAGCCAGCTCTAGAACAAGGGAAATTGAAGGGAAACGATCCAGGGGACAAATAAACAAAGATTCAGCAGGCCGACTTTGGCCTCAGAAATCAGGAAACACTCTCACATAGAAGAGACAAAGAGGAAAAATCAGGCTACAAGATGGAGAAATCCTAAGGTGGAAAGAAGACTGAAAAGAGTTTCTAGTAGATAGCCCTGGAGAGACAAGCTCGGTAGCCGAGGGAGAGTGCAGACCTGCTGTTCCAGCAGCCACTAAGAGGACTGCTCTGAGGGCTGTAAGAGTGAACAGCAAATGAAGAAAAGCAATGGCAGGCAGCAGGACGGGCCTGGATGAGACTGGGTAACACACACTGTCAAAGAAATCAATCAGCATGTTTAGAGGATTTCCGCCAGCACTGTTCAGCAGCCCAGGAACAGAGATATAGACAGCTGGTTCTCCGTGGGAAGTTCAGAAGTACTATAGGTTGTCCTCTGTGGAGGGCACCATTTTCGTTTTCAGTCCTTGGTGATGGCTTGGGAAGTTTGGTGAAGGGAGAGTTGCCTCCTCTCTATCCTCCATATCTGTTCCACATATAAGCCATCTTCTTTTATTGTTTTATTTATTTTTGAGAAAGAGAGAGAGTGTGTGTGTGAGCTAGGGGCAGAGAGAGAGAGGGAGACAGAGAATCCCACCAGGCTCCGCACCGTCAACACAGAGCCCCACATAGGGTTTGAACTCACTAAATTTGAGATCACGACCTGAGCTGGAGTCAAGAGTCAGGCACTTAACCAACTGAGCCACCCCAGGCGCCCCATCTTCTGGTCTATACTTCTAAGCAGGCTTCATCATTATGAAAGAGAATTTGCCAAATGCTCATTTACACATGGCGCTATGCCAGTACCCCAAAACAACTGACAAGTGGCTTAGCAATAACTTTATTTATCAAACACAAACCCCTTCATAATGCGATGTATTTCTTCTTATTATGTCTATGTTGTATAATTCAACCCAAAATATATCACTAACCTTCTGTTTTAAATGTGTATAAAGGCAGCAAATATAAAGCCTATTGACCCCATCTCGGGCTGTCCTACTGACATCCTGGCCATTGACCAACTACTCAAAAAGAAGCAGAATTGGACAGTGACTGATGCAGCAGCTATTAAACAGCCCGTGAGTATTCACTGTCGCATGCCTTCTCGGAAAGCATTGACAAGAATATTTTCCATTTCAATACTACAACCATAAACCCCAAAGTTATTTTTTCTGCTCTGTGTCTTTAAAACAAGACAAGCTCATTTCTCATTTTTACATATGGCAGTGACACCTCTGGCTCTATAATCAAATGGATTCAAATGTTCACTGTTATAATTCATCCTGCTAATCACCCATGGAACCATACCCAGCATGGTTTCTGGGACATTCGTTTGTTTCGTGCTGGAAATTGCGACTAGGTTAAGGAAGTACAGTGAGTGGGTGTACTGAGGGAATCGCGGCGAGTGAAAGCATCTTGATTATAGCAGTTAAAAAATGAAGAATAATTCAAGTGCGCGTCCTAGGCGCCAAGCACAGTGCTCTGTAAGTACTCCGCAAGTACTCTACTGATACTGATTCGTTTGCTTATCACAACTATGCTTCCAGATAGGTGCTGTTATGGTTCTTTGTCATTTTATAGATAAGCACAGAGAGGTTGACTTGTCTCAAGGCAGAAAGAATAGAGTACTAGAGCCAGAATTATAAACGAGAGCAGCAGCGTGGCTCTGGAATTCACACTTTTAACCACATTCATGCTGCCTGACTACTTTTGCGCCCCGACATCTCAGCAACTTTTGTACCCCACGGCGACAGACTGGGGTGTTTGTATTTCATGCCACCTTTCTGCTGCATTGGACACTAATGATCAAGCTCTGCTAGACGGTTTCCATCTCTTTGGCCTTGACAATACTGCCTCTTGCAGCTCTGGGTCCCTTCCTCTTGCTTTTCTTTCCTGAATGTTCATGCCTTCAGTCTTGATATTTCTTTGTTTTCCTACTGTTCTTCCCATTATATACACTCATCCAGTCATTTGTTCAGTAAATAGTTATACATGATTAACAAAGTTCTAGGTTTACGGGATACCACAGGGGGGGAAAACAGAGTTCCTGCCCTCCATGAGCTTGGAGTGAAGGCGAGAAGGAAACACACAGTAGTAATACACGGGGATAAAGGAAAGGACACGCGGTCAGTACTGGATGCCACAAGAACACAAAGGAGGGGGCTCCTGACCTCTGTCTCATCGTCGCACATATTCATGCTGGAGTAAATGGAGGCTCCTTATAGCCAGAGGCCTCCAGCCCAGAGTACCAGCTGCCCCAGGGACCTTGAGGAGAGCAGTCATTCGGCATACCTGTAAACCAGTCACAACAGAACTTTGGGGATCTCTGCACTAAGTGATCCCCAAGCCTTCTTGGGGCAAGCATTCTTTGCAAGCATTCTTTGCACTGTCCCAATCTAACCTCCTTGTTTCAGCTGTCGCCTATATACAGATAACTCTTAAATCTGCCTCTAAACTAGACTTCTTTCCAGAACTTTCGACTTAGCTCATTGACTGCCCGATGAACATTTTTACCTCACTGTCTCAGCCTATCAGATGCAACTCGTCGAACAAAACTCATCATCTGCATCAAACTGGCTCTTCCTTGGGGATTTTGTACCTCGGTTGTTGTTACCACCCTCTACCCAGTCAATGAAACTAGAAAGCCAGGAGTCATCCTTAATTTATAAATTGTCCTCACTCCTCGCATCCACCTACAACCAAATCTGGCTACTCTTGTTCTCCTGAAAAATTTTCAAAGCTGTCCCCTTCATTCCATCCTATCACTACTGCCTTCACTGAGGCCCTCATTAGGTCTTGCCTGGAACCCCCAACCTCCTATCCCTACCTGACAGCTGCTCCCTTCCCATTCTCCGCACAGCTGCTGCTGATCTAACCTGAAGATCCAGCTATGTCCCTGTCCTGCTTAAGAATGAATGCTTCTCTCTCAAAAATGGCAGGATTTTTCAACTCTATTTTCTGCTCCACACTCGGAGGGACTTATCTCACTTCCATCAGAAACACTTGGTCATTGGAGTGCCTGGCTGGCTCAGTCAGTGGAGCGTGCCACTCCTGATCTCAGGGTTATAAGTTTGAGCCCCACGTTAGTTGGAGAAATTACTTAAAAATGAAATTAAAAAAAAAAGAAAAGAAAAGGAAACAATGGCTCACTGCAGCATGATTTTCACTGAGGAAAAGTCTCTCCCAACCTCCCTGAGATCAAGTCTAAGCGCCATTACAGCAGACAATGCTTTGCCTGACTTACCGCCATCACTCCTTCCCTCCCACTTTCAAAACTTGACGCTTTAGCAACACTAACGTACTTGCATCTCTACCAACTCCAGGGGCTTATTACCTTTGAGCCTTTGTTTCTGCCATCTCCTGTCCCTGGAACCCCCTCGCATCACCAGTGACTCCCTCAGTCGGGCCAAATCCTTGAGGCACTACTCAGCATCTTCTTCCTCCCTGTCCTAAGCTGGATTGCGTGCCCTCCTTGGCTCTCGTATTATATCCAAACCCTATCTCCATCCCCCATTTCCTCCTCGTTTTAGCCTATTGTGTTTTTAATATTCTCATAACATTTCTTATCTCATTATTCCCAGATCATACATTTCAATTGTCCATCAACTCCTAATTCACATGTCCTCAAGAGGTACGACCAATGTATAAACCAAGGGCTGTTCAGCTAGCCTGGGAATGTGACTCTTGGGTTATCTAGAGTTGTGGCCCCTAAGTCAAAGATATGTTAAGGTAACTCCTGCCAATTTCTGCTCTCTCGCTGCAGGTGAAGAGAGCTATAGACACCTACAACCTGGGAATTGCCCTGGAGCACCGGAAAGACATGCTAAACCTCTGGCGAAAGATCCGAGGGGATTTGATTGGAATAGAAACTAAAAATGAGTCCTTTTATGATACCTTTTCTACCTACACGTGGTCCTGGAATGTCTGCCAAGAATTACTTTCACCGAAGGACTTACGGTTGTATGACGCCTACATGAATAGGAATACCTTCCACAACTCCGTCTTCTCCTCTTCCTTGGATATCAGTGAATGCGACACAGACACAGGAAGAAAAAGAAAACGGAAAGGTTTCAAAGGATTTCGACCATGAGATTTCTACATTTTCTAAACAGCTCATTGCAAACTACTTTTTCATAGATGTGAAAATTAAGGTTCCTTGTTTTTGTCTAGTACATTCTTAGCAGCTGGAAATGTTGATATCTTCTGAATTCTGACCAGTAAAAAAGTTTAAGTCGTAATGCGGTTTCCCTTTCCTCATTCTTATGTAGTAAATAGAGGTCATGCGGTTTTTTTCCCCAGGAAACAACTGCCCTCTGCTGCCCCCACCTGGCTCTAAACGGCCTGGGCGCAGGGAGACTACCTCAGACAAGCGCTTACCCCAAGGGCCTCCCGATAATGTGCACCTGAGTTTACGTGACTCTAAGTGGCATTAGGCTTTTGATTATTTGTAAAAGAGGCCAGAGGCAGCAGGTGACAATAATCCTTCAGTTCCAGGGAAGAATATCACCCTCTCCCAGGGAATCTTGAGTACATTTGAGTGTTCCTAAGGCTCCTTAGCCACACATCTTCAGGCTGATCTCTTGGATCTCTCTTAAAAATGGTTGGTTTCAGGGGTGCCTGGGTGGCTCAGTTGGTTAAGCATCCCACTTCGGCTCAGGTCATGATCTCACAGTCTGTGGGTTCGAGCCCCGCATCGGGCTCTGTGCTGACAGTTCAGAGCCCAGAGCCTGCTTCAGATTCTGTGTGTCTCTCTCTTTCTCTGCCCCTCCCCTGCTCACACTCTGGCTCTCTCTCAAAACTAAAATAAAAACATAAAAAAAAAACTAGACTTTAAAAAATAGTTGGTTTCGGTGTGCCTGGGTGGCTCAGTTGGTTAAGCACCCGACTTGGACTCAGGTCATGATCTCTCAGTTTAAGGGTTCCAGCCCCGCGTCGGGCTCTGTGCTGACAGCTCAGAGCCTGGAGCCTGCCTCAGATTCTGTCTCCCTCTCTCTCTGTGCTTCCCCTGCTCATGCTCTGTCTCTCTCTCTGAAAAATAAACATGAAAAATTAAAAAAGAATAGTTTATCTCATCCATTACACTTGTTCTTTAATACATTTAATAAAGATGCACATGTACTTATATTCCAAGTTGGTATCTGTAATTTTATTATGGACAACTATACATGAAATTTACTATTTTAATCATATTTAGATGTATATCATTCATTACATTATTTTTCCTGCTAGAAGAAGGAAAAGATATGTTTCATATTTTGGGAGACAGTGGCTTGTAATATAAAATCATAATATGCCAGAAAAAAAACAATGAAAATAGTGAAGGCTCCTAAAACTATTGAATGAAACAGCCTTGAAGTAATTTTGTGTTACCTTGAACAGTCAAAACTGTCTAAATATATTTGCCATTCTTTACAGTGTTAAGATGTTGAGAAAAAGAAGCTTATAGATAAGTGACTGTGTTTCTTACCTGAAAAACAAGACTTATGGTTTGACAGATTTTTTTGGGGGGGGGCGGGGTATGGCTATGACTATAATAGGTAATCTGAAAGATATAATTTGGATGCCAAAATTAGAATTCTTGAAATATTTTCTTGGATCAATGGAATAACAGGAATGAATATTTTTAAGTATATCTGTCCTGGAAAATCTAAAATGTACAGTAATACAGTCTTTCTATCAAATTCTCACACACCGTAGTGATAGTATGAACTGGCGTCTTGCCAGTATAGCAATAGGTACTCAGTTGTTCATTCAACAATTTTTTTTTTAAGTTTATTTTTGAGAGAGGGCGAGCAAGCGGGAGAGGAGCAGAGAGAGAGGGAGACACAGAATCCGAAGCAGGCTCCAGGCTCTGAGCTGGCAGCACAGACCCTGACGTGGGGCTTGAACTCGGAAACCACGAGATCATGACCTGAGCTGAAGTCGGACGCTTAACCGACTGACCACCCAGGTGCCCCAACAATTATTTTTTTAATGTTTATTTATTTTGGAAAGAGAGAGTGTGTGAACAAGTGGAGGAGGGGCAGAGAGAGAGAGAGAGAGAGAGAGAGGGAGGGACAGAGGATCTGAAGCAAGCTCTCTGCTGACAGCAGAGAGCCTGACACGGGACTTGAACTCACAAACAGTGAGATCATGAGCCAAAGTCAGACGCTTAACCAACTGAGTCACCCAGGCACCCATTGTTCAATGTTTATTGATTTGCAGACTATGTCTTAGGACCTGGATATAACAGTGAACAAGCAGATACAATGCCCTGACCTCACAGCTTAGTAATACAGCTAATTATAACCACTGACTCACTACTTCCACTTCTAGACATTATTCCTAAAGAAATAATCATGAATATACAAAATGGCTTAGTAATAAGGATGTTGATCTTGTTGGATTTTTAATAGTAAGAAACTTAAAGTAGCCTAAATGTCCAGTAAATCATGATACAGCTCTATAAAACAACACCGGGGTCATTAAATTGTTGTTAGAAAAGGCCATTCAAGAAAAAGAATGATAGTCACAAGCTATTATCAGGTTATAAAATAGGCTACAACTGCTCAGAGCCGTAAGGATTTACGGGCTTGTTCTAGAACCTAATCATAATCGTAGTTGCACAAATATAGATTTTTATGAAAACTTATCAAACTGTAAAATGGACGAATGTAATTGTATGTAAACAATGAAGTTGTAAAATAAGAGGGCATAAGGCAGCTCTGAAACTATTGTAATTTAAAAGTTACTTCTATAAATAAATAAGAAAAAGAAACTGGGAGGATAAAAACCAAAGTGTTTTTTTTTAAACCAAAGTATTGAAGGAGTTAAATTAAGGATGGAATGGGGCAGTTTCTTTTTTTCTTTAATCCAAATGTTCTACAGTAAAACATTTATTTTGCAATAAGAAAAAACCACCAAAGGCTGTTTAAAGTTGTTAAACCAGCTTATTCAATTATCTAGGGCTGCTACATGTTCTGTGAAACTTTAAGGGGAGCAAATTAGGACACGAGGATCCCTTCCCCCGCCTTTCGGTTCCAGAGCACGTGCTTACACAGCCCGGAATTTCCTCTGATTGAAACTGAAAGAAAACCATGAAATAATTAACTACCCATGTCCCAGGTTGACACCCAAGGCAATGATCCAGACTGGAGGTTTTCTTTTTTTTTTTTTTTTCAAATGTCTATTTATTTTCGAGACTGAGAGACAGAGCGTAATCAGGGGAGGGGCAGAGAGAGAGAGGGAGGCACAGACTCTGAAGCAGGCTCCAGGCTCCAAGCTGTCAGCACAGAGCCCGACGCGGGGCTTGAACCCACGAACCGTGAGATCATGACCTGAGCAGAAGCCGGACGCCGACCCTTAACCGACGAGCCACCCAGGCGCCCCCAGACGGAGAGTTCTTAACCTTTCCAGGCTTTGAACCCATGCCACCCAGCGAGATGCAGCTCACCAGCAGAGGGACCCGTAGCTCCCCTGAAAAGTTGTGCTTGCAGAAGATACAGTCCAGCGTAAAGTCTGATAGCACGGAGGACTCAGAGTCACGTCTTCCAAATTTCTTCACAAAAATGATTTTAGGTGCTTCAAAAGATGGAGAAAAATGAGTTGTACAGGTCGACCAAAGACAACTGTATGAAAATTTAGGATACTTTTCTCAGATTTCACCAAAAGGGCCCAAGTTGTTTGACACTTTAAACGACTAGTTATGGGAATTAAGATAAGTGACTTCAAGGGAAAACAGAGGCAGCTCTCTGCAAGGAACCGTGCGGTGGGACTGTTAAATGGTAGCACGAACATTTTGGTGGGGGGAGAAAAAAGAGTGTAGAAGAGACGACAAGATGCCAAGAATAAACATAAATCGACCGCTAGATCGAACAACTGGCCTTGAGAAACGATAAAAATCCTTGTTAACTTGTTTTTTGGAAAGGAGGCCATGTTGAAAATGTTTCAAAAGACATGAGAATGGCAAAAGTGTTTTCAAATAAAGAACAAGTTCTTTACTCTCTTATCTTTTCAATTCAGTCACATATTTTTCTTTGTGATTAAGGAGGGTTTTAGGACCCGTTTCCATTTCTTTTCTGAGAAAGATACAGAATCTCTCATAGCTCCCTTCGGTTTTGCCTATGGAAAGACTCCGCAAGGAAGCAAAGGATCACTGGTTACCAGTGTGCTGAGGCTAGTGGTGCACCACCGACACAACTAATTAACCCTTTCCTGGTCTTCTCCCAGATGGTAGTCATTACTCTCCTGGAACTCGCTCAACTAACCTTATGCGGACAGCATACTTCTTTCTAGATTCTTTTGAGAATCAGCCCGTAGTTAATGATCAAAACAGAAATGCAAATGTAAGTGTGTATTAACATAACAAACTATGGTGTTTGTATTACGATCCCGATTGTGTGAATAAGCTCGGATATGGATAATTCCAAAAAGGATGTGGTTACGAAAAAATGTTTTAACTTGTCCTTGGATGGATATTCCATTTGATTAACCAAAACAGACAAACCTCGTGCTCTCAGAATTCATTTCATATCTTCCTTCCAGAAAAACAAAATTTTTTTTCATAGCTTTTCACACTGTGAAAAGCTGACTATAGAAGCTGGAAAACTGCCCAGTTTCCTCAGCCAGTTTGCTACCTTTCTCAAATTCTTCTGGCCATAAGTTCTACCTTTAATTCTCAAAGTGATTTTTCCTGTCTTAAAACTGGAGGGAGGGGTGCCTGGGCGGATCAGTCAGGTGAGCTTGAGACTCTTGGTTTCTGCTCAGGCCATGATCTCACAGTTCAGGAGATCCAGCCCCGCTTCAGGCTCTGCACTGACACTGCGGAGCCTGCTTGGGATTCTCGGTCTCCGGCTCTCTCTGCCCCTCCCCCATTCTCTCTTTCTCTCTCTCAAAATAAATAAACATTAAAAAAAAAATTGAGGGAAACGGAGGAACCTGTTAGAGGATCCCAGCATAGAGAGTAGGCTCAAGCTTAATTCATGTGTCCCATTTTCTGCAAGACGACTAGGGCCTCCCGGCAGGGGATGTGCAGTAGGAAGCCCACTCCGAGAAGAAATTCTGCCAGAGTGCAACTCCTCCCCAGACAACCCATCCCCAACTCAGGCCCCTCCCCAGTGGGCGGAGCTCGAGCACCAACCTCCACCGGCCACTTCTGAGCTGCACCCTCCGCGCCCTGGTCCTTTCCCGCCCAGACTCCGCGACTTCCGGGAGGGGGCGTGGTCCCGCAGGAAGTTTTCGATTTACGGAAAAGTAGGCATATCCGGCTCCGGTGTCATGGCCGGTCCCTACCCTGAGTGTGAGCCGGCCGCCGTCGGCGAGAAGAGGCAGCAGTTCGGGAGCCGGTTCCTGAGCGATCCGGCGCGCGTCTTCCACCATAATGCCTGGTAACCGCCCTACCCCTCGCCCGGCCTGCGGCTCGCCCTCTGGCCCGCCGCCTCGTGCGCTCCGAGAAGCTCCCTGACCGCCGGCCACGAGTCCCGCTGCCCTGCTTGAGGCGCTCTCCTCCCACGGGAGAGGCGCTCCGGGGCCAGCGCTCCGGGGCCAGTGCCGGCGGCCGGAACGTGAGGCCTCTAAGCTGCGCGTTTGATTTTCCCAGGGACAATGTTGAGTGGTCGGAAGAGCAGGCCGCCGCGGCGGAGAGGAAAGTCCGGGAGAACAGCACCCAGCGAGTGTGCCAGGAGAAGCAAGGTGCGCCCAGGGGGGCCCTCGGTAGCTGCAGCCAGTGTTCTGCTGAACGCAGTCTCCACGAGAGGCCAGAGAACCGAGACCGCCGGGAAGGAGCCTTTGTCACTGGACTGATACCGAACTCGGGGGTAGAACGGGAGGGGGGAGGGATGAGTTAGGAGGGAAAAGCGTGTCACCCTAAAATCTTGTTAGAGCAAATAGCGAGCTTTGTGTTTGGTTGTATTTGAGAGTAACTGTATCTTGATATTTTTTAGCGATTAAGTTTTAGTTATGTTGACTAGATCCATGGTAATAGGACTCGCCTTTGTCAACCGTGTGGTCACGTGATGACTTAGAAGCTGTGTTTTCTATATATGATTACACTTTTGCTGAGGAAATGTTGCGATTAAAGTTAGATTCTAGTGATCTGATTCTAAATGTTGTAGGGGGAGGGAGCTAATGACTGGCGAGTGTGTCTTTTCCTCGTGTGATGGCTATGAGCATTCAGGGCTTCTGCCAAGGAGAGCTGGGTGAAGTGGAGTTTAGACATGTCCGGCCGAAGAAAAAGAGGCCCGTCTGGAGAGGCGGATGATTTCACTGCAAAATATCCCTAGGTACTAAAACTAGGACCGATGGGGCCTTTGTCCTTAAAAGACCATTGGAAGGAGGACTAGAAATTGGGAGAGTAGTATCCCACGGGCTCAGGATAACAATTTGAAGACTCCGATGACAGAATATTCCCGTTACGGACTTTGACAGAGACTAGATCGATGCAAGTTAGAGTTGAAAGGGATTTTGAAAATCATATAGTCCAATATCCTCTTTTTACAGTTAAAGAAACTTGGACCCCAGGACATTAAGTGCCTTGCCCAGAGGTAAGCAGTTAGTTAGTAGCAGTGGTGGAACTAAAAATCCAATTTCTTAGATTTGTATTGTTTTCTACGACGCTAGTCAAGGCCCTGTATTGGCAAAGAGCAGAAAACTGAAATGTAGCACTCCTTTGATCACCTTAAACTACGACGTAAACAGTCCGCCCTTCCCGAGTCTCTCCTGTCCTCCGTCATCTAAACTCTTCTCATCTGAAGACATTTTTCCCTCTTGTCAGCATTTCTCCTTTCCTTTTAGCCTTGTTTCCATTTTTAGTATCTTGTAGTATTACTGAATTCATTTCTTGGCTCCACACTCTATAAAGAACCCCAGACAGGAGCACATTTTAAGAGCTGCGTGAATCATAACCGTCGAGTTTACATGGGGAATAACCGAAGAACCTGGGACGTTTCGCTTGTAACAGAGAAGATTCAGAGGGGGAAATAACGACCCTTCATGCAAAAGAGTTGTTCTGTGTGACCCTAAGAAATAGTAGGACTTTAAAAAAGAAGTGAAACAGTAGGACCTTGTGGCAAGCAGATAGATTTTTTTGCTTAATGTTAGAATTTTCTAGTAGTTAAGAGCCGCCCAAAGATGCGGGTGGAGAATTGGTAGTAAGTTCCCTGGCAGAAGCTGGACTCCTAAGAAGCATAGGATGCAGAGGGAATTCAGGGAGGGTACATGGTAGGACCAAAAGGTTTCAGCTCTGAGACTATGACCCTACTTGAGGATACTTTTAGTATAAAATGACATTCAATGAAGCAGGATGGTATTTGACATTAGGGATAAACAAAATCTTGCGACATGGTTTTTAAAACTCTTCCCTTACTATTTACAGTTGATTACGAAATCAATGCCCACAAATATTGGAATGACTTCTACAAAATCCATGAAAACGGGTTTTTCAAGGATAGACACTGGCTCTTTACCGAATTCCCGGAGCTGGCACCTGGCCAACACCAAAGTCACTGGGAGGATTTGCTCTCCGAGAACAAGAGGAGTGAAGTATCCGAATACAGGAGCGGTGAGAACGGACCTGGTTTAAAAATCGAAGAACAGCACAGGTGTTCTTCAGAGAGTCTCAGACATGAATCCCAGACGGCTCCTGTAGAAGAAAATGTCACTCAGAAACTCGGTCACCTGGAAATCCGTGCTGATGATGAGTTCCCTGGATCCTCAGCCACCTACCGAATACTCGAGGTCACCCCCCTTTATTGTCCTGATAGTGGGGTTAATGAGGCTGTTCTACACGTGGGCGGCCCAGGGAGGCTGACCACAAAAGTGATTCTGTCTGAAGAAGCGGACTAGACTTGACTCCTCTATTGGCCTAGAAACCTCTCCATTTTTTAACCAATGATATGTCCTAAGTTCAGACTGGCTTTTTGGTGGTTGTAGCACACGAAGATACATTACCTGAGGAACGTGCTGGGCCTACCACCCGGAAAAGAGTCCCAAGTCACAAGACAGTCTTTTACTTCTCTTTTGATACACTTAGAGCAGGGAGAGGTTAGTCAGGGTGGTGCCTGCTTCTCCGGCATGGGAGAATTCTTGTCTTCCTAGTTTGGGTGGTGTGGCTGAGGCCAGGTGGTGACTATACACTCGCACGTAAGCTGATTAGCCTAGGGTTGAGTATACTCCAGCATGACCTTGTTACTAGTCCCTTACCCTCCCCAAGCAGAAGGGGACCTCTGTCTCTCTGTCGGCCTCATAGTTGTTACGAGGATTGCATGCATTGAGATAACGTATGTAGAATGGCTAAGAATCGTATCTGGCGAGTAGTAAGCCCTTCGTATAGAGTTGCTGTTTTTATTACTACCACACTCAGCCCAATCTAATTCGTGGTCCCCTTTTCGTAAATTTTTCAGCTTAGAAACATTAGAAACATTTAGCTATTAGAAACATTTTTTCCAGTAATGATATAGTCCAGTTCAATAAGAAAATATTTCATCTATAGGACTATTTGCTAAAAGTAAAAGCAATCCATACTGTTTTTCCGCACCAGCTCCCTTCCGCTGTTGAAAGCCCATGCTTTCAAAGTCTTCTATGGGTGCCTCTTTTAGACTTTGTGAGGTCAAGGTCAGGTAACATCACGGGTACTGTTTAGCTCTGGTCACCACACCTTCCCTAATACAATTAGGAGGCAAGATTATCTATGGATTATTTCTCCAGCTCCAGGAATTAATTTTTTGGAAAATCCCGTAACTTAAAGTTCGTTTCTGTCTACAGGTTGGTTGTGGTGTGGGAAACACAGTCTTTCCGATTTTACAAACTAACAAGTAAGTGTGTTTAAAGTTTAACTGTATGACTGCAAAGAGGAGAAAGGATGTGTTGTTTCTCAGAACTTACCGTAGCAAACTGGCAAGAGTGGTTATTGGGAACCATGGGTGACAAGGAGATTCAGATTTCTACTTTATCTGTTTATGGTTTGGATTTAATTTGATTTCTAAGTTATCTTTGTCATCAGGAAAATTAGTAAGATTCAAAACCTGTTCCATTGTCAATATGTGGTGTCTTTGCTGTTTTAACCTCTGCTACACAGGAAGGAGAACAGACATAATTGTTTATGGCCTTAATTGTTCTGTTGTGTTTTTTTTCTGCCCATTTCAGTGATCCAGGACTCTTTGTTTACTGTTGTGATTTTTCTTCCACAGCTATAGAACTGGTCCAGGTAAGTGCAGTTGCTCTTATCCATCATTTTTACTGGTTAAAGGGGAAAGAGTCTTCTAAAACTCAGAGTCTCTAGCAGTGTTTTTAATTCTTTGGGTTTTTGGGTTTTTTTTTTAAGTTTTTATTTATTTTTCAGAGAGAGAAGGAGCGAGGGAGGGAGAGAATCCCAAGCAGGCTCCGCACCAGCAGCACGGAGCCCAGTGTGTCCTCAAACTCACAAACTATGAGATCATGACCAGAGCCAAAGTCAGACCTTTAACCCACTGAGCCACCCAGGCGCCCCTTTTATTTCTTATTCTTATGTAGTCTGAAAGTAAGAGATTTACAGGCAGAAGCAGAGGAAGAAACCAAATGCGAATGCAGAACCTGTCACTGGCCAGCTGTGGAACTTTGGGCCTGTCTCCTGACCTCTCCAAACTTTCCTTTTAAGGATTAAAATGAGAAGACTGTTTCTGGTCAGAATTCTTTGAGTTATAAGTCACAGAAACATCTAGACAAACTCAGCCAATGAAAGAAAAAGTCATATGACCCAAGGACATAAAGTATAGCCAGGACTGTAACTGAGCCCTAAAAAAGTGGCAGATACCAAGGCAAGTTGGACTAGCCAGTCAATGGTACGACCTCCTCCTCCTCCTATCATAATACCTCCCTCAAGTTCATTGCTTCCTATCTCTCATAGCTTAGTGCCCATTTGTCCTTTGTTTGTCCTCTGTTTACAGCTTTCTCTAAGAGGTTTTTCCTGGTTTTACATATGATCCTGACATGATCACCCTTACCAGCCCATCCTGTTTAGGGTTCCCAGAACCTCACCAGAATGACTTGTCCTCATTCCAAAGTCCCCAGGAAGAGTCTGATTGACCCAACCCAGCTGATAATCTACTTGCCTTGTTTGAATTAGCGAGGGGGGGGGGGGGGCAATGAGGAACAAAGTTGCATTTTTGGAGAAGAGCGGTACAGAAAGGGAAATTACTCTAAAATGTGTCCATTACAATCCTGTCTAATGCTTGCAGCACAGGAATTCCAGAATTGGTAGCTGTGTCTTTCTGGAGTTACTTTTATGGATCTAGTTAATTTTTTTTTTCTTTAGTTAATTTTATGGTAATAAAATATAAAGTTAAATTTTCCACGTCTAGAGAAATAGGTTTTCCTGGAGAATTCTGTGGTCTGTGTAATATGTATAGTTGAGTTGGGAGTTAAAAGTACCAGTTAAGGGGCGCCTGGGTGGCTCAGTCGGTTGGGCGTCCGACTTCAGCTCAGGTCACGATCTCACCGTCTGTGAGTTTGAGCCCCGCGTTGACCTCTGTGCTAATGGCTCAGAGCCTGGAGCCTGCTTCAGATTCTGTGTCTCCCTTTCTCTCTGCCCTTCCCCTGTTCACATTCTGTCTCTATGTCTCTCAAAAATAAGTAAACATTAAAAAAAAAAAAAAGTACCAGTTAAGGGCATTCCGGACTGGCCCAGTCGGTGGAGCATGCAACTCTTGATCTTGAGTCCCATGTTGGGTACAAACATTACTTAAAACAAAAATCTTCTTTAAGTTTGTTTATTTATTTTGAGAGAGAGAGAGAAAGCACGAGGTGGGTAGGGAAAGGGAGAGAATCCCAAGCTACACTGTGAGTGCAGAGCCCAGTGTGGGGCTCGAAGTCACGAACTCTGAGATCGTGACCTGAGCCAGAGTCGGACACTCAGCAACCCAACTGAGCCAGCCAGGTGCCCCAAAACTAAAATCTTTTAGAGAAATAAATAAACGTACCAGTTGGATTCCACAAGCTCCTCCCTGGAATTGTTTGAGAGTCTTAGCCTTTGAGTAAAGTTAGAATGTGTGCCTCCATGATTACAGCGATAACCCCCAGCGGGCAGTGGCCACAGTTACACTTAAAGCAAGATAACATTTCCCTGAGGCTGTGTGAACGTGTGTGAGAGAGAGACAGAGAGAGAGAGAAAGAATGAGAACATTTTCTAACCAGTGTGTCTCTCACCTGTCTGCAGACGAATTCAGCTTATGATCCTTGCCGGTGTTTTGCTTTTGTCCACGATCTGTGTGATGAAGCTCAGAGTTACCCAGTGCCCACGGATAGTCTCGATATCATCATCCTCATATTTGTGCTTTCCGCGGTCGTGCCAGACAAGTAAGTGTGAGGTCCCTTAACCAGCAGCGTAACAAAAACAAAGCGTTGCTCAGAGTTGGACCCTGAGTAAGAAGGATCATCTGATGGGCAGGGAAAAGCTACTCTGTCGAAGTGTTACAAGCGTCTCAACCCTTTTCCTAAATTTGTTTGCAAGTTCCCAACTTCTGTTTCAGCCACTAAACCCCTGCCTGTTGACCGCAGTAGTTGGTTCTTTTCATTGTTAGAGTTTAATATCCCTAAGGAATGGGAGAGCAGTCTTTAGTGGCTGTGTTTTTTAATTTTTCTTTTAAGTAATCTCTGCACCCAGCATGGGGCTCAAACCCACAACCCCAAGACCAAGAGCCGCACACCGTACCAGCTAAGCTAGCCAGGCGCCCCTCATTGGCCTTTTTACATGCTTTTGGTAAACCAAGCTTATTAACACAGAATTTATGGTGAACTTAACTCTCAGGTGTTCCTTTATGCTTAAATTCTTTGGAAAACTGCAATACAAGAAAATTCCATAAAATCAAGGTTAAATGAAAGGAAAGTCAGTTGCTGAACCCTAAAAGGTACTGTTAAAGCTTCTTAGGGCGCCTGGGTGGCTCAGTTGGTTAAGCGTCAACTCTTGCTTTCAGCTCAGGTCATGACCTCGGGTCATGAGATCGAGTTTGAGGAGCTCCTCACCGGGCGTGGAGCCTGCTTGAGATTCTCTCCCTCTACTGCACCCCGCCCCCCCGCCATGCTCACGTGCACTCTCTCTCCCTTTAAAAAAAAAAAGCTGCTTAGACATGCGCAGCCAGCTGTCCCGATGAAGTACTGTACTTAGGAAGCAGCCTCAGCCAAAGGCCCAGGGAGTGACTGAGTTCCTCTAGCCCCCAGTTCCTTTAGGATGGCACTGAGTCATCTGACCTGACCCGGATGTTGTGAGTGCGGGTGAAGGCAGATGCGGACAGCCCAAAGGCCCGGCTTCTAAACATGAATAACTGCAGAGGTTCAGGGGCACCTGGCTGGCTCAGTCAGTAGAGCACGCGACTCGATCTCGGGGCCGTGAGTTCAAGCCCCACATTGAGTGTAGAGTTTACTAGATAGAATTTTTTAAAAACGGCAGAAGTTTAGCTGCTATAAACTTAAAAAACTGACGTGGACTGAAACAAAACATTAAAATTAAAATTCATTGTTCGGTGTTTAAATAGACCGTGTAGCACTTACACTCCTGAGGTTAGCGTCGCTGAAACCCCCGCGAGGACTGGGTGTGGAAAGTGCAGTCAGAGTGGAAAGCGCCCTGCCGAGGGGCTCATTTGCATGCTGACTCACCCTGTAAATTGCAAGTTCTTGGGGTTTGGTCTTCAACAAATGGAAAGACACAGTCTCACTGCACAAACAGCTCGGGCCTGGGGGGCAGGCGATGAGTCCACTGACTAGTAGTCCCCACTGCAGGTTTTCAGGGCGGTACCCAGAGGACCACGGGTGCCCAGGACAGGGGCAGCTTCCTGGTAATAATTCCAGGAGTGGGCAGCGAGCCAGAGGCAGAGTATGCAACCTGGCCCACGGTAGAACTCTCAGCAGAAGCGGGTTATCCTCAGGCCTCTTCATACTGAAGGGTCTGGTTGAAGCCACGGTTATGAGCAGACCACAGAAGGCACAGCAGAAGCTCGGACGCGCGCTCCTGTTCTCAACCGAAGCGAGGGCAGAGGAGCTGAGGTTTCCGGGGCCGGGTGTCAGCAGGGTCAGGAAGTGCACCGGCCCTCCCAGACGTGCTACGAGAAGAAACCCTGTCCTTAAGGAGACCCGATCTTCCTTCTCTGTTGCCCCACAGGATGCAGAAGGCTATCAACAGGCTGAGCAGACTTCTGAAGCCCGGAGGGATGATGCTTCTGCGAGATTATGGCCGCCACGACATGGCTCAGCTTCGGTTTAGAAAAGGTCTTACGGGGGCGCCTGGGGGCTTCAGTCAGTTAAGTGTCCCAACTTTGGCTCAGGTCATGATCACGCGGTTAGTGAGTTCGAGCCCTGTGATGGGCTCTGTGCAGACAGCTCAGAGCCCGGAGCCTGCTTCGGACTCTGTGTCTCCGTTTCTCTCTGCCCCTGCCCCTGCCCCACTCTTGCTCTGTCTCTGTGTCTTAAAAATAAATGAACATTGAAAAACTTTTTTAAATAAAAAAAATAATTAAAAAGGTATTGTGGGGGCGCCTGGGTGGCTCAGTCAGTTAAGCATCCAACTTCAGCTCAGATCCTGATCTCACGGTTCGTGAGTTCAAGCCCCATTGCCGGCTCTCTGCTGTCAGCACGGAGCCTGCTTGGGATTCTGTCTCTCCCTCTCTCTGCACCCCCTCCCCCCAGATAAATAAACTTTAAAGTAAAAAGTATTTTGCTATTATAATCAAAACAACAGATTTGCCATCTGAATAGATGTATGAATCCGTGAAATCAAATAGAAACTCTAGAATTATAGCTCCAAATATGATGTCATTTAATACATGACAAGGGTGGTATGTTTTTGAAGATTTGTGTAATCTCGGTATTGGGCAAATCTTTTAAACCAAGTCCGCTGCACTTAGGAGAGCTGGTTTTAAAAAAAGACATATGATTACACAAATAATTTTAAACAAAGTATGACCAAAGGTGCCATGAAAACAGTTTAAAGACAAATAATTTCAGTGTGTAGAACAGATAAAGACTGTGTTATTATCTGTGCTCTTCGAGTGACTGTTGGCACATTGATAGGGAAGAGATCAGCCACCCACCCGAAACACAGGGAAGGAAAGTTTGAGAGTCGATTCACAGAAGAGCATATCCAAATGGCCAAAAACAAACTCAAGTAACAAAACTTACGATGCGATAACCACTTCTTAACCCTGCTGCCAATTCAAGGAAGCTGCTATGCTTCTCCGTTACTGGTAGAAATACATGTTGTTAATGGTTTTGGGGTTTGTTGTAAGATTTTTTTTTTATTTTAATGTTTATTTTTTTTTTTTGAAGGAGAGAGACCGAGCGTGAATGGGGGAGGGGCAGAGAGAGGGGAAGACACAGAATCGGAACCAGGTTCCAGGCTCCAGGCTCTGAGCTGTCAGCACAGAGCCCGACGTGGGGCTTGAACTCACGAGCCGTGAGATTGTGACCGGAGCCAAAGTCAGGTGCTTAGCTGACTGAGCCACGCAGACGCCCCTATTTGTTTTGTTTTGTTTAAAGCACACTGGGGCTATCGACTCAGTGTAAAAGTCCTTTCGGGAATTACTCAAGAACTAGCATGTAATACGTGTGTAAGCAAAATCTCGAAAAGCAAGTGAATGCCTCTGGAGAGGGGAGTGTTGTGCCCGTCGCCTGGGGTAGACCCCTTACTGCAGGTCTTGGAGGGGTTTCCGTTCTGCATTCTCAGATGAGAAGAGCAGTGTGCGGATGAGGATTTTAAACTTGACCCCACATGTAACAGTAGCTGGGGAGAAATCAGCAAAAGTGAAGCAAGTACGATTACACGGGCATTCAAAAGGTGTAGAAGGGCAACGTAGCAGGTTGGTAAATTTGACATTAGGTCAGAGGGCTTGGCGGCTGAAGGGAGAGTGTAACCAAAACAGCGTACGTTTTATACTTGTGAACGTGTATGGACACGTGGACGGACGTGGGAAATAGTCATGGCGGCTGTCGCAAGTTTCCTCAGGCTCAGCTGTAGTCCTTGGCTTTTATTTATTTGTTTTTGTTTTACAAAGAGTATGCGGTATTTATTTAATCAGGGTGGGGGGGAAACACTTTCCAACACGAAACAACTTTAGAGCAGAAGGCCGAGGTTCACCTGTGTGACGGAACACTGAAATTCGATCCTTCCCCTTGGGCTCCTCTCCTCCAAAGATTCCGCAAAGCGCCCAGAGTAGCCAAGAAAGGATTCTGTTCTCTGCCCGAGAAATGAGTGTCATGATGTACATTTGGTTGGCGATGAAATTCAAAGAAGTGCCTTAAAGTTTCTCTGATTTGTGTCATGTCGCTCTACAGGTCAGTGTCTGTCTGAAAATTTCTATGTGAGAGGCGATGGTACTAGAGTTTACTTCTTCACACAAGGTATGAAAACATTCCTCTTTATGCTAACAGTCCCCAGAACACCAGATCGAATGTTGCTTGATGTACTCTCGGAAGTAAAACCGTCGCACCCCTCCTGCCTTTCCTGCCCTTCCAGCCCGCCTGAGCGGTTCTCTGTTCTCCACACAGACTCCACTTACAGGAGCCTGCAGTCCTCCGCTTTGCTCCTCTGCTGTCTGCGCTTCCTCCCTGTCACTTTGTCCCAAATGGGAAACCTGCCCATTTGGCAAGCCCCCAGCGCGGCTGGTTTCGCCCTGTAAGCCGGGTTATCCCGTAGGTGCACCAGGATTAGGCTGCACTCCCTGCGCCCCCGCTTCTGGGTGTTACCCAGAATTGCCGTCTTCTGTGGCTTGCGCTGCCTCAGGGCCCCTCCTCCACCAGTGCCATCTCTGCGCCCTTTATTGTGCCACATACTTCTCTGAGCCTTTGATTGGAATATAGTGGAAACTCTCTGCTAAAAATAGTGGCTTTGAGGGGCGCCTGGGTGGCTCAGTCGGTTAAGTGGCCGACTTCGGCTCAGGTCATGATCTCACGGTCTGTGAGTTTGAGCCCCGCGTCGGGCTCTGTGCTGATGGCTCAGAGCCTGGAGTCTGCTTCAGATTCTGTGTGCCCCTCTCTCTCTGCCTTTCCCTTGCTTACACTCTGTCTCTAGTCTCTCAAAAAATAAAATAAAAACGCTAAAAAAAATTTTTTTTTAAATAGTGGCTTTGACATTACATATGTAGAGATTTTGCATGTAACCTTAAGGTGTCCATAAAACCCTTGAAAATTCTTCCCTATCAGCTTTTGAGCTCTCCCTCTGGATTCCAAGGGGCCCTTCCCCGAAGGTTTGGCTTCTCCCATTTAACATTCCCAAGCTGCTCCTACACTTCTAAATAAACAGCCCTGCTAAAGCCACTTAAAATACATAAATAAAAACAGAGCCCCATTTAACATAGGAAGTGGTGGACAATGTTTTCTTTTGCGGAAAATACATAAACATCTCTTTTCCAAACCAGATGAGCTGGATACACTTTTCACTACGGCTGGACTGGAAAAGGTTCAGAACCTGGTGGATCGCCGATTGCAAGTGAACCGAGGGAAACAGCTGACAATGTACCGAGTCTGGATTCAGTGCAAATACCGCAAGCCTCTTCTGTCCAGCGCTGGCTGAGAGGCACCTGCTCCTGACACATGAGCTCATTGGAGCTTCTTAAAAAGAATATTCACAAATGGTGTCTCGTTGATGTTGGAAAGTCCAAGGATTTGGACTTGAACCTTAAACCTAGAAAAAAATTGCTTTTTATCAAGATTCTAATAATTGTGCTTCCAATTTGGGAATCCCTTTAATATGTACTTTCGTAAGTGTTTTCTTACTTTGAGGTATCAAAGAATCTTGCCATTTTGTAATTTATCATAACTAAAATGTTCACGGGAATCATGAATTTAAAAGGCATCATGAAGTTATTTCGATGTGGAAGTATCATACGTGATAAAGTGTCATCTGACTGTGAGTTGCATTAAATTATTTCAGAGTTCAAATATCTGGACTAGGCAGTTGGTATATACAAAGGTGAATAATGGTCTTGTTCAGCAAGAAGCACATCAAAAAGAATCGTCTTCCTTGATATTTTCCTGACTCAAAAATACTGCTTTAGGGGCGCCTGGGTGGCTCAGTCAGTCCAGCGTCTGACTTCGGCTCAGGTCATGATCTCACGGTTCATGGGTTCAAGCCCTGCGTCAGGCTCTGTGCTGACAGCTCAGAGCCTGGAGCCTGCTTCGGATTCTGTGTCTCCCGCTCTCTCTCTGACCCTTCCCCACTGGCGCTCTTTCTCTCTTTCCCAAAAAATAAATAAAACATTAAAAAAAATTATTGCATTAAAGGGCATCAAAACATGTCCTTGTTACATATTTATTTGGTCGTGGTCTCCACTTTAGTTCTGTGGAATTTTAGGCCCTGTTCCCCCTCTAAGCAACCTGTTTCTAAAAGATTAAAAAGATCTAGATTTTCTTGGTTGTAAATTTTTTTAAATAAGTAAATAATGGGGGAAAAGAGATCTTGACTTTTAGCAAAATTGTCTCATTTTTTTCTTATTGTGCCCTTAAATGTTTGACATGAAAGGAGTTGAGAAAACTTTATTTTAGCCACATGACTGTACAACTGAGAGTGATCATCAGTATTTTTTTATGTTCTGCTTTTTTTCAGTCCCCACTCCTACATGTTTCCCTCTTGGTGGTTCATAAGTTATACAATGTATTCTTAATTTTTACCAAATAAAGACTTTTCACTTCCTACGTTTTGCATTTTCAACTCAAATATTCCCATAATTGCTTTATTATCATTGTATTACATTTAGAAATGTGATAAGAAACAAGCAATTTTTTAAATAATTTCAAATGTAAACAAAAGTAGCAATTACCAAAAATATTGCAAGAATAGTCCATTTTTTTTTTCAGAATAATTTTTTAAGAGTGGGTTGCAAGGTGATGTCCCAACACCTGCATATTTTAATGTTTAATTTTAATGTACAATTTGTATTATACATATTTTTAAAAATTTTTTTTAACATTTATTTACTTTTGAGAGACAGAGCGTAAGCAGGGGAAGGGCATAGAGAGAGAGAGGCAGACACAGAATCTGAAGCAGGCTCCAGGCTCTGAGCCATCAGCACAGAGCCCGACGCGGGGCTCGAACTCACAGACTGTGAGATCATGACCTGAGCTGAAAGTCGGCCCCTTAACCAACTGAGCCACCCAGGCGCCCCTATTATACATATTTTAATGTATAATTTATACATATTTTATGCATAATTTTAATGTATGAAATATTTTATTGTACAATTCCTGTAACAAGACATTCTATCCCCAAATAAATTCATCAGAAGTAGATATCAGTCCGAAAAACATCTACAGATAACCAAGTTTTCCCAATGGTTCCAACAATATATATCACCAGAAAAAAGTTGCATTTAGTAGTCCTATCTCAGTCCCCTGTAGTCTGGAACAATCCAGGCTTGTTTTAATGACCTTGCAGACTGTCCCTCGATTTGGGTTGGTGCTTTCTCATGATTTGGTTCAAGTGACACGTTTCTGGCAGGAATACTCATTACATCCTATCGGGATCACATGACTTTGAACTACCCTGGTATTGGTAATGTTAACCTTGATTGCTTCATTGAGGTGGTGTCTGCTGGTTTTCTCCACTGAAAAGTTACTAATAAGCATTTGGTAGGGTAATGCTTTGAAATCGGGTAAATAACCCATTTCTCATCAATCTTTACCCCCTCGTTCAGCATCTGTTCCAGTTTCTTGGCTGAATTACTATGATGGTAGCCTGTGAGTGTCTCCTAATCCTGCTGTTTTTTCTATATTTATTGGTTGGAGTTCTATAAGGAAAGCTGTATTCTATTCATTTACTTCTCTTATTTTGGATTCAGACTTCTGTTTTCTTTAGCGATTAGTACATATACTGTCATTATATTGGTGCTCCTATTACCCCAGTTTGGCCAATGGGAGCCTCTTCAAATGCTCCTGTGATCTGGTGACGGTCCCCATGATTCTCTGAGCACTTCAAGCACAAGTTGTCTCAAGCTATCTAGTTTCTCTGCCCCAGTCTGAATCCAGCATTTCCCCCAAGTAATACTGGTTTCTTTTAGTGCAGAAAGGTATTTAGAAACCAAGCTAAGTGTGCTCATTGCTCCTGGGATGTGTCTGTTCCCAGCCCCCTCAGATGGAACTCCAAGATATTTGCATATGTGTACACACACACACACACACACACACACACGCATCTGTATTTTTATACTTCTGCATATTGAAAACCATCCGTGCAGATCAATGCCTTTGGTTCTGATCCAACACCACAAGATTTATTCTAGTTTTTATTCTTCTCTGTACTTTAGTTTCCTTTTCCAACAATCCCAAACTGCCGTGATCTCAATACATCGGGCGAATGCCCTAATATATAATGTTCTCCTTTTGCCACCATTCACACATGGATGGCCTCCTCGGGCTCTGACCCCCGTGCCAAGTCACTGTATTGCCACAGCTCCCTGCCTCACGCAGACACCCTCCTCACCCTGCCAGGGTCTAACACCCCACCGCTGTCACCCCTCCACCCTTGCACTAACCTCCACCTTGCTTGGCTTCATCTTTAAAGGGTAAGAGACGGGAAACTTCCCATCTCTTCCATTACACTGAATGTATTTAAAGCTGGAAAAGACTGAGTCACTGGAATGGTATTTCACTCACCTTTTGGAATGAAGAACAGATATATGAAATGATCCAGTAAAACCTTCCGTTGGCATTTCTGAGCCATTTCCAAGCAACAAGAAGAGTTTTTGTTCCATCTTTGGGGCACTCGGCTCGGGCTTTGGGCTTTAGGTATAAAAATGAGCCTCTTCCTGCCCCTTTTCTTCTCGGCCATCTGCTAAGTCCTCTTCCCTTGCTCTGTGACTTTTTATCAGTCAGGCTATCTTAAACTCTGCAGGGACTTTGTGTAAGTTTTTAGCCTTGGAACCTCTAATAATGGGCAGAGAACAGTTAAACTGGGTCAGGGTAGATTAAAGTATGACTTTGGTGCCACTCACAAACACACAGACTGGACTATGTCTGACTCCCAACAGTATCTCTTGGTATTTATTTATTTATTTATTTATTTATTTAATTGAAGTATCATCGACACATAATGTTACATTAATTTCATATGTACAACGTGGTGATTCAACAATTCTCTATATTATGCTATGCTTACCATGAGTGGAGCTACCCGTCTGTCACCATACAGCACCCTTACGGTACCATTGACTATGTTCCCAATGCTGGACCTTTCATCCCCTGACTTACTCATTCCATAACTGGAAGCCTGTACCTCCCACTCCCCTTCACCCATTTCGTCCATCCCCCAACCCGCTTCCCCTCTGGCAACCACCAGTTTGTATTTTCGGGTCTGATCTCTTGATACTCTTGATGCAAGGAAAGTGCTGCGTTGGCTGGGAAGGTAGCTCCCTGTGTGAACCTGCTCAGGAAGTTGTGTGGTTTAGATTCGAGTCTAATGGAGAAGTTTCTGAAACTGACTGATCTGCCTGAGTAGCAGTAATTAGGCGGAGGAGATAAATTCAGTAGTGGTTAAAAAATGAGTAGCAGTTTGAGACAGGTGCACCAGAACAGCTGGAGTAAAGCCATGTTCGTGTGGGTCAGGTAACACCTGGAGTGCACGGGTTCTTACTCTGCAGACCCGTTTGTCATCTCAGATTCATCCCCTGGCTTGTATGCCGTTTGAGCCCGGCTTCTGCTAATGCCGTCAAACCTGTGCTTCGCAATGGCTCCACTACCTGCCTTCGTGTAAGTTCACGCTCCCTTGGACTCTGGTTGGAAAATTAGGGCCTTAGATGCCTGGGTGGCTCAGTTGGGTAAGCATCTGACTTTGGCTCAGGTCACGATCTTGGGGTTTGTGGGTTCGAGCCCCACACCGGGCTCTGTGCTATCAGTACAGAGCCTGGAGCCTGATTTGGATTCTGTGTCTCCCTCTCTCTCTCTGCCCCTCCCCCACTCTCTCTCTCTCTCAAAAATAAACTTTTTTTTAAATTAAAAAAATTCGAACTTTGGAAACTTAATAGAAAAAAGAAAATCCAACATATTAAGACATTCTACTTTTCTCGAATTGATCCCCATCTTTGCCCAAAGATGTTACTTTCGTAATAGTGGGGAGTTGGATCTAGCTTAAAAGATGAACTCAGGACAAACAGCTTCTTTCACTACGTTCACAAAGGTCTGTTCTTTGGTTTGTGGCTTCTGCTACTATTTTCAGAGCCCGCTGCATCGATGCGTTGCAGGCTTTTGTATATGCTTCTGAATCTGTTGTGCAGGTTGACCTGGGAACCTTGGTTAGGAGGTGGAAGGAGCGTTAATGGTAAGTTTCACAGGTTAAAAACACCGAAATGGTGCACCATGGCCACCTGCCTTTATTTCAATGAATTTCTAGGTTCAAGATTGGACATCACCTCACCACGGAACACGGTACATGACCAAGTTACAGAGCAAACGGCCACAGTTGGATTCCATGCTCCAGTGGGGGGACCCTCCGACATGGTAGCCAGTATCGTCGACAAAGGCTCAAGCTTGGCATCTTCACCCTGAGGTGAGCCCCAAATTGCATTCATTCCTTCATTCCCCACCTTCCTTTCTCTGAGTTTGGATTTCTCCATTACAACTTAAATTATCCTCAGAAGGAGCCATACCTTAAACATTAATCAGCAGTGGCATGTTAGAGAAACCCCTCCATGGGGGTGGAGAAAGCCCTGCCAAAACTGCCGTGGGTAAGCCCCCTACACCTTCCCCGGCCTCGCTTCCCATTACTCAACGTTTATTGGCTGATTAAGGCTGACAGCCATCACCAATTGGTGAGCTCCTTGGGGAACTTTGTACTCTCGACACTTAGCAGAGTAGCAAAGCACCTGGCCCACGGTTGGTGCACAATGAATGAGGACTGACTAAATAGCTTCTTCCTGCCCAGCCCCCACACCCCCAACAGATACCCACTGACACACAGTTCGTATGTAACTTCAGAAGACCATTGTGTGCAGGGTTATGGTTGCCGGTATCAGCAGCTCAAGCTGGTGTAAAGAAGACAGAAGGTAGGAGAACACAGGGTGTCTCACGACCCCCAGGGCAGGAACGTACAGGGGCCTCAGAAGAGCCCTGGGAAGCGCGTGCCCGCCACTGCGCCATCTCTCTAAGATTCGCTCTCTGCCCCTGTAGGAGGCAACCATCACCTACCTCCTGAGACCTGATGCCTCTGTAAAGTGGGTGTGCAGTGTGTGTGTGTGTGTGTGTGTGTGTGTGTGTGTGTGTGTGTGTCAGTAAGCGGTTCCCAGAATGGGTCTGCAGGCCAGGCAGAGTCTCAAAAAGCATCCCCAGAGCACTGTTTTGTTTCATCCTCCCAAATACTGACCTCTGAGCACCACCATTCTTTCCTTGGTCTTTTAAAATAGCTGATACTCTTATATATTTATTTCGAAAGGAAACTTTGTATCACTACTAGAAACATAAAACAAGTATCACTTGTCATTAGCAGAAGGTTTCTTTCTTCTTTCTTTTTCAGAAGGTATTTTTTTTTAAATGTTTATTTATTTTTTAGAGAGAGACAAACAGACAGAGCATGAGTGGGGGAGGGTCAGAGAGAGAGAGGGAGACACAGATTCCAAAGCAGGCTCCAGGCTCTGAGCCGTCAGCACAGAGCCCGACGCGGGGCTCGAACTCACGAACCATGAGATCATGACCTGAGCTGAAGTCGGATGCTTAACTGACTGAGCCACCCAGGCGCCCCCAGAAGGTATTTTTAAAAATAAATACAGTTAAGGGGCGCCTGCGTGGCTCAGTCGTTTGAGCATCTGACTCTTGATTTCAGCTCCGGTCGTGGGACCCAGCCCCACATTGGGCTCAGCGCTGAGCATGGAGCCTGCTTAAGATTCTCTCTCTTTCTCTCTCTCCCTCTGCCCCTCTCCCCGGATTACACACGCTCTCTAAAATTAAAAAAAAAAAAAAAAAGTAAATTACATACATGCAGTGAACACTTAAAAATCGTATAAATTCTAGCTGGGTCCCATTGCAAGCCTAGAAACACCACAGCGCACGCGGCAGAGTCACAGCGGTCGTGGAGCTCACGTTTGGTTTGGGAGATTGATTACATAGAAGCCCATAAAACATGAATCAGGTGGGCACGTGCCAGGAAGAACTGAGCAGAGTAGACAGAGGTGGAGGCGGAGAGCGGGGGAAAAGGCTCTCTGAGATGCGGTCTCCTGGAGGAGGTGACGGTCCCTCCCGGATGTCTGAACAAAGAGCCTTCTAGGCAGAAGGAACAGCCACTGGCCAGGTGGGAGGACCGTGGCAGACTCCCACTCTCTCCACCCCACAGCATGGGGAGGGCTGAATTGCTCACTCTCCTCATCAATAGATCTGCCTTCAGCACATTTTAATGAGAGTATTACTCAAGCACGCTATGTACTAAGAAATGAGTAAGAATGATTACCCGTCTCCTACTGACTGACCCTCAGGTCCAGGGTCTGGATTCTTCTCAGTTCATCTAGGGACTATCAACCTTATGAAACCAGCCCAACTGACAAGAACCTGGCATATAAACCAGGATTATTGATCTGTGATCTCAAACATAACTGACAAGCCGAGGGGATCCCCCCAGGAAAGGAAACTGCTTGAGAAACTGAAGATCAGAAGTTGATTGTTAAGAATACACCAGAGCCCCGTAGGCAGGTGGCCCCAAGATGTCTGTCAAGAGCCCAGTAGTCAGGTGGCCCCAAGATGTCTGTCAAGCTGTGGCTGAACCAAGGTCCCCCGTCCGCACCAGTGAAGCTGGTGCTGGGCAGACCTTTAGTAACATTAACCGGCGTTTGTTTAGACCTTAATACTCTTTAAACAAACAGCTTTTCATCTATTTAATCCTCACAGCACCCTGTGAGATATAAGTATAATTACCTCCATTTTACAGGTGAGGAAATCTGATGTTCGGGGAGGATAAATGGCTTACCAAGGTCAGACGGGCTAGTGTTAATTGTCAGGTAATTAGCCTAAGATTCAGGAGGGGTATTTTGATATAAATGGTATTTGACATAATATATGGGTTTAAGCATTCTTGGCTCCAGCCAACTGTGCCTGTCTGGAAAATGCCACACCTGCTCAGACGTCAGCCCTGTTGCCTCCCATGTGGGGGTGGGGGGAGGAGAAAGGGCACTGGCCCCACCCCTCCCACACCCACCCTGAACTTCCCAAGAAAAAAGAAAACACTTGCAACTCTCAGAAATGTGAAACAATTATGGGCCATGAAATCACCTGCGTGAATCGTGTTGGTTTTGCAACACTGTACAATTTGCAACATTTTCCTCAAAATAGAAAAATGTAATCCGCCAACTGTACCCAGTGCCAGGGCCCTGCCTGTGAGGCTCCCACCCCCTGGGCGGAGGAAGGGTCTGGGCCTGCTCTTCCAGAGACACTCCAGCCCCCCAGGGGGGCGTCCTGTTCGGTCACACCCGTGAGCTCTCAGAAGGGCCCAGCCAGGCTCAGTTGCTCTTCTGCGACTAACTGGAAATGCTTGGTAATTTTTAACAAAGTGCCCCTCAAATTGTGAGGCCAGCCCTGCCACTGCTTCCTTCTGACTTCTTCTTCCTTTCTCTTTCTCCTTCCTTAGAAAAGAGTGGTCTTCTCTGGACTTATTTTTCCCTCCCGACCTGTCAGCTGACTCTTGGCTGCTCCGGGTTGGGCCTTCTTGCCCAGGGCAGGACCCCTTGCCCGCCTTTGACTCCTCCTGCCTTTCCGTTCTCCTAGCAGGCGGGTTTTCCAGACGCGCCATACGTGAACCTCTTCGGACTTGCTGCTTCTGGCCTCCCAGAGCCCTGCAGGTACCCTGTCTTCTCATGACTTGTGGCTTCTCCTCGTTCAGCTTCAACTCCAACATCCCTCAATCTGTGAGAGTCCTTCTCTGCTGATGCCCTTGACCAATGTCACCACCACCCCCTACAGCCCACTCCTTCCCCTCAGTCATACCACGTATGGGGCTTTATCTTCTTCATGACACACCACATTTGTTGTTGTTGTTTATTTATTTTTGAGAGAGAGCACAACCAGGGGAGGGGCAGAGAGAGGAAAACACAGAATCCGAAGCAGCCTTCAGGCTCTGAGCCGTCAGCACAGAGCCCGACGTGGGGCTTGAACTCACGGACTGCGAGATCATGCCCTGAGCAGAAGTCAGACACTTAACCAACTGAGCCACCCAGGTGCCCCATACACAGCATTATATTCTTAATTGCGTATCTACCTCCTGCCTCTATACTATGAGCTCTTTGGGGTCAGAGATTTTGTCTACTCGGATCACAGTTGTATCCTCAGTACCTACAATGATGTCTGGCCCATAGTAGGTGCTCAATAAATATTCCTTGGGTGGGTAAGTACATAGAATGTCACCAGGGAACCGAGTCCCTAGGTGCCCATCGGGGAAAGTGAGGAAAGTCAAGTTCTACCATCTAATCCAGTGAGAAACAGTGGGTCTGGAGATGGAAGTTGCCCCCTAAAAGTTTCTCAGAAATCAGGCATCCCTGGGAAAGCGTAGGGACCAAGAGCCACTAAGGGAGCAAGGCTGCCCAGCTCCCCGAGAGAGGAGGCCCAGTCAGAATGGCTTAAAGGTGCAGAAACAGCAACAGGGACCTGGCTGACTGGGCCCCATGATACAGAGAGACCAACACAGTGAACAGGATGATCCACTTTGAATTTTGTTTTTTATTTTTTGTTTTTTAATTTAACGTTTATTTATTTTTGAGAGACATAGAGACAGAGCGTGAGCAGGGGAGGGGCAGAGAGAGAGGGAGATACAGAATCCGAAGCAGGCTCCAGGCTCCGAGCAGGCAGCACAGAGACCGACGCGGGGCTCAAACTCACAGACCGCCAGATCATGACGTGAGCCGAAGTCGGTCGCCCAACCGACTGAGCCACCCAGGCGCCCCCCACTTTGAATTTTGAAAGGTCCCCAATACTTGGATAATTCCCTAATTTATGTCATGAGCTAAGGATCTCACTTGAGCCTTGAACTAGTTTATCTAAATACCTCCTAGACATGTCTCTCCCCTAGAGAGCCCTTGGGCACCTCAAATCTGTCCAAAACCACTCATAAGAGCCCAGACCGAGGATGAAATCCTAGAGTCGCCATTTCGTTTGTTCTCTGTGTCATCTGGGTCCAGTCACTGGATTCCTCTGATGCTCAGTTTCTTCCACTGTGATGTGGATATAAATAATGGGATACACATAATCCGGCAGCCCTAGTGGCTCCCGTAACACAACCCGAACTCCTTCCAGAGAACACCATTGAATGCCAAATTCAGTGGGCTATTCTGTATTTATAAAACTCCTTTGTGTCCGATACATGTCATTATATGTTGTGTATTTAATAGTTATATCAATGGTTCGTCCCTCGGCCTGGAGAGAATAAACGTGTTACTGTGCGAGTGTTGATGAGCTTGTAGCAGAAAGCACTAATCCGCATTTCTTCTCTGCGCTCCCGGAGAGCGGTGAATAGGACGCAAGGACGCAAGACCTTCGGGCTTTCAACAAATTTCACCTTCTCCCCCTTAGTCAAGGCCCCCTTCTCCATTAGGTACAGAGCACACTCAGTCAGGCACAGTGCCTCGGGCCCATGATCCTTCGGCGGTCCTGGGAAATGTTTTAATGTTAATTTATTTTAAAAACAGAAGAAAACAAATGAATATAACACTAATGAATATATGATAATGAAGGCAGCCTAGCTTATGTTTGTTTTTATGGCAACACATGTGTGTAACACAGTTAAAGTTTTGTGCTTTTTTTTTTTTTTTTTTTTTTTGACGAAAGATCCATCAAAGCAGACGCGCCCGGAACCCATGGAAGTCACAGTGTGATCCCGCTGGCATCGGCCTCTCAGATGCAGGTGCAGAGTTGATAGAGGTAAATGTGGGTGAGCCCCTTCACTCTACCTTCCCCCTCTACCAACTCGCTCCGCCTCAGGGAAACATATTTGTGGAAAGAAGTGCCGTGTAAAATCTTTAGCATTTATATCTGCACGTAGGGCAGTCTAACTGGGAGAAAGCATCTGTGGATGAGGACTGTGGCATGGCGGCAAGCAGGGCACTGAGGAACAAAATCTAACCTTTGGCATTTCTTCTTTTTTTTTGTTTTTAAGTTTATTTATTTTTTGAGAGAGAGAGAGAGAGCACGAGCAGGGGAGGGGCAGAGAGAGGGGGAGATAGAGGATCCAAAACAGGCTCTGTGCTGTCAGCACGGAGACCAACGTGGGGCTCGAACTCAGGAACTGTGAGATCATCATCAGCCGAAACCAAGAGTCAGGCATTTAACCAACTGAGCCACCCAGGCGTCCCGCCTTTCGCATTTATTCTTACAGAAATGATTTCTCTTCATATATTTCTTGCTATAAATTCCACTTTCCCAGAGAGCAGAAAAGCAGGACTTCTTGGGGAGGATGTCCCAAGCAGGTGACCCTTGGCCTGGGGCTTGCAGGATGAACTTTCTCCTGGTAGACGGGGATGAGGTGACGGTGTCTGGTCAAAGGAATAGAATTTCACAAAGACCCATCTGCAGGAAGGGCAGCAAATGCACAAGAGTGCAGCTGTTCCAGAACATGGGGCGGTTCTCAGGAGAACTGCACGGGGCAGCATCAGGAGACACTCTGAGGATTACAAATGTCTTCCAGTCAGTTCCTTGCAGACAGATTGTGGAAGCCTCAGATGCCATGCTGAGGAGTCTAGGCTTTATCCTGTGGGCAGCAGAGGGCCACTGGAGAAACTGAAAAGCTAACAACAGAGTAATTACATAGGGCCCCTGGGGGGCTCAGCCCGTTGAGCGTCCAACTCTTCATTACGGCTTAGGTCATGATCTCATGGTTTGTGGTTTGAGCCCTGCGTCGGGCTCTGTGTTGACAGTGCGGAACCTGCTTGGGATTCTCTCCCTCTCCATCTCTCTCTGCCCCTCCCCTGCTCATGCTCTCTTTCTCTCAAAATAAATAAACTTAAAAAAAAAGACACTTTTCAAAGTTACCTCTGGCAGCAATTTGGAGAGATAATCATAGGGGACAAAAGGGTGTGGTGGGGAGAGCCGGAGGCGAGACCAGAAGGTCAGGGAGAAGATTCCACTAGTTCCAGCACAGTAGGATGAACCAGTGCTGTGGAAATGAGGGCAGAAAGGTGGGAATGGGGCCAACCGCACTTAACCAGTATAATGGACAGGAGTGGTTGTGGGTATGAGGTAAGGGAGGCAGGGAGTAAGAGAAATTGAGAACAACTTGGCAGTTTCTGGCTTTAACCATGGTGGGATGTTAATGCCATAATTAGGGTTTGAATCAAGAGAAAGAGGAAGAGATTTGAGGCTATGGAGGGAGAGTAATGAGCCTATAGTTTGAGCCACCCACAGGCATCTCCTGGAGAGGCCAGATCCAAAACCCAGATACAAATTTGTAGCTAAGAAATAGGCAGGAGAGGATTTAATGAGGGAATCGCCGGCTCAAAGGTAGTGATTGAAGCCACTACAAGGGATGAGTGAGAGTTGGAAAAAAATGGGGTTAAGATTCAGAACTGTGGGGGTGCCCGACTGGCTCAGGTGGTAGAACACGCAACTGTTGAACTTTGGGTTGTGAGTTTGAGGCCCACATTGGGTGCGGAGCCTACTTAAAAAACATTTTTTAAAAAGCTGGGGCACCTGCGTGGCTCAGTTAATCGTCAGACTTCGGCTCAGGTCACGATCTCTATCTTAAGGTTTTTGAGTTTGAGCCCTGTTATCAGGCTCCCAGCTGACAGTGTGGAGCCTGCTTGGGATTCTCTCTCTCTACCGGTCTCTCTGCCCCTCCCCTACTTGTGCTTTCTCGCTACATAAATAAATGCTAAAAAAAAATAATAAAGAAGAAGAATCAGAACTGCACTCTGAGGAGGCTGAGAGGAGAGGAGCCCTTCGGTGTCATGGCTGGAGATTGTTCAAAGAGAGGACAACAGAGGGAGTGGAGGCTAACAGCGGTTGTCATCAGCCGGTGGAAATCTGGGGTCCCTTTCCCCTCTATTTTCTGTATTTTTGAACTGTCTCATCAGTTAACTATACATTCCTCTCTTTTGGTTAAAACTTTCACTGGAAAAATAAAAGGGGCGGCTTCCCGGTGGGTTAAGTGCTGCTGACCAGCCCAGCGCACTGAAGTCTAAGCAAGGACGTAGAGAAGGCGAATCGGGGCTTGTTATACACACACACTCCTTTCTCCAGGAGCAGCTCCCCTTCGTCAGCCCTCCAACCCCAGAAAACAAGGGCGGCTCCCCACAGCCATGTTTCCGCCCGGGGCCCTTCTCTCTGGCCACAGGTGATTGGACAGGGTGTGCATGTGACCCCGGCTAAGCCAATCAGAGCTCTTCCCAAGACACGAGGGCGGGTGGAGGACGCAGGCGGCCAGATCTTTGCCGTGTGAGTTGAGGGATGTCGGCAGCCATGAAGGCCGAGGACAGGGCAGCTGAGGAAGCTGAGGAGACCCAGAGTAAGAGCATGGCGGGCAGAGGCAAAAGCCAGTACACACAAAGCCCTGTGGGACGCCAGTGTCTGGTCACCAGAAACAGTGGTGGAGGAGGTTGGAGAGAGGCGGGGCCGAGACCACCAGGGCCTCATAAACCCTGCTGAGTTGGGATGTTTTCTCATTATAATGAGAAGCTGTTGAAGAGTTTTAAGAGAGGGAGTGGCCCGACCTGGATTACATCTTAAAAGATTAGCACAGTTGGAAAATGTATTGTGAGCGTGGGGCAAGGGTGGAGAGCAGTTTGGAAGCCCCCCCCCCCCCCGCCCCCTCCGAGGAGGTATCCAGGCAGCTAATGGTAGACCAGGCTTTGGTAGTGGCCGTGAAGCTGGTCCAGACAGGACGCAGCGGGGCGGAGGGCGGCGTGGCAGAGGAAGAAGGGGCGGGGGCGGAGTCAGAGCCAGAGGGTAAGTGATGTTACTGAGATGAGAAAGGGAACGAGGCTTCCACCTGGACATTTTATGTTGGAGGTGCTGATGACACGTCCCAGGGAAGGTGCCGATAAGAAGGCAGTGGGGTACATCATTCTGGAGCTGGGGAGATGGGTTGGAACTGGTTGGCCCTGGATGCGGGAAATATGGGTGGCCCCAGCCTGCAGCTGGTCCAAAGCCATGGGCCAAAATGAGACCACCTGGGAGCTCGAGAGGAGGGCCCAGCACAGAGGCCTGGGGAGGACATTTAGAGGACAGGTAGAGGGGAAGGAGCAAGGAAGGAGGGAGGAGAGGAATGTGCAGTGACCCAGAAGCCCAGAGGAGACTGCCCTGGCTGAGCCCCAGCAGAGGCCAGAGAAGCACCCTTTAGATTTGGTAAGGAGGTTACCCTGACCTTGGACGATCTGGGTGGAGGTTTAATCCGGAGTTTAAATTGTGGTGGCCTTCATCCTTCACTGGAATCTGTAAAAACAGCTATGAAGGACATTTTGGGGGCAAATGGAGGAATCTAAAAATGGACTTTATATTTAATGTACTAGCATTCAATGTCTTGTGCGTAACAATGGGCTGCGGTTAAGTAAGAGTATCTTGGTTCTTAGGAGACACACGTTGTAGAATTTATTGTAGTGTTGAGCAGTGGAAGAGCGGGATGCCTGCAACTTTCCAATGGTGCAACAGTAACAACAAAATGAAACATACCTACCTGTATATATTTATGTAATTTATATATACCCATTTATTTCTATTACCTATATATAAGCTATATACTTTATATAGGTATATTATCTATTAGAGCGAAGGAAAGCAAATGTGGCAAAATGCTAACTGGAAACTCTAGGTGTAGGTCTAGGGTATTTTAATACTTTTCAACTTTTCTGTAGGCTTATGTTGGAAAAAAAATTGGGAGAAAGGTAACTTAAGGTCGCCTGGTGGCCCAGTTGGTTAAGTGTCTGACTGTTGGTTTAGGCTCAGGTCATGATCTCACAGTTCATGGGATTGAGCCCTGCTTCGGCTCCACGGCCTGATTAAAGGTCTCTTTCCCTCTCCCTCTGCCCTTCCCCCACTCACACTCTCTGTCTCTCTCAAAATAAATAAACGAACGTTAAACAAAAAAAAGAGGGGTGCCTGGGTGGCTCAGTCGGTTGAGCAGACGACTTCGGCTCAGGTCATGATCTCGTGGTCCGTGAGTTCAAGCCCCGCATCGGGCTCTGTGCTGACGGCTCAGAGCCTGGAGCCTGCTTCCGATTCTGTGTCTCCCTCTCTCTCTGCCCCTCTGCTCTTACACTCTGTCTCTCTCTCTCAAAAATAAATAAACAGAAATAAAAAAAAAAGATAACTTAGAAAAAGTGACAGGTGAAGAGGAAAGGGAAACAGCAGAGTTTTCAAGGAGAGAAATGGTACAGAAGCTGGAAGAGAACATGAGGTCGAGGGAGGGTTTTACACAAAATGTTTAGAAAGGAGAGCATGTGTGTGTGTCGACAGGAACGAGCCCGTGGAGAGAGAAATCGGTGATGTAAGGACGGGGTGAGAGGCGTGGGGCAAAGTCCTCAGGAAGGCCGGGGGCAGACGCAGGCCATGAGCACACAGAGGGCAGCCTTTGGCCCAAGGGGACACCGTTCCGTGCTGGGCTGGGCCACGGGGTCACCGAGTGGTGGGTGTTCCTGGCCGATGACTTCCATTTTCTTCAGGAAGTAGGCTCTCGGGCTGCGGGCTGGCTGACAGGACCTGGAGGGCAAGTGGGAGGGTTCCAGCAGCTTGGGGCACAGGGCCAAGGAAAAACTGGCAAATCTGTTGTTTTGTGTTTAAGATCTGAATGAAGACGGATTCACTGGTTTAAGGAAGAAGCCTGCAGAGGAGAGACTTAAGTCCTTATACCTCAGTTTTTCCTCCTGTAACACAAGGGGATCGTACTGGGAGATCTTAAAGGACATCCTCCAAACTCCTGTACGCTTGCGGTCCCTCCGCGACACCTGCTGGGGAGCTTTGACTGAATAGCATGTGTTTGCATTGTTTAAGAATTAGAGATAGCGAGTGAAAACTGGACGCTTGCCTAAGAGATTTCTAATTGCGGGTAAAAACTAATATATACAGAGAGACACTTGAAAGACAGGGTGTGTAAGGCTTCCGGGCACCCCTGGGGAGTGCAGGGGTGGCCCAGAGGTCCCTGGGCCTCTGAGATGCCTTGACGAGGCGCCGTTTGGGTGAACACAGCACGAAGCCCTTTGAGAGTAAATTCTGCTCTCTCCTGGCTCTCACTGAAGTTGGCACCACACAGCGTGAAATGAAACAGCAGATTAATGTGATTAACACTGAATAAACCTCTGTGTGTGAGCAAATATAGCATGAAGTGGGTTCAGGAATTTTAAAATATCTATTATTAAAGACAGCCTGCAGGGCTGCGGTGGCATCGGATGACAAGCCATAGACTGTACTGGAACCTAATATTCCCACAGTCCTTTCCTCAGGCAAGGCGCAGTTGCAGGCTTCCACACTCATGCTCTTTCCAGAGCGTCTCGGGGGGGGGATTACCACCTCTACCCCATTTTAGAGATGAAGAAACTAAGAGCAGTCAACAGTAGGTTTCTAGGATGGTTGAGGGCTGAGATCGCGGATGTCATCACTGGCTCCCCGTGACTGGCTGAGCGCCAGCGGGAGGGAAGGAGCCTCTCAGCTCCCGAGAGGGCCTGCCGGCTACGCAAGCGCACCGTACTGGGCCATCCATTTCTGGCGTGCTTGCCGGGCGCAGGGCTCTGTGCTGGATGCTTTGTGCAGATGGTCTCACTTAGCCTTGATGACAGCCTTTGGCGGTTGGTATTATTAACCCCAAGAGGAAACCAAGGGCAGAGAGGTTAAATAACTTGCCAAAGGCCACCCAGCAGAATCAAGATTCAAACTCAGATTCGTCTGAACTGAAGCTTGTTCTCTTGACTGCCCGGCTGGATGCCGTCTTCCAGGAGAGCACCATGCGGACATAGTTCTTGTAGCCCTTTACTCGAAAGCCTTAGCACGGTGCCGAGCGCAGGTAATAGGGCGCTTGACAAGTATCAGTGAGTGTTGACAGAGGGACAGATGAATGAATGAGTGGAGATGTGAATTGCTGTCTTGTGGGGCCTTCGTCTTCAAATTGAAGATTTCCCCATAGCTTATGAACGCTCAATCTAATTAGGCAAAGAGGCATCAGAGAATCGCTGGGCCTTTCCTTTATTAACTGTCAAGTCCAATCTGTAGGCTGTTTACGTGCCAAGGTCAGAGATCAGTCTTTAGCTGCTCTCCTTTGATTTCATTCTGCAAAGCCCTGAACATAAAGTTTATTGATGCAAAACTGATTGGCAGGCAGAGGTAACGAGGTGGCGGGGACAGGGCATAACAGAAGGAGTCTAAACCACTCTGGGGTCAGTCCTGCTCCTTTGCTGTGCTACCTTCCCGTGCTCTGGGTTATCAGGTCATGGCTCTGCACGCTACAGTCCAGATGGAGTGGCAAATGTCATCTGGACCTCAGGGCTGGGTTCACGGAGCCCATCAGGATGGGGAGGGGCAGGGGCGCCTGGCTGGCTCGGCTGGTAGAACATCTGACTCTGGATCCCAAGGTTGTGAGTTCTGACCCTACCTTGGACGTGGAGCTTACTTAAATGAAAAAATGGGGTAGGAAGGAGTCCTTACTTCTGGTTTTGTCTATTAACTTGGAAAGGAGAGAATGAGGGACAGAACTTAGGTAGGAATGGTGTTGAAACTTCACAGATCAAAGGAACTCCTGTGTTAGTCTCCCTCAGACAGACCTGGGAATCTGAAAGAGGGAGGTCGTTGTTACATCTGCAGTTTGCAGCCAGCCCATGACCAGGATTATCGCCACTGTCTCTGTCTCTGCCCTGTCTCTGTTGAGCGAGGTGGGAAGCACGGGCACCACACCGGCCTCCTGCAGAGCATCCCTGAGATAAAAACCAGGACTTAGTAAGTGGCCTGAGAGTGGCTGAAGCTCTTGCCACTCAAAATACGGAAAGGTCTCTAATATTATTCTTTCTTATCAAAACCAAACTTGCTTCTGCCTGATCTGAGAAAAGCCGTGGCTGCTGTTCATTTTAAATGTCTACTTAGTCTCTACAGCTTAGAAAGAGTGGTTTTCCAGAGCAAACACCTATGTGGATTTCACCACCCACGACACACACACACACACACACACACACACACACACACACACACTTAAAATTAAGATAGTCCAGGGGCGCCTGGGTGGCTCAGTCGGTTGAGTGTCCAACTTCGGCTCAGGTCATGATCTCGCAGTCCATGAGTTCGAGCCCCGCGTCGTGCTCAGTGCTGACAGCTCAGAGCCTGGAGCCTGCTTCGGATTCTGTGTCTCCCTCTCTCTCTGCCCCTCCCCCACTCATGCTCTGTCTCTCTCTGTCTGAAAAATAATAAACATTAAAAAAAAATTAAAAAAAAATTAAGATAGTCCATTTAGAAGCAAAATAATAATAATGGTATATTAATATATGATTTTATATATATATGATATATATAATGATAATTATAACAAAATTAAACAAACCAACCCTCCTTCCCCCTCTTTTGTTTTATTTCCTTAGGAAATAGTCCAGGTTCAAGGTCTAGTTTAAGCAGGGAATATCTCCTTTTCTGGTGTTTCTGGACAGGCCAGGAGACACATTCCCTTTTCCTTTTCTCCCTGGCAGGGCTGGGCCCTGGGGGCATAGAGCACCAGACGGAAATGTCCACCAAGGAGCCAGGAGGGACCTGAGGCCTCAATGGCTCTGACCTTCCTTTGAATTCAGACAACGAATGTTGAGCAACTGCTGTTGTCAGGCACTGGGCTGGGAAGATGATTAAGAAAGGACCCCAGAGGGGCGCCTGGCTGGCTCAGTTGGTAATACTCTTGATCCTCCAGTTGTGAGTTCAAGCCCCACGTTGGGTGTAGAGCTTACTTAAAGATTAAAAAAAAACATCTGGAGACCCAGATACTGACCATTAACCACAATATAACACAATAAATGCTGTGTTTGCAGCAGGAATAAAGTGTTTTAGGTACACGGAGAAAAAAGGGGAGTGGGAAAGGCGACCATGGTTCTCAGAGGGGCTCCCAAAGCAGCTACGTCAGCCTCACCTGGGAAGTTAGAAATGCAAACGACACGCTTCACCCCAGACCCACTGAGTCAGAAACTCTAGGAGTGGGGCCCAGGGGTTGGCCTTTGAAGAAGGCCCCAGGCGATTCTTTTTTTTTTTTTTTTTTTTGAGCTGCAGGCGAAAGTTTATTAGAGTATAAGATTAGAAAGGAAAAATAATAGGAAAGCTCTCTTTGTGGAGAGGAGACATTCAAAAGTGAATGCCTGGAAGGAGCCCCCGGGTGCTTCTAATGCCAGTTAGAGTTTGAGAATCATGCAGGGGTGAGCAAACCACCTTGCAACCAGCAGCTTATTTTTGCAAACAGGGTTTAATTGAAAATAGCCATAGCCCTTCACTTGTATATCACCCGTGGCTATTTTCCTGCGAGCCCTCAGAGTTGAGTAGTTGCAGCAGGGTCAGTCGCCTGTGAAGCCCGAAGTGTTTACTATATCTGACCCTTTACAGAGAAAGTTTGGCACAGCCTCCCAAGGAGTGGCAGTGGGGAGAGGCTGGTCCTCTGCCCCCCTCCATCCCTCTCCCAGGGCTGGTGCTGTTAGGGCCTCTGGCCACCACATTTCAGTCGGCTAGTGCTGGGACCCAGTTTTCTTCCTGAAAACTCTACAAAGTCAATTTTTTTTTTTTTTTTAGGATTTTTATTTTATTTTTGAGAGACACAGAGACAGAGCGTGAGCAAGGGAAGGGCAGAGAGAGAGGGAGATACAGAATCTGAAGCAGGCTCCAGGCTCTGAGCCATCAGCACAGAGCCCGACGTGGGGCTCGAACTCACAGACCATGAGATCATGACCTGAGCTGAAGCTGGCCGCTTAACCGACTGAGCCACCCAGGCGCCCCTACAAAGTCAATTTTATGTATTATAAATCTGTAGCGGCCAACACGAGTAGGAAGGTGGTTTTTTAAAAGTCAAATGAGCAAAAGAAGAAGTCCTCATTCTGGGGAGACCCATGTTAACTGCCTGCCTGTTTGGCCAAGCGCTGTGCTCAATGCTTTAGGCATGCCCTTCTGGAAGGGCATTGTATCCCCATTTTACAGAGGAGGAAGTTGAAGCTTGGAATATGAAGTAACCAGCCCAAGTTCACAGAGCTCAGCAGAGTAGAGTTTGGACTGGATCCTGGTTCAGCCTCTCTCCCAGGTCAGGCTTTTTGCCCCACACCCTACACCTGTTTTCCCAGTTGTAAGATAGAATGCCCTCAGTGGACAGGGGGACACTCCACAGGAATCTGTTAACCTAACACACACACTTCTCATACTTTTTCTAGTGGAGGAGACAGATCAGGAGCTGGAGAACCAAACCCAGGCCTGCTTCTTGGGGGTGGACTGTGCTGGGGAGCACGGAGAGGGGAGCGGAGGCCATGGAAGGCCCGCGAGGGCACAGGCCAGCTTCCCACCTGCACGAGCCCAACGGGGGAGCACGAAAGTGCAGCATCAGTGCCAGGTGTGGCGCCGGCTTTCCAGAGGTGTGAACACCTGAGGCCTCCCAGCCCCCTCCTGTTCCCCATGTACCAAAACCCAGGCCGCAGGGCCTCAGCCCAGCTCCTGGTTGTCAACGTGGGGGTGTGTGTAAGGGCGCCCCCCAGAAGAAGGACTTGGTCAGGTGAGTCTTATGTCCTTATGAGAGGAGAAAAGCACCTATCAGGGTGTTTCCTGCTCTGACACAGGAGTGGCAGGGATGGGCTCTTCAATAAGATTTCAAGTTTGAAACCAGACTGGGGAGCCTGTTACCACGTGATATCCTTGCAGCACTGATGCTGGGGACTGAACCTCAGAAAAAAAGTAAAATCTTGCTCTGCTACCACTTACGTAACCTGGGGGCTAACATACCATTGTCTTGGTGGCTGAAACAGTGACCAAGAAAGTCCCCCCTCGTACACCACAGTTATCTATTTTGGCTTTCAAATATTCTGTTAGATTAGGAAATCAAAAAGCGTTCTTAACAAACAAAAAGGGCTTGGGATATCAGGCAAAAGTTAGAACCTCAGAAGAAAGCAAGCATTTTGAGGTGATTAATGATAAACTGTTTTCTCTCCTCAAACAAATCAGTTGCCATGACTGATGTTTTTACTACTTTAAAACAAGTGTCTTGGAAAAAAATATTACCAAGCATCTTTGAGGTATATTCTACATGCCGGCCTCCATGCTAGTCTCTCTCTTTTTTTTTTAAAGAAAATTTTTTTAATCTTTATTTTTGAGACACAGAGAGAGAGAGAGAGAGAGAGTATGAGCAGAGGAGGGGCAGAGAGAGAGGGAGATGCAGAATCCGAAGCAGGCTCCAGGCTCTGAGCTGTAGTGACGCGGGGCTCGAAATCACAGCGTGAGATCATGACCTGAGCTGAAGTCAGACGCTCAACTGACTGAGCCACCCAGGCACCCCATGCTAGTCTCTCTTGACCTGCAGTTCTCAGGGCAGGTCATCTGAGGAGCCCCTTTACAGACGGGGAACAGACAGGGCTCAGTGGGAGGAGTGGCTCTTGGCTGAGTCTCACTGATAGGCTGAGCCTCACTGATAGGCAGAGCTGACTTTTGAACCAGGTCTCATGATGCTGTGTCTTGTATTCCTTTCACAGCATTGCGCTTACTCTGCACCAAAATCTGGATTCAGGGAAGAACACTGGGAGACCAGGCAAACGATATCCCTAGTCTTGGATGGCTTCAAGTAGAGCTACTAAAGTATTTTTTAGGGCAGTGGTTCTTGGACCAGATGGAACCACCCTCCCATCAGTAATGGACACTGGGCTGCTGGGGAGACAGTACAGGCTGTAGACTGTGTGCAGGTTTCTGGGGCCAGCTATGACATCACTTTCTCTTTCCCTGTTGCAACTGTTGCTATAGGGAGATCTTGCCTTGAAAAATAATTTCATTTTTAAGGCATTCACTTTTGAATGCCCCCTCTCTGTAAAGAGAGTTTCATACTGTTCTTCCTTTCTAATCTTCTACTCTAATAAACTTTTGCCTGCTGATTTTTTTTTTAAAAAGGAAAAGATGAATTATTTCCATTTTTCATTTACATACTTCCCCCCCCCCATATTCTCAAAAAGCTTTATTGTGTTAACAGGCTTAATTCTTGAGCAAGCTGGGGAGGAGGACAGGTGTTAGCTCTCAGTTTGATAGATGAGGACATTGAAGTAACTTTCCTAAAGTCTTTTTTTTAAGAGTAGATTTTATTTTTACTTATTTAGAGCAAGAGCAGGGGAGAGGTACAGAGGGAGACGGAATCTTTTTTATTTTAGAGAGCATGCAAGTAGGGGAGAGGGGTAGAGGGAGAGAGAGACTCTTAAGCATGCAGAGCATGGAGCCTGATGCAGGGCTCAACCCCACCACCCTGAGATCACAACTTGAGCTGAAAACAAGAGTCAGACGCTCAACTGACAGAGCCACCCAGGCGCCCCCTAAAGTCTTATGCTAATAAATGTTAGAGCAGAGCCTAAAACCTGAGGCCTCCCCAAGATACCTGCCAAACCCTGAGAACAAGACTTGGAAGATTCAACAAGTGTAGGATGAGATCAGCCACCTACAAAGAAGCAGGGTTGGCTAAAAATGGGCGATCCAAATGTCTAAGAAAATGTAAGCCTCTACACTGCTTGTGGTTTCAGCAAAGCTGTGATCTGCCCACCCAGCATCCAAGAGAGGAGTCTAAAAAGCAGGACTTTGGTGTAATTCCAGGACAGGGACAGACCAATGCTCTGGCCTTTTAGAAGACCGTGTCCTGTCTTGAGGAATCGAGAACAGCAGCTGAACATAGCTTGACACGCGGAACCAGTAAGATGAGTCCCCTCGTTCCCCCGGCTCACTGAGCCACCTCCTCGCGTGGTTTGCCTTCCTGAGTAGCTTTTCTGTGAGGAGAGTCTGCTGGTCAAAGGTCGCTGCTTGGCGGTCAAGTTCTCCTTTTAAAATGAGTGAATCGACATCGTGGGTGTGTCCCATTCTCTCAGCGTTTTGGTTACATTCTCCTGAGCTGGATGAACTCTGAAGCAAGGGATCTGAATCAGAGTCTGAGTGATGATGAATTTGATCAGAGTCTTACCTGAGTAACCTGTGTGTGAGCCTTCAAAGGAAGTGAGAACTAGCTGCCAGCCAGGACAGACATGGCACACAGTGACTATGGGGTAATGAAACAAGAAACCAGGACGAGGTGAAGGAAAGTTAGAGTTAACTGAACCAAACTAAAAGAGCAGGTGGAACTTGGGGCAGGTCGGGGAGGGCAGAACTGGGCATTCAGCCCGCCTGCTGCCGCCCAGGCCACGAGGCACAGGGGGCGAACTGCACTGGCTCTGGGGCCAGACATTCTCTGGGAGAAGGCCCCTGCAGCTGCCTGCGAGCTGCCTGCGGACTCCGTACTTCCGCACTTCCTCCTCCTCATCTGTGTGGCGGGCCTCCCTCCAGGTTGAAAGGATTAAATGTGATAATGAACATGCTCTTACTCTAGTGCCTGCCCTATAAATGCGCAGTAAGTGCTTTCTGTTATAATCCCTATCCTTTGGGATCGGACATTACACACGGGCTCAAAACTGCTGAAACTCGCTGCAGCCTCGAGTACCCTGTTAGCGCAGAACCTTGCTGCACCTGTGGTCTGCCCGCGCTCTGCTCTGGGCGGACAGCTCTCTCGCTGTATCACGCAGAGTCCAGAAGGCCCAGGAAGACGCTTGGACGAAATCGGCCTGCAAGTTTTTGGGCCCAGGGCATTTTCATTCACTGTTCTCTCTTCCTGGAAGCCTCTTCCCCTAGACAGTGACGGGGTTTGTACCTTCATGTCATTTAGGCACCTGCTCAGATGGCACGTTATGGAAGAAAAGCTGTCCTTGACCTACCTCCTTATAGAAAGTGGCATCTACACTGCCACTGGGGCCTGGTGCTCTATTCAGATTTCCTGCTTTCTCCCCGCGGCGGTCATTACCCTTGACACACAGCCACGTGTTTATTGTCGGTTTCTCCAAGTGGCAGGGACATGAGAGCCCGCATTTGATTTAGGGCTGTGCTCTTCTTCTGAAAATGCCCTTCTCACTTCCTTCTACTCAAAAGCCTGGAATGCTCGTCCCTTGGAAGTGGCGGGAGGCTCTTCTCACTCGGTAATGGGACGGCGGCTACTTGCCAGCTCCGTATCATTATCGTGTGTGCACAGAAGATAGGGCGCACTTCAGGTGCTGTCAAAACACGTTGCCAACGCCAGTCAGGTATCTGGTAGAGAGCATTCTGGGTGGAGGGACAGTAAATACAGAGGCTCTGAAGTGGGAGCAGACAGGCTGGAAGGGAGGAGCTGGGGGTAAAAGTGGAAGAGCATAATTCCAGCCTTTCTGGTCTAGATTGTAAAGAATGGACTGACATTTGCTAAAACAAGTCAGTGGGGGGAAGGAACAGGCTTGGGGTGTGCGACTTTTCTTTTTTTAATGTTTTTTTTTTTAATTATTTTTTAATGTTTATTTATTTTTGAGACAGAGAGAGACAGAGCATGAGTGGGGGAGGGGGAGAGAGAGAGGGAGACACAGAATGTGAAGCAGGCTCCAGGCTCTGAGCTGTCAGGACAGAGTCCGACATGGGGCTCGAACTCAGGAACCGTGAGATCATGACCTGAGCTGAAGTCAGACACAACCAACTGAGCCACCCAGGCACCCTGGGATATGTGACATTTTGAGATGCACGTGGCATACCACATGCTTTGCAAACATCTCCATTGCACAGGTAGGGAAATTGAGGCACGAGAGCTTACGTGTCCCTCGGTCTCAACATGTATATAGAAGGGCTAGATTTGAACCCAGGTTGTTTGTCCAAGGGTCTGAGAACACTGGTCACTGAAGGAAGAGCAAAGGGAGGAGACTTACCTCAAATTGGAAAAATCAGGAATAACTTGGATAAGGTCAACTCAGACCTCTTTCCCAAGTTCTAGAACACCTAAAAAGACCTTTCTGTAGCTGGAATGATGAGTTTAGGACAAATAAAAGGGCGCCTCACATCACAGGAGTGTTGGGGCCCCAATCCCATTTGGCCTCAGTGAGGGTGCTGGCAAATCCATTTCCACGTCCTTCAGGCTGTCACATGAAGCCAAAGCAACGGAATGAAAAGTGGAAAATCTGTTTGAGGTCATTATGGGTTACACTCCAAGTTTTCATATTTTCTAAGGTTTGGTTACTTAGAAATCACTCACAAAAATTAATGTAACAGACAAGTCTCTCAAGGCCTTGATACCCAGGACGGTCTGCAGACCAGCAGCGATAGCATCACCTGGGAGTCACTGGAAATGCAGAATCTCAGGCCCCATCCCAGACTTCTTAAATCAGAATCTGCGTTTTTGCAAGACTGTCAAGGCTTAGTACAATTTGAGAAACCCTTGGCCCGGAGCTGAGGTAGACACTGTTTCTGTCAAGAACCAGATAGTATATGCATTTCAGGTTTTACTGGCCTGTCACGATTATTGAGTTTTGTTTTTGTAGTGCAAGGGCAGCCACAGACAACACGTAAAGGATTAGTGTGGCTGTGTTCTAATGGAACTTTATTTATGGATGTCAAAATTAGAGTTTTATGTAATTTTCATGTGCCATACTATTCCTGTTTATTTTCTTTCAACCATTTAAAAATGTAAAGCTCATTCTTAGCTCAGAGGCCATACAAAAACACACTCATCTTTCGACTTGCCTTTCATGGCTGACCATCCCCAAGCCTCCTGCCCCTTGCTGGGTGATCCCCTTTTTCCGTATGGGCATGGAGCTCGGGCCCCCTTTCCCTCATGACCTGTGTCATGTGTCAGAAGGTTAATTACTTAAGCCTAATATAAAAAGCCAACAGAAGAGGGATGCCTGGCTCACTTGGTCAGTGGACCATCTGACCCTTGATCTCAGAGTTGTGAGTTCAAGCCCCATGTTGGGCTGTAGAGATTACTAAAAGAAATAAACTATAAAGACCTATATTACCAAAAAAAAAAAAAAAAAAAAAAGCCAACAGAAGAACTGAGATTTTAGCAGAGTTTTATTTATTTATTTTTATAATTATTTTTTAAAGTAGGCTCCACACACAACGTGGGAGCTTGAACTCATGACCCGAGATCAGGAGTCACATGCTCTATTGACTGAGTCAGCTAGGCCCTCCTGAAGAACTGAGATTTTTTAAAATATACTTTGTCAGTTTCTACAAATATCGTGTGTTTGCTGTTTCCTGTCTTGAAGTTTTCTTTCTGAGAAAGACCAGTACAGGAGGGGGGGCAGATTCAATAGCTAAGGGGAGGGGCTGGCTACATGTCAGTGGCCTTTACTCTCTTTTATTCCTCTATTTGTCTATCTTGCATTTCGGTGCTGGAAGAAGGAACACACAATGCAGGGAAAAGACAATTATTAAAAGAATAACATTTGGGGAGGGAGTTGGAGGAGGAAATTAGAGAAAGGAGGTACTCTTTAGGAGAATAAGAAGACAGTTCCCCCTCGGGGGACTGGGAGGAGGAATGCAGGCCCTGATAAAGCCAATGGTGTCAAGGGCATCTGCTCGAGAGCAGTCTGCGGAGCAAGCTGGGCAGTAGGGGGATATGTCAAACACAGAGATAGGGGAGTGACCGGCAGAGAGCCTTATGAAGGCCAAGATCTGAATTTTTTAAATCCGTAGTGCATGTTCATGGCAACCAGACGCTTTCCCATTGTTAGGAATGGGGAGAAGAGGGGAAATAATGTTGACTCAATGCCTACTGTATGTCCCGTCAGGCATGGTTACGAGACATTTCCCATCACTGTTTCAATTTTAATGAAAGCAACTCATGGAATTAGGGGTGCTGGCCAGTTTTCAGATGAGGAACCCAGAGGTGAAAAGACAGGATGGGAACCTAGCTCTGTCCAGTCACAAATACTTCAGTATTCTATACTGTCCTGCCTAGTGCAGTCTATAGTGGAAATACTGCCTTCATGAAATTCCTTATTTCTTCAGAGGATGAGAACCCCTCAGTTCTTGGGGGTGGGGGTGGGAGTGGGGAAACAACATAAAGACACCAAGCAGGCGACTTTTATTTTTCTCTACTCTCCAGACCCCTCCCCCACAACAAACAATGCTTTCATTAAAAAGACATTAAATCCTCCCCCCCCCCTTTTTCTGTTATGAAACAGCACACCTCAACAACTTAGTACCCTGGCAGCCTGGTTTCCAAAGTTAAACTGTGTGCCCCTAAACCAGTCTAATGACAAGCGTACATAAACCCTTTGCAGGAGTGTAGAGTTTGGGGACCACTTTTTCAGGGATTACTCTATCAGGCATATACGTATTATCTCATTTAGTCCTCCAACAGTCCTGGGAGATTTTATTTTAATACCATTTTATGGATAAGCTAAAGGTATGGAGAAGTTAAATAGCTTGCGTAAGGCCATACAGCTAGTAAGAGGCGAGACGGATTAAAATCAAGAATCTTAACTAGTAATTATGTCCTCTTTGCCACCCCACTGCAGGCTCCTTTTAGAAAAGGTGCAATCACACTAAGACTCACTGTCAACCTGCTCAGTAAAATATGCCAGGATCTTTTTGCAGGCAGATGGTGGATATTATGATACATTCAAGGAGATGCTGGACAGTCATTAGTGTGGTACAGGCCAAGAGCAAAAGGAAGTTAAACTAGTTTCCCCCAGTTTCTTCCCCAGAACACCTTTTCCATGGCCACACTGAACCAACCAATCAACAAAAACCAGTGATGATTCCAAAATTAAACAGGAAAGTGCTGAAAACCTCCACCCCCCCGCTCCTGGAGACTGCCATATGCATAGTACACATTTTAGGCTCCAAGTAGTACCGAAGTAACGGATTCTGCGTAGGGTTTGTGTTTTGTTTTTAAGTTTATTTATTTATTTGAGAGAGAGGCAGGCAGGGAGGGGCAGAGAGAGAGAATCCCAAGTGGGCTGCACAGAGCCCTACATGGGGCTTGAACTCACAAACTGCAAGACCATGCCCTAAGCCCAAATCAAAAGTCAGCCACTTAACTGAGCCACGCAGCTGCCCCAACAGATTCCACTTAGCTTGAACCGAGAGTTTCCTAAGGACCAACGAACATCGATTCCCTTTAAAGCATATTAACCTATTGAGGTTTGCAGAGCATTCCTTGGGGAGAGCCAGGACTAGTCTGAGGCATGTCCAGCCAGCTCCGTGGTCTTCTCTGGGACTATGACATAAACCTGGAGGAGCTGTCCTACATTCCCCTAAAGATAGGAAGGAGCAGCTCGCACAACGTGCACAGCTTCTATTTGGATCCATGTTTGAGCTTTCCACAGCCAATGGGCCTTTGCCTGGGGCATGCCACCATTTGCCAGTCTGTGACAAGCTGAGTGACAAAGTCACCATGTGAGCAAACATACATTAAACACGTTGATTCATGAACCAAAGGTTTAATCACATAGTGAGAGGAACCACTGACAACCAGAGAATTTATTTTAAAATTGCCCACCTTGGGGTCCCTGGGTGGCTGTCCGTTATCTTGGTTTTGGCTCCGATCATGACCCGTTTGTGGATTCTAGCTCTGCCTTGGGCTCTGTGCTTGCTGTGTGCGGGGCCTGCTTGGGATTCTCCCTCTCCCTCCCTCTCTCTCTCTCTGCCCCTCCCCCTCTCCCAAAATAAACTTAAAAAATTGCCCATCTTACTCTGGGAAAGGGTAAGGTTATTCTCCCTTGCTGTTGATATTTGATATCTTCATTTATACGATGCTTATCAATAGAAGCACCCAATCTTTGTGGTAAGCAAATTCATTAAATTCCTATAAGCAATTCCTGCTGGGATGAGTGCTCAATCTAGAGTGTGGCTGTGAACAGGCCTACGGCAGTGGAAGTTCTCTGACATGCTGAGAAAACACACTTGGCAAAGCGAAAGTAAAAATAACACCTTTCCCTGTATTCCAATGATTATTCTAAATAATTACTTCAAAAGATGGAATCATAGCCTTTGAGGTCTGGATAGGGCTCCTTCATAGATGAGGTTGGCAAAGCTTGAAAGGGTTAGGTAACAGGTCCATGAGGCTTGTCTGTGGAAGAGCTAGACTAGAACGCAGCACTCTCTATCCAGTGCTCTTTCTCGTAAACTCTTTTCGCCCGATTTAAGACATTCCCGTGTCATTTTAAGGAGTTACTTTCCTGATCATTCATTAGAACGCAATTTGCTGGCCTTTTGTGTTGGGAGTGGAAGGCAAGTTGTACATCCGTCCCTTGGTTCTCCTGCTCTCTTGATAGCCCTCCACCTTGACCTTTTTTTCCTACCCTCTGCCCCCCACTGGGTCTCCCCCTCCCCTTCAAACACTGTTATCTTTGGAAATCCGCCTGTGCACTTTCCAACCTGCCTGGGATCAGGGGGAAAGTGACTCTTGGTTTAATGGATTTTTTCCCCCCAGTGCCTGAATTTGCCTAAGGGTTTGGAAGGTCACACAACAAAAAGTAAAGTGCCGTCCTTTGCCCTTTCAGCAGCTCTGTGTTCTGTTAATATAGCAAGAAATAAGAAAAAACCAGTAAGGAAAAAAAGGCAAAACTCCACTGGAAGTAATTGCCTACCCCCTGGAAAAGTTCAAGGCTGTTGTTCATTGTCTGAACTTTCCCCCTTGTGGTTCACTTGTATTCCTTAAATCATCTTCAGACGCCTGATCAAGGAAGCGTTAGAGGAAAATACCAAGTTGGGTATTGGCGTTGCAGTCAGTGTCCTGGCTCCTAGGAGTCGGTGGACAATGTGTTGCTTTTCTTTGGTGCTGGGTTATCAGAGAGGGGGCCTTTTCCTGGGCAGGAAGCCCTCCTTGCTGCAGGGGCTACTGCGCGCAGGAGCGGACCCCTTCCTATTTCTCTCCTCAGTAGACATTCTGTGAAGGGCAGGCCTGTTTTTTCCATTCTAGTACTTACCCTCAGGTCCCGCTAAGTACCCGGGAGGGTCGTGTTTTTTTTTATCAGAGGTTGAAATGGAACCTCCCCCTGGGTGCCCGGGGAGTCCCTTTGGGGTAGCGCCCCCCCTCTTCCGGAGGGCAGCATCCTGGCGGGGGTGGGGGTGGGGGGTTCAGCTTTGATCCCAGGGCACCTTTTGTCCCTAGAGGCGCCCTCTGTCTGCCAGGTATGTTGAGGAAAAGTGCTGTCCGCTTTCCAGGGCGGCCAGCGTGGGTCTGGGGAGCCGGAAAGTCCCTTTGGAGAGTGGCAGGGCGTGCGAGAAGCCAACACGGTGGGCACAGCGAACTCACTAACTGGGCGTCTCCGAGGAAGTTCGGGCGGGGTCCGCCGGCTCTCGGGCTTTCTTCCTCTGAAATCCATCCCTGGGCAGAGCAAGCCCACTTCTCACCCAAACTCGTGGAGACGAGGGACTAGGCGGGCGCGGGGTTCGGCGAGACGGATCGGGGAGCGCCCGGCCCAGGCGGCGAGGGCCCTCCAGCGCCGGTGCACGGCCCAGGGTGCCGGCCCAACCGCCTCGGCCGGGCCGGTCCCGCGGGCTGGAGCCGGTTACACACTGACGGCGGCGGGGGCTCCGGGACTCCGACCCGGGTCGGGCTCTGGGCGGCCCGTCGCCGGCACCGCCTGTACGCCCGCCCTCAGCCGCCCGGCGAGGCGGCGGCCTCCTCCGCCGGCGCGGGGTCCCCTGGTTAACCCCTGCCCGCCAGCCTGGTCGCTGATTGGAGGAGGCGGGGCGCCGGGGCAGCGGGGACCCCCCCACCTTCCTCGTCCCCTCCCCCTCCTCCCCCACTGTCGGCTCTTCCCCCACCCCCCCAGGACCCCCCCTGCCTCCCAGCCGTGCAAATCTCGCGAGGAAACACGCGGTTTCACTAGTGTGTTTACACCGATCACTACTAATCCGGACCGAACCGATCCGGATTAAGGGGCCGGAGGCGGGTCCTGGGCACCAGCGGTTCCGAACCCCCCGCCCTCCGCGCCGCACCCGAGTGGCCCCCAGCCGAGCGGGCCCCCACCTCCCGGCCCGGCCTGGGCCCTCCTGCGCCTCCCTTGGCCTTTGTCCGGCGCCAGGAGGCCGGTCCCGCGCCCCCCGCGGCCGCCCGGGCCCGGGCCCGCGTCGGGCGCCCGGCTCTGTACGCGAGCCCGGGGATCTGCGGCCTCCGCGGCCCCCCTCCCCCGCCCGCCCTCTCGTGGAGCCCGGCGCCGGCGGCGGCTGCCCGGGCGGGGGGTTGCGGCGCTCAGGAGAGGCCCCGGCTCCGCCCCGGGCCTGCCCAGGGGGAGAGCGGAGCGGTCTGCGGCCGGGTCGGGTCGGGGCCCCTCCCGGGAGGAGCGTGGAGCGGCGGCGGCGGCAGGTGAGAGGCTGAGCCCCGGGCGGGGGAGGGCGCCGAGCCTGAGGCATTAACCGTCCGGGGGACCCCCCCTCAGCTGAGGAGGCTGCGGCCCGGGCCCACCCGGGGGCCGGCGCCGGGCCGCAGCTCCTCGGAGCTGAGGCGGGAGGGGCTCCCCGAGGGCTGCGGGTCGCCGAGGGGCCGGGCTGAAGATGGGGGAGGCCCAGGCGGCCCCGGCCTGGGAGTGGGGCCGGCGGCCGGCAGGGCGAAGGGGACGCCCCGGCAGCTGGAGGCCCCGGCAGCCTCCCGGGCGCCCCCGAGAGCCGGCCCGCCCTCCCTCCGTGACAGGTGGGCCTGGAGTTGGGGAAAGTTTGGAGCCGGCGGGAGGCAAGGGGCGCCGGGACCAGGCCCCATCGGTTCTGCTTCCCGGCTGTGGGCTGCAGGGAGGATCCCAGTCCAAGGCCCCGCTGGAATGAGACAGAGTGGAGATTTCCTTAACATGAGTTGACATTAAATGGAATAACCGCTGGGGCGTCATTTTCCGGGCCAGGCCTGGGGATGGAGGCTTAGGAAACGTTCCGAGAGACCCTGGGGTTTGAGGGAGGCTGCAACCTCTGCCATTCCGGCCTTGATTAGGGCAGGGCGAGACGCGAGGAAGGCCACTTAGGGGAAGCACACTCTGTCCCCTTTTTCCTTTCTTTTTCAAGATGCCTTTCTGCCTTTTCGAGAATTTCCTTATTCCCTCGCTAACCTGCACTCGTCTGTGCGGGTGAAACTTTAATTTGTCACCCTTTCATTCCCCTTTGCCCCAGGGTCTCAATCCAGGAAGGGAAATGAAACTGGAAGACGGGTAGGGGTTGTTACAGTTTAATGTGGAGTTGTTAGATTGCAGAGGAGAATGTTTAATTCATGTTCTCAGTGAACTTTTAAATCATGCCCACCATTCCAGTCGCTGTTTAATAATATGTTCAAAGGGGTTCTGTGTAATGGTGTATGTTCCTATTCCACTTTTAATATTAGGTTCCAGTGGGTTCTGCAAGAGTTGATCCCTTGCGGTGGATGGACGTTTTTGCTGAAAGTAGCCTGTGCATGTATTGGTTGTGGAAGGAGTTTAAAAATGGTGTCCTCCTGCCCTTCCCTGCTTGGAAGGAGTGCTAAAAGCAGATGTCTAGAGAAACCTCCTGCTCCAGGGAGTGGTCAGAAAAAGATTTTGTGAAGGGATGGTTGTGGAGCTCTGCTAATTTCCTGAGTGAATGCTGGTTGTTGGTTTTACCATGGGTTCTCTATTAAATTTGAAATAATTAATTCCTTTTTTTCACGAGCTTCTGTGAGCTCTTCAGAGAAAGGAGCTATATAATAGCGTTGTTCGAAGTTATTTGTAGCTTCTGATTCATGCTGCATTATTTTTAAATTATTATTAATGATTCATATTTTTACTTTAAGAACTAGTTCCTGTGTGTTTGGGAAACAAATACCCAAAACTACTTCGTGAAATTCAACGGTCGATGGGAGGAATTTTTGTTGTTGTCGTTTTGCAAGTTAGTCCTTGTTCAACTTTTACTGAGATTATATGAGTGTTTGAGGTTTTTTGCTGTTAAAATCAGAATTAGACAAGGATATAGTAGCCCTCAGTAGAGGACTTCTGAGCTACTTTTAACTTAAAATGTATTACTATTTGACGCAGCACATTGTAGTTTTTCGCTTGTATGCTGTATTTACTTGAGGGTTACCTGTATGTGACCGTTGAATGAAATAATTACATTTTGTTGTAACTAAAAATTGGTGCCTGGTGTTTTCGCTTTTATGGTCTCACAATCTACTTTTTCTTTTCCAGTAGAAATGATGGAAGAATTGCATAGCCTGGACCCTCGACGGCAGGAATTATTAGAGGCCAGGTTTACAGGGGTTGGCGTTAGTAAGGTGAGTAAAATGACGATAATGAGCACTGTTCGTAGTCAAATCGAAACACATGTAGAAAACAGTGGAGATCAGTTTGGGTGGGCCATATTGGTAGATTGTAGGGGAGACCGCCTCACATGTTCCAATGAACTTTTGGCTCCGAGCAGTCATTCCACTAACTTAACGGTACATTTGAAGGGATTCTAAATGGACCTATATGCTTCTTTCCTCCCTCTAATAGGGGAGACGTTTCCCTTGGGTCTTGTTGCAAGGATACTAATGGGATGTGTATCTGGATTGTGTGCCATATTTTGTCAAAACAACTCAGCCATTAAAAAAAAAAACTTAATGAAAAGGTATTGGCATAGATTCATTACAATAGGTTTTTTGGATAGTTCTATGATTAAGAGTTTTGAAAAATCTGCTTCTGCTGTTTGTCAGTTCTCGAAATCTGCAGCTCAGCAGATTCCTCCTGGCTGCACCCCCAGACTGCTTTCTCTCCTCCTATTTTTCCTTCTTGTTCACTATTTTTGTTCGGGAAACATAAAGTAAGATCAAGCCCCGAGGTGGTTACGTTAAGCAATGTTAAGGCTTCCTCTACCTCCTTATGTAGTTCACTCCTCTCTTCTCATGGGACAGTTTTAGTACAATACACTTACGATTTTAATACAATATGTAAAATATATTTATGGTGTTTTATTTGAAAACTTCACCGTTCTAAGATTGCTGCATTAATGGGGCTTGAGACTTGTGAATTTTTGATCTTTGCCTTCACATGATACATTTCTTTCTGTGCTTTTCAAGGAATCTTATTTCTCATGGAGACCTAAATGTTAGTTTCATGCTTCGGTTAGTAGCTTCTTAAAGCAGAAGGTGTTTGTCAAGGTTTAGTTGGAAAAACTGGCTGCTTCGAGGGGGTCTCATAATTTTGGCGAGCTGGGGTAGGTGGTTAGTTTTTGTTCATTCAACAGATACTGAGTGCCTTCTGCATACCAGACCTTGCGCAGGGTGTGAGGAATGACCTCTCAGCGCCTCCAGGCCTCTGCTGTGGAGAAAGCCAGAGAGAGAGGGTACCTTGGTGAGCTCTGGGTTAGAACCGTGACAGGGTGCTGTGGGAACACAGGATTCGTGGCACATTTTGTAGTTCTTGGTTTCTTTGGCCGCTTTCATTGAAGTGGCACTTATGGCCCTTTGGAGAGGCTATACCGACTGTTGCTACGTATTGAAGATACACGTATAAATGTAAGTTTTCTGATCTAGGAGAAGTAGCTTCAGCTGGAAGTGAGCGGTATGTTTGAGTATTAAATTGATCTCTGGGTTAAATTGATTATGTGTCTTTTATTTGGGAATTCAGCACAAGGTTCATATCCAAATCTGTCTTTTCAAGTGGTCACCTATGAAGTAAAAGTAAGTTTGTATTCAAATTGTATGTAGTTTAAACTCACTGGGTTTTGTTGTTAGTATGCCTTTCTTTTCTTCAGTATTTAAGGTCGTGATAGCTAGATCCAAGTATCCTTTTGATGCGGTGGGGCAGAGGCGATGGCGATGATTGACATCGTGAATCTTGCTGCCCAGGCCTAACTTAAAATCGTGTAATTAAGGTGTCAGAAACATCTGTTTAATAGGAAGTTCTTTCTGTTCTATATATAAGGAAGTTTATTTATATCCAAATGGTTTTATGCCACTAATTGTATGTTGTTTTGGTGTTTTCAGGTATAATAAATATTCAAGGGCTAGCAAGGGATTGTTTTTTTTTTTTTCCCATAGCCAAGAAACTTGGGGGACAAAAAGCAAGTCAATATTCTGTAGTTTGGAATTAGGAAGAAGAAAATAGCCATTTTGTATAACTTCTTTTGCCTGCAAGGCATTGTATCGCTCGGACCACTGATTTGAAATAGGACTGAGGAAGAGACGGCCATGTGCTGGGAGAAAAAGTGCTTTGAGAAAATCTCCCCTTTCTAGCTTTGAATTCCTCATTATGGGTCATCATTTCCCAGGGAGGATGTCACTGAGGTGATAGTTTTCAGTTTCAGCCCTTGCTCCAAATGGGAGAGCAGAGTGACTTTCCTGTGCTAGTGCCATCTAGTGGGACTGGCGCAGCCTCAGGGGCTGTCTCTTGAGCTTCTCCTAACTGTTCATAACATTTTCAGTACTTTTTGATGTCCATAGAAGGAAGAAAGTTAGTGCCATTGTGGATTCTTTCCTCGTGGACAAGGGTGTTGTAAGTAGCTGCAGTCTTTGAACTTCCTGGCTGTTAATAGATCTTTTGTCATGTTGCTTCAAGTTTCTTACACCTGCAAATTAGATCTACATCACAAAACTTAAACTAAAACAAAACGGTCAAAAGCCACCATATTTATTATTTATGTTTAAGTTGCTCTTATGCGTAGGATTTTAATTCACAAATATAAAATTTTCTTGCATTTAAATGCATTCAGTTTCTCTTTCTTTTAGCATGTTTAATTTATAGTAACTGGTAAACCGAAAGGGTTTGTTTTGTGCCTTAGGATGCACTGTGTGGAATTTTAAGAGGTCGGGGTTTTCTGTCATTAGTGGGTTGATGATAGAGGAAAGTAGCCTAATGTGTGCCGAGAAAATACAGTTGGTTTCTCTTCTCTATCTAGCTGCCTTTTTTTTTTCCAGGAAGACCTGTAACCATCCTTTTAGCATTTTTGAGGTGATAAGATTAAATTGGGTTGGGAGCCTACTTTTTCATTTCTTGTTGACTTGACATGTGAGGTATCCCGCTTCTTTTTTTTAAGATCTCCTCCCTCACACTGGATAAGCCATTTCTAGTTTTGTGAAACTGACGCTCTACCTTGTATTCATACGTTTTCAGTGAGGGTCTATTGTAGCTTATATTCCCTACTCTGCTTTCTCTCTCTCTCTTTTCTTTTAAGGTTTTATTCTTTTAAGTAATCTCTATTCAGACTCACAACCCCAAGATCAGGAGTCGTATTCTCCACCATTTTGGAGCCAGCCTGGCACCCCATTTTGACAATTTAAGTACAGCGAGTCTCTGTGATTCCAGAGCCTGTGTGAAGTAGGTAGAACTGCACCATTGCACACACTGTATCTGTAGCTAGTTTAGTTTTGTTTTCTTTTAAAGGTTTTATTTTTTTATTTAAGTAATCTCTACACCCAACTTGGGGATCAAACTCACGACCTCGAGCTCAAGAGTCCCATGCTCCTCTGACTGAGCCAGCCAGGTGCCCTTGTAGCTAATTTAGTTTTAACGCTAATATAGTAGTAAATACTTACATAGTACTTACTGAGTGCCAGGTACTGTTCCAAATACAATAAAAGCGATAAGTGAATTTAAATCTTTTGTAACAGGAATACTAGGCTTAATAAATCTCTGTTCTTTTTTTGTGAGACCTGTCCACTGCATTGCTCCCGCTGGTTGAATTTTAGACTTACCAAGGATCACATTGTTACAACTTGCACTTGTATTATAATTATATAATTTAACAAAAAATTTTGTAAAACGATTAAATATAATTGCAAAAAGTAATTGTCGATTCTGTGAAAACTAAGTTAACTGCCTTGGGACAACTATAAGGTGAGCCAATAAGGAGATACCTGTAGATGTTAATAAATTTTTGTTTTTTGCAATCTGGAGGAATTCTTCATTAAGATCCTTAGCAAATATCTCCTAAGTCTTGCTTCACTTTTAAAGAAGTTGAAACTAGAAATTGTGGCCGATGCATTATGGGTGTGGTTTGTGTGAGATCAGAACTATATAGTCAGTGGATCTGTAACTCAGAAGGCCTGCATCAAAAGACTCGCAAGAGAATATACATTTATATGTTTCAAGTTTAAAGAAAATGTTTAAGGTGTAATTTTTTTTTTTAGATTCCCCACTGCAACCTACTTTTTGATTAATGTCATTAGTTTCAGTTGTATTGAAAAAAAAGATTAACATGGTTTGTGATGGATGGTATTGAAAAGAAGAGCAAAATGAGAATCCCATAAACCTTCTGTATTGACACAAGAACCTTCACTTTATAGAGCCTAATGTAAGACCATATTTTTTAAGTAGTATCGCAGATTTTTGATGTAAAGAAAAATGATCATTTTTCTACCTCATAAATTTGTGAGTGATATGTGATGACTGGATATAAAATTAAAAAAAATTTTTTTCTGATACACGATCAGTTTAAATGATCAAATTTGACTTCCGAAAAGATATTTAACCAACTGATACTTTTTCGCCTGTTATTTAGTTAATTGCGTCAATTAGAAGGTGTCAGTTTCGGATATCTAGTGTTAGCTGTTTTACATACCAATCCAGTAATTTAAAAAAATATATGTTTAGGTGTTTTACGTTTAATACATAGTTAGACAATGCTTAATAAGCATAAGTTCTGAGAGGCAGTCTACACTTAAACCATTGAAATTTAAGGCACTGTTAAATTTATTTATATTTGCCCTTACGTTGTCTTCTCCCTTTCATTTACTTAGTATTTGTTTAATTCTTTCATTTCACATCTAGTCAAGTATCAGCTCATATCTCTTCTTTCTCTGAAATTTCTCAAGCATTTGTCTGCCTTCCCTGCTACTTTCTCAATCTTTCTTCATTCATCACTGTTATAGCCAGTCTCTCCTACCCCATTTATCTTTCCGTAAACCGTCTCCAGTTATATTTCTGAAAGTACCAGTATTGTTTTATTCCCTTGCTTTAAAGGTTCCCATTGCCTGTTGGGCTGAGTTAAAACTCCTATCCTGATTTTTCAACTTCATGGCCAGTGGTCTGCTCTCCCAGTGCTGTGCTGCTCACTCAAATCATGACTGATGTGTTAGCAAACAGGATCATGCTCTCCTTTACCTTTCCTTTTTTTGGTGCCTGATGAACTTTCAGCTTACTCTTCAGAGCGTAATCTAGCGTGTCTTTATAGCTCCTCCAGATCCTCGCACCGTTCTCACTGCATTATTTTATTAGCACTTGATAACCTACTTTTATTATGACATGTATTATTTGTTTCCCCTATTAGTCTCCTTGAGAACACGTATGATATCTTTATCTGTTGAAATGCTCAGCACATCGTATGCGTTGAATAAGTCTTTGTTGAGTTAGAAGAGAGTATCGAGAAGATGAAAGTAGAGTTAGTTGTCATCCATACAGGCATGATCTGCTCTAGCCTATTGTTTTACTCCAGTCTCAAAATTCTTGTCTTTCGTTTACAATATTTAGTTCATTCACATTCAATGCAATGACATATATTTAGCCTTAAATCTTCCTTGTGTTTCTTTTTAAATGTTTCTTATGCCTCTTTTGCCTTCTTTTGAAATGGTTTTTTAATTTATTGATTTTCTATTATGAAAGATAAATAAGCACTTAATACTTTTTCTTTCCCCTACCTTCAAATTTTTGTTATTATTAAATGTTCGTTTTATTTTTTTTGAGAGAGTGAGCATGAACACAGGGGAGGGGCAGAGACAGAGGGGGACAGAGGATCCAAAGCGGGCTCCGTGCTGACTGCAGAGAGCTTGGCATGGGGCTCAAACGCATGGACTATGAGATCATGACCTGAGCCCAAACCGGGAGTTAGATGCTTAACTGAATGAGCTACCCAGGCGCGCCCCCTCATTAAAAAAAAAATTATTTATTTTGAGGAAGAGAGAGCTCTTATGAGCATATGCGTATGCGTGCATGTGCACGAGTGGGCGAGGGGCAGAGAAAGAATGGCAAGCAGGCTCCACGCTGTCAGCATAGCACCCGAGGAGAGGCTTAAACTCAGGAACTGTGAGTCTAATGTTCAACCTACTGAGCCACCCAGGCACCCCGATTTTGACACATCGTTATCACCATAGTCCGTAGTTTATATTAGGGTTCACTCTTGGTGTTGTACATTCTATGGATTTGGTCAAATGTAGAATGATATTTCTCTATTATAGTATCATACATAGTAGTTATTTTGCCCTATAAATCCTCTGTGCCCCAGCTGTTTTTCCCTCCCTCCCCAACCCTTAGCAACTACTGTCTTTTTACTGTCTCCATAGTTTCATTGTTTCTAGAATGTCATATAGTTGGATCACATATGACGTAGCCTTTTCCATTGGCTTCTTACACTTTGTAATATTCCTTTAAGTTTTCTCCATGGCTTTTCATGGCATGTTAGATCATTTCTTTTTAGCACTGAATAATATTCTGTTGTCTAGATGTACCATAATTTATTATCCATTCACCTACTGAAGGACATCTTGTTTGCTTTCAAGTTTTAGCAGTTATGAATAAAGCTGCTATAAACATCGATGTGCAGATTTTTGTGAATGGTTGAAGTACTTTTATGTATTCCCTTGGGATTCATTGGGCTTCTTGAATCAATGGATTGCTGATTTTGGTCAGTTCTAGAATATTCTTGGGGCACCTGAGCGGCTCAGTCGGTTAGGTGGCCGACTTCGCTCAGGTCATGATCTCACAGTCTGAGTTCGAGCCCCGCGTCGGGCTCTGTGCTGACAGATCAGAGCCTGGAGCCTGCTTCGGATTCTGTGTCTCTCTCTCTGCTCTTCCCTTGCTCACGCTCTGTCTCTCTGTCTCTCAAAAATAAATAAACACGTTAAAAAATTTAGAATATTCTCAGCTGCTGTCTCATGTCATCTTCTTGCACTCTATTTAAACATGTTAGGACTTCTTACTGTATTTTCACTGCCTCCTACCCTGTTTTCTGTATTGCTGGTCTTTGTTATTTCCCAAGGCTGAATACAGTGTAGTTCCTTCTGACCCACGTTCCACTTCTTTATTTTCTTTTTAAATTTGTCTAATCTGCGTAAGCCTATCCATTGAGTTTCCATGAGGGCTGGTTTGTTTCTGGGTCACTTTTGTCCTGAAAAGGTAGCCCTGTGCTCCTTGTTTAAAGTATGGGGTAGATTTCTCAGGCTCTCCTCACTGGGGAGGTCCCGGGCTTCGACTTTATTCTCCCCCCACACTCCCACACCTCCTAAAGTGAGGTTCAGTTTCAAAGTTTTTCTTTGGAATTAAATCAGCAAATGCTCTCAAATAGAAATAAATTTCGAGTGCTGAGCTTACCTTTCTTTTCTTTTTTTTAAAGTTTATTTTGAGGGGGAGAGAGAGAGAGAGAGAGAGAGAGCGCGCGCGCGCGAGCGCGTGAGCGTGTGAGTGTGCGTGTGGTGCACACGCACGCACCAGAAGGACAGAAAAGGAGGGAAAGAGAGAATCCCAAGCAGTGGAGCCTGGTGCAGCTCCAGGTCCCCAGTTTTGTGATCCTGACCTGAGCCAAAATCAAGAGTCAGGGCTTTACCTAACCGAGCCACCCATCTGAGCTTACCTTTTTGAGTTTTTGTTTTCTCATGAATTTTGGTGCAGTGATTCCTCATTTCACTTTTTAATTAAAATTTTTTTTTAAGTTTTATTATTTATTAGAGAGAGAGAACACGTGGGAGGGGCAGAGAGAGATAGGTAGAGAAAGAGAATTCTAAGCAGACTCTGTACTGTCACAGTGCGGAGCTCGATGTGCGAGATCGTGACCTGAGCTGAAATCAAGGGTCCGTCGCTTAACTGACTGAGCCCCCCAGGTGTCCCTTTTTCTTAATTTTAGAATGAGGGTGAGAGCGCACATATGTGCACACATGAACAGAGAAGGGGCAGAGAGAGAGAGGGGGAGGGAAGAAGAGAGAGACAGAGACAGAGAAAAAGAAAGACTATCTCAAGCATGGAGGCCAACATGGGGCTCAATCCCACAACTCTGGGTTCATGACCCGAGCCAGAATCAAGAGTTGGTCGCTCAACCAACTGAGCCACCCAGGCGCCCCAAACTTTTCACAGTCAGTAATATCATAAACCTATTTAACACTTACAAAGTGTGCATGGACTCTTGTGCCACAGCAAGTAAAGAATCCATACCTAGGTTTCTCCCTTGTGATTTTTCACTTCTCATTTGCTTGCTTGCTTCCTTCTTCCTTCCTTCCTTCCTTCCTTCCTTCCTTCCTTCCTTCCTTCCTTCCTATATGGGGTGTTGTTGTCATCACTCCTGGCCATTAGTGTCACTTGCGGTATTACTCTGTTTACTTCTAGTTAAATAAAGATTGAATTGAAATATTCCTTAGAACTATTTAAAAAGGCAAGGAAAAGGGAAATAAATAAGGTATATTATCAGTGATTTCATGTTTCAACCCGAAGTTTAGGAATGATTTGGCTTGGTCAGTCTTGTTCTTCTTGGCCTTGCCTGGGTCTCAAATTGCTAGGTGCCTCTTGGTGGTAGGTTTCACTTGGCCCTAACTACTACTAGATGTGATGGGCCCGGATTAGTTTACAATATGCTTCCTAGTATGTTAGCCATGTTAAGTGCTTCTGGGGCGATTCTCTTCGAGTTTTTACAGTGCAGTTGCCCTGTTTCCCTAATCTGGAAGGAAGCTTTACTTTTTCTAGTCCCAGATATTCCTTCCTTGGACTTTAGACATATTTAAAAAAAAAATCATTCCTGAAGTATTTGGTGACTTTGCCCTACAGAGGGGTTCACCTTCCCATTTTTTTTGTTCTCTTTGGTTCATTTGAGGGTAGTCTTTTGGCTTAGTGTGGGGCCACAGAATTTCTATTCTAGGATTGTCTTAGCACCTGCCTGCCCCTCGGTCAGCTTTTTGCCCTTAAAGCAACTTTCATGGGAAATCTGGCTTATAATTTGGAGTTATTTATTTATTTATTTATTTATTTTTGTTTTAGAGAGAGAGAGAGAACAAGAGCAGGGGAGAGAGGCATAGGGAGAGAGAATCTTAAGTGGGCTCCACGTTCAGCATGGAGCCTGACTCCACAACCCTGGGACATGACCTGAGCTGAAATCAAGAGTTGGACACTCAGCCGATTAAGCCACCCAGGTGCCCCTGTTTTTTTTTTATGTTTTTAATTCCAGTATAGTTAACATACAGTGTTATGTTAGTTTTAGGTGTACTAAATGCACTTTAAATGTACACTTGAACTCATGAATCGTGAGATCACAACCTGAGCTGATGTTGGATTCTCAACCGACTGAGCCACCCTGGGGGCCCTGTGTACTTTTTTAAAGTAAACTCTACCCCAAGATCCAGAGTTCCATTCTCTACCAACTGAGCCAGCCAGGTGCCCCACTGTAAGTATACTCTTTATGGACGGTTCTTAACCTTCCACCCAAGGAATACTTCTTTGCAGATTAGAGCAGTCTAGAGAATTTGGAGTACCAATGGGAGCTGGTCTCAGTTTGGTTTATTAGTTTTGTCTGTTTTCCAAGGTTCTCATGACTAAATCAACCTTTTTGCTTTCTTATTGCTCCCAGTACTCTAGTTTTCTAGAACCTTACCTTCACTGTTTTGTTTTTGTTTTTGTTTTTTAAAGTAAGCCCTACGCACAGCTTGGGGCTAGAACTCGCGACCCTGAGATCAAGAGTTGGACGCTCCACCAACCAAGCCAGCCAGGCACCCCTTATCTTTACTGTTTAACAGTGGAAATAGTTAGCTATCTGATATATCTGAGGGGAGGTATCATTCCCCTCACAGATAGACCTTGTGCTGAGGAATGCTCATAGTCAAATGCTCAGTAAGAGAGAATTTTTGATGATTTAGTAACTTAATTGGTAATTTCCTATGCATTTTGAGTTACAACTGAGAATGGAATTTTCATTGTAGTCATATCTTTACTCTTTTAACATAACTTTTTTTTTTTTAAATGTGTATACCAAAATAGGAATAATTTATATTTGGTCCTAATACTGTCAAAGAAGTCAACTAGCTTCAACTAGTTGAAGTCCATTCAACTCTGGGCACTTCTAGTTAAAAAAAATTTTTGATGGGTGTGCCTGGATGGCTCAGTTAAGTGTCCAACTCTTGATTTCAGCTCAGATCATGATCTCATGGTTGTGAGCATTGAGCATCACATTGGGCTCGCCACTGAGCATGGAGCCTGCTTAAGATTCTCTTTCTCCCTCTCTCTATCTTCCACTCGTGCTCTCTCAGAAAAAAAAAAAAAAAAATTTTTTTTCATGAACTACAACAAAAGAGGAAGCCATATTTGAGATAGGGAAAATAAAATTCAGATATTCCACTTAGGAATTAATATTATCAAAGAGTGAGTGGTGGTGTTGAAATATAAAAACCTCAGGAACAAAGGCTAGAACAAAATCTTGCCAAAATTCTTTATTAAGCTTTTCATTGTGTATATATAGGCTTTTTGGAATTTGGGTTGGAAATACCGTAGGAACAAGAAACGTACTTTGTTCTGCCTATTAAGTGTACTCTGAGGATGGCAGAGAGGAAAGTAGAAGTGGAGCATTTTTCTGAAAATATTCTCAAAGAAAAAGTGATGTCTCTTTCCTAATCTTAACTAGACGAGGGAGGTAAAGAAGTTGATCATTAAGCTTTTTTTTCTTGTGGTAAATACACATAAAATTTACCATTCTAATCATTTTTTACTTTATTTTTTATTGTTTAATGTTTATTTTTGAGAGACAGATTGTGAGTGGGGGAGGGGCAGAGAGATGGAGACAGAGAATCCAAAGGAGGCTCCAGGGTCTGAGCTGTCAGCACAGAGCCCGATGTGGGGCTCGAACTCAACCAACCATGAGATCGTGACCTGAGCCAAGGTCTGGTGCCCAACCAGCTGAGCCACCCAAGCGCTCCTCTAATCATTTTTTTTAATGTTTATATATTTTTGAGAGCATGTGCATATGCGCACCAGCGAGTGGGGGAGGGGCAGAGACAGAGGGCGACAATTCAAACCAGGCTCTATACTGTCAGCACAGAGTCTGAACCCATGAACCGTGAGATCCTGACCTGAGCTGGAGTCGGATGCTTAGCGACTGAGCCTCCCACGCATACCCCATTCTAATCATTCCTGAGTGTACGGTGACATCAAGTACATTCACTTTGTTGTGCAGCCATCACCACTATCTCTCTCAAGAAACTTTTTGTTTTGCCAAAATGAAACTCCGTACTCTTTAAACAGTAACTCCCCTTTTACTCTTCATCTCAGACCCTGGCAACTACCATTCTGTTTTCTGTTCCTATGAATTTAACTGTTTTAGAAATCTCATATAAACGGGGTCATACAGTATTTGTCTTTTTGTGACTGGCTTATTTCACCTAGCATTGTATGCTCAAGGTTCATCCATGTTGTAGCATGTGTTAGAATTTCCTTCCTTTTTAAAGTTGAGTAATATTCCTTTATGTGTACCGCATTTTGTGTATCCATTTATCTGTCATCGGACATTGGGGTTGCTTCTTCCTTTTGACTACTGTGAATACTACTGTGAACATAGGTGTACAAATGTTCATTTGAGTCCCTGCTTTCATTTCTTTTGGGTACCTATGCAGAAGTGGAATGGCTGGCTCATACTACATTTCATCATTTTGTTGGAGTTTGACCTCCCTTCCACTCTTAAAATGGACAAAGGGCAGCCAAAAATGGTGATTCTTTTTCTCTTAGTTCACATCTAGCAAATGCCTAAACTTGGAACTTGCATTAACATCCATAGAAGAACTAGTAATGATGCTCCTTGAAGTTTTTGCAAATAGTATGGTTGGCCCAGAAGTTTAAGAAATAACCCGTCATGTAATTTGGTGAGTTACATAGGATAACCTTTTACTTTAACCAGTTTTAGAACAATAATAGCTGTCTATCCAAATTTGGTGTCCTAGAATTTTATTTTAACCAGGATTGCCTTAAATATTAAGTTCCTGTGAAGACTGTAATGTTCCCTACATAAAGAAAATAGGATGTTAATATCTGTTGTAATGGATGTGACCTGTATGACTGATAACTTTGCTTCTATAAAGAGTAAATATGTGACTTTTATCACATAAACTGCTGCCAGAGTTGGTGTTAATATGGTTCCTGTTTTGCCTGACTCCAGAGGAATACTAAGGATTAATTGTGGAATTAAAATGTAATCTGAAGGGCCGGCTGATCTCAGGAGATGGTGCGTCCAGCTCAGGATATCTTCTGTGAATTAACTCTAACGGATTTAACGTTGACATTTAGGAGAAGCTACTAGTATCAAAGCAAAACTAACTTACCCAGTCTGCGTTATATTAATGACTGACTAGCTAGAACCAAGACAAAATATTCTGTCAATTTCTTATGAACCATTTGATCCGCTTGTGTGATAATCTGGATAAGATGAAGGAAAGGAGACATAATGGCTAAATTGAAGTTTTAATATTCAAATTTTGCAGCAGTTAGTGTTCTGCCAACTTTTATTGAGTCTGTGCTAAGTCTAGGTTGTTACGGAGGATTTAAAAAAAAGTCAGCAAGATGGCACTGTACATGCTTGAGGCGTTTAGGCAGACGTGGACTCAGATGTGTTTGGCACACAGCTAGGGTGAATACAGATGTGAAGGTACTGTGAGCCTACAAGAAGGGAGTGTGAATTGCTCAGGAGTCAGATTGTGGAAAAGATGAGACTTCTTCTATGTGGCTCAGAAAGATCACCATAACATACACTGCAGGTAAACAACCTAAGGAAAGTTCGGATAAAATATTATTACAGAATAAGTCACTGAATGATAGTACAGATGAACTCGGTTTTGAAGCTTGGGGTCTAGGGTAGAGGTTCTTTTTTAAAGATTTAATTTCATTTAAATCAAAAGATTTCAAAGATCTACAATGAAACGTCTCTTCAACACCTTTACTGTGTCCATCTGATTTCCTTCCCTGGAGACACACATTATTAGTGGTTTCTTTTATTTATATATGTGATATGATAGGTGTGATACAAATCATATATATTTGTTGTATATGTAACATATTTTACATGTACAAATATATATGTATGCAAATATATCAGTAGATTAGCCCCCTCCATTTTTGTTAAGTTTATTTATTTATTTTGAGAGAGAGCAAGTATGAGTGGGGAAGGGGGAGGAGAGAGAGAGAGAGAGAGAGAGAGAGAGAGAGAGAATCCCAAGCAGCCTCTGCACTGCCAGCTCAGAGCCCGTTGTGGAGCTTAAACCCACAAACTGTGAGATCATAACCTGAGCCGAAATCAAGAGTTGGATGCTTAACTGACTGAGTCACCCAGGTGCCCCATCACCCCCCAATTTTTAAAAATACAGTGACAAGTATATTATACACACTATTGTATATTTTGCTTTTTGTGCTTAAAATCTTAGAAATTGTTTTATAGTAGGATACATAGAGCTTCCTAGTCCTTTATCCAAAGGCTGCTTAATATGTATTCCATTGTACAACTGAACCATGATTTAACCAGTTTCCTGTTGATGGACATTTAAAATGGACAGCAAGATTTTTTTTTTAAGTTTATTTTTTTTGAGAGAGAGAGCACACAAGTTGGGAAGGGGCAGAGAGAAGGGAGAGAGCGAGAGAAGCCCAAGCAGGCTCCTGACGCGGATCTCGAACTCAGGAACTGCAAGATCATGACCTGAGCTGAAATCAAGAGCTTAACTGACTGAACCCCCCGGGTGCCCCAGGCTAAGCAGTGCTACAGTGAATAGGCTTGTACATGATGGCATTTCACACATGTTAATATTTGTTTACAGGGTAAATTCCTAGAAGTGGAATTGCTGGGTCCAAGGATATGAACATTTGTAATTTCGGTAGTTATAGCCACATTCCTCTCCCCGGAGAGGAGGCATATAGTTTGATATCTGTCTGCAAGTCAGTGTTTTGTATCTCTGAATGAAACCATTGGTTTCTCTATAGTCAGTTATGGCAAGGGAGTTCATGGGCAGGTGTTAGGGTTCTTGAACCTCGTAAAATAGTAGGTAACATTCGTACATATTTATGGATGTATCTTTTTTAGGAGGTAAGGGTTCCGCAGTTTTCATATATTCTTCAACAGTCTTGCGACTCAAAATAGGGTTAAAAAACAGTGTCTAGCAGTTGGTTACCTCAAATTAGAACACATATTTATGTTTTACAAGAAGTATTTGAGCACGTATGTAGTTATTAGAGATGTTGTATGGAGAGTTACTGTGCAGGAGACTTGACTCTAATTCCCAATTTTTTGTTATTCTTCCCTCACTTCCTTGGGAGGCTGTGTTTTATTTTATTTATTTATTTATTATTTTTTAATGCTTGTTTTTGAGAGAGAGACAGAGGGAGAGCATGAGCAGGGGAGGGCCAGAGAGAGAGGGAGACACAGAATCTGAAGCAGGCTCCAGGCTTTGAGCTGTCAGAACAGAGCCCGATGTGGGGCTTGAACCCACTAACCATGAGATTGTGACCTGAGATGAAGACAGATGCTTAACTGTCTGCGCCACCCAGGTGCCCCCACCTCAATCTTAAGGAAGGAAAAGAGGGGAAAAAAACTCAAGAAGATGTGACAGATAGGAAAAAAATTAGCAGTATGGCATGTTTAATACAAATGTATTGATTTTAAACAAATTTTTAAAGATCTAGCCCTCCAGGTAAAAGGGATGGTTAGGTTAGGTCACGGTGATATGACCCAGCTGTATGCTGTCTACAGAAAAACCCACTTTAGTTTTAATCTGATCTTTATAATTAAAAGGATGGAAAAAGATACTGTGTAAACACTAGGAATGCTGGAGTGGCTCTATTTGTATTAGACAAAGGAGTCTTCAGAACAAAGAAAATATTATAAGGGCTAATGAAGCACATTTCATAATGAAAAAAGGATCAATTCATTGGGAAGACCCAGCAGTCCTAAATGTCTGTGCCTCCAGTAATAGAGCAAAGCGAAAACTGACAACTGAAAGCAGCAATTGACAAACCCATAACTGTAGCTGGAAATTGCAACATCCTCTCAATAATTGATAGAATAAGCAGGCAAAAAAAAATCAAAGATACCAAAGATTTGGACATGTGTATCAGTGGACTGTACTTAATTGACAGTTATAGAACACCATGCCCACATTCTTTTCAAGTGCACAAGGAACATTTATGAAAATAGACTATATGCTGGGCTATGAAACATGTTTCAACAAATTTAAAAGGATTTAAATTATAAGGAATACTCTGACTACAGTGGAATTAAATAAGAAATCAAAAAGAAAAAGATGTCTGGAAAATTGCCAAATATTTGAAAGTTAAATAACATACTTCTAAATAAACTTTTAAGTTTGAATTCACAGGGGAAATTAGAATCTACTTTGAACTAAATGAAAATGAAAACACAGTATATCTAAATTTGTGGAATGCAGCTAAAGCAGTGCTTTAAGGAGGAAACTTAAAGGTTCAAAAGAAAGATCTAAACTCAATGACCTACGCTTCTGCCTTCAGAAGCTAGAAAAAGAGCAAACTAAGTGGAAGGAAAGAAATAAAGAGCTGAAATAAATGAAATAGAAGGTAAGTCTGAATAACCCTATATTTATTTTAAAAAAATGGATTTGTAATTAAAAGCCTCTCCACAAAGAAAAGACCAGACTCACATGGCTTTGCTGGCAGATTCTATCCATCAAACATTTAAGGAAGAAATCCTAACAAAATTCACACAAATCTCAGAAAACTCTTAGGAGGACAGCATTACCTTGATATCAAACCAGGCAAAGACATGAGGAAAAAAGGAAACTGTAGCTCAATATGTCTCATGGATTTATAGTCAAAAATCATTAAAAAGTGTGAGCAAATTGAATCTCTCTATACATACACACACGTGTGTAAAGAGTAATGCATCATGACTAATTGGGTTTAATCCCAATTGCAAGGTTGATTTAACATTAAAAGTCAATGTAATTCACCACGTTGATTAAAAAAAAACAAAAGCCAAATGACCTTGTAACAGATGCATGAAAAGCATTTAAACAAAGTTGACTAATATGTGATAAAAGCTCTCAGCTAATGAGGAATAGAAGGGAACCTCCTCAGTCCGATCCAAGGCATCTGTGAAGAACCTGCAGTGGCCCTCATACTTGATGGTGAAAGATTGAATGCTTTGCATCCACTGTCCAGAACAAGTTAAAGATATTCATTCTCCTCTTTAACCTTTTCTGAAGATCCTAGCTGGTGTATTAAGGCAAATAAAAGGAATAAGCCTACAGATTGGAAAGGAAAAGTAAAAATGATATTTATTTTTTAGATGTTTTATAAATGGCATGATTGTATATGTAGAAAGTTCTGAGCAATCTATAGAAAAGCTACTAGAGTTTCAGTTTAGCTAGGATACAAGATCAATTTATGAAAATCAGTTGTATTTCTGCATACTAGCAGTGTACAGTTGACAACGGAAATTTGAAAAACAATACCATTTACAAAAGCATCAAGTAATATAAAAACATTCCCCAAAAACAGAAGAGTGAGACTATTGGTTGGAGTTCCTTGTAATAGAAGTTAACTTGTATTCTCACTTCATTGATGAGGGCATTGAGATACAAAGGATTATAGAATGTTCATTTGTTCATGAGCATACCTTTATTAAATACCTATTAATGTAATACTGTGCTGGGGATAGTAGTAGATGGTAGTGAATAAAGAAGATAACCCCTGCTCTCATGGAGTTTACAATCTAGCGGAGATTGAATGGAGAACTGGATTTAGGTCACTGAATTTCCAGCTTTGGTTTAGCATTGTTAAATTTTACGTATCTGTCTTTCTATTTTTTTTTAATCTTTTTTAATGTCTATTTATTTTTGAGAGACATAGAGACAGAGAATGAGCAGGGGAAGGGCAGAGAGAGAGAGGGAGACACAGAATCTGAAGCAGGCTCCAGGCTCCGAGCCGTCAGCACAGAGCCCGACTCGGGGCTCGAACTCACAGACCGTGAAATCATGACCTGAGCCGAAGTCGGCCGCCCAACCGACTGAGCCACCCAGGCGCCCCTGTCTTTCTATTTTTTAAGTAAACTGTATGCCCAACACATGGGGCTTGAACGCACAACCCCAAGACCCATGCTCTGCCAACTAACTGAACCAGGCAGGGGAGGGGGGGGGCTGCATTTTTAATTTAGATGAATGGTTCAAAGTCTTTACCTTTTAGTTGTATCTGAAATACTGCAACTTGTTGAATAATCTGGTCTCTGTGTGGGGCAAACTGTTTTATTGTAATACATGCTTGACAGTTTATAGGGTGAGTAAAACTGGTTGCTTGGCCTCTTGAACTGTTGGTGGGAATGCAAACTGGTGCAGCCATTGTGGAAAACAGTATGGAGGTTCCTCAAGAAATTAAAAATAGAACTACCCTACAATCCAGGAATCAGACTACTGGGTATTTACCCAAAAAATAACAAAAACACGAATTCAAAGGGATACATGCACTCCTGTGTTTATTGCAACATTGTTTAGTATAATAGTTTATAGTATAATGCTATAACGCTAAGTGAAATAAGTCAGAGAAAGACAAATACCATATGATCTCACTCATCTGTAGAATTTAAGAAAATAAGACAAATGAGCAAAGGAAAAAAAGAGAGACATAGAACAAGAAATAGACTCTTAACTATGAAGAACAAACTGATGGTTACCAGAGGGGAGGTGGGTTGGGGGATGGGCGCAGTAGAGAATGGGGATTAAAGAGTACACTTACCATGATTTAAAAAAGAAAATGATTTTTAAAAATGAAAGGATGTGCATCTTTGTCCTTCTAGCAATGAGTCCTTTCTGCTATGTTGTTGGGTTAAACGTTAAGTTGTGCAAAACTGATAGCAGTGTGGAAAAAAAACAAAACAAAACTGATTTGTTTGGTTGGTTAAAGTTTCATATGAAAGATGGTCCAATAGCCTCCCTCTTCCCAAGGGGGAAAGAAATACCTAATCCTCCTTGAGCACACCACCTCATAGATGTGGCATTGTCTTCTTCCTTCCCCAATATATAGTATTACTTTCGTTAACCTTCGTACTATCGCTAAGGTGGGTGTTTTTTCCCTTTTATCATAGATGAAAAGACCGGAGCTCATATATAGCTTAGGTGATTTTGCCCAGTTTCATACAGTGGTTCACTGACTCCCACACCTGTCTGATTTTAAACTGTTGGTACCAGCTGTTTTCAATTTTTCTATTGGTCACACCAGGGCCATCTCATTCTTTCCCATTCAAGAAATGCACTTAACAGTTCTAAGTTTGAATCTGTCCTTTCTTTTATCATTTTTTAAAATGTTTGTTTACATTTGAGGGAGAAAGAGCATGCAAGTGGGGGAGGGGCAGAGAGAGACAGACAAACAGAGGATCCTAAGCAGGCTCTGTGCTGACAGCTGAGAGCCCCATGCAGGGCTCAAACTCACAGACTAATTGACTGAGCTAACTAGGCACTCCAAATCCTTGATTATATAAACTTAAAATTACTGTGTTACATTCTAGCTTTTGAAGGGGCAGAGAGGGCATTAGTGATGACTGCCTTTTTTTTTTTTTTTTTTTTTTTTTTGGTCTGTCTGGCTTTTTACAAATGAGTAAATTCAGGCTCAGAGCAGTTGACTTGCTAAAGGTTGTACCACAATCATTAAGTGGCAGAACTGGAATTTAGACTCCTCACTCCTTTGATTATACCAATATATTGGGCTCTGCAATAGAAATTTTCTTTTTTTAAATTTTTTAACATATATTTATTTTTTGAGAGACAGAGCGTGAGCCAGGGGAGGGGCAGAGAGAGAGAGAGAGAGAGAGTGAGTCACAGAATTGGAACGAAGCTCCAGGGTCTAAACTGTCAGCACAGATTCCGATGTGGGGCTCAAACTCACAAACTGCGAGATCATGACCTGAGCCAAAGTCAGACACTTAACCAACTGAGCCACCTAGATGCCCCATACAATAGAAATTTTGTTGTAGTTTCCTGTAAGAGATGACAGTAGGTTTGTTTCTTACAGATTAATTTATGATCTCTTCAAAGCAGTAAAAGCCAGGAACTTAAATTTACTGATCATCAAACTTTCTTCAGGGTTATGTACTTCTGGGATATTTTAACTCTAGATTATGTCGGTCTTTATTTTTCTTATGACCATTTCTTCTGTGTTGTCTTCACTGTGAATATGACCCCAGGATTTTGTACAGAACTCTTCTTTTCTAATTCAATTTGTAAATATTGAATTTGTAGCTTTTAATCTGTAAAGGAGTTTCTAAGCATAAGGAGAAAGGCTGAAGCTAAATTGTAAGCTTTCTATTGAAATACATAGTAAGTAGTCCATATGACTTCTACATGTGTTGAAGTCATACTCCTTTCCCTTATAATTAGTTTTTAATGATTTTTAATTATATAAGGAATTAATGCATACTTTTATAATAATGTAAACTGTTACATGCTCCGAAGTTTGAGATGTATCCATCTAGATTAAAAAATTTTTCTTTAATGTTTATTTATTTTTGAGAGAGAGAGAGAGAAGGCGAACAGGAGAGGGGCAGAGAGAGAGGGAGACACAGAATCTAAAGCAGGCTCCAGCCTGAGCTGTCAGCACAGAGCTTGATGTGGGGCTCAAACCCACGAACTGTGAGATCATGACCTGAGCTGAAGTCAGATGCTTAATGACTGAACCACCCGGGCACCCCTAGATTTTTAAAGTACTGTGCTTATCCACTTGCATACATATTTTTGCATAGAAAACACATTACTGATTTTTGTGATTTTTACAGAAATTGAATCCTACTATCATTACTGTTCTGCAACTTGCCTGTTTTTCACTCAGCAGATGATTTTGAGATCTACCATTTAGATGTTGCTATGTAGACCTAGTTTGGATCATTGTTCGTTCTTTTTCTTTCTTACGTTTATTTTTATTTTTTTAAATATTTTTTCTAACGTTTTTATTTAGTTTTTTGAGAGGCAAAGAGAGAGAGACAGAGTGCAAGTGGGGGAGGGGCAGAGAGAGAGGGAGACACACAATCCAAAGCAGGCTCCAGGCTCTGAGCTGTGAGCACGGAGCCCGACATGGGGCTTGAACCCACCACTGTGAGATCATGACCTGAGCCAAAGTCAGACGCTTAACCGACTGAGCCACCCAGGCACCCCCTTATGTTTATTTTTGAGGGAGAGAGAGAGTTGGCACACATGCATACGCAGGAGCAGGGAAGGAGCAGAGAGAGGGAGACAGAAGACCCAAAGCGACTCCTCGCTGACAACTGAGATGTCACCCTCAGAACCCCTTCCCCTCTCAGTTCTAGGCAACTGCTAGTTCACTTTTTGATCCACAGATTTGCATATTCTGAACACTTCATATATATGGAATCATACAGTATGTGGTCCTTTGCCAGTGGTTTCTTTAACATCATATTTCAAGGTTCATTTATGTTATAGCCTGTATCAGAACTTCATATCTTTTTATTGCCAAATAATATTCCACTGTATGGATATGCCACATTTTGTTTATCCATTCTTTAGTCGATGGACATTTGTCCTCCCCCCCATTTTTTCGCTATTATGAATAATGGTACTGTGAATATTCGTGTATGTATTTCTGTGTGCACGTGGTTTCACGTCCCTTGGCTGTATTCCTAATGGTGGAATTGCTGGATTTTATGGTTAAGAGATACTCTCTTAAAGGCTGGAGCTAATGTAAAACTCCAAAGATCTCTTTTGTAAAAAAAAATTTGATTTAAGTTTATTTTGTTGGGGAGAAAGAGAGAGAGAGAGCACACCTATGCATGAGCCGGGGTGAGGCAGAAAGAGAAGAGAGAATCTCAAGAATGCTCTGTGCTGTTAGCTCAGAGTCTGACATGGGGCTCAGTCTCACTAACTATGAGATGACTTATCCACCCAGGGACCCCTAACGATCTCTTTTTTAGTCATTAGTCTAACCATTTGAGGAGCTGCCAGACTTTCCAATATGGCTGCCCTATTTTATAGCCCTGCCTGCAGTGTGTGAGGGTTAAACTTTATCCATATCCTTGCTGACAGGTTATTATCTGTTTTGATTATATGCATCAGATCTTGAGAGAATTATATAGACTTTTATAGGCAGGTTTTCAGAAGAGAAGACGGTTAAAAGATTTCTTGTTTTTCTTACTGTTGGACTTGCTTGTTGTCTGGAAATCGATAGTATTAAATTACATGGTTAGGGTTTGGCATGACTGAAATGATACTAATAAGCATTAATATCAATTAAGGATTTTTTTGACAGTGTAATATAACATTTTTGTTTACTTATTAAAACATAAAAATCTTTTAAAAATCAGTTTTGTTTTTATTTTGTGTTTTTTTTGGTTGAAGGCTGTGTTTTTTGTTGTTTTGGCCTGGTATATTCACTGTAAATGAATTCAGTTAGGCTGATTTTTTGTTTGGGGGGAGGTTGATTTTTTTAAATTAAGTTGTTAATTTTAATTTGAATATAGTTAGCATACAGTGCTATATTAGTTTCAGGTGTACAATGTAGTGATTTACCAGTTCTGTTTTACTCAGTGTTCGTCGTAAGTGTATTCTTAATGAAGGCTTTTTTTATACTATAATATTGTAGTTGTCATACAATATTATATTTAAGGTAGACAATAAAATCACCCCACTTTGATCAAAATTACATGGAAGTAAAAAATGAACTTATACCTATGCCACCCAAGTATGTTTGCTACTATTATTATTAGAGTTAAACCACTTGATTCATTTGAACATTTTTTTCGGGTTTTCTAGTGTAAGTAGATAGCTTCACCTGGAATCGTGATTATCATAGTAAAAGAGCTCCCTCAGTTACCAATAAAAGTTATATTGGAATGGATTGAAGTGGCGCTGCCAGCTTTTAAATAAGTCAAATTGTTTTTATTCTTTAGGAGAGGGTTGCTGAAAATGATTTTATAAGTTTAAAGGTGCAGTACTTCCTGCTAAATTGGGAACATTCTGGAAGTAATGGGATTCTGCCAGTTGCTGAGTATGTTTATTCTAATTATGCATCCTGAAACTGGGGAAATAACCACATCAGTGTTCATGACCCACTGTTAGGCGGACCTGAGCTAAAACTCCACTGTGATCTCCTGACCTCCATAAGCCCCTCTTCTGACTGGTGGACTACAGTCATGTTTTGAGTTCTCTTAAATTAGTATCTATTCAGAGCCAGTATCTAATGATCCTCAAAATGTCTTTGATGATTTCATTTTCCCCCATGCAGACACCTTGGTAAAAGGTGTAGTCCTTTTGGGGAAAGCCTGGGGGAGAAAGATGAACAGTGTAAATATTTGGTGGTATAGCAGGATCCTTACTCATGGAGACCCTCCTCCCCCTTGCCCCCATTCACTGGTTCTGGGTCTATAAACTGACTCAAGTCTTGGGATCGATCGAGGGGTTGTGGCTCTGTGTTTTTAATGATTGAGGTTATGCTTTTGTTCACTTGACCCAGACTCTTCTGCTTATACAGATCAGGAAGAGTTAGTAGACTTCCCTTCTATTTCACTGCTGGGAACACTGATCAATTAGCCAGTGCCAGAGGTCTCTGGGAGTCAGACTGCTCTGATTGCTGACTTGACTCTGCCATGCTCTGAAAAGGTGGTGCTACTAACGACTAAAAGTATGGAGACCCGTAGTTTTAATTTCCATTAGATATGGACTTTAATGGAGTATCTTTACTACATCAGGTAGTTTGACCCTGTCTCAGCTGTGCTCCTCTATACAATCAAGTTTTGTCTGCTGCTCTCAATTCCTTTTAAGATGCCAATTTAGTCTAAGGAGGAAATGAAAACTTTAGGAACTTAACAAGTGTTGACATTTTAAACTTTTGCAGGAGTGAAAAGATTAACCTTTGGCCCCTGCTACAAGTTTTTCTTCTGTTCATATGGGCTTCATTCATGTGCTAAAGGCTGGCTGTCAACATTTGTATCTTAATCTCAATTTTCATGGGTTTATAATTTGTCCACTTTTTTTTAGGCTTTTAACTGAAGTATTTTTTAAAGCCCCCTTACCCCCCAAATGCATTTTAAGTATATTAGAAATGTGTTTTGTTTTGTTTCTGTTTTTGAAAACCGTGCTTTTTTTAAACTGTCCATTCGGTTTTTTACTTATGAAAAAATGTTTAGCAGCAGGAGACAGGGTAAATAGTTGAAATGTTGGCATAGAAAATGGGGCTTTTGTTAAGGAGTCTTACTATCATACATTGTTAAAAAAATTCTTTCTAGCTTCTTTTTGAGCCTGAGATGACTCTTTGAAGGGAGTTTCCCCTGCCCAGGGACTTGAATATTGGTAAGCGTTCTTCTAAATAGCTATTGTGTATCAAATATCAAGTGACAGACTATTTTACTTAAAAAATAAATGAAAAAATACAATGTAGTTATTAAATTTACCTCATGTGGATGAAGGCATACTTAACATACAAGAGTATGAATTTACCATTACAATCGAAGGTTTTAGAAAAATAAAAAAAGAAACAAAGAGAACAAAATAATAAAAATACAAGAAGAAATAAATACACTGCAAAACAGAAGACTAGCAATTAATCCAGAGTTGGAAAATTGGGAAACAACAAGAAAAATCGAGAGAGTAAATTGGGTATAATGAAAGATACTGAGGACCTACAAAGTAAAAGAAACTGGAAATGGGTGCTGTTGGTTATAGCCTATTAATATAAAAGTCTCAGTGAAGTAGATAATTTTACTCAGAGGAGGAATTCATGTTGACAAAATAAGATGTAAAAATCAGGATAGACTCCTCTACTACCGAGGAAAAATCAAGCTTATCAAATGCTCTCCTCCTCCCTGCCCTGTCCTTTGAAGGAGGCAGAGATCCACTCCCTACTCACTGGCGCGCTCTCCTCAGTTTTCAAGGAGTAGATAGTTCTATCTAATAATAACATACAAATAATACATACAAATAATAACATAGAAATAATAAACTCCAGTAGCAAAATTTGACAAAATTGAGGAATTAAAAATATGGCCTAATCTCATGTTTGAATGTATGGATGTGTAAATTGAAATAAATGTACTAGCAAAAGGCCACAGAAGAGAATTCCTTTTGTTGTTGTTGTTGTTTCAGGTAGTTCATTCTCAAAATTCCAGACAAAGGCGTTATTTTATTTTAGTTTTTTACATTCATTAATTTTTTGAGAGTGCGCACACACAAGCAGGGGAGGGGCAGAGAGAGAGGGAGACAGAGGATCCGAAGCAGGCTTCCTGCTGACAGTAGAGACCCCAATGAACCTTGAGATCATGACCTGAGCTGAAGTTGGACGCTTAACTGACTGAGCCACCCAGGCGCCCTGACAAGGATGTTATATTAAAAATTGTTTAACAGGGGCGCCTGGGTGGCTCAGTTGGTTGAACGGCTGACTTCGGCTCAGGTCATGATCTTGCGGTCTGTGAGTTCGAGCCCCGCATCGTGCTCTGTGCTGACGGCTCAGAGCCTGGAGCCTGCTTCTTCAGATTCTGTTTCTCCCTCTCTCTCTGCCCTTCCCCTGCTCATACTCTGTCTCTATGTCTCTCAAAAATAAATAAACGTTAAAAAAATAAAAAAAAATTGTTTAACATATTTTGGGGTGCCTGAGTGGCTCAGTCGGTTAAGCTTCCAATTCTCGATTTCAGCTCACGTCATGATCTCACAGTTCACGGGTTAGATCCTCACACTGGGCTCCGTGTTGGTGGGGCAGAGCCTGCTTTGGATTCTCTGCCTCTTCCCTGCTTGTGCGTGCTCTCTCACAAAAATAAACTTAAATTTTAAAAAATTGATTAATATATCTAGAGTCAGTATAGCTCAAAGTCACATTTTGAAGCCACATTGCTTAGGTCTGGATCTGCTTCTTACCAGCTGTGTGATTTGGGGGAGTTGACTTAAGTTTTCTTACAGTTTCTTCATCTGTAAATGAGAGTAATAATAGCAGCTCTTTTATAAGACTGTGCAGCCCTTAGTTTGCTAAGGGTGCCATAAAAGACTGTGTGGTTTAAAGAACAAAAATTTATTTTCTTACTATTCTGGAGGCTGGAAGTCCAAGATCAAGGTGTTAGCTGGGTTGGGTTTTTTTTTTTTTTTCTGAGGCTTTCCCTGCTTGGCTTGCAGATGGCCACCTTCTCACTGTGTCCTCATATGATCTTTCCTCTGTGTGTGTGCATGTCTGGTGTCTCTGTGTCCTGATTGCCCATTTTAACTTAATTACTTCATTTAAATGCCCTATCTCCAAATACATTCTGATGAGGGTGCCTGGGTAGCTCAGTTCATGGTCTCGTGGTTCATAAGTATGAGCCCTGCCTCGGGCTGTGTGCTGACAGCTCGGATCCTGGAGCCTGCTTTGCATTCTGTGTCTCCCTCTCTCTCTGACCCTCCCCTGCTCACGCTCCATCTCTCTCTCTCAAAAATAAACAAACATTTAAAAATATATATGTTTAAAAAAAAATACATTCTGATGTACCGAGGGTTAGGGTTTCAACATAAATTTAATAAGAACATAGTTGAGCCCATAACAGGTTGTTATGAGGATTAAATGTGCTAATATAGAATGCCTTGCCTATGTAGCAGTTGCTACCTAAGTATTGTTTATTACTTAACTATAGCAAGTAAATAATATATACAACATAAAAAACCTTTTTATTTCAAAATAATTATAGATTCGAAGGAAATTGCAAAAACGGTATAGGGAAGTTCCATATATTCTTCCTCCCCTAATGTAGCCATCTCACATAATTAGAGTACAGTATTAAAATCAGGAAATTGACATTGGTAAAATCCACACAGTTCATTCAGATTTCACATTATACATGCACCGTTTGTGTACTTGTGTGTGTGCATCTGTGCCCTTTGATCGCTTGTGTAGCTTCTTGTACCCATGGTCAAGGTCCAGAATTGCCCATCACCACAAGGTTGTCCTGCTACTCTTTTTGTAGCTACCCGCACCTCCTCTTCCTTGATGACCGCTGATGTTTCCATTTCTATAGATTATTTCAAGACATACATATATATATATATATATATATATATATATATATATATAATATAAAAATGGTATGGGTAATATGATATATATTCTTTTGGGATTGGCTGTTTTTACTTGGCATAATTTCCTGAAATCCATCTAGATTGTTGCATATATAAATAGTTCATTATTATTTTTATCATTTTTATTATTGTTATTTATTATTATTTTATCATTTTTATTATTGAGTAGTATTCCATGGTATGGATGTCCCAGTTTGTTGAACTCTTTACCCATTGAAGAACATTTGGTTTGTTGCCAGGTTTTGGCTATTGATAAAATCACCATGAACATTTACATACAGGTTTTTACTTGAACCTTATTTCTCTGGAACGTATGTCCAGTAGTACTATTGCTGGGATATGATTTGTATTATGTACATTTTTAGCTTTTAAAAGAAATTGCCAAACAATATTCCAAATTGGCTGTCCCTTTTTACATTCTCATCAGCAATGTATGAGTGATTCAGTTTTTCTGTATACTTGCCAGCGTTTAGTTTGTCTGGCGTTCTGAAAGGTATATAAGGAAATTTTATTGTGGTTCAAATTTATACTTCCCTAACGGCTAATGATGTTGAACATCTTTCTCATGCTTATTAGTCTATATTTATATCCTTGTCAGTGAAATGTCTGTTCATGTCTTTTGCTGGTTTACTAATTGGATTAAAAATTTATTGAGTTTTGAGTTTTTTATACAGTTTAATTTTAAGTCCTTTGCCAGATATGTGGTTTACAAATATTTTCTTTTAGTCTATGATTTGTGTCTTCCTCCTACAAGATCTTTTGCTGAGTAGAAGTTTTTAATTTTGATGAGGTTCCATTTATTAATTTTTCCTTTTATAGATCAAGATTTTGGTGTCAAGTCTAAGTACTCTTCACTTATTCCTGTGTTGTGAAGATATTCTCCCTTTTTCCCCCTAAACGTTTTATGGTTTTGTTATATATTTCAGTTCTTGATTCCATTTGTTAATTTTTTTAAAGTTTATTTATTTATTTTGAGAGAGAGAAAGAGTGCCCGAGCGTGAGTACAGGGTAGGGGTAGAGAGAGAAGGGGAAAGAGAGAGAGAATCCCAAGCAGTCTCTATGCTGTCAGCACAGGGCCTGGTATAGGGCTCGAACTCACAAACTGTTTGAGATTACCACCTGAGCTGGACGCTTAACTGACTAAGCCACCCACGTGTCCCTGTTTGAGTTAATTTTTTATTTTTTTAATTTTTAAATTTATTATTTTTTATTTTATTTATTTATTTATTTATTTATTTTTTGAGAGAGTAAGCAGGGGGGTGCAGAGAGCCAGGGAGACAGAATCCCAAGCAGTTTTCATGCTGTCAGCACAGAACCTGATGCGGGGCTCAAACTCACAAACTGTGAGATCATCAGTCAAGGGATGCTTGACCAACTGAGCCACCCAGGTGCCTGAGTTAGTTTTTTAAATAAGGTATAAGGTTTAAGTCAAGGTTCATATTTTTGCCTCTGGATGTCTAGTTGCTCCAACACCAGTTCGTTGCAAAGGCTATCAAGTTGTTTTTGTGACTTTGTCAAAAATTAGTTGGACATACTTATGTGGTCTGTTTTTAAGTTGTGAGAATGAAATGTGCTAATACAGAATGCCCAGCCAGCCCGAAGAAGTGCTATGTAAGTGTTGCCTATTATTATTATTAAATAGCAAATGAGTAATAATTTTTTTTAACACTTTTATTTATTATTGAGAGACAGAGACAGAGCATGAGCACGGGAGGGGCAGAGAGAGAGGGAGACATAGAATCTGAAGCAGGCTCCAGGCTCTGAGCTGTCAGCACAGAGCCCAACACGTGGCTCAAACTCACTAATTGTGAGATCATGACCTGAGCTGAAGTCGGACACTTAACCGACTGAGCCACCCAGGCGCTCTGAGTAATAACTTTTAAAAAAGTATTTGGATGAACTTAGTAGCCATCCAAACTTCCTAACTTAAAAAACAATAGTTTTTTTTTTAAAAGCTTTGATTGTGGTAAAATACATACAAAATTTACCACTTTACATTCCAGCTAACAGTGCACAAGGGTTCCAATTTCTCCACATCCTCGCTAGCGCTCATTACTTACCCTTTTTTGGATAGTAGCCATCCTAACCGGTACGAGGTGGTATAGTATCTCATGTAATTTTGATTTGCATTTCCCTAATGATTAGTGATGTTGCATCTCTCCATGTGTTTCTTGGCCCTTTTGTATATCTTTTAGGAAATGTCTATTCAAGTCCTTTGCCCCCCCCCCATTATTTTTAAAGTAAACTCTACTCCCAACATTGGGCTTGAACTCATGACCCCAAGATCACGAGTTGCATGCTCTAACAACTGAGCCAGCCAAGTGCCCCTGCCCAGTTTTTAATCAGATTCTTATCATTTTGTTGAATTGTGGGAATTCTTTGTATATTCTGGATGTTAACCCCTTATATGGTTCATAAATATTTTCTCCTGTGGGTTCTCTTTTCACATTTTAAAAAATGTTTATCATTTTTGAGAGAAAGAGAGACAGAATGCAAGCATGGGAGGTACAAAAAGACTGAGATGTAGAATCCAAAGCAGGCTCTAGGCCTGGGGCTCGAACTAACGAACCAACTGTGAGATGAGGCCTGAGCCAAAGTCGGCTGCTTAACTGACTAAGCCGCCCAGGTGCCCCTATTGATCATTTGTTTTTTTTAATGTTTATTTGTTTTTGAGAGGGAGAGAGAAAGAGACAGAACATGAGCAGTGGAGGAACAGAGAAAGAGGGAGACCTAGAATCCGAAGCAGGCTCCAGGCTCCAAGTTGTCAGCACAGAGCCCAAAACAGGACTCGATACGAAGTCGGACACTTAACCAACTGAGCCACCCAGGAGCCCCAATCATGTTTTTTGATGCACAGAGGATTTGAATTTTGGTGTAGTCTAATTTATCTACTTTTTTTTTGGTTGTCTGTGTTTTTGGGGTCCTCAATTTTGAGTTAATTCCTGTATGTGGTGTAAGATAAGGGTCCAGCTTCATTCTTTTGGATGTGGATTTCCAGTTTTCCTAACACAATTTGTTGACAGGACTGTCCTTTTCACTGTCGAATGGTCTTGGCACTCATGTTGAAAATCTTCTATATCAAATCATCCTTTAAAAAAAATTTTTTTTCTTAATGTTCGTTTTTGAAAGAGAGAGCACAAGCAGGGAAGGGGCAGAGAGAGAGGGAGACACAGAATCGGAAGCAGGCTCCAGGCTCTGAGCCGTTAGCCCAGAGCCTGATGCAGGGCTGGAACCCACAAACTGCGAGATCATGACCTGAGCCAGAGTTGGGTGCTTAACCTGCTGAGCCCCCCAGGTGCCCCTATATCAAATCATCCTTAAGTAGTACATCTTAAACTCATACAGAGCTGTATGTCAATTAAATCTCAATAAAACTGAAAAAAAAAAAAAAAAAGAAGTCAAGGAAAAAATTGGAATAAAAAACCCCAACAAACCATTTTACCATATTTCTAGTTTTCTGTTTTATTCCATTTTGTCTCTATGTTGTGTTTATGCCAGTGCCATACTGTTTTGATTACTATAGTGTTGTAGCAAGTTTTGAAATCAGAAAGTGGGAGACCTCCAACTTTGTTCATTTATAAGATTGTTTTGGCTATTTGAGTTTTTGTTTGTTTTTTTGTTTGTTTTTTTTGTTTTATACCTTTATTCGACAATCAGTGATTCGTTCTCATCCAAAATTAACTGGACACTTTTGATAGTGGTGACAGTGATTGATACATAGGTAGCCAATGTATAGAGCTTGTTTGGTGAATCTTCATCCTTGTTACATTTTCTGGACAACCACACACGGATATGAGGTGGAACATTCTTTATTACTTTGGCCCAGAGAGCTTTGTTGAGCCTGGTGTTCCTATCGCACATCTGGAGTTCCTGTCTCCTTCATGGCAGATTTCTGGGTCTCTTTGGGTGCGCAAGGGGTACACTTCTTGAAAGCCACTCCATGGGTGCACTTGTGAATGTTGGTGGTACATTCTCTGGTCACTGCCTTGTTGATGGCAGAACGGCCCTTCTTCTCCCCTGCTTTGCAGGAGCCATTCTGCCAGACCCTGGCTGGAAAGGGCTATTTGAGGTCTTAATACAGCTTTTAATGGTAAAGCACTAGAAGAGTTACCTTGAAAAAGAACAGAACCATGTTCTTTATGCTTATTTATTTATGTTGTTTTATTCAGTACAGTAACATGTGAAACAAGTAAGAGATGTAATTCGAAGATATAAACTTACTATTTACAAATGTCCTGATTTTATATCCAGACAAGTAAACCAAAGGAACAAACTAACAGATGATTAGAAAGAATAACAATTCAGTGAAGTGATTTAATGAAATACATGAAAATTATATAATTCCTGAATGTCAGCAGTATAAGAGAAATGGGAAAAATTAAGTCCCAGTTGTTACAGCTTCAAGTATATGACCATGTCACAGTGGTGAATGGGAGTTAAACTTGATAGCCCCTAAGCTTTTTTGCTTTGGGGTTTAATTTACCCCTGGGGATGGTAATTGAGGCCAGAGGTCTGAACTGGCACTGTATAAAGCCGGGAATTGGGAAACTTTTCAATGAACTAGTACTGGTAAAACTGCCCACTGGTCCAAGACATAGGACAGAAGTGAGCTACTTATATTTGGATTGTGGTAGTTAAAAGTCACCTTCAAGAAATGGGGTGCCTGGCTGGCTCAGTGGTAGAACACACAACTCTTGGTCTTGAGATCCTTAGTTTGAGCCCCACGTTGGGTGTAGAGTTTACTTAAAAAAGTTATTCCTTTTTTTCCTCATTCAAAACATCAGGGAACTCTGTACCATTGTAGGAATAAGTCTTTTGCCGAGTTATGTCACTTGGGAATACATGATTTGATTTTTGTTTCTTCTCCCTAATTTCACTTTATGATTTTTGCAGCTTCCCAAGTATCTCATTGTAAAGTTCTGTGTTGTAGTGTGTTAAAAAGTAGTGTGTTAAGGATATGGTGAAAGGAATACTTAATACACCCTAGTAGGAATGCAAATTGTTTTTGACACTAAGCCTAGTAACTATTGTTTTTTAACAGCTTTATTGAGATATAATTCACATACCATATAATTTACCCCTTTTAAAATATGCAATCCTTTGCTTTTTTTTTTTTTAGTATATTCAGAGATATATACAATCATCAGCATGATTTTAGAACATTTTTATCACCTCAAAAAAAAGCCCATGTTCTTTCGCTGTCACCCCCATGTCCCCCACCCCAACACTAAGCAGCCACTAATTTACTTTGTCCCAGCTTTCCCTATTCTGGATTTTCATATGAATGGAATCATTTGATAGTGCTCCATTGTGACTTTTTTACTTAGCATATATATATATTTTTTACTTAGGATATGTTTTTAAGGTTCATCAAATACTGTAGCATGTATCAGTACAGTTCTTAATTTAAAAAAAATTTTTTTTAATGTTTATTTTGAGAGTCATAGAGACAGAACGTGAGCAAGGGAAGGGCAGAGAGAGAGGGAGACACAGAATCTGAAGCAGGCTCCAGGCTCTGATGAGCCATCAGCACAGAGCCTGACGTGGGCTTGAACTCACAGACTGTGAGATCATGACCTGAGCTGAAGTTGGCCGCTTAACCAGCTGAGCCACCCAGATGCTCCATTACAGTTCTTTTTTATGCTCGGGTAATATTCCATTGTATGGAATTTTGTTTATCCATTCATCAACTGGACATTGTCTTTTATGAATAATGCTGCTATACATTTGTGTCCAAGGTTTTGGGTATATTCATTTCTTTTCCTTTTATACCTAGGAGTAGCATTCCAGGTCATACAGTAATTATGTTTAATTGTTGTTGAGGAGCTTCCTGTTTTTGAAAGCAACCGCATCGTTTTATGTTCCCACCAGCAATGTATTTCTTGTGGGAACATAGTTTCTCCACACTCTTGCCAGCACTTTTTTCGTACATGAAGTATAATTAGCATACAGTGTTATATTAGTTTCAGGTGTACAATACAACAACTCAACAATTCTGTGCATATTTCAGTGCTCATTGCTGGCACTTTCTTACTGTCCTTTTATTTATTTATTTTTATTGTTTATTTTTTTTTTTTGAGAGAGAGAGAGCTGGGGAGGGACAGAGAGAGGGAGACACAGAATCCGAAGAAGGCTCTGAGCTGTCAGCAGTGCCCAACATGGGGCTCAAACTCATGAGCTATGAGATCATGACCTGAGCTGAAGTTGGATGCTTAGCCGACTGACCCACCCAGGCGCCCCTCTTACTGTCTTCTTTAGTTTAGCCATTCTGGTAGGTGTGATGTGGTGTCTCATTTTGGTTCTGATTTGTATTTCCCATGAGCTAATGATGTTGAACTTTACGTGTTTATTGACCATTTGTATATAGTCTTTGGAGAAATGTGTGTTAAAATCTTTTGCCCCTTTTTAAATTATTTTTGCTCAGAAGTCAGCTGTTAATCTTGTTGGGATTCCCTTGTAAGTGATGCACTATATTTCTGCTTTTAAGATTTTTTCCTGGGTGTCTCAGTAGGTTAAGCATCTGACTCTTGATTTTGGTTCAGGTCATTGTTCGTGGGGTTGTTCATGGGGTCAACCCTGATTGAGATTCTTTTGTTCCCTCTCTTTCTGCCCCTACCCCGCTCACATGCATGATCTTTGTCTTTCTCTCAAAAATAAACTTTAAAAAAAAGAAAGAGGGGTGCCTAGGTGGCTCAGTCAGTTAAGCATCTGACTTTGGCTCAGGTAATGATCTCACAGTTTGTAAGTTCAAAGCCCATGTTGGGCTCTGTGCTGACAGCTCAGAGCCTGGAGCCTGCTTCAGATTCTGTCTCCCTCTCTCTGCCCCTCCCCTGCTCACATTCTGTCTCTCTTTCTCTTAAAAATAAATAAACATCAGGGGCGCCTGGGTGGCTCAGTCGGTTGGGCGACCGACTTCGGCTCAGGTCATGATCTCGCGGTCTGTGAGTTCGAGCCCCGTGTCGGGCTCTGTGCTGACAGCTCAGAGCCTGGAGCCTGCTTCCGACTCTGTGTCTCCCTCTCTCTCTGCCCTTCCCCTGTTCACGCTGTGCTTCTATGTCTCTCAAAAATAAATAAACATTAAAAAAAAATTAAAAAATAAATAAAAAATAAAAAAAGGGAAGGGATGCCTGGGTGGCTCAGTTGCTCAGGTAATGATCTTACTTTGTGGGTTCGAGCCCTGAGTCAGGGTCTACACTGGCAGCATGGAGCCTGCTTGGGATTCTGTTTCCTCCTCTCTGCCCTACATGTGCACGTTCCCTCCCTCTCTCTCACTGGCTAAAATAGATAAACTTTTATTTATTTACTTATTTATATATTTATTTATTTTTAAGATTCTTTTCTTCCCTCTCTCCCTCCCTCCCTTCCTCCCTCCCTTCCTCCCTCCCTCCCTCCCTCCCTCCCTCCCTCCCTTCCTCCTTCCCTTCCTTCCTTCCTCCTTCCTTTCCTTCCTTCCTCCCTTCCCCCCTTCCCCTCCCCTCCCCTCTTCTGGAGACGTCCAACGCTCAGTTGGACACTTAACTGACTGAACCACAAGAGCTCCCCAAATAACTAAACTATAGAAAACAATTTTAAAAAAAAAATATTTTCTCTTGTCTTTGCCTTTGAGCATTTTTCCTATGACGTGCCTGTTCGTGGGTCTCTTTGTGTTTATCCTGCTTGGAATTCATTAAGCTTCCTGGATGAGTAAGTTACTGCTTTTCAGTAAATTTGAGAAATTTTCAGCCATTTTGTCTTTGGATATATTTTTCTGCTCCTTTCCTGCTCACCTGTCTCTCTTGTACCCCAATTATGTGCATTGTGGCATACTTAACAGTTTCCCTGAAGCTGTTAATTTTTCTTCTATTTTCTTTCTGGTTTTCAGCTTGCATAGTTTCTATTGATCTATCTTCACATTCGCTAATGATTTCTTCTGTCACTTCATTTCTACTCTTGAGCCTCTCTAGGGCATTTTTTTTATTTCCGTTGTTGTGGTTTTTAACTCCATAATTCCTTTTTTAAAATATGTATATTTTCTGTGTTTCTATTGATATTCTCTATTTGATACAGCATTGTCATTCACACTTATTGTGGTTTCCTTTGGCTCTGTGAACATATTTATAATGGCTGTTTGAAATATTTTTCTGTTAAATCCAACATCTGGTCACTCTCACCGGCAATTTGTTTTGTTTGCCAACCGCCCCCCCCCCCGCCCCCGTATATAGGTCATATTTTTCTACTTCTTTGCATACCTCATGATATTTTATTGGAAACTGGTCACTTTAGATGACATACTGTACCAGCTCTGGGTACTGATTTCTCATCCCAGTCTTGAACTCGTTATTGTTTTGTTTTTAAAGAGAACCTCTTACTCTTTTTTTTAAGTTTATTTATTTTTGACAGAGAAAGACGGAAAGAGAATGAGTGGGGAAGAGGCAGAAAAGGAGGGGGACAGAGGATCCAAGTGGGCTCGTGCTGACAGCAGAGAGCCCAGTGCAGGGCTTGAACTCATGAACCATGAGATATGACCTGAGCTGAAATCGGATGCTTAACCAACGGACCCACCCAGGCTTGTTATTGTTGTTTGCTTGTTTATTTGTTTAGTGACTGCCTGCATTATTTTAGTGAAGTCTCTTCTATCTCCAGTCCCTCCCGAGTCAAGCCTCTAGTGGTGCTTTTGGGGAGACACAGCTTTAAGTTTGCCTACAGTCACCCTGGGATGCCTGGTACTAACAGAGCTTTCTTTCCCTGACCAACCCATCTGTTAAACTCCACTAATTGCCCAGATTGCTCTATTGTTTTCAACAGTGCCCTGAGGCTTAAATTCCTTTACAAACTAATCAGATCAAATTGGGGCTTCTTGGAAGTAAGAGTTTCTGAGGTAGTGTTTGCTATTTGTTCTTACCCCAGGAGGACTTCTCCCAGATGTCTTATTCCCTGGTTCTCTTCTGCAAACTAGCTGGCCTACAGTCTCAGCTGTGTCTTCATTACACCCATGGATCCTCCGTTTGCCTTTTCCCACAGCTTCCACTGGTCTTGAGAATACTCTTAGACTTAAACTCGTCCATGGGAATGAAGTCAGGTCTTTTGGGAAGAGATTTGGTACTAAGTGTTCCTGCCTTTCTTCTGAGGCAAAGTATCTGAGTCAGGTTCCTGGAGGTGGGGATGGGGACAATGGCAGATGGCAGTCTTTTCAGTGAGTGACATTCTGGATCTGGGAGCTGAGTGGTAGGGCGTGTGGAGGATGGGAGTAAGATGGGAGGGAAGTGCATGTAGCAGCCTGTCCAGGTGTGGAACCACCGCCATGTCATGAGCTTGGCAGAAGAGCTCTTGGGTTCCCACTGTTCTCAGTGTGCCACGCCTGAGATATAGCTTCTGTTCTGCAAGTGGGGGTTGTACATGGTGAGGTGGCTATGCTTTTGACGTACTTGCCTGGGACTTAGTATCAGCAGCAGGGGGCTAGGGACAGTCCTGCTCCTTGGAGGAAGAAAGCTCTTGGACTGAGCTGGGGGAAGAAGGAGCCATGTGTACTTGGCTGCTGCAAGAACTAGAACATTGCTGAGATGGGAGGGGGGTGAGGGGGAGTGGTCTTGGTTCAAATACCACAGACTTTGACCTTTCAGTCTAAATTTTCCTACATTTTACTGAATACTTGTTTTCTTCATTTACTGTTTCCAGACCATTTCCAGAGTCTTTGAATGTTGTTTTTTTAAAATAATTTTCACCAGTTTCACTGAGGAGTGGGCCAGCAGAGCCCCTCATACCATTAGGCTGGAAGTGAGTCTCTTGTAACTTTGTGTTTTGAACTACTGGTAACATCCTCCTTAACATATCAACTTTAGATGATTGCCTGTATGATACACAAGACCAAGAGAATTGATTTTCCCCAGCTTATTTTCCTTAAAAAATGAATTCACTGCATGGGGAAGTACTCTAGAAGGGAAAATTTGCACATGATTACAGAGTCGGTATTTTTAAATGTTTATTCATTTTTGAGAGAGCGAGCAGGAGTCAGGGAGGGGCAGAGAGAGAAGGAGAGAAAGAATCCCAGGCAGGCTCTGAGCTGTTAGTGCACAGCCCCTCGCAGGGCTCAAACTCCTGAATTGGGATCATGACCTGGGAGCGTGACCTGAGCCAAATCAAGAGTCGGACACTTCAAGATTTTTTTTTTTAAAGATTTTATTTTTAAGTACTGTCTACACCCATCATGGGGCTTAAACAATCTCAGGATCAAGAGTCGCATGTTTTACTGACTGAGTCTAGAGAATTTTAACGTGAGGGCACCATAGTTGATGGAGTTCTTTTCAAGTTGGCTTTGGCGGGTATTGTAGTTAAATCTTGACTTCTTTGACTTCAGACATCAAAACTGGCAGGCTTGTTTAGTGTCGCTGTCATCTTGAATTAGTTTCTTTTGATTTCTTTTTTTTTTTTTTTTCTCTTTCCAGGGGCCACTCAATAGTGAGTCTTCCAATCAGAGCTTGTGCAGCGTGGGGTCCTTGAGTGATAAAGAAGTAGAGGTAAGAGGCCACATTTGCTGTAAGACTGTACACTCCCACACTTTCAGTTTGGGTTGAAAGGTAGCACTGCATAACTCCAGGACTCTGATTTAGCACTTGCCTTCTATCTTCTTGTAAGTTTGATATTTCGTACCTACTCTCATAATGTGAAAAATTTAACAAAATGCTAATTGTGATGTATATGGTATTTAACAGACTCCTGAGAAAAAACAGAATGACCAGCGAAACCGGAAAAGAAAAGCTGAACCATATGAAACTAGCCAAGGTAGTAATAATTTCATACCAATAAAAATACTAAATTCTTGGAATTTAGATACTTAGAATTTTCCAACTCATGCTAAATAATTAGTTCATACACAGGATTCCTAACAAAGGAGATTTGTGTACCTTAAGGGAATATCAGGCTGTTTATTATAGACTTGCCATTCGATACACACTTGACAAAAGTGTCAGTTCTTTGGGGACCCTTGTTTTCCCTGTTGTAAGTTAACGATCTTCTCACCACAGGTTTTTCTTCAGACTGAGTGTGTATTATACAGAAAAGAGGTTACGTTGGTGTTGTAACTATGTCTTGCAATAGCTCAGTGATTTGTTAATAATCGGTAACCAGAACTGGTTTTATTTACATGGCTGTCCTTTGTACCTACTCTCCTGTGGCAATTTAGTTGAGCATTGGCACCCAGTGGGCTAAATCTATAAATATGATAGATTATGATGTCAAATATCTTTGTGTAATTAAAGAGGCAATAAATGGTTTGCTTCGTCACCCCCACCCCCTCTAAGGAATATAAGTCATAGTCTTTTTTACATTTTTCCTTTTTTTTTTTTTAACCTACAAATTACTTTTTACTTTTGGGGGTGGGGAGTAGAAACTGTCCCAAAGTGACATACACAGTCACATAAAGTATTTTGTGGCCTAGCATAAACCCTTTAGATCTGATGAGTTTGTTTGAACTTTTTGTTCCCTCGATTGAGGCATGGATTATAAATTTGTTGTTGTTTTTATTTTTATTTTTATTTGATTCATAGCTGTGGCCTAGGTTTTATTAGCATATTTTAGAAGAAAGATTTGCAAATCTTAAAGCAAGCTGAGAAAAAGTCTTCTTTTCACTGCTTCTTAAGGCTTTTATTAGATGGAGGAAACTGTCTCTGTTCTTAGGATACAGGTAATTTGACTTACTTGTCAAAAGTAAAGCCAGTACTTGAACTGATGACGACATATGCAGTTAGTGAATGCATAGCACATTTTAGTGAATGATGGTTTATGTATGTTATTGGAGAAACTATACTTACTTTGGTTTCATTTTCAGGGAAAGGCACTCCTAGGGGACATAAAATTAGTGATTACTTTGAGGTAAGTTAAATTTTTGGAAAAAAAATTATAGCGATTTTTTAAAATCTAAGTCCTTGCCTTCATTTAAGGCGTTAGAAAGCACTGTTTTACCTTTACTGTGCTCTCCTCCCCTCCCTCCCCGTCTTCATTAATCTCATGTTGCCCCATCTCTCTCTGTTAAGAGGAAACTGCTGCTGACTTCCTAAATTTAAATTTGTTTATGATGTGTCTTGTCTGTGATGATATAAAAATTCACAAACGAGGTGATGTTTCTCTTGGCCAGACTAGGTTTTGGGTCTTACAAAGATTGAAATGGAGTGACTTGGACTCTTCTTTTGCCCTCTTCCCTTTAGTTTGGTGGGACATGTAGCGAGCTCGCTGACCCATCGTTAGTGGTTCCTAAAGAAGACACTAACATACCACTGAATTCCTGCTTCGGGTTATTTTGAGACAAGAAGGGAAAACATTCTTCTCTGATGTCCTTTCCAAACCACGTGTACCTTCAGCCTTCTAGCCATGTTTTCTTTATATCGGTACATTTCTGCTGGAGCTCCTTCTTAAAATCTCACTGTAAAAGATAGCAAAATTTGACTTACGTGGTATTTTCTCTTTAGCATGAGATGTGTTGACTTAAAGGGGCCATATAATTAAGATCTGTTTGTGTGTTAATCTTTTACTCTCCTTATCTGAAGCACAGTACTGTTTTGAATTATTCATATCCGTTTTTCCCTGTTGGCCAGTTTGCTGGGGGAAGCGGGCCAGGAACCAGCCCTGGCAGAAGCGTTCCGCCAGTTGCACGATCCTCACCGCAACATTCCTTATCCAATCCCTTACCGGTAAGCATTCACCTGGAGAAATTTGACACCTGTTGTAGGAGGCAAGAACCCAGGAACACTCAAGCAGTTTCTCTTCCATTGACTACCCAGGGGAATGAGGCACCAAGGAGAAACATTCATAGTGTTACCTGCGAGTCACTTAGACTCAAGGCTGTCTCTGTAAATTTATGTTGTACAAGAGCTAACCCTGTTTCTTAGTATAGTAAGTTGCCTCTAAGCCTACAGCTCAGTGTTCTGTCAAGGAAATGATTTCCAATTCTAACTTAAACTTTTTATCCTTGCCAAACTTATATGTTCCTATAACTGAATTCTAATTAAAAAAAATTTTTTTTATGTTTATTTATTTTTGAGAGAAAGAGACAGAGTGTGAGTAGGGGAGGGGCAGAGAGAGGGAGACACAGAATCTGAAGTAGGCTCCAGGCTCTGAGCTGTCAGCACAGAGCCTGATGCGGGGTTCAAACCCACAGACCGTGAGATCATGACCTGAGCCGAAGTCGGAAGCTCAACCGACTGAGCCACCCAGGCGCCCCAGAATTCTAATTTTTAAAAAATATTTGGTCAGCTCCTGGCCTTTGATTTTGGCGTTTGATTTATTTTCAAGGCTTTCTCAGTGATGTAGTAGAGACACTAAAGTTTCAAACATTTCAAATTTGAGATGGGTTTGTTATCTTCCTTTTTTCTTTTTTAGTAAGATTTTTATTTTTAAATAATCTGCACACCCAGTGTGGAGCTCGAACCCACAACCCCTGAGATCAAGAGCTGCAGGCTCCACTGACTGAGCCAGCCAGGCCACCTATTTCCTTTCTTCAACTGAGAACTGAAGATCTTAAAAACATTAGAGCCAAGTTAGTGGTTCTCAGCATGGTGTAGTTTTGCCTCTCAGGGGACATTTGGCACTGTTGGAGTAATTTTTGACCACAGCTGGAGGGTGGGAGGAGGGAGCTGTGGGCATCTAGTAGGCAGAGGCCAGACGCTAGTCAGCATCCTACAGCGTACAGGAGAGGCCCCCGCAATGAGGAGTCACCTGCTCCAGGCGTCACACTGCTGCTGAGATGGAGACTCCCTGAGCTAGCTGCCTAATAGGGGATTTCGTGCTAATTTACCTGAGTGCCTTCGGATAATTTGTTGATTCCATGTAAGGTCTTTGTACTCAGGAGTTCTGTCTGCTGATGCCTCAGGTATTGCTTTGGGATTTGGGGGAAGAAGTGTCTCCTTCCGCTCAGTTTTTGTGCTAGGTCTCTTTTTAGGAAAGTCTTTTGACTCTGCTGCCTCAGCAGAATTGGGTAATACTGATCTTTTTTCCTAAGTGATTTAGTCTTCTGTGTTAAAGTATTTAGAATGTGTTTCTTTCCCCCTTCTATCTGATAAAGACATGCATTCATTAAGGTGACTGCAATTATTAAAGCACTTAGTAAAATGTATTCAACTTGAAAATTTGGCTATTACTTTGTCATCCTTGCTATATTTAAAAATGTTAGAAATGTTAAGGGGTGCCTGGGTGGTTCAACTTGGAAGCATCAGACTCTTGATCTCAGCTCAGGTCATGATCTCATGGCATGCGAGATCGAGCTCCACATCAGGCTCTATGCTGATGGCAAGGAACCTGCTTGAGATTCTCTCTCCCTGGCTGTCTCTTCCCCCCTCTTCCCCTCTCCCCCCTCCCCCTTCCCCCTTCCCCCCTCCCCCTTCCCCCCTCCCCCTTCCCCCTCCCTCCATCCCCCTCCCTCCCCCTCTCCCCCTTTCCCTTTCTCTCCCCCCGCTTCTCTCTGCCCCTCCTGCACGTGTATGTAAGCGCTCTCTCTCTCTCTTTCAAAATAAACGTTAAAAAAATGTTAGAAATGTTTGATGTGAGATCTGTTTGGTTAGGTTGAGGGCTTTTAGGTAACTATTGAGGAGACTGGTGTCTTTATTTTTCTTAGCATTTACTTATTTATTCATTAAAAAATTTTTTTAAAGAATTTTGTAAGTAATCTCTACACTCAGTGTGGGACTCAAACTCACAACCCCAAGACCAAGAGGTGCTCCACTGACTGAGCCAGCCGGGCGCCCCTATTTTTAACTTTTGGGCCAATTAAAGTGTTTAAAATATTCTAACACAAGAAAGAAATATTACCAGCCTTCCTCCCCAAACCCCCTTATGCTCCCTGCCAGTTGTTAGCCCCCTCCCTGCCTTTGGGGATAGTCATTGTCCTGATTTCTAACAACAGGGATGTTTTATTTTTTTCTGTTTTTGTATTTTCTACGAAAGAAGTCATACAATGTATACTCCTATGTCTGTCTGTTGTTGAGCATTGCTTCTGTGAGCTGTATCCATATTGTTGTGTGTTCTAGATTACGCATGGTCATTGATATGTGGTATAATTTTAACATTTTTATTTAATAACATTTTAATTAAAAATTATTTATTTATTTATTTATTGAGAGAGAGAGAGAGAGAGAGAGAGAGAGAGAGAGAGTGCGAGCAAGCAACCAGGGCTGGGGCAGAGAGAGAGAGGAAGAGAGAATCCTAAGCAGGCTCCTGGCTGTCAGCACAGAGCCCAGCATGACGCTCAAACTTGTGACCTAAGTTGAAATCAGTAGTTGGACGCTCAACCAACTGAGCCACCCAGGTGCTCCTGTATTTTAATTTTTAACTATTTAGTTAATCTCTTGCACATCTTCTTCCACTAGAATGTTAATCTCATGAGAGCGGGGGCTTTGCTTTGTAGTTTATTGCTGTTTCCATCTCTCAGTACTTACTACATAAAGGTATAATTATTTTTACTATTTCCTCTACTTGACGTGAAGAGATCTATCTTGTTCAGTTTTCAGTCTCTAACACCTAAAACACACGTAGTAGATGCTCAAAATTGTTGAAAAAAAGAATCGATGGATAAAGAACGATTTTAGTTTTTTTCCCCCTAAGTGGTTCTTTTGTAGTTTTTGTTGAAAACAAAGTACCTAAAACATGAGGCTTTTAATGCAGGAGTTTGGTAAAAACTACAGCTCACACCTGGCAAACTAAGAATGATTGTTAGATTTTTAAAGGGTTGTAGACACAGAAAAATATATCGCAGAGATGTCATATGGCTTATAAGGCCTCAAATATTTGTGTGGCCCTTCACAAAAAGGAAATCCGTATAAAGTTAACTCCATATAATCATGACATAGGTTAAGAAGTAAAATATTTCCAGCACCCTGGAGATCTGTGTGCTCTTTTCTGATTACAACTCTCTCTACCCTAGAAACAACCACCGTTCTAACTTCTGTGTTTATAATGTGCTCTTCCTGATAGTTTGACCATGTATGTTTCCCTAAACAAAATGGTTTTGTTCTGTCCTTACATCAGTTTTGTTCATTGTGGCATTTAATCATAGTTTTTAAAATATTCTGTATTATAATTTTTGGCTGTTTGTCCCGGCAGTTACGAGAGGTGTATTTGTTATCTCATGATTGTGTGAGGTGTTTGTTTTTTCAGGTAGTTATTGTTTTGCTTTGAGTATTATTAAGCGACCCTTCATCTCTTGTGATCTTTTTGCTCTAAATGCATTTTATCCAATATTTAATATATCCAAACCATTATATGGTTTAGATATTTCCATTTTAATACTACCAGCTTTTCATTATGTTTTCAGTATACCTGATAAATAGTTGAATTTTTCTTTATTCTGTCTAAAGTATTTTTCTTAACTTCAGCATTTATTTTATTTGCCATCAAATATTTTATTTGTATTCATCCTGCATGTTCTCCTCTCTTTCATTTCTTTTATTTGGGTTGGGTTTTTTGGGGGGGTGGGGATCGGGGGAGTAATCATTTCGTATTCTCATCCTCTACTAGTAGCTAGGTCCTGTTGGGTGTTTGTCATAGAAGTTAAGTTAGCACATGTATCTTCAATTTGCCAAAGTTTGATGTTAGTAGTATCTTTATCCTCCTCTTAAATAAACGACGACCTCAGAACATTAACTTCATTTACTTGCTGCTAACCATTTTATACTGTCAGTGGTCGTTTACCTCTTCCTTCGTACTTTCTTTTTTGCATCTTTCACCTTCCACCTAGGGTCCCTTTCCTTCTCCCTGAAGTACTCCTTTAGGATTCTTTTATATGTATCTGCTGGGAAGTTAATTGTCTAGGTTTTTGTTTGCTTTTAAAGAACTTAATTTTGCTTTTATTCTTGAAAGATACTTTTGCTGTTTATATATATTTTTTCCCCTCTTAACAACTGAATGTATTATTACCTTTTTTTGGGCTCTCATTGTTACTATTGAGAAAACAACTTTCGTATATCTCTCATTTCTTTGAAATTATATTCTCTTGTTTTCTCCTGGCTGCTTTAAAAATCTTCACCTGCTGTGGTCTCCAATTTCACTTTGATGCATCCTTTTCTTTCTCTTGCTTGTGATGTTTTAGGCTTTGTTATTGGGTCTTGTACCCAACAGTTCTGGATAATTACTAGCCATTGTCTCTTCACATATTATCTCTGCCCTGTTCTCTTTTTCCTATGAAATTCCAATTAATTGTATGTTAGACCATCTCATCTTATCACTTCGCCTTTTGACTTTTTTCTATTTTCTTTTAGTCCCCATGTGCTCCGTTCTGGATAGTTTCTTGCCTTTCCGATCCTAGATTCTCTTGTTTTGTTATATCTAATTTGCTGTTAACCTCACTGAATTTTATTATTATTTTTTTTAGTGTTTTTCTGTTTTGTTTTTTAATTTACTTTTGAGAGCAGGAGAGACAAAGCATGAGCAGGGGAGGGGCAGAGAGAGAGGGAGACACAGAATCTGAAGCAGGCTCCAGGCTCTGAGCTGTCAGCACAGAGCCTGATGCAGGGCTTGAACTCACGGACTGGACCTTAAGATCATGACCTGATCTGAAGTCGGACACTTAAGCGACTGAGCCACTGAGGCGCCTCATTGTGTTTGCTTATTTTTGAGAGAAAGAGAGCGCAAACAGGGAAGGGGCAGAGAGAGGGGGAGGATCCGAAATGGGCTCCGTGCTGACAGCAGTGAGCCTCATGCAGGGCTCGAACTCAAAAAAAAAAAACAAAAAACGGTTAGATAACGACCTGAGCTGAAGTCCAATCCTCAGCTGAACCGACTGAGCCACCCAGGCTGTCCAACCGCATTGAATTGTTAATTTTTGTTATTGTGTTCCTGCTGATATTTTCAAGTTGGTCTTTTATTTATTTTTTTTATTTAGTAGACCTTATAAATCTGTATTTGATGATTCTGGCATTTGACATGTTCATGAATCTATTTGTTGTCTGTTGTTTTTCCTAGATGTTGCTCAGGGCTTTATTTATTTTATACTTCTTTGGTTTTTTGACTGTGTGCTGCTCATTTTTCCTGAAAAATTATTTGTGAAATTTCTTTGAGATCTAAAAGATGTGTTCCTCCAGAGAGAATTTTTCCTGCTTCTTCCAGATGCCTAGAGATCTTACCCATCCAGTACTCCTTCAAACCACTGAATTCATGGCTTGCATTTTGTTTGATTGGTTTACTTCGTTTGTTTCGTCTGCCCTGTCGGTATTGATCTGGATTGTGTTAACATTTCTCAGGGGAGCCCCCACTCCCTGCATTGCCAAGGCAACTTTCTTGTAGTTCCCTGAGGGTGGAGGACATTTTTCTCCTGGCTTACGTTTTCCCTTAGAGTATAACCTTTTGGAAGCCCTTGAAGTGCCAACTGTTTCCTTATTGAACCCCCTGCCCTCAGTGGACTTTGGCCTGTGACTATCCGCTTGGCACCTTGTGCCCTGTAAATGGAAATTCAAGATCTGCAGGTACCCCAAGGGCAAATGTGACTTTGGTGCTTCATTAATGTGTCTTGTGTTCCTCATTTCCCTTAGATTTTGTCCTGGCAGATCCCTTATTTTATCAACTCTTTAATGCTTTTAATATTTTTTTTCCCATATTTTGTCCTGTTTTTATAATCATTTTCTAAGGGAGGGTTAGTTCAAACATCCTAGCCTGCTGTATTTCCAGAAATATCCTATAAAATCTTTCAGCCCTTGGCAAACATTTATTGAGTACATAACAGAATGATTAATTTTAGTTTTGGGGCTTCAGAGATAGTCTTCCAAGTAGTGCAAATATTGCTGTGAATGGGTATCACAAGCGCTTTGGAGCCTAAATTTAAACAGTTGCATTTGGTTGGGATAGGAGTGTTGGTCGTGAGGACGTGGACTCCGCTTACAGATTGAAAACCTTAATTCTTTGGTGGAGATCATTTTGGTTGGTTTATTTTACTTTTATTTTCTAAAATGAAAATGTTAAGTAGTTTTTCCTGCTGAAGGGATGGATACATGCTAATTATGAAAGTCCAACAATTCAGAAGGTCTCCTCCAGAAGAACTATTATAAAGAGTTTACTGGGCATATATGTGTATATGTGTGTTCATATATTTCCTCATTTCCATTGTTTTATTTATTTAACCAATATTCTGCAAACATTTTTTTGTCCTCTAAGTAGTGCTGTAATGAATGTCCTCATGTGTGTGTGTGTGTGTAGTGTGTGTGTGTATGTATGTATGTACGTATACACACACCCACACCCAAACAGAAATCTGTATTTAAGCATTTCTTTTCTTTTCCTTTGGATAATTTCCAAACTATTATTCCCTAGTTAAAGAATATGCTTGCTTTAACATGTCATCACATAGTTGCTAGCAGATTATCAGCAGTTTGCAGGTCCCAGTGTCTGCATACCGTCCTAATACTGAAGTGTATCACTGTGTAATTTTGTCACTGAGAAGAATACCTTGTTTTACCTTGCATTTCTTCATTAGTGATATTAAACATCTTTTCATAAGTTTAATGGTCTTCTGGATTTCTCTTTTAATGCTTCTTTAGGTTCTTTGCCTATTGATTTATCTGAATATTTTTTTTTTCTTCCTGATGAGTAGGAGCACATTAGTTATTAAGCTTGTTAACTCATTGTCATTTATATGGTAAACATTTTTGCCCATTTACAATTTTATCTTTTAACTTCATGTTGACTTTTGCCATTCAGGAGTAAAAAAATCTTTAGAGTCAAATTTATCACTGTTTTTCTTTATGTCTTACTGGTTTTGTGTTATTCTGAGATATTCCTGTATGGTTTGTATTTTTAATGTCATGTTTAAAAAGTCCTTCCCCGCTAGAAAGTCATAAAAGTACTGGTCTGTATTTCCTTGTAATTTTTATGTATGAGGTAAGCAGTCTACTTTTCTACTTTTTTCTAATACCTATACAGATATCCTACCATCGTTTTAGTAAGTTTCCACTAATCCGAAACAGAGTTTAATCACAGATTATAGATCCATATTACAGGGGCCTGTTTCTGAGTTTTCTTTCTGTGCCATTGGTTGATCTGTCTGCTCGTACCAGTATTACACTAATGTAGTCATGCTGTTTTGTGGTATGTTTTAATAACTAGTCAAGTTTTCCTGCTATTCTTTATCAAAAGTTATGTGGCTAATTTTGATTATTTTTCCAAGTGAACCTCAGAATTAATGTGTGAAATTCACCAAAATCATCCCCCTAAAGAAAGCAAGAGTGACACTCTGATTGCTGCACCGCTACAGCACTCTCTCTTGCGCAAGAGAGAGAAAGAAAAAAAATAAAAGTCAATAAAAAGCCCTACGCATTGGCTTTTTTGAAGAAATTTGACATTTATAAAATGTGAATGCAGGTGCATGAGATCGCCGTGTAGGTCCTCATTTACATCTGCCGGTGAAGCTGTCATTTTTCTTATATGTAATCAACATATTTCTTAAGTTTATATCTAAACTTACTTCTCTTGTATAGATTTTTTGAAGTTTTGAACCTGCTTTTTCTTCCGTTATATATTCTGATAATAATCAGTTATTGGTATATGGGGAAGCTGTTGTTTTTTGTATTTTTATTTTATATTCGACTATCTTACTGAGCTCTTATTTGTTGTTTTTCAGTTGATTTGCTTAGTTTCCTTTGTGAATAGTTATATCATCCAAAAATGACACTTTTTAATCTTTAATATTTTCCAGTGTTTATACCTCATTTTTCCTCATCACATTGCTAAAACTTCTGTAATAATGTTGAATGATTGTGATATTAGTGTGTTAACCCCTGTCTAGTTTTCTTAATGACTGTGTCTTTGGTATGGCACCATTAATTTATGTTGATTTCTGAAAAAAATACTCTATTGTATTAAAGATGGATACTTCCAGTGTTTTTTGTTTTTGTTTTTAAGAGTTGCCCAAAAATGTGCAACTCCTTTTTGGCATCTAAAGGGAAGAATCTTAATATCTCCCCTCCCTCAATACTAATGTAATGTATTATATCTGTAGGTTTGCTAGTAATGAACCATTCTTACATTTCTGGAATAAACCATACATAATTATGTTATATTATTCTTTTAGTGTTCTGTGGAAATTGTTTTGCTTGAATTTATTTTTGACTTTTGCATCTAAATACAGCATGGTAAGGGTAGAATTGAGAGTGAAATAAACTACTTGTAAATTAGGGAACAAATGTCTTCATCTTCATTTACCTACAGGATAGAAATAACATTTCCTTTATAGGTTATGAGGGTATTATGAAGTTGATTTTTTGAACTCTACAAAGTAAATTGCAAATTCAGTTATAGAAATACAGAACAATTAATTAAAATGTAATTTTACAGATTTCAAGTAAGATATTAACTCAGATTTACAGATAGGTTATAATCCAGCGATACTATGATTATGCTGTCCGTATTTGTTTTCAGGGAAGGTGTTTTTCAAAAACTACTCCTCTATTCGATAACTGTATTTTAATCCTTTATATGTTTTGGCAGTTTCTGGTTTTCTTTCTCCTGTAATCCGTGGGTGTTCTTTAATGTTTTGCAGCGGCGAGTAGAGCAGCCCCTCTATGGCTTAGATGGCAGCGCTGCAAAGGAGGTGTCAGAGGAGCAGTCCGCTCTGCCAACCCTCATGTCGGTGATGCTGGCGAAGCCTCGGCTGGACACGGAGCAGCTGGCGCAGAGGGGGGCTGGCCTCTGCTTCACCTTTGTTTCAGTGAGTACCGTGGCTGACTTGATGCGGATCCTTGTTGCCCTCAAGCTCCTTGATGAAATTTGAGTAACTATTTTAGTCAAGGAAGGATGCCATTGCTAAAACTATGGGACTTCTTTTTTTTTTTTTTTTTTTTAATTTTTTTAATGTTTATTTTTGAGAGAGACAGAGTGTGAGCGGGGAAGGGGCAGAGAAAGAGAAAGACACAGAATCCAAAGCAGGCTCCAGGCTCTGAGCTGTGAGATCATGACCTGAACCGAAGTCGGATGCTTAACTGACTGAGTCCCCCAGGTGCTCCTAACTATGTGACTTCCAAAGGTAGCGTGGTTTTATTCAGTCTCCCTTGGGTTAAAGGACTGAGAGAGGCTGTTTTAGTGTTAAAGTCTGAGCACATCATGGGAAAGAAAATATGGTTTTAGGTTGACAAGGAAGTAAAGACGATACAGATCAAATTCGACTACAGCCAAAGTACTGCTCTAATTAAAAATAAAATTGCCGAACTCCAGGCCTCACTTATTTGAAACGGTATTCAGGTCAGTAAAATGTAGGCATGTAAGCAGACATTCTGTAGTATGTTTGTCCGTCAGTTTCCCCTCCGTGGTGTTTGTGTGACCTGTATGCTTGCCTCCTCTCACCCCTTCACAATGTTGGTACAGATACTTTTTTCAGGAATATTTGGCTACCAGTTTGCTGCATTCACCTTGCTTCTTTCTCTCTCCTTGAAGAACAAGAAGGTTTGACCCCATTTTTACTTGCCAAACGATGGTGCAGTTTGAATCCAGAGTTGTTACTTTTCTCGGTTTCTGTGCCCTCCCAAGATGATACAGAGCGAGAGAAAGCCCCATTGCCCTGTTCTTCATTTCTGGGGCCTCTTTCAGAGCTAAAGTCATCATTGATCCAAATTTCTTTCTCTTCACCTGGTTCATTCACTCCACTTATAACCTAAGTTTTCTCTTTTTTTGTTTTGTGGATTCTGAGTCATTAATCCACATGCGGTTACATTCAAAAAGGTAAGGGGAGATGCCTTAAAGAAAGGAAATAAAAATTATAAATTAGATAGGGAACCATTGTGCACAATTTGGAAAACTTTCTTAGAGTTATTAATGCTTTTCTTCAAAGAGATATTACCACTTTTAAACTTATAGAATTTTTTTTTAAACAAATTTTTTTTAATTTCTTTTTAACATTTATCCATTTTTGAGAGACAGAGAGACAGAGCATGAGCAGGGGAAGGGCAGAGAGAGAGAGGCAGACACAGAATCCGAAGCAGGCTCCAGGCTCTGAGTCATCAGCACAGAGCCCAATGCGGGGCTCGAACTCACAGACCGTGAGATCATGACCTGAGTTGAAGTCAGCCACTTAACCAACTGAGCCATCCAGGCGCCCCATAAACTTACAGAATTTTTTAAGCATCAAAGGAATGGAGAGACTTCTTGTGTGAAGACAGTGTAATTTTTTCTGTGGGTGACAAAAGAAACACAACACAAAATCGGAGAATTGACCAGTACGATTCTGTGAGTGGGCCTGACAGCAGTATGGCATAGTTTGTATGAGAATATGTGGTTCTCTATAGTATTGTTACAGAGAATGTGTCTGTGTGCGTATGGACAAATTACATCGTTTACTATTCACTGACCGTTAAATCTTTATCTTAGAGCTAACTTTCCAAGGCAAAACCTTGGATAATCAGAGGTTTATTTTGTCCTTATGTTGTTATATTGCCTTTTTATTTTTATTTTAATGTTTTTATTTATTTTTGAGAGCCAGAGAGACAGAGCATGAGCAGGGGAAGGGCAGAGAGAGAGGGAGACACAGAATCTGAAGCAGGCTCCAGGCTCTGAGCCATCAGCACAGAGCCTGATGCGGGGCTCGAACTCACAGACCGTGAGATCATGACCTGAGCCGAAGTCGGCCGCCTAACCGACTGAGCCACCCCTATATTGCCTTTTTAAAAGCTACCTTCATTTCACTTGAGGGAGTTCCCTTTGTTCATTGCACAAATACTTACTGAATGCCCACTGCGTGACAGGCATATAGTTAAGTACCCAGGATTTCGAATAGCAAAACTCAGTCCCCTAATGTGAGCCCTCCATAAAAGGTACTGGGATGAGTGGGCATGGATAACCGCTTGCTCGGTCCTAGCAGCTAGTGCTCTCAGGCCGTCAGAGGAGTGCAGACGCGATAGCCAGAGCGTTCTCATGGAGAAGAGAGATGGCAGAGAAGAGGAAGAAAGTGATCGTGTCCGAAGAAGGAACAGGGAAATAAGCGTGAAAACCAAAGACTTAAATAGTTTGGTACAGTTCTGGATCTCTTTGGTTCTCTGCAGTTCCAGTCAGGATATAAGTTTTAGTAAGCTAAAGAAAGAAAAAAAGCAGAAGAATTAACGTTAATATGTTTTTTAAAAAGTTGGCGTTTTGTTTTGTTTTTTACTGTTTGTTTATTTTGGGGAGAGTGAGAGAGACAGAGCGTGAGCAGGGGAAGGGCAGAGAGAGAGGGAGACACGAATTGGAAGCAGGCTCCAGGCTCTGAGCTGTCAGCACAGAGCCTGATGCGGGGCTCGAACCCACAGACCACGAGATCATGACCTGAGCCAAAGTCGGCCGCTTAACTGACTGAGCCACTCAGGCGCCCCGAAAAAAAAGTTTTTTCATAAATAAAGACCAGCAGTTTCCTAAAGAGTAGGCAAAAGCTATGAGCAGGCAGTTTTAATGGGGGAAGAGGGAAGGGGGGAGACAAATGACTAAGAACATGAAAAATGGCTAACTTTAGCCATGGAGAGATGCAGAATAAAACAAGGTAACACTTTTGACCTATCAGTGTGAAGGACTGATACGTTTGATGATTCTCAGTGTAGGTTATAGTTCAGACTCAATGCAAGTTTTATACTGACTCTAAATTGGTGCAGTCTCTTGGACAAGTTGGTGTGCATCTGAGGGTTAAATTTACGTATCCCAGGATCCAGAAATTCCATTCCCGTAAAACTATACGAAGATGTTTATTGCATCATTTATAATTGCAGAAATCCGGAAGCGGTTTCCCTTCACCAGTGTTTCACAAGAACTTGTATCGAGGGTATCTGTGGCCTCCACACTGCTGCACCCAGTGACTAGTCCTCAGAACCTATCTGTCCAGCACGATTCTTGAGCCACAGTTGATGACTCCTTTCTCCAAGCATGTGCTCTTCTCGGCTTGCACTCTTGTGGTTCTTTCTCATTTTCCATACCTTTCAGCAGTGGAGTGCCCCAGGGCTCAGTCTTCAGGCTTTTGTCTACCTTTATTCTCTACATAATCTCACTGAGTTTCTTGGCTTTAGCTATCGCCCATAGCAGAGCACTTCCAAGTTTTTACCTTCAGCCCAGAACCCTGCCCCAAATTCCAAACCTATGTAGTCAGTTGCTTCTAGACTTCTCTTTATGTCTGATAAGCGTATCGAATCAAAACTGAATTTGTTTTGTCCCCTGTTCCAAACCCATTTCTTCACCAGACTTCCACATCTCAGTAACTGTCCACTCTCTCCTAATTGTTTAAAAATCATGGAGTCATTCTTGTCTCTTCTCTTTATTTTATATCCCACTTACATATCCATCAGTAAATCTTACTATTAAGGATATGTTCAGATTCCTGCCACTTCGGACCTCTTCACCACCACCACCACCACCACCACCACCACTACTACTACTACTCCTGCGTGAACTAAACCATTGTCCCCCACTGAGGTTATGGTAGTAGCCTCCTAACTGGATTCTTTGCTCCTACCTTTTTGCCTTTTACTTTTTTTTTTAATTTTTTTAAAAATTTTTTAACGTTTTTATTTATTTTTGAGAGACATAGAGACAGAGTGTGAGCAGGGGAAGGGCAGAGAGAGAGGGAGACACAGAATCCGAAGCAGGCTCCAGGCTCTGAGCCATCAGCACAGAGCCCGACGCGGGGCTCGAACTCACAGACCGCGAGATCATGACCTGAGCTGAAGTCGGCCGCTTAGCCAACTGAGCCACCCAGGCGCCCCTAATTTTTTTTTTAATGTTTATTTAGTTTTGAGACAGAGAGAGACAGAGCACGAGTGGGGGAGGGGCAGAGAGAGAGGGAGACACAGAATCCGAAGCAGGCTCCAGACTCCGAGCTGTCAGCACAGAGCCTGATGTGGGGCTCGAACTCACAGACCGAGATCATGACCTGAGCTGAAGTCGGACGCTCAACCGACTGAGCCACCCAGGCGCCCCCTTTTTGCCTTTTAATCCGTTCTCAACAGACGAGAGCAATTCAGTCATGTCTGCTCAAAGGTACTTGAAGTGGCGCATAAAGGCCAGCGTGGTCTGTTTCTCACCACTCTTACTGCCATCTGTTTTCCTTCCCAAGTTCCATCCACACCACACCGGCCACCTTGCCCCCTCAAATACTACCCACATGTCCTCACCTCAGGGACTTTACGCTTGGTGTTGCCTTTGTCTTAACATTCTTCTCTGAGAGGGTAAGTCTGCCACGCTCCCTCAGGTCTCCAGTCTCTGCTTGAATTTACCCTATTAGAGAGGCCCACCCTGATTACGCTGTATTAAATAGCAACTCCTCCCTGCGCCCCCTGCACAGTGTCTGGCTCCTGTGCCCTGCTTTGTTTTTTTCCTTAGTCTTAATCACCAGCTGACCTATAATTTACTTGTCTGACTCGTCCCCTCCCCCCACCGTCCCCTCCCCCCACCGGAATGTAAAGTCCCATCAGGTCAAGGACTTTGCTTTGTTCACTTTTCTTTTTTAATGTTTATTTAGTCTTGAGAGACAGAGCATGAGTGGGGGAGGGGCAAAGAGAATGAGGGACAGAGGATGTGAAGACGCAAACAGCAAGCCCCATTCGGGGCTCGAACTCACAAACCCTGAGATCACGACCTGAGCCGAAGTAGGACGCTCAACCAACCAAGCCATCCAGGCATCCCTGCTTTGTTCACTTTTGTATTTCCAATGCCAGAACAGAATCTAACACACACCCAGGGCAATTACATGTTGTGTGAATTGATAAAGGCATCCTTCATGTAGAGTTCAGTGGAATGCTGTACAGTTGACCGAAGAAGCGAGAAAGGTATATGTGCAGTTGACCTTTTTTTTTTTTAATTTTTTTTTTTGGCATTTATTTATTTCGAGAGAGAGAGAGACAGAGCATGAGCAGGGGAGGGGCAGAGAGAGAGGGAGACACAGAATCCGAAGCAGGCTCCAGGCTCTGAGCTGTCAGCACAGAGCCCGACGTGGGGCTCGAACTCGGAAACGGTGAGATCATGACCTGAGCCGAAGTTGGACGCTCAACTGACTGAGCCACCCAGGTGCCCTAATTGACCTTTGAACAACATTGGGGGCTGGGACACGCAACACCCCGCATGCAGTCAAAGATCATGCAGTGTAACTTTTGACAGCGCCCCCTCCCCCACCCCCCCCCACCCCCCCCGTCTTAACTACTAGCAGCCTGTTTTTGACCAGAAATCTTACTGATAAAACATAAACAGCTGGTCAGCACATATTTTGTATGTTATTTGTATTATATACTGTTTTCTTAGAATAAAGTAAACTACAAAAAAAATGTTATTAAGAAATTCATATGAAGGGCACCTTGGCTCAGTTGGTTGAGTGTCTCACTCTTGCTATCAGCTCAGGTCATGATCTCATGGTCACAGGACTACACCCCACATCAGACTCTGCTGAGCATGGAGCCTGCTTAGGATTCTCTCTCCCTGTCTCTGACCCCTCCTCCCCTCTCCTGCTCATGCTGTCTCTCTTAAATAAATAAATGCTTTTTTAAAAAGAAAAGAAACTCACAAAAGAAAAAAATACACTTAAAGTCCTATACTGTACTTACCGAAAAAATCCTCATATAGCTGGACCTGTGCAGCTCAAACCCCTGTTGTTCCCAGGTCAGCTGTAAATGCTAACAATGAAAGGTGTCTACATATGTGTTGATAAATAAGTGGCAGAATATTGTGGGTTTGATCCTTTTTACTTTTGAGAGAGCGAGAGCGTGCATGTGCACCTGTGAGTAGTAGAGAGAGCAGAGGGAGAGGGAGGGAAGTCATCTCCCTGCGGCAGGGCTAGATCACGCGACCCCGGGGGTCATGACCTGAGCCAAAATCAAGAGTTGGACACTCAGCTGAAGTGTGCCATCAGGCGCCCCAAGTTTGATCCTATAAATGTCTAAAATTATATTGTTAACATAATTTTACATGTTTTAACATAGGAAATTCAATTTTTTTCTTTTATCGAAGTATAATTAACATACAGGAAGTTAATTTTTAAATTGTAACATAATTTTCTAAATTGCATAACTAGTATATGTACATGGCCCACAAAAACTTAAAGTGATGGAAAAGAGTCTTTCCTTTGCACCCCTCAGAAATGTAGCCACTGTGCACAGTTAGATTTTCTACTGATTTGCCATTTTAGTTTCAAATAATGTATCTCTTATTTAACTAACTTTAAACAAGATCTGTCTACTCTCTTTTTTTAAAATATTTTTAACGTTTATTTACTTTTGAAAGACTGACAGAGTGTGAGTTAGGAGAGGGGCAAAGAGAAAGGGAGACACAGAATCTGAAGCAGGCTCCAGGCTTTGAGCTGTCAGCACAGAACCCAACGTGGGGCTCTAACTCAAGAACTGAGAGATGATGGCCTGAGCGGAAGTAGGACACGTAACCAGCTGAGCCACCCAGGCTCCCCTATCTACTCTCTATTGTAAGAGATGAGTTGAACATATACAAACTGTCACCCAGCTGCTTTTTCATCTTTCAGTTTTTTAGTTAATGTTACATTATAAGTGTGTGATATTTAGTTTTTTATTTTAACTATAACTTAGTCTTTTCTGTTTTACAAATTATTCTAAAACTTGAAAACACTTAAGGAACGTTTACAGTATTATAATGGTTTCATTATTAGGCATTGCAAAACCAAGTAATTGTGTTGGATTTGTGAAGAAAAACATCCTAGTCTTTGATAAGTTTTGACTGAATGAGACAATTCTCGTTGTCAGGGTCTTCTGTTTTTTGGGATTTTTTTTTTTAGTGTCAGGCTTATTATTTCCTTGAAAACTACATCTTTAAAAAAATTTTTTTTTAATGTTTATTCATTTTTGAGAGACAGTGCAAGTGGGGGAGGGGCAGAAAGGAGACACAGAATCCAAAGCAGGCCCCAGGCTCTGAGCTGTCAGTACAGAGCCCAGTGCAGGACTTGAACTAACAAACCATGAGACCATGACCTGAGCTGAAGTCGGATGCTTAACTGACTGAGTCACCCAGGCGCCCCTAACTTTCTCTTCTTTGATTATCCTTATGGCATTGTGGATTTTTGTGGATGTGTATCCGTAAGCATAATCATTCCTCCGGGTGCTCAGCTAGTCACAGCCTTTTTTATTCTTTCATCATTTGATCAACATTTGGGTTGTTTCCAATTTTTGGTTATTATCAATAATACTGCTGTGAACATTGATGTCCAAGTTTTTGTATCGGCATATGTTGTCATCGTTTTAGGTATGTGTTAAAGAGTGGAATTGTTGGGTCTTATAGTATTTCTTAGGAACTGCCAAACTGCTTTCCAAAGCAGATGTACCATTTTACAAACCCAGCAGCAATGTATGAGGGTCCTCCCCAAATCTTCGTCAGCACTTGTCATCGTCTGTTGTTTTGATTATAGCCATCCTAGTGGGTGTGAAGTAATATCTCATTGTGGTTTTGATTTGCATTTTCTGAATACTAATGATTCGGAGCATTTTTAAAATTTTCTTGTGGCCATTTGTATATATTCTTTGAAGAAATGTATAAATCTTTTGTCCATGTGTAAATTGAGCTATATTTTTTTATTGTTGAGTTTGAAGGGACCCTTATCAACTGTTTGATTTGCACATACTTTCTCATGTGGGTTGTTGTTTTACTTTCTTGAAAGTGTTCGAAGCATAAAAGGTTTTAATTTAGAAAAAGTTCAGTTTATCTTTTTTGTTGCTTATTCTTTTAGTGTTGTAACTAAGAAGGCTTTACCTAACATAAGATCATGAAACTCTACTTCTGTATTTTCTTCTCAGTGTCCTTTTAGCTCTTATATTTAGGTCCATGATCCATTTTGTGTTACTTTTTGTGTATGGTGTCAGGAAGGGGAGAGGGTCCAACTTTATTCTTTGCATGTAGATATCCAGTTGTCCCTGCACCATTTGTGTGAAGACTATTCTTTCTCCATTGAATTATCTTGAAACCTTGTCAAAAATCAGTTGACCATAAATGTAAAGGGTTTATTTCTGGACTCTGAAATTTTACTCCATTGATCTACATGCCTATGCTTCTGTCGGTACCACAGTCTTAATGACCATAGCTTTCTAGTAATTAAGTTTTGAAATCAGGCAGTGTGATTCCTTCAACTTTGTTCTTTTTCAGGATTGTTTTGGCTGGGGATCCCATGCATTTCCATAAGAATTTTAGAATCAACTTTTCAGTTTCTGCAAACAAATCACCTAGGATTTATAGCAGTTGTGCAACTGAATCTGTTGATCAATTTGTGGAATATTGCTCTCTTAAAAATACTAAGTCTTCCATTCCATTAACATGAGATGACTTTCCGTTTATTTAGTCTCTTTATTTTCTTTTAATGTTTGCAGTTTTCAGTGTATAGATGTTGCCCTTTTGTTAAAATTATTTCTAAGTGTTTATTCTTTTTTGGTGCTGTTGCAAATAAAGTTTTCTTAATTTTATTTATTTTCATCATTGCTAAAATGTAGAAATACAGTTCATTTTTATATATTGATCTTCTATTCTGCAATCCTTTTGAGCTTGTGTCTTAGTCCTAATAGTTTTTATGTAGGACTTTCTGTGTATAGCATCGTGTCATCTACAAATAGAGATGGTTTTATTTCTTTTCCAATTTGGATGCCTTTTCTTTACTTGCCTGATTGCCCTGTCTGGAACTTCTAGTACAATGTTGAACAGAAGTGGTTCAAATTGGACGCTTGTGTGCTCAGTCAATTAGGCATCCAACTCTTGATTTCGGTTCACGTCATGATCTCGAGTTCACGGGTTCAAGCCCCACATCAGAGTCTGTGCTGATGCCATGGAGTCTGCTTGAGATTCCCTCTCTCCCTCTCTCTTTGCACCACTTGTGTGCATGCGTTCATTCTCTCTCTCTCAAAATAAATAAATAAACTTAAAAAAAGAAAGTGGTTCAAGTTGACATTCTGTCTTGTTCCTAATCTTAAGGGGGAAAGCCTGTGATCTTTGACAGTATTATGTTAACTATATTGTTTTTCAGAGATGCTTTTTGGGGGTTGAAAAGGTGCCCTTTTGGGGCACCTAGGTGGCTTAGTTGGTTAAGTGACCGACTTAGGCTCAGGTCATGATTTTGTGTTTTGTGGGTTAGAGCCCCCACATTGGGCTTTGCACTGGCAGTGCAGAACCTGCTTGGGATTCTCCCTACCTCTCTCTCTGCCCCTTCCTCAGTCGCTCTTTTCTCTCAAAAGAAATAAATAAAAACTTAAAGAAAAAGAAAAAGTATCCTTCTATTCTGAGTCTGTTGAATGTCTTTATTATGAAAGAGTGCTGGATGCTTTTTCTATATCTGTTGAGTTAATTATATGGTATCTTTTTGTTCTTGAAGTCTGCCCACTGTGTTTTTCTCCATTAATACTGCTTGTCACATAGTAAGCTTTTTCACTCTTAAAACGTGCCTTTTTATCTTAGAGAAATTTTTTTTTACTCTTCCTTTAATCAGCTGTATTTCTATTTTACTCTTTCTTTCTCTTCTTTTTTTTTCCTCTGGAAAGCCTATCGGATTGTTTTGGAGCCTCTGTGTTCATGTTTCTGAATTTTCTTTCTTCTTTATTTGACTTTTTATTTTATCTTCTGGGAGATTTTCTTTTTTCTTTTTTTTTTCTATTTATTTTTATTTTGAGAGAGAAAGTGTGACTGAGGGAAGGACAGAGGGAGGAAGGGAGGGAGGGAGGGAAAGAGAGACAGAGAGAGAGAGAGAGAGAGAGAGAGAGAGAGAGAACCCCAAGCAGGCTCTACACCATTAATGCAGGGCTTGATCCCATGAACTGTGAGATCTTGACCTAATCCAAAGTCAGGAGTCAGATGCTCAACTGACTGAGCCACCCAGGCGCCCCTTCCCCTGCTTTTTCTTTAAATAGGCTTCATGCCCAGCCAAGAGCCCAACATGGGGTTTGACCTCATAACCCTGAGATCAAGAACTGAGTTGAGGTCAAGGGTCCGACTCTTAACCGACTGACCACCCAGGTGCCTCACTGCTGGGAGATTTTCTTGACATTGTCTTCCAGATGACTGATTGTGTGTTCAACTATGTTCATTTTGTGATTAATTTTAAGTTCATTTTCATGTTATTTGCTTTTTCATTTTTATAGAAGTATTTTTTGGGAATATACTTTGTTTTGGAAGTTGTTTTCATTGAATTATCTGTTGTTTTCTCTTGGATCTTTGTTCACATTGGATCTTCCTTTTGTGCTGTTGGTTTTCTTAAAAATGGATGTTTAGCTTCAGTTGAATGAAGTATTAAGGTGGTTAATATAGGTTATTGGCATGAATTTTCCTTTGCAAGTAGCATAGTTCTGCCTCCCGAATGGTGGGAGGGCTGATTCTGAGCTCCGTGTGAGTGTTTGGAAAACTCTGGGCAGGAAGACCAGCTCCTCCACCAGCGTCTAAATAAGGAGGCTTTGTTTTGATGAGTGAAATGTTTTACTCTTTGCAGGACCTTCCGTTTCTTTCTCCATTATATCAGTTGTGGAGGGCAGGGTACTACTTTCTTTGCCTTTGTCCTCAAGCAGCAATATTCACACCAGGAGCCCTCCCCTGGACTCACGTATTTTTCATTATGAAATCTTTACTTTTTTTTTTTTTTAAGTCTTATTTAAAGACTTGTGCTTTGTCCTAGGGTCAGAATGGTAGTATCCAGGCCCCTCAGCATGTAAGGGGAGGATCAAGGGGGTCCTTACTGGACCTTTCAGGTTTTAAATGTGTGGTAATTGTTACGTGGGTTACTCCTGGTTTTTGTGAATGTAAATCTCAAGTGTGAAGCTTTTCAGGAGGTCCCTTGAAAAGATCCAGTTTAAGGGCACCTGGGTGGCTCAGTCGATTAGGCTGACAGCTCAGAGCCTGGAGCCTGCTTTGAATTCTGTGTCTCTAACTCTCTCTGTCTCTCTCCTGTTCACACACTCTCTCTCAAAAATAAGTAAACATTTAAAAAATATTTTTCAATTAAAAAGAAAAGACCCAGTCTATTTCACTGGTGATGTTTTAAGCTATGAATCTATTTCACTTTCTCTATCTGAACCCAACTACTTTTGAGTATTTCTTAAAATGTAACGTTTTAAAACATTGCTGATCCTCGACTGTCTCTTGTTTCTTAGTGCTCCTATGATTTCGTTTTAAAAGTATCTCCGCATTATCAGTAGGGCTTTGGAAGATCCAGCTTGTTCTCGTGAATTAGAAGCCAGTATTGCTTTTATAATAAGAACAAAGAATATGGACATCTAGGGGAAGGGGATTTTGTAAGATTGGGATCGGACTGAATTAACAACTATAGTGGCCCGCATCTGTAGGCCAGTGACTTCTGTTCTCATTTGGGAGACTGTAAGCTCTCTTTGTTTTCCAGTTTTGCGTTTCTAGAGTTTAACAGGACCAGGCACAGAGGTCCACAGTTACTATTGAATGTAAGATCAGAGCATTTTTTTTCTGCCATGGACTCATTTGTTACAATAATAGGTCCTTATATTTCTGTAGTTCTTTTACCTTTGGAAAGTATTGTTTCCCTTTTTATGAGGATTTGCTACCTCCTAACCTATGTCCCACTTGCTAAGCTAGCTTTTTGCATTTTTACTTATCATTAAACTATTTGTACATATATCTGTACAGAAAGCTTTAATTTGGAAACATGCCACTGAGTTACATTCTTGCACCCCGATTGCTGGAAGAAAACTTAGAAAATGAGCTTGTATACCAAAACCTAAAAGTTATAGAAGAGCTTTTTAGTCAGTCATGTGATTCTTATTGCCTCTTATTATATAGTCTGAAAGTCATACTTGTTTAGAAACACACTTTATTTTTTTAAAAGTTTTCTCACACAATTATCTTTTTTTTTAAATTTTTTATTTTTGAGAGAGAGAGAGAGCGCAGGTAGGGGAGGGGCAGAGGGAGAGGGAGACACAGAATCCGAGGCAGGCTCCAGGCTCTGAGCTGTCAGCACAGAGCCTGGCGTGGGGCTCGAACTCCTGAACGGTGAGATCATGACCTGAGCTGAAGTCGGAAGCTTAACCGACTGAGCCACCCAGGCGCCCCTAGAAACACACTTTAAAAGGAGAGGATTGTAAGAGTAATCTAATGATAACTGAAGGAGATAATGCTCATATCATAGTTCAGTATAATACTTGAGGTTCATAACGAAGACCCTTATTAACTAGTAAGTAATAAAAAGATTTGCTGCATCGTAGAGAGTAAAGAACATTTTCAGTTACTCAAACTTTCTGGACGTGGGACGGGGCTCTGATCCCAGCTCTGGCACTTCGGGCCGTGCATGGCGTTCAGCCTCTTTGAGTCCGGTTTCTCATTTGTGACTTCTTTGATTCCCGCATCAGTCTTCTCTTCCCCTTGTGTTCATGTACACGTTCTCTCCTGGCAGTGACCTGACCATCTCCTCTCCTTGAATGCTCATTTCCTTCGCGTCCCCACTCTGATGCTGCTTTCGTGAGGCTGTCATCCCTGACTCTCGATTAGAGTGTGTGCCCTGCTGTGTGCTCTTTACAGCACTTACCCAGTTGGAATTTTGTATTTATTGTATGATTGTTTATTTAACTTTTGTTTCAACAAATATTTAAATCTTCAGTGGGATTGTAAGCGTCATTAAGGCAGAAGAATGACTAGGTCCGTGGGTTTTATTTCTCTTTGACCTGGTCACTGTATCCCTAATATCTAACGCAGTGGTTAGACATAGGGAGTGAGTAGTTGTTGAATGAAGAAATCCACATGGAGACTATAAGACTGCGTACCTTACTTTACAAGGATGTCGTGAGCCTTCAAGATAACTGTGTGTATGAAGTGCTTATTTGCTTGCTTGTGGCCTGGTGAGACAGTAGCTCTAACTGTTGCTGAGAGGGAGTCAGTCTGCTGTGGCCATTGAGAATGGTTCTTGTAGATGTAAGTACTCCTTAATTCACGGTCTCCCACTTACTAGCTCTGTGACCCTGCGCAGGTGCTTAGAATCTTTGATTTGCATTTCCTTTATCTATAAATGGAAGTAATAATAATAACTACCTTATAGGGTTTTGTAAGGATTGCGATCATGACAATGTGATCATGTCATGTGTCAATGTGATCACAGTCACATTGTGATCATGACAATGAAGCAGTTAGCTGACAGTAATTTCCAAGTAAGTGGTGGTTATAGCATTGTTTTTATGTTAATGATGAGAAAACTAGTTTAAGGAATGTGTAGAAAGTATCAGAAAATTCACATATGTGGAAACACTTCTGATAAGATGGTAGCAGTAGATGTATTGCCATTAGCCCATAATCCTCAGAATATCCAATATTTTCTAATTACGCCTGTGAAGGGTTGTATTGTGTTAGGTTCAATCTTGTTTTTTAAAAGGACTTTTGAGAGTATAATGATTGTATATTCCTGAATAGATGAATTATATTAAGACCTAAACCGTATAAATTTTAAATGCCTTAGAATGCCTAATGTGACTATGTGACTATATATAAAAGTCACATCACCAAGTGCCGTTATTAAAAATCAACGTGGATTTTTGGACCACTGCGTGTTCATGGATAATGTTTGTGAATTTAAGAGGCTATTCTGAACATTAGTTCACCGTTCTTTCTGCCTGGAGTCACAAGCATCCCCTGTGTGGTGGATGCTTCGCCAGCCTTTTCTGACAAACATGTATTGCCATACAAGTGAAAAGGACATGTTTTTACAGGAATAACTTTTAATTTTCTCTAATTTACATATTTAAAAATTCATTTGGAGTCATTTGGCACTTCAGACTATTTACAGGGACATGATCAAGCCACCATGTTAGCCCTTGCTTCTCATTTTTATTTATTTATTTTTTAGGTTTATTTATTTATTTTGAGAGAGAGAGAGAGAGAGAGACCAGGGGAGGGGTAGAGAGAGAGAGAGAGGGGAAGAGAGAGAGAATCCCAAGCAGGCTCCATACTGTCAGTGCAGAGCCTGACACAGGGCTCAAACTCCTGAACCGTGGGATCATAACCTGAGCCGAAACCAAGAGTTGGACGCTTAATCAACTGAACCACCCAGGCACGCCTATTGCTTCTCATTTAAATTGTTTTACTTTCATCTTGGGTTACATGACCCTGACTTCTGCCTTTCATCAGAAGGAGTGTGTTTTATATGATCGTTTGCATTTATACAAATGTTGCAGAGGCAGCTGGTTGGCTGGCTGGCTAGCTGACTGAGTCACTGGGGCATGTGTCTTTTGATCTCAGGTTGTGAGTTCGAGTCCCACATTGGGACTTGAGATTACTTAAAAAAAATTAAATAAAATCTAAAAAACTAAATGTGTGTGGAGAAAGATGCAAAACTTTCTAGTGATTAGTCGATACACTCTTTTTACAGGCTCAGCAAAACAGTCCCTCTTCTACGGGATCTGGCAACACAGAGCATTCCACCAGCTCCCAGAAACAGATCTCCATCCAGCACAGACAGACCCAGGTAGGTTGGCAGTCAGTATCCAGAGGAAAAGATGTGCTTCAGAATAATTGCTAACCACAGATGGTCTCCGTGAGTCCTCTCTGTCTTTCCTTTATTTCTCTGACTTTACCTCATTATTTGTGTGTATTATTCTCAGAACTTGAATTTTGTATTTAAAGTCTTTGGAAGGTGCTTTAACTTTTTGAAGTATCTCTTTACCATTCTGGTGTGTTGCAGCAGAAATGCTTATACCGTAGCACGGTGTTGGGGAAAGAGCACTTGTTTGGACCTCTAGGCTTGGATTCAAATCCTGACTCTGCAACTTCTTACACTTTATCATTTTGGGCTCAGTTTTCTTGAATAGAAATCATCTGTAAGATATGGTTGATTCTACTTATCCCCGACAATTTATACAAAATGCTTATTATTATTAGGACAGTGCTTAAGAGTACACGTCAGTGAGTGTTAATTCCCTACTTAATGAAAGTAGTTTACTTGTTTATTTGGCAAGACATAGCTAAAATTCTTAAACACGTGGCACACCAACATAATTTCCTCCTTAAAGAGTTTTCAGAAACTTTTAATTCAGGGAATGTTGTGAACATTCAAAGTCAGTATCCGAAAAGGATAGTGGATGCGTCCTCAGTTCCGTAGTGTTGATCTAGCCAAATCGCATACTGCCTTTTCTTTGAAGCCTCTTGGCAATGTGTTGCCTTTAAGACAAGATGCTTGGCATTCTAGGAGAATTTCGTAAATCTCAAGAGCTGTACAACCTTTAGGAATAGATTTTTAGCTTATTTGAATTAACAGCTTTTAGACAGTTAAACACACTTTAAAAGGTTCAGTAACTTCATTCTCTCCCCGTCTGATGTTCTTTGTTTCCACTAGGTGGCGTGTGTGTTCTTTAGAGATTTGGGTTCTGACTCCTCTGAAGTCCTTTTCTATTCAAAGTACTTTTCTAGAGTAGTGTGTTTCTGTATTGTTCAGTGCTCAATAGTTTGAGAATTCATATATTTGATACAAGAGTTAACGTGAATTTGAAGTGCAGGTATAGCAAAATATAAGTCCTAAAGAATGGGGTGAGGAAAGCACATTTAATTTCTTTAGCTATGTGATTCCAGGCTATTTGTGTTAGCAGGTGTTTTCCCCCAAGAAAAGTAATGAGAAAAGTATGATAACATGTAATATTTTGAGACTAATCCTAAATTTGTTTTCTCTTTGTGTAGTCTGACCTCACAATAGAAAAAATATCTGCACTAGAAAACAGTAAGAATTCTGACTTAGAAAAGAAGGAGGGAAGAATAGATGATTTGTTAAGAGTAAGTATTAAAATATGGTAAGAGATTTTATAAAAAGCGTTGATTAATGTTATATATATTTGGATCATATACATATTCTAGAGATCATTACTATCACCAAATAACCAAGTTAAATAATAAACATTTGGATATTTTCCTTTAATCTCGGGGAATCCGAGTAGGAACTAGGATCAAATCTGTGTTCTAAGCACTACTTTTAAATTGGATATCTTATGCTGTAGAATTTTAATACTTAAATATATACTAGAGAGATAGGTGGAGTATTGTGTTTCATCTGAAACTGTGGGAAATATAAAATACTGTTTTCCTATTTCAGAGAAGCTTTTTAAAATATTCTTGAATTAAAAAAAATTTTTTTTCAGTGTTTATTTTTTTAGAGAGAGAGAGAACATGAGGGTGGGAGGTGCAGAGAGAGACAGAGACACAGACTCCAAAGCAGGCTCCAGGTTCTGAGCTGTCAGCACAGAGCCCAGCACGGGGCTCAAACTCACCAGCTGTGAGGTCATGACCTAAGCCAAAGGCGGATGCTTAACTGACTGAGCCACCCAGGTGCCCCACGATTCTTGAATTTTTAAAATTTTTTTATTTATTTATTTTAGGGAGAGAAAAGGAGTGGGAGAAGGGGCAGAGAGAGAGAGAATCCTAAGCAGGTTCCATGCTCAGGGTGGAGCCTGATGCAGAGCTTGGCCCCACAACCCTGGCCCAGCATGACCTGAACCAAAATCAAGAGTCAGACAGTCAACCAACAGGCTCCCCAATGTTCTCGAATTTTAAAACTATCTCACAAGTACTTTTCAGCCCTGATTTTGCATTTTGTGTCTTTTCTAAGTATTTGTCTAAAGTTTTTTGTGCCTATAAGAGAAACTTCAAAAATAGTTAATTTGGAATTAGAAAAATACTTCTAGAAAATATGCCATGGTATATATATGTTTTAATGTTTTTCTTTTTTTGAGAGCGAGCGTGAGCAGGGTAGTGGGACAGAGGATCTGAAGCGGTCTCTGGGTTGACAGTGGGGGGTTCGAATTTATAAACCATGAGATTATGACCTGAGCCAAGTCAGTCACTTAACTGACAGAGTGACCCAGGCATCCCTGTACCATGATATTTTTAAGGAAAGATTTTTTTTTTAATGTTTATTTTTGAGAGAGAGAGAGAGACAGAGCATGAGCAGGGGAGGGGCACAGACAGAGAGGGAGACACAGAATCTGAAACAGACTCCAGGCTCTGAACTGTCAGCACAGAGCCTGATGCGGGGCTCGAACTCGGGAACCGTGGGATCATGACGTGAGCTGAAGTCGGATGCTCAACCGACTGAGCCACCCAGGCGCCCCTAAGGAAAGATTTTTAATAGCAGTTTAGCATATTGACTATGCTTAACATAAGCATTCTTAAACAAAAGTTTGTTTTTTTCTTATTAAAGTAATATATGCTTTTTATAATAAATTTAGAGAATACTGAAAGATGTGACACCCATAATTCCATTAACTGAGTAGAACATTTGGCACATTTCCTTCAATAATTTTTTTGAGCCATTTGTAGAGTGTGTGTGTGTGTGTGTGTGTGTGTATGTAAATAAGTATTACTGACTTATAAATAAAGTTGACTAACATTTTTATCTTCTCCAGTGATTTAGAAGGTATAGGTTTCATTCTCATTTGTACTAATGCAGTAGTTTTCCAGCTGGCTTCATGGGCCCTGAAGGTTCTGTGGAGGAACCTCCAGGGCTCCCATTGACAGAGCTGGGTACGGATCTTGTAGTCTTTCTTACTGGCTACAACTGTCCGAAGGAAGGGTTTTGTTTATTGACAACGATAATAATGTTTAATAATAAAAATAATAAAAGTCACTGTATTTGTGATTATCTCCCTCCAAAAATTTTTACCTGTGTTTCTGTAGTTATCAAAATTATAGTATGAAAGTAGTGTATTTGACTCCCTCCTGTATAAAACCTGGAATTTAGCACATATCTAAACCATAAGCCTGGTCATTATGAGGAAAATCTGATAGTTTTAGACTATTATTATTAAATTATTACTTTTAAAACTGTGTATAAGAATAATTCTTATCTGAAAAGTAGCTTTATGACCTAATTTACAATAATTAATTACACGTGTTTGTTAAATTCATTGGTAGTGTATATATTTTTATTTTTTAAACAACTTTTATTTTTTATTTTTACTTATTTTTTAATTTTTTTATTGTTTATTTTAGAGAGAGAGCATAAGCAGGGGAGGGGCAGAGAGAAAGAGGAGACACAGAATCTGCAACAGGCTCCAGGCTCTGAGCTGTCAGCACAGAGCCCAGTGTGGGGCTCGAACTCATGAGCCAAACTATGAGATCACGACCTGAGCTGAAGTCGAAGGCTTAACTGACTGAGCCACCCAGGCGCCCCTATTTTTTATTTTTTAAATTATTTTTTAATTTTTAGGAAGTGTGTGTGAGTGGGGGAAGGGCAGAGGGCAAGGGAAAGAGAGAATCTTTTTTTTTTTTTTAGTGTTTATTTTTGAGAAAGAGTGGGAGAGGGGCAGAGGGAGACAGAGACACAGAATCTGAAGTGAAGCAGGCTCCAGGATCCGAGCTGTCGGTACAGAGTCAGGGTCTGAACTCACAAACTGTGAGATCATGACATGAGCTGAAGTCGGACACTTAACCGACTGAGCCTCTCAGGTGCCCTTGGGGGAGAGAGAGAATCTTTTTTTTTTTAATGTTTATTTATTTTTGAAGGAGATAGAGAGACAGAGCTTGAGCTGGGGAGGGTCAGAGAGAGAGAGAGGGAGACACAGAATCCGAAGTGGGCTCCCTACTCTGAGCTGTCAGTGCAGAGCCCGATGTGGGGCTTGAACTCACGACCTGTGAGATCGTCATGACCTGAACTGAAATCGGATACTTAACCGACTGAGCCATCCAGGCACCCTAGGAGAGAGAGAATCTTAAGCAGGCGCCATGCCCAGTGCAGAGTCCAACACTGGACTCCATCTCATGACTGTGAGATCATGACCTGAGCTGAACTCAGGAGTTGGACGCTTAACTAACTGAGCCTCCCAAGCACTCCAACTGGAACACATTTTAAGTAATTATTTTTTCAAGAAGGATATATTAGTGTTAAGTTTTTTGTTTCCTTGTAGATCTGAGAATTCTTTTTCTCATATGAAAATACCTTTCCATATAAAAGGTATTTTTGTGTTATAACCTATTAGCCTTCTCTCACCTTATTATAACACGTATACGCGTGTGTGCACACCTTTTCAATTTTTTTTAGCATTTAATGTTTCTTAGGAAAAGCCAAAGGAACAAACACTATAATCTGTTGTCTGTGTTGACTACAGGTACTCTCCCCCTGTATTCTCATATTTCAAAATATTTTGCCAGGGTACTTATATATACCTGAGTCTCTAAGTTTTTATTCTGGAAATGTGTGTTTATGCTTAATTTTTGCCTCTTTCTGTCTTGTGTTTGCCTCTTCCTTAGTTTCTAGCCTGGATCCCTGATTTCTTCCCTTTATTTCTATCAGTTGGAGTCTTATTTAATATGATTGACCTTCTTTTCTGAATCTTACTAAATGCTAATTTGTCTTCCATATATTTTCTGCTGTTTACTGTATCTTATGTGAATTTGGATTCTGTTATTTACATTTAAATTTACTTTTTTCCCTTATCTAATTCACTTTCTTATTCAATCCTGTACATTCTTCATGGTTTTTGGCTCTGATTTCATAGATACCATGTCTTTTTGTGTTTTATGGAATATGACAAGCAGTATTCTAAAATGTTCTTTTCATTCTTTAGGGAGATCATTTTCATCATTCTCAAGCTGATGTTCTTTTTCCTTATTCAGAAATAGTTTTCCTTAGGTCTCAGTTTTGGTTGTTTCCTTTTCTCCATCTTTCAGTTTGAAGAGTTGTATTTAGAGTCAGTACCCGTCTTCCGTCTTCTGTTGTTAGCGTATGTGCTTGCCTGGAGTTGCTCTTATACCTGGTTTTGTTCATGTGGGTGCTGGTTGAATTGCCAAGATTTTAATTAGCTAGATTGTGGGTTTAAAAATCTCCTAGCCCAGTTCCAGTACTGGCAGGCTTTTGCCCCGAGAATCTCTGCTGGACTGAAAAAGGAGCATGGACTCATCTTTCTTCATCACCTGACCCTTTCAGAAAAGAGTGGGAAGATGGAGTATATGAAGAACTTGAATCCTTACTTAGTACTCTTTTCGAGTTTGAAAAAAAAAAAATGTCCACTTTCATTTTCTAGGAAGCAGTATGCTCCCTTTACTCTCCACTACCCACCTTCTCCTCCCCTGTTTTCTGAAGGTCGTAGTCTTTTGTTTGGCTGTAGAACGATACCAAAGGAATGGATACATCAAAAAGGAAGACACCAAAGGCAACTGCCATTTTTCTCAAGTTGATTAGAATTTGTGATTTAGATCTGACAGGACGGGGAATGAGCACTCCTGATGTCTCTTTTTAGGCAGGCGTGGTTGGTTCGTTGAGTTTTTCCATTTTTGTGAGATGTCAGATAAGACTACATCAGGAACTGATAGGCAGGTGCTATTTTAAACCTGAACACAAAATTGTTAATGCTAGAAAACCACAAAAATTTAGAGGTCTTAAAATTGTTTATTTTCTTTGTTTGTTCATTTCTTTTTAAAAGAAAGCTCTACACCCAGTGTGGGGCTTGAACTCTTGGCCCTGACATCCAGAGTTGTCACATGTTCTACTGACCGAGCCAGTCAGGCACCTCTAGAGTTCTTAAAATTTTAAATAAACTGCCAGAGATTGATTGGTTGCATACATTTGATTATAGATTTTAAGGAATGCTTACCTTCCAGAAGAAAGGAGATTGAATTTCACATAAACATTACTGTCTTTGTCTTGAAGATTCTTTTTTTTTTTTTTAAGATTTTAATTTTAAGTAATCTCTACACCCAACATGGGGCTTGAACTCACAACCCTGAGATCAGGAGTCACAGGCTCTACTGATTGAACCAACCAGACGTGCCATCGATTCTTTATTACGAATTAGTTACATTTCCCCAAATGTACTTTGCCTTTATTAGAGTGGTCCATAGAACTCTGTACAAAGAACAGGTAGAAATTATGAGAAGAGTAGAAATTTGGAGATGGAAGTTGTTGTTTACTGGTCACTTTAAAAATGAAGCTGAGGGGCGCCTGGGTGGCTCAGTCAGTTGGGCAGCCGACTTCAGCTCAGGTCATGATCTCGCGGTCTGTGAGTTCGAGCCCCGCGTCGGGCTCTGTGCTGATGGCTCAGAGCCTGGAGCCTGCTTCCGATTCTGTGTCTCCCTCTCTCTCTGCCCTTCCCCTGTTCATGCTGTGCCTCTATGTCGCTCAAAAAAAAAAAAAAAAAAAAAAAATGAAGCTGAAAAGTCTCTAACATTGCGTATGTTGCAACATCTTCCATTTGTGCTTTTTACTGTTTCAGAAACACTTATATCATTTGGTTGGGAAATACAAGGTTTTTTTTCATAACTCAAGCACATTATTCTAAAGTAGCATTTATTTGCTGAAAGACTAGAGATCTTTTGTTAATACAAGAATAAATTTAAGAATTGCAAGGCAAAATTGACCTTGGCTTAGTGGTTCTTCCCTTCTCTCTTATTGTAAGAGGTTCGAATTTTCAAAGTATTTAACCCGTCCTTCTGACCACAGCTAAATTAACTATGTATTTACATTCTGGCATTCTTGAGAACCAGGACCTTATATTCATCGTGTTTGCTAGTTCTGTCTTATGCGGGCATGGGTGTGCCTGGCTTCTCTGGTAAGAAACACTTATGTAAATTCATGTCTCTTTTTCTTTGGAAACAAGAATAGAAAAACAAAGAACAATTGAACCTAAGAACATTATGCGGTTTTAAAAAAAATTCTGTAGTTTTTTTTTGTGTTTAGTTACCCTTTGAAAGTATTCTGTTTTGTGCTGTAAAGTGCTTAATCACTTGTATGTATTTTAAACATCTCATTAATTGTAGGTTTTTAATTTTGTGACAGTATATGTGATGTACTAGATTTACCTATAACTACTTTTTGAGAGGAGTAAAATATGATCAGTAGAAAAACATGCCCACTTAGTAACAGAATTTATCTTTACTAAAAAGATAAGTTTATTAAGAGAGAAAAAAATGGAATGAAATTAAAAAAAATTCTTTTCAAAATAATTACTCTTAGCTCTTTGAACTTTAATTTTGCTTTTGATTGAACAATAGAAATAATATTTGGACTCCCTAGAAACTGCTTTTGTATTAATCTAGCTTCCTTGGAGCTAATATAAAAACTATTTTCCATTAAAGGCCAACTGTGATTTGAGGCGGCAGATTGACGAACAGCAGAAGATGCTGGAGAAGTATAAAGAGCGATTAAATCGGTGCGTGACAATGAGCAAGAAACTCCTCATAGAAAAGGTGAGTGCGTAATGGTGGCCTGACCCCTGCTCCCAAGATCCTCATGAAAATATTTTCAAGGAGGGCTTTTTAGGGAAAGACTTTTTTTAATGGTTGTTTATTTATTTATTCATTTTTGAGAGAGAGAGAGAGAGAGAGAGAGAGAGCGTGAGCAGGGGAGGGGTAGGGAGAGAGGGAGAACATCCCAAGCAGGCTCCAAACCGTGGAGCCCGACGTGGGGCTTGAACTCAAAAGTTGTGAGTTCATGACCTGAGTTGAAACTGAGAGTCAGATGCTTAACTGACTGAGCCACCCAGGCGCCCCTTTAGGGGAAGACTCCTTATAATATGACAATTAGAATATTTCCTTACGTGGATGTGGGACCAAACATCCAGAGCGATAATTTGGGACATTGTGTCTGGTTGTGCTTTGCTCTGAGTGTAATGCTGATCGGACAGGGACAGCTTGTCCTAGCTTGTTTGCAGTGTTACTCTTCTCGGTTCATACATTCATCCTGTCATTTGAAGTACATATTCCAGAACCATCACAAACATTTAGCAATAGTTACATTTCCATTTAGAGATGGTGTTCGGAACAACTTATGTATATAATAATGTGATAATTAAGTGCTTTGTGCTTTAAAAAATTAAGCTGACATATCCTTCTATATGGCTGATGTTTTCTTTATCATAGTAACAGATTCGCTGTGACTTGACATTAATAGTTGTTAGTAACTATTTTTTGAAAGTTTTTTTTATTATATCCCCAGTGCATATTTATCTTATATTGAAAGATAGCAGTACTCCTAATGAAATTACTGCAAGCTGGAGGTTTGAGAGACTGGTGGTTACTTTTGCTGAAATGTTTGGAATGCTTTTAAAAAGACAGGGAACACTGACAGTAGGTCATTTTATTGATGTCAGAGATACTGGGGAGAAGTTCGTTTCAGCTTTATTTTCTATTTGTCCTTTCTCCTAAGTCAAAACAAGAGAAGATGGCATGTAGAGATAAAAGCATGCAAGACCGCTTGAGATTGGGCCACTTTACCACTGTTCGACACGGGGCCTCTTTTACTGAGCAATGGACAGATGGTTATGCTTTCCAGAACCTTATCAAGTAAGTGAAGTGCGATGATCACATTGAAATTGAAAAGTTGGTTTAAGTTTACTGTAATCGTAGTCATTAAAAATCCCAGTGGTAAAAGTCCTCTTTTCATTCAGCTTGAGTCCCCGCATGTGTAATGAAATGTAGGGAATGAGGTGAAGTCCTGGAAAAAATGACACAGATTATCAGAGAAATAGTAATTGAGTTCTACCTTAAAGCTTAAGAAAGAATCAGCATTGCTGAAGCTAAGGAAGAAAAATCTACGACTTGACTTGTTACCTTTCGAATTATGTAATTGATTTTCACGAGGAGTCTGTGAACGTATTTATTCTGGCTCCATAGAAAAATGCAGTCAGGACCTGAGGAAGAACATCTTGAGTTAGGTATAAAACAGAACAAAAACCCTAGCCGCCTTTAGGATCTGTCCCTGAGGCCCTTTAAGGAAACCGTGTCTAGTCCTTAGAGACAGCGGCTCCCTTAACAGCAGGGGCTGAACCAGTGGTCAGGCTGGTGGCCAGCCCCAGTGTCTGTCAGCAACTTGGAATCCTAAGCACTCAGCATTCAAGTATTTACTCCAAGGAGGGAATTACCACTTAAACTCCTAAAATTCCACCTGTGTAAATAGCTAATATTGGCTCTGGACTTAAAAAAATCTTTAGGTTGTCGTATGTTTTGGTATATCATATGTATTTTTATTAGATTATTTGCATCTGAGACTGGGGGGAAGGGCATTGTGTTTTTAATTGTGGGCTCTCAAACTTGAGATCTATAGCTTACCGTGATTTGGAGGGTCCTATAGACTGCTTTTCCTACCTTTTTTCCTTGCTGAAATGACTTCCTGCACAGTAATTGGAGAGTGTAGGACTCTAATAGTAATGAAACATAAGAAACGACAAACATATGCCTGAAATACAGTACAGATATATGTTATTAATAATACTAACCTCTAGATTGCACATTAGTAGTCACTGCTTTCTATGTGATACATTACCCTCCCCTTGGCTTAGATGTTTTTGCCTCACACATGTGCCTCAAGGGTGTGTAATTTGGTGTGATAAGAGACTAGCTGTTGAGTCAAAGATATAATACCCAGAAAGAGAAACAAAGCCTTTCCAGTTAGGCCAGGTGCCAGAGGCTCAGAATGACATCTACTCTGAGCACCAAGCATTAGGTGGCTGGGGATAGGAGTGCACCAGGCCACTCTAAATGGCCACTACATGGAGCTGTGGCACCCACCCGTTCCTTAACACTCTGACCAGGGCATGCAAATTGTCCTGCAAGTGACACTCCATCCAGTTTCATCAGAATGGGATCTGAAGATATAACTTATATCCCCAGTACTGGCCATAGCCACCTAGTGCTCAGACTGAGTCCCAGATGTGATAGTGACCCTACCAGTCCTCGACAATGGTTACTCCTTAGATAGCTGTCTTTAAAATGTCTGAAGACTTTGACTGAAGGTAATGTGTTTGTATAGAGATGCAAAATGTGATTACTTTTAAGAAATGTTCATAGTTTTGCTGACAGTGGCATTTTATCTTTTTAACTCTGTAAGCAGCCCCTGAGGCCCAGAAGGTTCTAGAAGTCTTACACAGAGAACAAAATGATGACTTAGCTGTAGAGCCATCAGAGAAATTGGGACTATCTAAATGAGATCCCTAACTAGGATTGTTCCTCCTAGGTGGATAGCATTTTTTCATGCTTTTATGTCATATAAAATATCTCCATCTCTTTTGGGAAGCTGTCTGGCCAGTGTCTACTAATTACAGGTATTTTATTTTCTAAAGTTTTGCTTTAATAAATTAATTCCCTTTCAGTTTTAATGCAGTAGTTGAAATTCTTCAGTTGTAAAGGCTATATTTGATATCCTCATAAATGATTATTTTCTGTATATAAGAAACTCCATGACACACAATGTGGGGGTGAAGTAGCCGAACACCAGGTGGGAGTACTAGGTTTTACGGGAAGAGACAAACCTTAAAACGTTTAAAAATGTAATCAGATAATCAAATACAGTCTCAACAGGACCCCCAGCGCAATTCTTTTGTTTTCACTGTGTTCCTCTGTTCTTTTCAAGTGATCTTTATTCCCTAAAACAGAAGATCTACCAGCTAATAAGAAAATCATATCAAATTCGTATTATCTTTTGGCCAGGTTAGCAATTTTTCCTTTCCAAAGTATGTTTGAACCTTTTGAGAAAGTAGTTTATTTTATAGTTTTGAGAAAGTAGTTCTTTTACATACTATCGTTATTCACGACACTCTTTCTCATTGAATAAATCTTAAAATCTCAGTCAATGGCAAGGCAGTAAAAATTTTGTTTTTGATGGGGGGTATGGTTTTCATGTTTCATTGAAGAGATCTAAATTTCACCATGAAATACTCAGCCTAAGTATATGCTGGCCTTAGGCCAAGATTTCTGAAATGCAAAGCTTGAACAGATGACTCTTATGTAGAATATATTAGGCAATTAGAGAATCTCGGAGGAGTGGTAAATTCTCTTAGACATTTATGCGTTTAGTGACACAAGTAAACTGTAGGGACAGTATGATGTGTAAAACTTCAGATTGGAATTGGAGGAAAACCCATTTAGGACAGAAGGGAGGTGCTTGTTGCTGAGAAGAATCTCCCCTTGACTTCAGACAAACTAAAAGACTATCGTCAGTTTACGAAAACCACTGAATTGCACAAAATCCCTATTAGGCAGGAGAAACCGTATCAACAGGATAGATGAAGGATTTGGGTTGTGAGAGTTGGCTAGTCTGCAGAGAGAGCAGGGCTGGCTGGGCTGGAGGTCAGAAACACAGCCGGAGGCTGCTGCTCAAGTCCAGAAGCTGTAGCTTAGAAGAGCAGGCTGGAAAGTCTAGATGCAGAGTGTTAGTGCATTTCTCAAAAGTCCTTGCTTTCCGATTAAGTTCCTAGGATGTTTTCCTCAAAGAGGGAAAAAAATCTTTACTAAGATTTTGTTTAGGGGCACCTGGGTGGCTCAGTCAGTGAAGTGCATCCAACTCTTGATTTTGTCTCAGGTCACGATCCTATGGTTTGCGAGATAGAGCCCTGTGTCAGATTCCACGTCGTTGGTGCAGAGCCTGCTTGGGATATATTCTCTCCCTCTCTCTCTCCTTGCTCTCTCAAAATAAATAAATAAACCTTAAAAAAAAAAAAAAAGGGTTTTGTTTAGGGGCACCTGCCTGGCTCAGTTGATAGAACATATGACTTGATCTCCTGGTCGTGATTTTGAGCCACCCCACATTGGGTGTAGAGATTAAATAAATAAATACATAGAGGGAGAGACAAAGTTTTTTTATATTGAAATAAAACAACCTTACAGTAATGGGGTTTTATTTTTATACAAAATTATGGTCACTTAAGATCTGGATTATCATAATATTACAGCATTGTAATGATAGTTTCGGTATTTATTCTGGTGTATAAGGAATTATAGAATCCCATTTTATTTTTATTTTATTTTATTCTTTAAAAAATTTTTAAATGTGTTCATTTCGAGATAGAGTGAGAGCAGGGGAGGGGCAGAGAGAGAGGGAGAATCTAAAACAGGCTCTATGCCACCAGCGCAGAGCCTGATGGCGGGGCTCGAACCCATGAAACTGTGAGATCGTGACCTGAGCTGAAATCAAGAGTCAGGTTCTCAACCAACTGAGCCACCCAGGTGCCCCTAGAATCCCATTCTGAAGTGATCTTGTGAGCCATCTGATTCTCGGCTACAGAATCCTTAATGAAAAACAACTGTCTTGATTCTGTAACTGTCAAGATCTCCCTTGGGTATCCGTACCATTTCACAGTAAATACAGAACATGAAGTGTGGGAATCTTTAAAAATTCCAACCTGGGCTATTCAGGAGCTACCTGTAGATCATTGCTAAATTATTTTTGGTTAAAGTGATGTCTGAAAGTACATGCATTTGTTTTTTAATACCTCTTACTAGTATGTACTAAGGGTTGATTAGAGTCAGGAATCCAGTGTTACCGTTGAAAGTGCTGGCCATTCATTTCCTAGGGCTATTGTAACAAAAATACCATAAGTTAGGTGGTTTAAACAACCTAAGTTTACCCTCTCATAGTTCAGGAGGCCAGAAATCCAAAACCAAGATGTTGACAGACCAGGCATCCTCTGAAACCCGTAGGGAGGATCATTCTTTGATGTTCTGTGGCTTGTGGAGCATAGCTTCAGTCTCTTTCTCCATCATCACACAGTCTTCTCCCTGTGTGTCTCTGTGTCTTTCTCCCTTTCTAAGGACATCAGTGTATTGAATTAAGGGCTCACCCTACTCCAGTATGACCTCATTTTAACTAAGGACATTTCGGATGACCTTGTCCTGTCTCCAGAGGTTATAATCTGAAGTTCCGGGAATGAGAACTTTAACATACTTTTTCCGGTGACCTACCTCAGCCTGTACCTATGTCTAAGGCAAATTGTTTTGTTTTCTTTTAGTGGCAGTGGCTTTTTAAATAGGATTATTTAGATTTGAGTGAAATGGATTTATCAGATTGTCAATACTTGGGTAAGAGATAGTAGAAGTACTGTTCCATGGGTGGTAAATGGCAAGCATTCTCTAAAACTGATGCAATGCAAGAAATAGTTAAGGATCAACCCTAAAAGGCAGTGTCAAATGTGTTGGAGAGAGAAGGCTTGATAAGCCATGGTCCTTTTCTAAGAGAAGTTTCAGTTTACTGGTGTAACTCCAGATTCTACTCCCAAAATAAACCTAAATGAAGTATCACTGATGGACTATCTTTAGATGACATTTATTTGTAAGTGTAAATATCTAAATCATTTCAAGAACATCAAGAATTAATGTAGGAATTGTTAATTATATATAATCATGAACTCTGGTGCATCCACTTTCATATTCAAGCAGGCTCTCATTCTTAGAATATACGGTTTAATATCATCGCACCCTGTGTTTATGCTTTAATATATATGATGGCTATGGGGCCCCTTTCTTGATGAATCTCTGGAGATCAAATTTTTGGATTCTTACCAGAAACAATAGAATATTAGTTTTATGTTTGATAAAGGTGATTGCTAAAAATCTCAACCTTCCAAAGCAGCCATTCTTCAAAGATAAAATATTGTGGTGCTTCACTAGCCCCCTATAGTTTATAGTTTAAACTACATATTGTATGGTTATCTCCACATAGTTTATTGTGCCTTGCATCCATGGTCCATGAAAGGATAAAAAGGAGCTAAAGATATTTTACTATTTTTTTTTTTAATTGGGAAACTCCTCTCTCGAGAGGCAGTTCAGAGACCATGCTATTCTTGGAGATAATTCATTGAGTAAGAAAGAGAATTTTGATTTTACCTAAGGATTCTGTGTCTCAGTCCAGAATTCTTTCAGCCATGAATGATTCATATTACATATTTTTTGGTGGGAAGACATATCTCTAATGATAGTTGAAAGGTTTCTTCAGACAAGAAGAAAACTCCTGAATTTCCGTTCTGTTAAATTGACATCCAGTCAGTGATCCAGCTCATCCTGAAGCCAAGGGAATTGTATTACGAGATGAAGGGTTATTTGTTCACAGTGCTTTGGTTAGGTTAACCCTGCTCACAGTACTCTCCTTCTAGATACAGCAGCCAGCGGCAACTGTGTTAAGGGATCTGCCCTGGAACATAATCTTGTTTTCCTGGCTGCCATTCTTCCCAGAAAAATACACTGACTATACGGGAGGTCTAGAGACTGACTACTGCAGTGTTCAGGAAAAGAGGGTTGAATAGATTTCACTCGAAAATGTGTTAAAAATTTAGATTCTGTTATTCTGCAAAAATGAAGGTGGAATCAAAAAAGGAAGTGGGGGAAAGCATGGTAGGGGGAAGAGGAGAAGGGACCTAGCATTTGATTTTTAACTAGGGTAGGTGATTTAAAGATTTTAGTCTTTTAAGTGGTTAATCCCAAATCTTGGTATATTTTTAATATGCCAGGTCTCCAAACCTTAATGTCTGTTAGGCATATATGAGAGAAAATAGTTTTCATATACTGGTATTTTTATTGGCTACTAATGTGCAAATGGGTTTATTATGGAAAATTCAGACTTCTTTAGGAAATCCTCTAATGGTAGTGGTGTTAGAGATCTGAAGAATCTTTATGTATGTTTTTTATGAATTCATTTTACGTCTCATTCCCTAAGGAGCTTTTACTAGCGGCAAGGCTTCATTTTGCTTTCTCTGAATGTACTTGATTTTTAAAAACTTAGTATACGTTTGACCATGTCAGTGAGTGGGAATGACTGTGGAGGTGGTGGTGGTTCATGTAGAGTTAGAATAAATGATCTAAAAACAAAATCTTTTTTACTTTGTTCGGCATCCTTCATATTAGCTCTCTTTCTAGATATAATTTGAGGAAACTTTCATCCAAATAAAAAATAAAAAGGCACTTGGAACCTTTTGTAATATTTTTTTTACGTAAATATGGTTTTAATGGAGCCATACCAAGAGTTGTTAAAAAAAATTATGTTATTCATTTTTGAAAGACAGAAAGAGACAGAATGTGAGGAGGGGAGGAACAGAGAGGGAGACAGAGCATCTGAAGCAGGCTCCAGGCTCTGAGCCGTCCGCACAGAGCTCGACATGGGGCTGGAACTCAGGGACCGTGAGATCATGACCTGAACTGATGTCAGACACTCAATGAACTGGCGCCTCTGGAGTTATTGTTAAAGTGACACCACCCAGGCGCCCCAAGAGTTATTTTCTTAACTGTTAAAAAGGAATCAGAAAATTCTTTCTCGAGTCAGAAAATAAGGTCACAATGGAAATTCGATATTGTTCTTGCCTACTTTCCTTTTCTGAGAATAATCATAACTGGTGTCTTAAAGCACAGACCTATTCCAGAAAATCTTTCTGTCATCAGTTATTTGGCCTTTCCAACCCGAAGTTATAATCAAATTTCTGCTTGATTTAGAGGGGCTTATTTTTTCTCAAGTCTATCAAATACATAGGCACCAGGGTATTTGTGTTTATTCTCCAGCCGTGTTACAGTGTTCTGACCTTCTTCCTCTGTGCAACATCTTTTATATCTCTAGGCAGCAGGAAAGGATAAATTCACAGAGGGAAGAGATAGAAAGACAACGGAAAATGTTAGCAAAGCGGAAACCCCCTGCCATGGGACAGGCCCCTCCGGCAACCAATGAGCAGAAACAGCGGAAAAGCAAGACCAACGGAGCTGAAAATGAAACGTATGTTCTTTACTAACGTGAACTCTGTGAGATACCACACTTTTCCCCAAAATACAGATGTCCTGTGCAGTGCCACTGAAAAAAAGGATAAATTACAAGGCTTTCTAGGGCGTAAGCTTTCCTTTTAGTTACATTGGTGAATAAAAACCATGTAAAATTCATTCATTTTCTTAGTTCCGATCTTATTTAAGTATTTCCTTTTTTTGTTGGGGGTTGGTTGGGTATATTTTGGGGTTTGTTTTCGGTTTTATTGAGATACAATTGACATATAACGTATCAGTTTTAGGTGTACAATATAATGATTTGATATGCGTGTATATTATAAAATGATTCCCATAATAAGTTAGTTAACATCTATCATCTCACGAAGTTAGTTTTTTTCTTATGATGGGAATTTTATGATCTACCCTCAGCCCCTTTCAAATCTACAATACAGTATTTAGACACATGCTATGTAATGTACATCACGGTTTCTTTATCCATTTATCTATTGATGGACACTTAGGGTTTTTTTCATGTCTTAACTGTTGTGAATAATACTGCAGTGTAGATGGGGGTGCATAGGTCTTTTTGAGAGAGTGATTTCATTTCCTTTGGATAAATATCCAGAAGTGAAATTGCTAAGTCATAGGATAGCTCTATTTTTAATGTTTCGAAGAACTGCCGCGCTGTTTTTCGTAGTGGCTACACCAGCTACATTCCCATCCGCACTGCACAAGAGGGCCCTTTTCTCCACATCCTCACCAGCACTTGTTATTTCTTCTCTTTTTAGTTAATATTTAGGTATTTTCAAATGAGCGGGAGAAATAGGGTCACTTGACATCACGGCCTTTGGCCACTCTTAACGACAAGTGTGGTATCATCGTGGTGGTCAGATGACGCAGTTGCTCACGTGAGGCTCTGGGTTACGGTACACTGGCATCATCTCAGGGAACTGAAAAGCGTTCCGCCGAAGAGTGCTCTTAACTATTCTCAAGAGCACTTAGTTGACAGTCACAAAAACCGTAGGAGCTAAGAAAAAAATAGGTATGATTTTAGGAAAAGGATATTTTCCCATTTCCCAGTAAGCCAAATCTTGACATCGCCAATATGTTTTCCTGTTCGTGGGCTTGTGGGAAACACCAGTCTCTTCGGTTGCAGTGTCGTCTTTTCCACTGCAGATCAGCAGGTATCACACACCTGCTGTTAACAGGAGGGACAGCACAGCTTTAGTATAGGTGCTTGCATTTTTCACCTCTGCCCTAGGTCAGATTTCCCTAATTGATCATTCTGGTTTTTTTTTCTTTAAAATTTTTAATGTTTATATCTTTTCAAGAGAGAGACCAAGTGTCAGCAGGGGAGGGGCAGCAAGAGAGGGAGACACAGAATCTTAAGGAAGGCTGTGGGTGTCGAGCTCATGAACTGTGAGATCATGACCTGAGCGACTGAGCCAGCCCAGGCCCTCCTGATTATCCCATTCTTAACCACAAAGAGAACCTTCCTGTGGGGTAGTAGCTGACAGGCTTTTTCTGTAGGGGTGGATGATAAATACTTTAGTCTTTGTAGGCAGGCTGGTCTCTGTTGCAACTACTCTGCACTGCTGACTGTTGTAGCCTGAAAGCAGCCATAGACAATAGGTGAATGAGTGGGTGTGGCTATGTTCCAGTAAAGCTGTATTTACAAAAACAGACTGTGTGAGCTGAATGGTCCGTGAGTCAACTAAGCAGGAACTACCAAGGGAAATAAAACCTGTATATTATTTACCTATTTAAAATATTTCTTATACATACTTAATATGAAGATAAATTTAAGTCATTGCCTCTGTCTTCAAGATGCTTTCAAATAAAAAGGGGAAAAAAGATCTATAGACAGTAGTGTTGGCAATCTCTGAAGAATTGATGGTGGCCATGACGCTAATTCCTGAATCAGATGTTTGAAATTGAAAATACATTTTTTATAAACGGTCATCAGTATGGTAATCAGTGTATCTATAGAGGCTTCATTAGTTTTTCAAGGGAAAAAGAAATTTTGCGAAGCTATCATTGTGGGAGTCTTTGATTGAAAATAAGTTTTAAGTCTAAAGATAGACACAAATAAGAGATAATGATTTTGTATAATTTATTGAAGAATATGTCTTTTGCCTTTGTGTTTTCATATCAGTTCTCAAAAACATTAACCTGCGGTCCACCTCAAGTATAATAATGTATACTACACTATTGTTGAAAGTCCATGACATCCCATTTCAGTGAGAAAGATGGCTTAACACCATTCCATACTCCATATGTATTTGATGTTTTGGGGAGCCTTTTCCTTGACATTCGTTTAGTAAATTTATGTTAAATGCTTATTGTACAGTTGGCCCTGTTCTGGACAGAGGGTTACAGAGCTAAAGGGTACAGCCCCAGCCTTAGGAGCTCACAGTTTACTTAGGGGAAATGAACAGATGAATGAACTAATAATTTCATTGAGGATAGTGATAAAAATAATACACAGTGAATAAACTTGTTAAACATCCTCATTCTCACAACTAAATATTTCACTATTTTAAAACTAGATTTTAAATTTAAAATATTTTGTTTCAGAAAGTCCAAGTAGGAACCCAGATTTGCTTCTGGGCAAATGTTACACATGTTAGTCTGATCGTTGTCTTCTTTCGTGACCACTCCCAGATTTATTTTGTGAAGATACTGTCCCTCCGGTATTACTCGAAAATTATTAAATTCTACTGCATAAGACTATTGACTTAGGAGTAATAAAGAAGGCATAGGCTGTTTCCTTGCCATAGAACAGTAATTAGAGCTTAGTCTAGGCCAGTAGCGTGTCAGTAAGCAGTTGCCATCTGGAGTCCTGTGTAAAATCCAGGCTGGAAGGCTTTTAGTCCCGTTTTTAATTAAAGTATCTGTGACTTGGCTCATTCCTTTGGCCAGAAGCCAAAAACAGACCTCTGGAGCCTCAGAGTGAGTCACATTATCACCTCTGATAGCAATCCTATTTCAGGCAGAGAGAATCCCTAACTATCATTTTTCATTTCTCCCTTTTCTACTGGTGTGATACGGAGTATGGATGCAAGTACTTCTGCCTCTGTGAAGGCACAGGTGTAACAGCCCTAGTGGATGTATTTCTTCTCGTTAGTCTCTTTTAGTCAGACCTCAGAGACGATTTTGTAGCTCTTCCTGGTTAATAGGATAGCTGTTTCTTCTTTCCCCTGCTCTTTGGAATGTAGCTGAACAGTGACATCTAACACATTGAAGTCTATGTATGTGCTTCTAGAATGTGACGAGGGTGAAGATGGGGAGTAAGCTATTGCTTCTTAAATACTCATTGTTAAGATACAAAGTTGTGATTGGAGTAGGTGGAACATAAGTGACTACCCATCAAGTCAGCCTTTTGAGAATTGTATTCAAATACCACTTTACAGCTTAGGAATCATTTCACATTCTCACTTGGTAGTCACCACAGCTTTCTTAGATAGGTGCTATTGCTTGCTGCAGTTTTAAGAAACTGAGACTTAAGTTAAAAAGTTGCTTGTCCAAGGTCACATGGCCTTTGGCCTGAGTTGCACTTTGAACCCTAGACCTCAGACTCCAAATCTTGGACTGTCCCGCTGTGTGGTTCTACTCCTTGTTATCATGGTATCAAGTCTCAGAGGTTCTCAGAAATCATCAAATCCTTAGGCTTATTACTGCCTCTTCAAAAAAAAAGTTCAGGGGTGCCTGGGTGGCTCAGTCGGTTGAGTGTCTGACTTCTGCTCAGGTCATGACCTCACGGTTCGTGGGTTCGAGCCCTGCATCAGGCTCTGTGCTGAACACTTGCTCAGAGCCTGGAGCCTGCTTCAGATTCTGTGTCTCCTTCTCTCCCTGCTCCTCCTCCACTCACACTGTGTCTCACTCTGTCTCTCAAAAATAAATAAATGCAAAAAAAAAAAAAAATTAAAAAAAAAGTTCACACATATAATTTTTGGCTACCTCTCCCAATGGATTTTCATCTGAGATTGTATGGACAAAACTCATTTCATAAATAATGTAAAAATATAAGCTCATTTATTTTACAAATTAGCCTCCTTTCTTCATGTCCCATCTGATAAATCACAGAAATTTTCTTTTGTCACATTGGAAGATAATCGCTTTTAGTTATTTTAACAAACAGACTGACTCTACCATATGGCATGCTTTGGCATTTCTCTTTTAATAGGCACACTACAATTTCAAATAATTTACTGGAATTTCTACCATTATCTTCCAGGTTAACATTAGCAGAATACCATGAACAAGAAGAAATCTTCAAACTGAGATTAGGTCATCTTAAAAAGGTAAGTATAGTGAGAAAAATATGTCTGGAGAAATCAGTTTACATGTAGTATTGAAGCAGATGTGATAGTTGGACATACTCTAAGATCTGGAGTAGTTCTTCTCCCTGTTATAGCCTGTGTTTCTAGTGGTGGAATTCATGTCTTTCAATTTTCAAGTCAACTCCAGCCACCCAATGAGAGCACTTTTTCAACCAATGACGTGCCAGTAGATAACTCTGCATATCACAGAAAGCTTCATAGGTAGTTAGCCTTAGAGTGAAAACTAAATGTTCAATATGAGCAGGTGGTTCATTTAATCTGAAAGCTCTTAATGATACTTTAAATTACAAAGTAGCTCTTGTCTCTTGCCTAAACTTATACCAACCATATTGTAATAAAAAGACACCTACATAAAAGTTGTTATTGATGATGTTCACAGAGGTGTCTTAAATAGAGATTGCCCATCTCCTAAATTCATCAGCCCATACGTCTTTGGTAGATGTTGCTTACGGTGATGGTGGTCAGCGAGCATTTCATAAACTGCTGTTGGTGTGTGTGTTTCCCACTGGGTTCTCAGGTCTTGTTAAATGAGTGGAACGGAAGGTGCCAAGCATAATCCATGCTTACAGAACAGAACCAGATAGAGAACCTGAGTTTTGTTTAAGAAAAAAAGAAAGAAGAAAAAAAAAGATTGTATGCTTATATGTAAATACAGAGAACATCTCTGAAAATTTACACAGGATACTTAATAGCAGTTACAGCTGGGGAATGGGCACGGAGACAAGGGGACAGGGCAACAGAGGGCTTTTTTCTTATTTGTACTCCTGTATATGGTTTGAATTTTATTTATTATTTGCTACGGGCTTGTTTTTTATTACTAAAATTCTAGTTCTTAAAAAAAAAATCCTTTCCAATGTGGAAGAAACCTTTTCCTCAAGTTTTTCAAAAGGGAAATGTCTGTTTTTGAAATGAGATTCCGAAAAGGTAGTTTCCTGTGTTCTGAGCTGTTTCTTTTTCTTTCCTTTTCACTTTAGGAGGAAGCAGAGATCCAGGCAGAGCTGGAAAGGCTAGAAAGGGTTAGAAATCTACATATCAGGGAACTAAAAAGGATACATAATGAAGATAACTCACAGTAAGCAACTTGGGGGTATGTTGGGTTGGAGATTGCTAAACACTTTTTTGACATGAATTGAATGGTCTAGAATGATGTTTCTGCTTCCTATAAATTGGGGAAATGATTCCATGGTGTGGTTAGCTCTGTGCAAGGTGTAATACAGGTTTGTGAACACAACTATGATTTGCTTTAGTTTAAATATGTATAAATATGTTAGATCTATGTAACTTTACGTGTTATTATAGCATTTTCAGACAAGTAGAGGTCACTAAGCAATATAGCTTTGCAGCTGTAGATGATTGGGATACACTGCAGATTTAGGGAGCATGGGTGACAATGTGGTGTCACAGAAAGATTTTTGGGTTGAGGTGGCACAATTTTGGGAATGACCTTTAAGGGCCATTTGGGTGCTGAGATTTTAAACAGGACTGCCTTAAATTCAGCGTGTTAATTGTAGTTGAATGCCCACCTTTGTGGTGTCACAGAAAGGTTTTTGGGTTGAGGTGGCACAATTTTGGGAATGACCTTTAAGGGCCATTTGGGTGCTGAGATTTTAAACAGGACTGCCTTAAATTCAGCGTGTTAATTGTAGTTGAATGCCCACCTTTGTGTTTATGTCATTTATTTTTTTTTTTTTATTTATTTATTTTTTTTGAGACAGAGAGAGGCAGAGCATGAGTGGGGGAGGGGCAGAGAGAGAGGGAGACACAGAATGTGAAGCAGGCTCCAGGCTCTGAGCTGTCAGCACAGAGCCCGACGCGGGGCTCGAACTCACAGACCGTGAGATCATGACCTGAGCCGAAGTCGGACGCTCAACCGACTGAGCCACCCAGGCGCCCCTGTGTTTATGTCATTTAAAGGATTGGAAACTCAAAAGTAGATTAAAATGGGAAATAGCTTCAGTTTGTAATCTTTTCTTCCCTGTATTTTTTCTGACTCTGAAACATGATTTTTTTTGGACATAGCCATTGCTTATGTGTTTTTTGTTTTTTTTGGCCAGTGTGAGCCATGGATTTTTCTCTCTGTGAGGCGGCAGGCAGTTACCAGGCCGAGTGCTGTGTGTGTGTCAGGCATAGAGCTAAGCGCCCTTAAGCTGTCTTCATGGTAGCCCAACAAAATCAAGTTCACTTGACCAGGGAGCCACAACTGTGTGGTGAACAAAGAGCTGAACTTACTGCGAACTCCAGAGCCGACCGCCACGCAGCAGGGGCACCTGACTCTGCAGGCAGGCTGCTGTCTCAAAACTAAAATAGTTTTCCAGGATTAATAGTGGAGCTGTTTAAGATCAGGAACTAGGTAGAAATAGTTTTAAAGTTATTTTTGCTAGAATCTCTCTTGCCTTTGTCTTATTGTTAGAAAACAACACAAGGTGGAATCCTGTGTGGCAGAAACAGTTATATCATGCCACTGTCTCAAAGAGGGAATATGAATGTACATAGAACATGTGACTTACTTTATAATCAGATCTGTTTTTAAGGCCGCATAGAATATCTTGGAATATTATTGTATTAGTTTTGGAATGGTAGAAACACATGGCTTTTGAATACTTTGGAGGAACTGAGTAGCACACTCGAAAATCTCTGATCTAGTGTCTATACCCCCCTCACTTCATAGCGAGGCAGAAGGGGAGGAAGGTCAACAAAGGTCACAGGTCCAGTTGTGGCTGTGCTGAGGCTAGCACCTGTATCTTATGGCTCGCTAGCCAGTGCCCTTCTTTGTATTTATGTGGTCTCTTTGAACTTTGTAACTTAGTTCATGTTCGCAATTAGCTATATCGGTGGTGTTGCCAAACTGTCAGTAGCAGCTATAATCATGCGTATAGCATGTTAGATATTCTGGAAATTTTGCCAGTATGGAAGATTGTGTAGTCCTTGACCTCAGGATGTTCCTGATTCCCTGTTTCCACAGATTTAAAGATCATCCAACGCTAAATGACAGATATTTGTTGTTACATCTTTTGGGTAGAGGAGGTTTCAGTGAAGTTTACAAGGTAAGTGTAAGAAACTGGATACAAAGACTAAGGATTAAATTATTGGTTATTACCGACTTGGAGAACATTAACAGTAGTGATAATTTTGGGTTGATATCTGTTGGTTGAAATTCAAAAACTTACTAAGGCAGGATACAGTATTTTGCCCTGTTTTCAAGTTTGGAAAATAAAAACAGGAAGGAAAAACAGCACTCTTTCTCAGTAGTGAAATTATGGTGATTTTCATTCTGTTTCTGTACTTCCTGCTTTGCTTACATTTGTTAGAAATAAGTATGGGGGTGGCTTGGGTGGCTCAGTCAGTTAAGCATCCGACTTCAGCTCAGATCATGATCTCACGGTTCATGAATTCAAGCCCCATATCAGGCTCTGTGCTGACAGCTCACAGCCTGGAGCCTCCTTCAGATTCTGTGTGTCCCTCGCACTCTGCCCCTCCCCCGCTCACACTCTGTCTCTCAAAAATAAACAAACATAAAAATTTTTTTTAAAGAAATAAGTATGTGTTACTTTTATTCTTACAATTTTTTTTAAACAGGTGCATTAAAGTTAATTCTTATTTGAAAACCTGTTTCTTATTTTTAAAAAGTTCTCATCTTCTACGAACGTTAAGTAGCTTTGGGATTCTGAAGAAGCATCCTGGCTTCAGCCTGGCCAGTGAAGGTCAGACCAGTGGGCCTCTGATTGATTTGTACTAAATGAGAAATTCAGCAGGTTTTCAGTATAGCTGCAAATCCATAACATGTTTACCAATCACCACCTCCTTGTTTCTCTAGGTGTTTCTGGCACCAGGATTTTACATGCAGAGTTGGTTTATTAAATGGTCTTTACCGTCCGGCCCTGGGAATTCCCTTTTCCTGAGGTGCAGCCTTCACCGTTGGGATTTATGTTATGCCCTTTGAATTTACATATGGGGAGATCATTTGAGCAAAATAATGTGTTCTTTTCAGATAAAAACAGTAAAAGCTAGTTCTGTACCTTCCTTTTTTAAATATGTTATGATTTATTTATTTATTTTTAAATATTTTTTTTTTTTATTTAAAAATTTTTTTAATGTTTATTCAGTTTTGAAAGAGATAGAGCATGAGTGGGGGAGGGGCAGAGAGAGAGGGAGACATAGAATCCAAAGCTCAGGCTCCAGGCTCTGAGCTGTCAGCACAGCGCCCAATGCAGGGCTTGAACTCATGAATTGTGAGATCAGGACCTGAGCCAAAGTTGGACGCTCAACCAGCTGAGCCACTCAGGCACCCTATATATTTTATTTTTAAATAATCTCTATAACCAACATGGGGACTAAACTCACAACCCTGCAATCAAGAGTCACACAGTCTACTGACCGAGCCATCCAGCAACCCCCCCTGCTTTTATTGTTATAAAAAAATAACGATTTTCCATAACCATTAGTGTCTATATATATGTGTATATACGTTTTATAATCGCAGTTTAGTTGGCATGCAATGATATATTTGTTTCAGGTGTACAACATAATAATTCAGCAGTTTTCCTTAGTGTTAATTTTTACTGTGATGATAAAAAAAATTCACCATTTTAAGTGTACAATTTGTGTGCATTAATTATATTCATAATGTTGTACAACCACTATTACTGTCTACTTCCAGAACTAGAATATTACTTTTAGTATACTTCTGGGCTTGATTTTCTACTATTTCATTTTTTTTTAAATCTATGTTCATAAGTGCAACTGGCTCAGAATCTTTTGTGTGCAGGCAACATTGTCTCCTTTTAGGTCCTAGTTATCCAGAGTCAGTTGTGAGGTTCCTTTTTTTTCTCGTGCCCTGGAGTGCATTGGATGGGAATTGTAGGCTCCTTAAAAGTTAGAGCAGGCTCAGAATCACATGGGTGGATGTCGATGTAGAGGAAAGCATTTCGATCACCTTTTCAGTTCCTTCTACAAATAGTGATTTATTCAGATTTTCTCCCCCTTCTTAAGTCAGTTGTGATAATTTTCCTGGAAAATCTCCTATTTCACCTTGATTTAAAAATGTCATCTATTGGGCACCTAGAGTGGCTCAGTCAGTTAGGTGTCTGACTCTAGGTTTCAGCTCAGGTTATGATCTCACAGTTTGGGAGGTGGAACTGTCTGGCTCTTTGCTGACAGTGTAGAGCCTGCTTGGGATTCTGTCTCTCTCTCTTTCTGCCCCTTCCCTACTCTCAAGCTCGTACTCTCTCTGTCTCTCTCTCTCAAAAGAAATAAACATTAAAAAGCAATCCATACCATAGTTATTTCTTTTTTATGAAATGTTTATTTTTATTATTTATTTTTAATTTTTTAAAATTTTTCGAGTGCAAGAGAGACACAGAGCACAAGTGGGGGAAGGGCAGAGAGATGGAGACAGTATGCGAAGCCGACTCCAGGCTCCAAGCTGTGACCTGTCAGCACAGAGCCCTTCGTGGGGCTCGAACTCACTAGCAGTGAGATCATTACCTGAACCAAAGTCGGACACCTCTGAAATGTTTATTTTTATATCTCTTGAGTGATAGGTCAGAGATGAGTCAATGGTTTTCTTCTCTAAGAATCAACTTTTTATTTTGTTGATCAAGTCTACTCTTTGATTTTTTTCATTAACTTTTGCTTTTAATCTTTCCTTCCTTTTGCTTTCTTTGTTTTTTGTTTTCATTCTTGAATCAAACACTCAGTTTATTTTTTATTTTTGATAATTTTTAAAATTGTGGCAGAAAAACACAAAATTTACCATCATAACCATTTTTAAGTGTACAGTTTAGTAGTGTTAGGCATATTTATGTTGTGAAACAGATCTCCCGAATTTTTTCTTCTTGGAAAACCGAAACTTTCCCCATTAATCAACAAGTCTCCTCTCCCAGGCCATGGCGACTGCCATTCTACTTTTGATTTCCATGAACTTGACTACTTTCAGATACCTGTATAAGTGGAATCACAGTATTTGTCTCTTTGTGACGGACTCGGTTGACATAGCATAATGTTCTCAAAACTCATCCACGTCGATGTGATAGGAGTTCCTTCTTTTGAGGCTGAATGAGACTCCATTATATGCACATACTTCATTTTCCTTATCCATCCATCCATCTGGCAGTGGCTGTTGGGATTGCTTCCTCTCCTGGTCTGTAGTGAATGGTGCTGCTTTGCACATGCATGTGCATATACCTCTTAGAGACCTCGCTTTTAATTTTTTTTTGACTATAAACCCACAAGTGAGACCGATGCCTTTTTTAAATCATTAGCATTCTCGGTTACTTGTTAGTGGTTTCTTCATCCTATTTTTCCCCAGTGTGTTCCGTAAGCATGTTAACATTCCCGAAATTTCGATGCTTCCTCCAGTGATGTGTAAATTCCACATAGTGATTTTTGTTTTTGCTTTTCTCCACTCTCCAGAAGCCCTTCTTCTTTTTTTTTTTTTTTTTTTTAATGTTTATTTATCTTTGAGAGAGAGAGACAGACAGAGCATGAGCAGGGAAGGGCCACAGACAGAGAGGGAGACACAGAATCTGAAACAGGCTCCAGGCTCTGAGCTGTCAGCACAGAGCCTGACGCGGGGCTCGAACTCGGGAACGGCGAGATCATGACCTGAGCCGAAGTCGGACGCTCAACCAACTGAGCCACCCAGGTGCCCCCAGAAGCCCTTCTTAAGTCAGTGGTGGATCACAGTGTCTCAGACTCAGAAGTACGGTGTAGTAGGTGGACAGAAAGACACTCGCAGCATCATTAGTGCTCTGACAAGTTAGGTGGTATTTGATCTGGCTTTTAATGGCGTGAAATGGTTTTCTACTGCAAAAGCAGTGTAACCTTGCAGGTGGACTTCAGAGTCTGTAAGAAAAATAGAGTTCAAAAGTTTCTATTTCTGTGAAGTAAGGTATTCTGTTTGAATTGTGTGGTTTTTATATTTAAAAAACCTGGTTTAAGTTTAGTATAAATTAGAAGTTTCTTTTATAAGTAACCGTCTTTTGGAGTTAGTGCTTTTCTAGAAGTTGCTTACATTTTAAAAGATCCATAGAACAGTAGTCATGACTATTCCTGTGCCTGTTCCTTTCGTCTGTTCATACATGCGTGGAAACTGTAGATGGATGGTAATGGTGCTGGAACTGAAGTATTAAATTTCTTATCTGAATTTTATTTTATTTTTTTAAGTTTTTTTATTTTGAGAGAGAGAGAGCGCGTAGGGGAAGGGCAGAGACAGAGAATCCCAATCAGGCATCACACCGTCAGTGCAGAGCCTGACATGGGGTTCAATCCCAGGACCCATGAGATCATGACCTGAGCCGAAATCAAGAGTCAGAGGCTTAACTGACTGAGCCATCCAGGCACCCTCATCTCAACTTTAAAAACTAAGAAAAACCATTCATCCCAAGGGAGTTCTTCAATAAATTCTTTCGTATAGGAGAAATACCCTGTTATGTGAAAATACTACTCACTCACACCCGCATCCTCTGAAACCCACCTGTTCCTCTTCTTCCCCCCCATTGATCTACACTCGCTACCTAGCTGATGCAGGACTTTCCAGCAGTGGTGGTCTTTAGGAAAGTATGTCCCTTTCTTTGGACAGTGCTGGAGAAGTGATCTGGTGTGACTAACTTCAGATATGTTGGGATCAAAAACTGCCTTTTATTTGCCCATCATATATGGGGGAGGGGGGTAAAGGCAGGACTGTTCTTTTATTTATTTGTGTTTTAATAAACACAATATAACAAATTATGAGGTTATTTTCTAAACAAACATAGTGAAGAGGTGTATCCGGAGGGGTCTGGAGGGGCTGTTTCTCAAGGAGCAGATAGTGTGCGTCCCCAGCATTTCAAAAGTGTCCCGTCCCAGTGTCAGCAGAAGGGCGAGATACAACCCAAGGGAGTGAGGTCCCACAAAGGGTGGATGATGTCCACAGAGAGAACTGTTTGGAAGTGACTGGTAAGGCAGGGCCGTCTTGCTGTTTGTGGTGTGTACTTGGTTTTCTAAGCCCTTTGGTGCCAGTGCGTCTGGAGACTTTGAGTTATCTGATCACAAGTTCTAAAAAGATGGTTGCTTGCAACTCTGAAACGAGTATGTGAGGTGCTGTCCTCCTCCGTTGTTATTTTATAATGCTGTTTGGGTTTTGAATCTTGGAGGTGATAACTAGAGGCTTCAAGCCCGTTACTTGCCTGTAATTCTTGTTAGTATTTATCCAGAACATAATTTATTCCTTTCCTTTGCAGGCATTTGATCTAACAGAACAAAGATATGTAGCTGTGAAAATTCACCAGTTAAATAAGAACTGGAGAGATGAGAAAAAGGAGAATTACCACAAGTAAGTGATCCTAGAGTGTCTGATTTTTCAAAATTTGGTAGTAACAGCTGTAGTTTGAGCACTGTGCTAACAGCTATACATGCGTCGTTGTTATTTCATTTACTCCTTAGGACTCTCCTGGGAGAGAGAAGAATTTTCCACTTTACTGATGCGCAAATTGAAACTTATAGTTAAGAACTGTCTGTGCTGGTATTTAAATCTAGACTCCCCTTCATCCAAAACCCATGCTCTTCAACCTCCCTTTCCATTGTGTGTGTAACATTAGCTACAGTAAACAAGTAAAGCCTTGGAAACTGTCTTCTGTCTGTAGAAAGCAGACGATAGGGTCTTTCATTGGCCTGGGCATCCTGGGGGGGTCTGAGCAGGCTTTTTCCTGCCCCTTCAGCCATTTCTTCATGGAGGAAAGGTTGGGGGCACCTGGGGTGCCTCTGTTGACTGCACGGTGCTTGTTTGACATTCAGTTCCTCAGTGCTGTGTCCCCCTCCCCATCACAGTTTCCGCTCTGAATTCTCTGTGCCCAGGGTCTGGCACTCCTAGTCTCTGTTGAGAGAAGGGCTGGGAGGGTGAATGCCCCTGACTGGCACTCCTAGTCTCTGTTGAGAGAAGGGCTGTGAGGGTGACTTCTTTAGAATGAATAATTATTACATGTATAGGTGTGAATTTCTTTGATCCTCCGAAGGCAGGTTTTGCTTGTTCCCCCAACTCTGCCCCAAGCTTCAGAACTTTGGAATTCATGGCTCATTCAGCTTGGAGGCCACCTCGGAGGCTGTGCATACCTGATTGGCTATCACTGGGCTTAGTATTGTTTCCTTGTTGTAGGTACAAGCACTGAATTAGACATGTCCTAATCCTGGAAGGAGAAGATACCACTTCTAGTGTAAACAACTCACCTCCTTTCTATGAAAGCAGTTTTGTTTTTTTCTTACAAGTTGTACTTTGAAGGAAAAAAAAGCAGTGGACTTTGAAGTAGCCTTTTTTTTTTTTTAAAGTTTATTTTATTTTGAACAAGAGAGGGCACAAGTGGCGAAGGGACAGAGAGAGAGGGAGAACCCCAGTGCAGAGCCTGATGGGGGCTTGAACCCACAAACCACGAGATCATGACCTGAGCCAAAATCAAGTCAGACGCTTAACTGACTGAGCCACCCAGGTGCCCCTGAAATAGCCTTTTTAAATTTTTTTTTTTTTAATGTTTATTCAATTTTGAGAGAGAGACAGAGCGGGGCTTTAGCAGGGGAAAGGCAGAGAGAGTGAGAGACACAGAATCCAAAGCAGGCTCCAGGCTCTAGGCTCTGAGCTGTCAGCACAGAGCCTGATGTAGGGCTTGAACCCACGAACTGTGAGATCATGACCTGAGCCACCCAGGCGCCCCTGAAATAGCTTTTTAATTGGCTTCTAAATCTCAAGGGGAAAGTAAAACGTTTTTATATCATTAATAGTTCTTGGGGCATAGACCAAGGCAACTCTTGCTATATCCATGTTATGTATCAGGGGTTCAGGAAACTGCCCCCACCCCCATTCCGTGCTGAATGGCACTCCTCACTGGAGAAGTGAAAGTTCTGTGGCGTTAAGAGAAATCGGGCTTAGCGGAGGTAGGAAAAGGGATGAGGTGTGGTTTATGCATGGCACCCTGCGTGTGTATCTTAACGTGACAGGCAGCTGCAGTCCAGATGCTTCTGAGGAACAGTTACATTATTATGAGCACATTCCAGTCACTTGGCGTGCAGGGACGAATGGCATGCCACAGTGAATGCCAGGAGCACTTCAGAGAAGGAAGCCACATGTTGCTCTGATCAGTTATAAATGAGAAATGTCCCCCTTATATTGAGACTCTCAGAGTGCTTAGGGAGTTGGAATGGTACTTTCTTCTCTTTAAAAATGCTCTCCAGCTATCCTTGGAGCCTCTTCTGTATCTTATGTGTGCCCCGAGCACTCTGAACCACTTGACTTTATGAGGGGCCAGCCTTGGTCAACCTTGAGAAGGTGGTTCCTGTGCCGGATTTGCACACACTTTGCCTAGTCTCAGTGTCCAGCTCTTAGGCTGGCCCTAAAGAGAACTCCGCTGTGGAACACTGTGGCGACTGCAGGTGGGGTGCTGCCCACCTTAGCCTTTTGAGACAGTGAGGGGTCGAAGCCTGGACCGTGTACCTCTGTGACACATCTGGCAAGCTGTTTTGAGTGCTGGTGGGTAGAGATTAGGGATGTTCCTCACGTTTCTCTAGCAGGCAGAGTCCTAGAACAAGTGAAGTGGGTTTTTCAGCTTTCCGAGCTATTTACCGGCCCAGCTCCAGGCTCACGGTAGTGTCTTTATACTCTGTGTTTCCTCACCAGCGGTGGAATCATGGCACCCAGGCACCCTCCATGGAGCCATCTCTGCAAGGGCCATTTCCTAGCTGACAGACGGGCACATGGGGATGGGGGAGGGGTATGCAAAGTTCTCAAGACTCCATTCATGCCTAGGGAGAAATTCTTCAGCACTTCCAGCTTTGTTTTGAAAGATTTTGCTTAATATAAAATCATACCGATGGATACTGGCTACGCAGGTAATAGTGAGTTAGCAAAATGTCATTAACTCCTTTGAACTTAAGGAGGTTTAAAGCAAGGGTATAACAGATTTTAGAGAGTGCTTTAAACACTTAGTATTCAACTAAAAAGTGGTACGCCTTAGTGTTGTGGTAACATTATAACATAGGAAGTGCTGCTGTTCTTCTGCGTGGTAACGTCTCTGATTGCTTTTCCTTACGTGGGCGTGACCCCCCAGTCCCATCTGGAATCAAGACCTTTATTTGAGTAAAAAAGAAGAAAGAACTCAAAATAAAAAGTTGTCGTTTTGTTTAATTTTGAATTCTGCACCTCCTTTCCTCTCCTTCCCTCATAAACAAAAAGCAGACTGATTATTTTACTTTTGCATTATTAAAGCATTAGTAGGTACTACAAGATTTCTTTTTTTAACAAGATTTCTTTAACTCCCCCCAATAACATATTAAAACCTCTACAGTAGGAAGCCTTTCATATAAAGCTGTCCACAGAAATAATTTTATCTGAATTAGTGTACACTTCTGTGTGATGGTCTTCTGAGTTTTTAGGATAAAGTCATTTTGAAAGTCTGAATATATATCCACTTACAAGAGCGTAAAAGACTAACATGTTAGTGGAGAAGGTTCTTCCAATTTCTTATCAAGGTTTCTGTAATTAATTAATTAATCTCTTGGATGCTGAATTAAAAGTTGAACATAGGAGGGACGTGGAGGAGGCACTGCCTTGCCCGATGCAGAATGAGAAGTGGGCCTAGAGCCTCATGTGATGCTGAGGGAGTGTGCTCCGTGACCCAGCAAATGCCCTTAGTTGGCGTGGACTTCGAATGACCCTTCCCTTGGTTTTTAAGTTTTGCCTCCTTTAGTTTCCTCTGTTTCTTGCACCTTGATGGAGAAATCGCTCTCTGCCCTGAAATGCACAACAGACTCAAAAAGTTAAAACAGAGGGCAGAGAATTGTAGATTTTTTAGTATGTTAGAGTGAGAAATGACTTGAACGGTTGTCTGGTTAGTCCCTAGCTTTCTCAAGTTGGTTTTTGTTGACAGCATCGTCTGAATTTTACTGAACAAACTATTACGTGGGATCTTGAGATACGAAAAGGACACGCGTGATGCTGCTTAGGTGGAATGAGGAGCTGGGCCAGAGATACCTTTGCTCAGCGTCCGTACCGGGGCTCCCAAGGCTTGGGTCTCCAGGCAGTGTCCTTGGAAACCTCCGGTCCCCAACGATGGGGAAGCCCAGAGAAGTGGCGTTATGCAGCCGGGACTCTTGCAGTCGGGTTTCCAGGTCCCAGAGTAGTGGTATCTTGACACTTCTCTAAGTGCCGGCCCGTCCTTCCTGTTCAGAAAGACACAGAGATGATGCAGTGAAGTATCAGAAGAACCAAACACTGCCAAAAGCGTCAGCTTGAAAAATAAGCTTAGTCAGGCTCTGTTTCCACTCAGGAAAGATATATTTTAATTACTTTTAGATTCTTATTCCTCTCTCTTTCTTGCCCTGATGGTTTCCTCAACTTTTCTTTAGTTGAGTACTTTCCTGTGTATTTTTGACATACTAGGATACACCAGTTTCAGAAAACATCACCTTAATTTTATCTTACCATACTCTGGAAAGTTTCTCTTTTCTGATCTTGCCTTATAGGAAAATGTCCCAAACTAAATGATACTAGATACTTAAAATACAAGAATTTTCTGTTCCTCTCTTTGTAAATAAGAACTATATACTTTAAAACTGTTAGTAATTATATTGAATAAACATGTTCTATTCTTTTAAAACTCAATAAATATGTCAGATTATATAGTATATTTTTTGTTCCTAATCTCGTTAAATGATTTTAAATTGGAAAAGTACTTAATAAAAAAGATGTTAATATGTATATATAAATTCTCATTCCAAGAAAATTAGGGCTTCATAATTTTCTATAGGTTTCACATTTTCTTAGAAGAAAGTAAGGGCTGATAGCCCTTTAAGTTCTTTCTGTAAGGAGAGTTTAAAAACAAATACAGAATACTACTAATTGCCTTCCTTATACAGTCAGTAATCCTTTTACCCAAGGAATTTGCATGCTAAAATTGATTTCCTTGATGTATCCCCAGGATATAAACATTTAAGAGATAAGAAGTTTTTGAGAAGAGAGAAAAGGGTGTCTTTACAATTTTTAAAGCTTTGGTATTTGGATATAAATATAAAACAGGTGAGGTTGTGATAGAATGAACTTGAAAAGGTTGGCATCCCTTCCTTCAACAATATTTGAGTACCTACTATTTTCTCAACAGCTTGGTGGATACTAACAGTGAAAACAGCAGATGAGGGAAGGTCCCAAGGCCAGCCAGACCTGAATGGAGTGAATAGGCAGAAACAAGGAACAATGAGAGAATATGTAGAAGTATCCTTTTAGAGGTCTAAAAGACAGTCCAAAATACAAAATGTTAATTTTCCACTTTGTTTACAGGCACGCGTGTAGGGAATACCGGATTCACAAAGAACTGGATCATCCCAGAATAGTTAAGCTGTATGATTACTTTTCACTGGACACTGACTCGTAAGTGCTGTGCCATTTTAGCTTATGGTACTGTTTTCTTCCAGTATGTTGACTACTCAGGAGATAAAGCTTAAATCTGAGTCCAGGAAATACTCTCTGAGAGAATCAAGTGCATTTATTTATGGGCAACTGATCCCGTGCGGATTGGGCCAGCGGTGCATCTCTTAGCCCCGGGACTCGTACAGTTGTGTTTAACAGCCCACTTGGTCGGGGGAGGGATAGGGCTAATATGTAGTATTTGTCAATTTCTGTGATAATAAATTCCTCAACAGGTCCAGTGTCAACCTACTAACTTAAAAAGAGAAAACAGCTTTATTGGATATAATTTAAATGCCATACAGTTTACTCACTTAAAGTATACAGTTCAAGACCTTTAGTATATTCACAGATCTGCAGTTATTGCCGTAGTCATTTTTAGAACATTTTCACTATCTCAGAAAGAAACCCCATACCTTTTGCTATCACCCCGTTATTCTTCCACCCCACCCCCTGCCCTAAGCAACCACTAGTCTTTTTTTTTTTGTCTTCATAGATTTCCTATTCTGGACTTGTCTATGAATCACTCATGTAGTATATGGAGTTTTACAACTGGCTTCTTTCATCTGACATGATGTTTTCTCAAGGTTCCTTATTGTAGCCTGTATCAGTACTTCGTTCCTTTTTACAACCAAATATATTCCATTGTATGAATATACCACCTTCTGTTTCTCCTTGCATCCTGCCAGGGCTTAATTACCAGCTCATAAAATTCCTGAAAACTTAACCGTCAGCTCTTGGTAACTGTCACAGGTTGGTGCCAGCTGCCTCTGACGTGCACCAGTGAGTGTGGACTATATGAGAGAGCCTTGGCCCCGCCCTGGAGATTCTAATGAACAGTGATGGAACTTTTAAAGAAGTACCAGCAACATGATCCATCGTAGAATGGGAATGAATGTGGCACAAATGAAGGCATAGCCCAGTGTTGCCTGTGACAACATAGCCTCACAGGCCTGTAGGACGTTAGAGTTGGAAGGGATCTCGGTTCATCTTTCTCATTGTATAGATGGAAATTTGAGGACCAGAGAAGTGAAATGACTTGCCCAAGATCGGTAATGCTCTTAGGCATTGTCGTATTTCCTTACTGGGCATAGGTAAGCTCTGTCACATCTGGATTTATCCGGGAGTGTAGGGATCATTCAGCATTTGGAAACATTTTCTCTGTAGGAGTCAGAACTTCACAGTCAGGAGAACAGGGTCTGGCCAGCAGGTGTTCCTCTTAGCCTTCCAGGGTGATTCTAGGTATTCGGGCCTATTCCAAACAGCAGCTGTCTCAGAGACTCCTGTGCCAAGAACCACCGCACATTTAGAAATGTTTCCCAAAGGGGGAGACCTTCATTCCCTTTGGAAACGTGTACTATCCCTTTTTCCATCTGCTCAGGGATGTCCCCTTTCGAGAAGTGTGGCCCTCGAACCAGACGTGTGTGTTTAGCATGGATGGGGTTTAGAAGAATATCTAGTTAGAGAACAGGTCCCCAAGGGTGATTAAATTCCTTGAATCCTAGGTAGACCGCCACCCCCCCTCACCCCCCCATAACAAAAAACATTTCAAAAATAAGGAGAATGACTTGGATTATCTGCGGTTTCAAATTATATGTATACTTTTACCTAATCTGAGAAATTGACTTGATTGTGTGCTATTCTTGAGTCGTTTATTTTGTTCTTCTTATTGTGTGTGTGATGACTTTTCACCATCATTTTAGAAAATCTTCTGAGAGTTGTTTGGGTGTTAAAGTGACATTTATTTTAAGCTTGCACTTGGATCAAAGAATACATCCGCTAAACATGAGGATCTATATCTCAGAGAATCCATAAATTTTTGACATTCGTTCTCAAATAGGGTGCTAGCATGCCCTAGTATGCTTCATAAGAAACACAGGCTGTTCAGTTTGGGGATCCCACAGGACTGGGTGTGTCCACCTTTCACTGCGGGGCTTTTCGAAGGCCTAGCATTTCCCAGAGGCCATGGAGCCCGTCCTGAGCCTGTTTGCTCTCAGGTCTGCTCCTCCCCTTACCCTGTTCTGCATCTTAGGGAAGTTGACCCTTGTAGGCTGTTCTGCCAGGCTCCTGTGTCCGTCGTTGTTCAGCTGGACTCAGCCACTGGGGAGACCGAGATGGTGGTGGTTAGAGACAGTCCTCCCCCTCCCCGCTGTGATTCCAGTTTCTCTTGGTGACCCTGGGTTCAGGTTGCACCATCTCCGCCCTCTGGCCCTAGGGTGCTAATGGCTTCCTGTTCTGGATGATCTCTGGGGTGCCTCACTGGCCATTTATCCTCTCAGCTCTTCCATCATCCGTGTGATCAGTTGCCTGAATTAAAACCTCACTGTTTTAAATACTCAGGTGGTTTTTATTTCCTGGCTAGACCCTGAGTGATAAAACCATATTGTCACAGCTTAGGGTAGTTTAAAAGGTCTTCATCTCTCAGGAATACTCAAACAATTCAGGAAACCTTACTTCAGTTTATAATTGCCTCGGGAGATATGCACATGACCCTTCATGCCACAGATGGTATGTAGTTTTAAATTTGGGTCTATGATGAATTGATATAAGTGAAGGGAAAAAACTCACACTATATGCAATAGCACATTTGTTAGAACCACAGATACTGTACTTTTAAAAGTCCTCTTACTCCTTGTGTTTAGCAGAAAACAATTATATACAGTATTGTGCCAAACTGCCAGGAGACATGACATGAAACCAGTTCTTGGGACGTGGGCAAACCCTGGGTTCTTTCCCACTGTCAGCACTTAGGGTCATTTGAAATGTTTGCATTGAGAATTGTATACTTGAGCACAATATGCTCAATTAGAACTGGAGCACGGCCTGGAAATGTGTAGGAGACCCCTCCGAAAAGATATCTAGCTTAAATACGTTACAGTTCTTGTCAGTGTTCCCATAGTCTATATTTAAGAAGAGGTGTGCGTGGGTGAACTGTAGCACAACAGATTCCAGTGTGGAGGGTGGGAAGGCTCTTCACCAGGAGAGAAAGCAGTTTCCTTCCTGGCAATCACTCAGGTAGCTAATAGTGAATAAAAAATAGAAGAGTACTTTAAGGAATAAAGAAGAACAGAGCAAGAAGCTAATTATCCACCGTTTTCACTGGGGCTGGTTTAGTCAGTCTTGATCCGCTCGCTATTTCCCACAGTCAAATGTCTCTATTTGTCCTTAGGTTTTGTACAGTATTAGAGTACTGTGAGGGAAATGATCTGGACTTCTACCTGAAACAGCACAAATTAATGTCGGAGAAAGAGGCCCGATCCATTATCATGCAGATTGTGAATGCTTTAAAGTACTTAAATGAAATAAAACCTCCCATCATACACTATGACCTCAAACCAGGTATGTGTGACTTTTAGGTGACAGTATTGATGGCTTCTCTCTGGTCTTTTAAGTGACTTCTAACTTGATAAAGTTAGAGAATGTGGCAGGAGCCTAGGGGGGCCTAGTAACGTCTGGCTTTGCCTGGGTAGGTGTGGGAATGAAAGAGCCCCACCCACACAGTGCTGGGTTTGAGAGGGTGAGTCGGATGAAATGCTCTGGAGAAACAGTGCCCTTGTCTACAGAGCCAGGGGCAGGTCACCGTGTCCGCCTGATTGAGCAAGAACTGCTCTGGGCAGGCTCCGTTTCACACTACATAGTAGGCCTCTCCTCCAAGTCTCTTCAATGAAAGTGCCTCCAAATTAATGACTTATCGTGCAGGTATGCCTCCCTTTCAATAAATCGAACAGTTTTACATCTTTTTGTATGGTTACTACTAATTTCAATAGTTCTCAGCAAACAGTAGAGGGCAGTTAGACTTTTTCCCTCTTTTTTGTTGTTTTTCTTTCTGTTTTTTAACATTTCTTTATTTTCGAGGTAGAGAGACAGTGCCAGTGGGGAAGGGGCAGAGAGAGGGAGACACAGAATCTGAAGCAGGCTCCAGACTCTGAGCTGTCAGCACAGAGCCCGATGTGGGCCTCAAACCCACAAACCATGAGATCATGACCTGAGCCAAAGTTGGACGCTCAACCGACTGAGCCACCCAGGCGCCCCACCTCTGTTTTTTTTTTTTTTTTTTGTCGTCATCCTTGGCTGTTTTTCAGAAGTCTGCATATGTTCTCTGTAGACAGCTGGAAGCAGCTTAGCTTGGGTGTTGGGAAGATGGTTTCCATCTATCTCCTGGCGGGTGGGCACAGTTGTTAACTCTGCTTTCCTCTACTGGTGGCTGCGTATTAAATCTCACTATTCATTATTCTTTAATGTTCTAATACTATTCAAATGACAAAAAAATTCATTACAGTGAAGTGATTTTTAAAATGACGGTCATCGTGTGATTTGGTTTTCCATCACTGAATCCAATGCATTTTCCCGTCATAGGAACTGTAGGTGGCACTGTGGTACCAGCTTTGATTCCCTTGTATGGTTTTTATTTTTTTGGTCCTGAAACTACTGTTCTAAACAGGGTGGTTTTAGAGATTGTTACTGAAAGTTCAGATGAAACTTTCCCACCATTTTTGACCAACCGTCCAAGTGATATTTTACTTTGGCGAGTTACTATTTTTTTTCCACTGCTCATAGTGGTGGTTTTGGCACATCTAGCAGGTGATTCTTGGAAAATGGAAGTTTGCAGCCAGACACTGAGGACTCTCCTCCAGCATCCAGAGTCCACATCATTTTATTCCAGGAATTTAGATGTTTGCTATTACGTGCAAGAGTTTGAGTTCTGTTGTCCCCTTCTTGTCTGTTTTACCTTGAACTTTTCTCTTAATTAGTAAGTCTCTTTTTTATTCATGAAGATTTTCATCTTTTTAGGTAATATTCTTTTAGTAAATGGTACAGCATGTGGAGAGATAAAAATCACAGATTTTGGTCTTTCCAAGATCATGGATGATGATAGCTACAATTCAGTGGATGGCATGGAGCTAACGTCACAAGGTGCTGGTACTTATTGGTAGGTATCCGGGAGATCTGCCAGGTTGGCTGGTAGAGATACGGCTGTGCTATACTGAAATGTCGGTAATTAATCATGAATATCTACCTCCTGTCTTAGGCAAAATGCAGTAAACCAAAGTAGAGTTTTCTCCCCGACTATTACTGCCTTTTCAGCAGTTTGACTCTTTGTATTTACATTAATTTGTCTTAATTTTTCTTTCTTTTCTCGAAAACCATAGAGAGAGATTATATATGGCCAGGTGTTGGAGTTGTGTGTTTCTTCCTAGGGCTGGCCCTGTGGAGTAGGGAGAGAACGAGATCACTCATGTGTATTTAAAGAATGGTCCTAAATTTTTTTCAGTACAAATGCAGGTCTCTTCTTATGGGTTAATGGGATGAGGGATTCATTTCTAGAGTTGCCCGCTGATGATGCACTGTCAGGAACTAAGGAGATATGGAGATCAGTATGTAAAGTAACCCCAGCGTCCCTCAAAATCTAAAGAGAAAAAAAGTGAGCATGGAAATTTATCCATATCCGTCAGCCATGTTCTTAAAGGTTTTGAGCCATTTCTTCCCATCTGTTGTCACTCATCTCCCCACCACCACCCTGCCCCAGCTAGCTCTACCTGCTTGTTCCATGACCTCTCCTATTTCTGCCTACTTTTGACAGCAAGAACCGTAAAAGATACCTTCAGCCCAGGCATTTCACTTTGTGATTGTAAAGGTGTGTTAACAGAGCTTCCTCTTTACTTCTGAGGTGGTAACAGAAAGCCGCCTATTGGACATTTGATTCCAAACATGGAGAAAGCCTCCAACAACACTGAGTTGGGGGGCGGGGGTCACACGTGCTATTAAACCCCAGGGTCAGCTGGTCAGATCACTTATCTTTGAGACTGGAGAGCCCTGGGCTTTAGCAGAATACTGACTACCTGGGAATGAGGGCGTCGATGGGAAGCAGGAAGCAGACAGAGTAGGGAGAGGATCGCTCACAACCCACAACCCGAGAGCTCTGTTCTCATCGGTCTGATCGTACGTAAGTTACGTATATTAGAGAATCCATCCCATCCTTAGAAAAACGTCATGTGCACAAAATTTCTACTCTTCAGTGCTCCTTATTTTTTTGTGGAGCAAAATGCAGATGGTACCTATAGTGAAAATCAGCCCCTAAATTAAAACTTTGAGATTCTAGATTTAAAATAGAAGCTACATTTACAGTGTTTATTTACTATGGTGGTTATTGTGGGTTAGTGTTCCTGTCACTAAATGGCACAAAAATATCTGTTGGAAATTCTGGAAACAGGTCTATACCTCTGCTATATAAATACACTGAAACTTAGATTTTAGCTTTTTTGTTTGGTAGCTTGTTCTTTTTAAAAAGTGAAGCCTTTTTGCATTAAATTCATTTTCTCATTGCTACCTATCGCTGTATTTGCTAAGCTATAAAAATTCAATGGTCGGAATTTAAATAATAATTATGTGATGTTTGGGATTTGTTTCAGAGTAATCTGTTGGCAGTGGGGAGGGGCGTATATGAACAAAGATCAGCCCCATGTTGATAATTATTGGAGCTCAGTGATGGTTACTTGGGGGTTCATTTTACTTTCTACTACTGTATATTTGGAGATTATTTTCATAAAAAGTGAGGTAGAGAGGGCGCTACTGAGAAAATTAATTCTGTGGGTTCCTGTGAAGGTTTTAAAAATCTCCATGTTGGTAGAAGTGTGGTAGAACACACTCTCATGTGTTCCCTCCGATGATGTCCTAGAGGATGGGTACAAACAGGATGGGAGGACATCACAAATCCTAGGCAACCGTTTACAGTATTTTGGTAGTTGCACTGTTTGGTGGAATTCTTCTACATTAAATATTACTTTTATAAAACATTTTATATTTTTAAATTATCTCTATACCCGGCATAGGGGCTCGAGGTCAAAATTCTGAGATCGAAGCATGCTCCACTGACTGAGCCAGCCAGGTGCCCTCAGTACTGCTTGTAAATAAAGGACCCGTAGATGAGGCCTTGGGAGTCATGTTTCTGTAGGACAAGTTTATTGTGACAGAGTGTGCAACCACGTTTTTAAACACAAGTTCATGTAATATCACAGAACTGTCCTCTCCTCTCTCCTGAAGTCCTTGATAGGGAATTAGAGTGCTTATTATTTTCAGTATTATTCAGGTGAAGAACTAGTTTATTTCTTCATTTACACATGGGGAAACAGAGACCTAGAAAGTGACTTATCCAGACTTGTACTTTCAAGTGGCACTCAAGGTCTTTTTGTTGTTGTTTTTAAATCAATGTCTTTTGTGCTCTGTATATTTGGCTCAATTATTACTCATCAATTGGACAAGTTCAACAACTTCTGTCCTTTCCTACCACCTCCACAAGAGTTATAAATACATTAAAATGATCATTTTGGAATCAAGGTTCTATTATTTATGCAAGGTCGTATTTAAATTATGTATGTTAAAGACTCAAAAACCATGAAAAGTTAGGTTCAGGGAGGTTTTACTGACATTTGGAAGAGCTGTTCTTTTTATTCTTTTTCCTATATTCTTACTGCTTTGCTTTTTTCATGAGTTCAGTGTGTGTTTTGGCTAACAGGTTTCATTGTGAAATAATAATGTAGGTCAGTGGTCTTAATCATCCCCCAAATGTCTGTTAAAAATAGATAAATAAGAAACAAGAACATAAGACTAAACTTTAAAAAAAAAAAAAAGGCTCATCATGGAACATTTTCTGTCTCTCAACTCTTGTGGCCCCTTCGAGTTGTAAGTTTAGATTTTTATACCAGAAGCACAGCAGGGTCTAAAATAAAGAATTTTTCACAGAATTGACTTAGCCAACATGAAATCTGCAGAAATCGATCTGTTGTCTTCAGAATGCTGCCTTCCAGCTGCGCCATGGCCAGGACCCCAGGCGATGAGTGGAAGCATATTGGTTTGGTTTCCTAAATGCCAGGAGGCACTTACCTTCTGCACCGTACAATTTGGTGTGGTTGGCTGCACAGCTAGTCGTTTTCTGAGGCCAGGAGTGGGTGGGGAGGGAAGGAATTCGGATGCGGATGGAGTTGTGCTAACTACTAGTTTGGTGGGCTTTTTCTCCCTTATTTGTTAGTCTTTAGGAAGCCCCAGATCGCCCTTCAAGTGGGCAACACAAAATACTCTTTGCCAACTTGGACTGTAGTATCACCATTTATTACATATTGTAGTGATTCCAGATTTTACAAAGAGGCTACCTCATGAAGGCAGACAGCCACTCCCCTCAGAGATTTATACTGGGTTCTGAATTCATTTGGACTTTTATTATTATTATTATTATTATTTTTTAAATGTTTATTTTTGAGAGAGAGCAAGAGCGAGTGTGCAGGCAGGGGAGGGGCAGAGAGAGAGGGAGACAGAGGATCCGAAGCCAACTCTGTGCTGACTGGAGAGAACCTTATGTGGGGCTCGAACCCATGAACCATGAGCCAAAGTTGGACACTCAATCGACTGAGCCACCGAAGCGCCCACCTCCTTTGGACTTTTAAAATAGTTCTTTTAGAGACAGCCCTCTTTCGCAGCCAACATGAAAGCAAACCCACATCACTTCAAGTTCTGTTTTGATGTTTGTTGCTGCACCTCTCATAAAAGGGAGCTTACTTCTTTTGTGTTCCCCCTCCTTTTTGGAACTTGTTGAATGACACTTCTATTAGGCGCAACCCTGGGAAAGGATGCTGCGGGGGGTGAAACAGGGGCCACGGGGAGAATATTTGCCTCTCTCAGTGAACTGAGAAGTGTATTTTAAGGCTTTTAGGACATACTGCCTCAAAGTCATGGAGTTCTCACTGACTTTCCCTAGCAAGGCCCAGGTCGCTTTTTCATCTGAATTTCAGTTAAAATTCAGATATTTTTATTTCCCACAAGGTCTTATCTTTGCCTTGATTTATACATTTTTTTCCCCTTTTTGTCCCAGGTATTTACCACCAGAGTGTTTCGTGGTTGGGAAAGAGCCACCAAAGATCTCAAATAAAGTTGATGTCTGGTCAGTGGGTGTGATCTTCTACCAGTGTCTTTATGGAAGGAAGGTAAGGAAGGTCGGATGTGGTGGCTTGATGTCCGGCTTGGGTGGCGCATGTACGCACTGGCATGGTGTCGCTTATTCTCTTGGAATTAATCATTTGGTTATAAAGAACTTTCAGCTGTGGTTTGAGGAAAATGCAGACAATAATAACAGCTTTAGGTATAAGCAGAACTTTTCAACAGAATACCTAATGACTTCCACTGGGCTATTGAAAAACATGCATTTTTGCCATTTTCAATTAGATCCAAGATCTGTTTTGATTCCGATAATATGTATAAGGAATTATATGATCTAGTTTATTTCAAGTATACAGTCGTCCCAAGAGGCATTCTTCAGGGTCCCAAGGACTGGAACTCGAATATCTACAGCGCTCTTGATTCCCAGCCACCCCAGTAGTTAAAGCTATTGTTAATAAAAGCATGCTATCTTCTGCACTGGGGGCGTGTGCTGTTAGAAAATATTCACGGTCTGTTACCCTTGGATCAAGGCCATAGGTCATGTGGACACATCATAACCTAGGTGGTGAACTGTACCTAATGACCTGTTCGCATTTATGTTTTCCTTATGAGCATGCTGCTCCCTGGGGGTAGGCATATGTGCTAGCATCCAGGGCATGTAGAGTCGTGCTTTTGCTGTCAGTATGTTATAAGTAATTGTAATTTGTAGGTGATTCCGACAGTGTAGGTTGTGGGTATAAGCCATTTGGGAGTTCTGCGATGCCCCTGGACTCCTAATATTTTTGGTACAATCCCCAGACCAAGCTCTTAATTCCAGTTTCAGTTTCCTCTTTAACTTCTCCTTAGTCTTTTTCTTTTTCTTTCTTTCTTTCTTTTTTTTTTTTTAATGTTTTATTTATTTTTGAGAGAGAGAGAGAGAGAGAGAGAGAGACAGAGGGTGAGAAGGGAGGGGCAGAGAGAGAGGGAGACGCAGAATCTGAAGCAGGCTCCAGGCTCTGAACTGTCAGCACAGAGCCTGATGCAGGGCTCGAACTCACTGATGCAGGACACTTAACCACTGAGCCATCCAGGCACCCCTTGGTCTTTGTTTCTTTATATTACCTTTTTTAATGTGGGGAAACTATTCAGAATCAGTAGTGGTTAATTATGATATGATTATTATTTTAAGGTTTTATTTTTAAGTAACCTCTACACCCAACGTGGGGCTCGAAGTCACGTCACGTGCTCCACTGACTGAGCCAGCCAGGCACCCCCAGTAGGAGTTAATTGTTATTTATACTCTGATAATGAGGAAATACTGCTGATAATGTGGGTAGAGGTTATGTAGAAAGAATTGTTTGTGATCTCTAGGTAGAAACATTGTAGAGATGACACTAAACTTGAGCTTATATTTTAAGACTATTAGAAAATGGCACATTGGGGCACAGATAAAGCCACCTAATAACCCCAGCTCTCATCCCCCCCCCCCCCCCAACCTGTTCTTACTCCTTCTCCTTTTTACTTACTTTTCCATCTCTCTTTATCTGGGTCTTGAGTCTGCCAGGGGCACACATGTACTACTTACGCCTACAGGTACCACTCAGGGCAGAAGAGGTTGTGGGTTCTTCCTGGAATGTTTTCTGTTGTCAGCAGAGGTATTACGATGTGGCAGATGCTGCTTTCAGTGCCAGCCCTGCCTTAACCTCTGCGTTGGACCATGAGCATGTTTCTTAAGCTCTGACCATTTCCACCCCTTACCTATAAAAAGAGAGAGAAGAGACCATTCCGAAGTTGTTTCTAGCAGTTCTCAGCAAAGCATATCTTCTCCTTTCCCTTCACTATGGTTTTGAATTGTGTTCTCTCTAATTTTAACCACAGGCCCACCTTTGTTTTGTTTTTATCTGATAGCCTTTTGGCCACAACCAGTCCCAGCAAGACATTCTACAAGAAAATACTATTCTTAAAGCTACTGAAGTGCAGTTCCCTCCAAAGCCAGTAGTAACACCTGAAGCAAAGGTAAGTTTTGACCCGCTGGCCAGCAGGAAACAACGGCTTTGCTCTCTGGATTATCAGTACAAAATTCAGGAGTCATTAAAAACCTTCTCCCCCTTCTAAATGTGTATTTTTTCAATCCCTTACCCTGTTCTCCCTATCTCCTACAACAGATACTTAACTGAGGTGCCTGTTGAGTACTAGACACTGTCCTAGGTCATAGGGAGGAAACAGTGAGTGTGTAGCAATGAAATACAGACAAGGTCCCTGCCCATCAAAAGTTTCTGTTCCATCAGGTGAGACAAACAGTAACTAACAACGGATCCATCTCAGATGGTGATAGGTGTTATGAAGAAAAAAGGAGAGTACAGAGACATAGGGACGGGAACCCCATTTTTGATGGCATGGTCCTCCCCCATGAAGGAAGGCCTCAGTGGTGAAGTGACGTTTTGAGCAGTCTTGAATAATGTGAAGGTGGGAGCCATGTGTAGATTTGGGAGAAGAATATTCTTTTTTTTTTTTTTAAGTTTCTTAAAAAATTTTTTTTAAGTTTATTTCTTTTGAGAGACAGAGCAGAGGAGGGGCAGAGAGAGAATGCCAGGCAGGCTCTGTGCTGTCAGTGTGGAGCCCCACGCAGGACTTGAACTCAAAAGCCCTGAGATCATGACCTGAGCTGAATCCAGGAGTCAGATGCTCAACGGACTGAGCCACTCAGGCACCCCTAAGTTTATTTTTGAGAGAGAGCACACGAGTGCGAGCAGGAGAGGGGGGAGAGAGAATCCCAAGCAGGCTTTGTGCTGTCAGCGCAGAGTCCAACTCAGGCCCACAAACTCTGAGGTCATGACCTGAGCCAAAATCAAGAGTGGGTCGCTTAACCAACTGAGCCACCCAGGTGTTAGGGGAGAAGATTATTCTAACCAGGGAAGCGCATGAAGCTCAGGTGTGAGGGCAAGCTCAGCAGATCCACAGAGCAGGCGGGACAGAGGGGAGTGTGGTAGGCAGGGGAGAGGCTGCAGGGCAGATTGTAGACCGCGATGGGAGGCACGTGAAGGTTTTACTCAAGGCAGCCTTGTGATCGATGGTGGTTTCCAAAGCCTGCCCTGGAGCCTGTGTAGAAAGAAAGTTCAAGGCGGAAGGGGTTTGACCGCTAATTATCGTATCCAACCCAAGGTAACCCGTTTAACTCAACCTACCGTGTCACATATCTCACTAAGAAGGGTTCGTTCTTAAAGACCAAGGATTATTAAGTTTATTTCCGTGTATGTGTTTTTATCTTCCACATACTTAATCAGGCAGCTACCAACAGGTGTTTTTTATTTTGGAAAACCAGGATTGTTGTTATACTTCTGTGTTTTATTAATTAAACATGGAAAAAAATAATACATTTCGTGTTTTAGGTTGTTTTTTTTTAAGTAGGCTTCACACCCAGTGCCAAGCCCAACACGAGGCTTGAACTCAGTGACCCTGAGATCGAGACCTGAGCTGAGATCAAGAGTCAAGACGCTTAACCGACTGAGCCACCCAGGCGCCCCTGGATTTTTTTTTAATAGACTTGGTTAGACTTTATTTTTTAAAGCAATTTTAGGTTCATAGCAACGTTGAGCAGAAAGTAGAGCGTTCCCATGTACTTCTGTCCTCACACACACAAATAGCTTCCCCCACATAGCTTCTGTCCACATCCCGCACCAGAGTGGGACATGTGTTATGGTCGATGGACTTGCATTGGGATGTTATGATCACCGAATGTAAAGTATGATCTTTGGGTGATAATGACATTTTAGATTTTTAAAAGTCCATTCCTGTATTTCAAATAATTATATTACAAGACTTTGATTAAATAGAATGGTCTGGTTAAAAAACAGGAAAAGATAGATCATCTGTTTAAGGGCCATTGTGATGCAAATTATAGAATCTGAGCCTGTGTAGCCCTTTATACCTAGCACAAAGGAAGCTTCCATGTTGGTAGTGATGTAGGATTCTTTTTTTTTTTTTTAAGTTTATTCTGAGAGAGCGAGTGAGCGCACATGAGTGGGGGAGGGGCAGAGAATGGGAGAAAGAGAGCATAGAGCCCGATGTGGGGCTTGAACTCACGAACCACAAGATCATGACCTGAGCTGAAATCAAGAGTCAAATGCCCAACCGAGCCACCCAGGTGCCACTAAGTAGGATTCTGAATGAAACCCCACTCGTAGTATGATTCTCTGTCTGCAGGACTTCCGGGGAGACAAGGCCTGTTCAGGTTTGCCTTTACTCCTTAGGTGTGTGCCTCAGCATTTGCTTCATCACCTTTTAGGGAAGAATGAGCTACACAGGGGAAGCATTTACCAACTTGTGACACTTTGTAGGGTTAATGTCGGTCTCCTCAGCCTGCCCGTGGCGGTGGTTTGTCATTACAATTTTCACTTCCTCGGGACGTGGCAAGTTCACGTGAGGCCGTGGTTGGTACACACAGGACCGTTAGGTTAGATGTGCCCACGCAACTTGGCCAAGGCAGAGAGAGTGATTTTTGTGTTGGTCTTTGTGCTTTGGGGCAGAGGTTATGTAGAGGCCAGGTCAAGCCCCGTTCCCATTCAGGAGTGGCTCGCCGCCTCCGTCGGGGAAGGAGCCCATGGCCACACAGAGGAGCTGCTGCCCGTGTGTCTCCTTGCCTGGTCCTCTCCGGGTGTGCCCGGTGATTTCCGGGAAAGGCCCCAAGCTCCTTCTCTTGGAGGGTATTTGCTCTGGGCCTGGGCCCTGGCAGCTGCTACAGAGCCTCAGGGTCCCTCTGGGAGCGCCAGGATTATCTGCCTCAGGCTTCTTCAAGAAACTTTCCTTTCAGGCATTTATTCGACGATGCTTGGCCTACCGAAAGGAGGACCGCATCGATGTCCAGCAGCTGGCCTGTGACCCCTACTTGCTGCCTCACATCCGAAAGTCGGTCTCCACGAGTAGCCCTGCTGGAGCTGCTATTGCATCGACCTCGGGGGCGTCCAATAACAGTTCTTCGAATTGAGACCCACTCCTAGGCCGCAAACTGTTCAACACACACAGAGTGGACAAATGGCATTCAGCAGCGGGTTTGGAACATAGCGAATCCGAATGGATCTCATGAAACCTGTACCAGGTGCTTTTATTTTCTTGCTTTTTTCCCATCCATAGAGCATGACAGCATCGATTCTCATTGAGGAGAAGCCTTGGGCAGCTCTGGCCAGGCCTCGTAGGAAAAGGCCCCGCCCGAGGTTCCGGCGTCAACGGCCACTACGTGTGGCTGCTCTGAGTGAGGAAAAAAATGAAAAAGAAAAACTGGTTCCATGTACTGTGAACTTGAAAACATGCAGACTCAGGGGGGGTCCCTGATGCAGTGCTTCAGATGAAGAATGTGGACTTGAAAATACAGACTGGGCTAGTCCAGTGTCTATATTTAAACTTGTTCTTTTCTTTTAATAAAGTTTAGGTAACATCTCCTGAAAAGCTTGTAGCACAAAGGCTCAGCTGGGGATGGTGTTTGACTTCGGAGGAAAAAAGTTGCTATTGCCCGTTAAAGGCACTAGAGTTAGTGTTTTATCCCTAAATAATTTCAATTTTTAAAAACATGCAGCTTCCCTCCCCCCTTTTTTATTTTTGAAAGAATACATTTGGTCATAAAGTGAAACCCGTATTAGCAAGTACGTGGCAATGTTCATTCCAGTCAGATGCAGCTTTCTCCTCCGTCTGGTCTCCTGTTTGCAATTGCTTCCCTCATCTCAGGAGGGAAAACGTCGAGTGGCAGGACTGAGATGTGTGGGGCTTTGCCATTGGACAAAGAACGAGGTTAGAAGCCCGCAGCGTGGAGTCTCTAGGTTTTCAACTATTTCTTCACAATTTGAACACTTGACGGTTGTCCCTTTTAATTTATTTGAAGTGCTATTTTTTTAAATAAAGGTTCATCTGTCCATGCAGTCCTCTTGGATTCTCTGAACGTAGTAACTATCAAAGCCCTGTTCCAGAGGTAGGCAGAAAATGGGCCAGGGAGCCCAGTGCTGCCTGCGGTCTCTGTGTGCTTGCTTAAATGGTGTACCTTTCTTGTTAACCACGATATTAAACCTTGATCAGCTCTTAAGCTTTCCTCTGTTAGATCTTTTGGCAGGAAACAACCTCCAACCCTCTAAATTTTGTGGGTGTATGCTCACGTGTGTGTCTGTGTGTGCATGTGCACACACGCTTCGTCTAACTCACCTTGATAGATTGATGAAGTGGAGTTAAAAAATGTCGCAGGGAGACAGGCATTTTCAGTATGAACATTCTTTTGGAACTCCTGTTTTTTGGGGTTTGTTTTTTTTTTTTTTTTTACATTTGGTTGTTTCTGAGATGTGTGATCAGCTGAAGACAGAGCTGAAACGGGAGCTGCGTGGCCCCACCGTGCCCTTGAAACAGCAGAGCACTCGACAGTAGAGAGGGGAGGAGGCCAGAGCCTGAGCATGTGGTAGCCAGCTTGGAATGTTACTGACATATGTGGCAAGAGGGCTCAGCCAGAAATATTTAAAGATGCAGCATTCAGGCATGCGAGTTCCCTGGGCAGGGGGCGGGCAGTCAGGAAGGGCGGAGAGCTCGCAGATAACTCTAGTCTGTCTTTCCCGTGTGAAAAATGTCACTGGTGACCTTTGTTGGTTTTGTGGACCTGCTCTGTCACCGTCTCCCCCGTACCGGGAGACCTGAGGGGAAGAACGAGCAATCCCAGTTGGAGACTTGTCTGTGGGTAGATACAGTCTGCGGAAATCTGAATGGAGGGAAGTCAGCCAGGAGCCCTCGGTGCCCCCAGCTTTCCATTTTATCATCGCCAAGTATCTGTGCACGGGTTGTACACATGATCTATGTCTGTGTGTGTTTGTGTAGTACCTTTTTTTTAACCATTACTTTCAAGCTGTTAAGCAGAGAGTCCCTACAGGGTCTCAGAGGTTGAGCACGACCCTGAAAACCCTGAGAGGATGGTGTCTGCGTACGTGAAGAGACGGAGGAGTCGAGACGTGCTCAGAGTATTACGTTCTTTTCCTTGTTTTCTCCTTCTCATGCAGTGATCTTCCCCCGTAAGGTTGCAAGAATGCCGCTTCTTTAAGCCTTCCCTCTAACTCCCCACCTCCGTCTCCCCATGCGCTTATAAGCGAAGCTGCAGGACTTTATCTGTCGATCTGCCTTTTCTCTCCTCACCCTGAAGAAGGTATATGCCCTCGCTCCTCGCTTCCCTTGGGTCTAGGGCCTGGCTGGAGCTGACTGGGCTCGCTCTGAGTCTGGGCAAGGCCTCTTTCCACTGCATGGACTAGCCCCAGAGAACATGCAGAATGCTGACTTTTTCTAGACTTTTAAGTAGCCAGTGAAATCACTAAGTGGGGTTCTTCCATGACATATTTTGTTAATATGGGTTTCACTTTTTCCAAGGATAATCCCTTATTGCCACAATTGATTTACTTTAAACAATGACAAAAAAATGTGTATTAATTTGTAATTAAACCCAGCCAGACTGTTTTGGACTTTCCCAACTTTGGGGGGGGTGGCAGGGTGGGGAGGATATTAAAATAAGTTTTAAGAAGTGAATCTCCCAGCCTCTTGATTTTAACTCTAGTTCTTCAGCTTCAAACAGGGCTCTGGGCATTTAGGGGGCAAGTAGGTAGGGGAGGCCTGCAGCTGACCGAGTCCCAGGAGATGTCGCAGGCTTGATGGCCGTGTGTTGATTCACGTAACACCGTTTGTACCTCCAGTGTGCCAGCAACTAATGCTGGTTGGTGGGAATGCAGCAGTGAACAGGATAGGGAAAGCCCAGCCATCAGCTTGCAGTCCAGCGGGGAAGGCCCTGGGCCCCAGGAAGGGAAGAAATACGGGGCTCTGGTGGGAATGCATTGGCTCCATCTTATCCATGCTTTTCGTGGAGATTTGCTGCTGAGAGCCAGATGTACCCCATTTGTGTGGCTGACCCACACACCTGCGGTCCTCTTCTCCCCCAGGGCTGTGAGGACAGGTTTTCTGCCAGGTGAGAAGATTAGCAGTCAAGAAGCTCTTGGTTTCCTAACTTAGGAAATAATTCTCTTTAAACACAGTTACCTCCTAGAATGCTAGAGCTAGGAGAATCTTCGAGTCCAGCTCCTCACTTCTAAGAAGGCGAAGTTTACAACTAGCTTGACCCACCTTGGGGAGTTTTGCTTTCTGAGAATCTACCCTTCCCCCCTCGCCCTGACTCATCATTCTACTTGCCCAAGCTAGCTCAGTCTGTAATTAAAATCAGCCCCGGGGTAAGTGGGGGAGAGACGTGGTACACACACTAGTTGAGGTATGGAAAATCTCTGCTTCCTAAAATTAACTGTTTCAATTTCTTAAGGCACAATCACCTGTAAGTTAAGATCATGGGCTTTAGGAGTAGGTCTGGTTCAGATCCTATCTCTGCAAGCCTCAGGGATAGCTCCTTGCATGTTTGTAAAGACTAGGAATAGGGTCTATAAAGCACCTGGCAGGCAAGAGGGGAGTGAAAAAATGTGGTTTACAGAAAGATCACAAGATCCAGTAGGTAAGATTGCTGGGCCTGAAACCCAAGTCCGCTGGTGGACCCTCAGAGCCTTTCTACTTGCCAGGTCGTCGGGAGGTCCTTTTGTCTTGGGGAAGCGACGCAGAGCTTTGGCTTGAGATTCCCTGTAAACCTTTATAGGTTCATGCAGCAGTCTCCTCTTATCCTGGGTCCAAGCCTGCTTCTGGCCGAATCTGGGAGGAACAGCTGATAGGCCAGTGTGGTCCCCAGGCCAGCAGCATCAGCATCACCTGAAACCTGTTAGAAATTCACGTTCTCAGCACCTCCCCGCCCCGAGTCTGTCTCCCAGACGGCTTGGAGCACTGAGGGTCACAAGCCCTGCTGACTTTCCTCTCAGCTGCAGCAATAAGGATGGGGCAGTTGGAGAGGGTGGCGGTCAGGCTTTGTCTAAAACTCACCCAGCTGGATGACAGAGGTGACCGTGTTATTTTCTGTGTGAGAGATAAAAATCTATCTTCTGCTCTGGGCTGCTCTAGGACCAGCATCATGCATACATACGCTCCTTTATGGGGACCCCCAGGAGTGGCCAGACAACACATGCCTTATACTGGTGCCTTGGTGTACCTAACAGTATATTCAGGGATCATTCACTCCTTGGGGCAAAGCTTCTCACCCTTGGCCTTTTCTTAAAATATAGAACAACTCACTGGTACCTTATGAATTAACTTAGCACTTTTTTCTTTTACCTGCGGGGTCCAGGGCTGCAGGAAAGAGCTGTGACCTAGGTCAGAGCTGGGTGGGCTTAGGAACCCAGCCTGGCACTCTGGGTCAGGGGTGAGGAGAGCCCTGGGACCACAGCTCTTTGGAAGGGCTGATGGTGGAGAGAGCAGAGAGGTTGCAGGGAGAAGAGGGTTAAGGAGGGAGTGGTTAGGGACTCTGGCTGCTGCGGAGCCCTTCGAGTGGGTTGGGGGAACCTGCCAGAGGGATGTAGTGGGACCTGGTGGGGGCAGGAAATACAACAGCCCTATTGTGCTGGGGTTGCTCAGCAGGGGCCGAGACAGGCTGGAGTCAGCAAAAGGGTGTGTGTGTGTGTGTGTGTGTGTGTGGCACTGGACAGGGGACCCCTAGTGTGGGTACGAAGGGGTCGGAGAGCTGCAGGCCGGCTGACTCAGCCCCACCCACCTCAGGCCTGTGGGTTTGGCCTCCGGGTCTGGAGGGAAGTGCCTGGCCGGAGAACGAGGGTAACCTTTGCCCTCAGTAGCCTCCGGGCACCTGCAGCTGTGGGGCGCAGTGCACTGGTGCTGTGTAGGGAAGTTACAGCCTACATGTAGACAAAGTAGGAGTATGGCGCTGGTTTTGCAGATGAGGAAACTGAGTCCCAGAGAGATTTGGTAGCTGGTGGTAGGTCGAGCAGGATTGAATGGGGAGGGACTACAAGCCTGAAAAATTTCTGGGGTGGAGTCTCTGAGTGCCATCCTTGGGGCAGACCCCTATGGGTGAAGGCCCCAGCTGGAGGCTATCTTGCCCTAACCCAGGGTTCCACTCTCCCAGACTCCCTCACGGCCGGCCTTAGAAGTCTAGCTGGAGGCCCAGCTGGCCCGAGCATCAGCTCTGCCTCTTTAGTCCTAGGCCAGAACCGAACTCAGGTAGGGAAGCTGGGGCCATGACTTCACAGAACATTTGTTCTTCAGGTCCCCTGCGTATTCTGATCATGCCATCTTTATAGATGAGGAATGGAAAATCCTGTCCCACCCCAGCCCCGTCTTCCTGTTTCTCAGTGTCCTAACGGACACAGGCAGGAATGGCCCCCTCTGCCTTGGCGCCCCCAAGTTGCCGTAACACTTGGAGTGGGTGGGAGATGTGAAGTTGTTTTTGGCAACTGAAAAGTAAAAGTCAAAGGTGTTGCTAGATGCCAGCTCTGTGTCCCAGGGGCCCCTAGAGAGAGGTTTGCAGGATGTAGGAGGTCTCCCAGTGAGGGCCTTGGCCCTCTTCTAGAAGGAACCTGTTGTAGAGCCAGACCTGAGCCCTTCAGCCTGGCTCCGTGCCCTGAGAGAAGGGCATGCCACTGGGAAGCATGAAAAGGAAGGCCTCTTCCTACAGATGTATTTCAGGAGTCTTTATGCCTACAGACTCGTTTCGGAACACTGTTCACAATGTTATCGCTAACCCTGCTCCTCATCCCACATTAGCTAGACGCAGCTGTGTATCCAGAACAACAGGAGAGCCCCGGGTGAGGACTACACTCAGGTCACAACTCTAAACTTGTTGCGTGTGTAGGCCCAGTGCTCACACTCTGAGCTACAGTTGCCAGTTCTATAAGCCTCCAGCATCTACTCGAAACAGTGTATGATGGGCTGGGTTAAGCTCTGTGGGAGGTAAAAAGGTACATCAGACTCAGCCCCTGCTTTAAGGAAGGTTATAATTTAGAAGCTAAATGTACTAAAGCTGGGAGCTGGTAAATTCTTTTAAGAGCAAGTTGGGGTCCCTGAGGAGTGGGGACATGAAGCTGAGATGGGCTTTGAAAAGCAGCAGAATTAAAGAGAATGAGAAGGGGTGGGTGCTTGCTGCAAAGGGGCCTTCACGCTTTCTGTGCTCTTCCGGTACAGCATGTTTGCCCCTCCAACCCCCTCCCCCCAGACTCCCTCACACCCCCAGGCCTTTGCAAATGCTGTTCACTTGCCTTGGCTGTCTGACCATCTCTGAAAATTCGGCTCCACGTCACCTGCGGCCTGCCCGTGTCTGGACTCCCACATCCCCTTAGACACCTTTCCCTTAACTCTTGCCTTGCTCTGTGTGTGCGTGCTCATTTGGCACCAGGAGAACTGGGCCCTCGGTAAGCCTGGGGCCTGCTCAGAAGGATCAAGTAGTTAGGGACTCAGGTCTCCACAGGTGGTGGTGAGGGGCGTCAGATGTGAGACGGAGGGCACATCAGGGAGCTGGGTCAGAGCTGGGCAGGGCCAGCCAGGGAACCAAAGTAGCTGGCTCCAAGTCCTCAACAGCAATGTTTGGGGGGGAAAATTTTTACTCTCTATGCCTAACATGGGGCTCAAACCCATGACCGTGAGATCAGGAGGTGCATGTTGTACTGGCTGAGCCGGCCAGGTGCCCCAAATATTTTTAAAAACTTGATGGCAACCCACAGGAAGAAGCATTTAACTTCTCAACCCAATACCTATTTCACAGAACAGAATTTAGCTCAACCTGTGACATACTCTGATATTTACAGTTTCACTTCATTTTTTAAATGCTGGTTACTACCCACTGGGGCCCCGTCCACTTACTTCAGTGTCACTTGGGACTCTGGAAGGTCTGGCCATCCTCTGGGAGCCAGGGTGGGATGGTGGGCCAGCTGGATGCAGCCGCCTGGCTCTATTCCTGCAGGGGTCTAGGATGGGTCAGGGGAGGTTCTGCGTCTGCAAAGCCACCTCCCCCTGTTTTGCCTCCAGGGCAGAATCTGCAAGAGTCACAGGAAGCTGTTGGCCAAGACTGGGCCCAGCCTTGCTTTGGAAGGTCAAGTACTGAGATTAGAAAAAACCTCCTGCCTGTCCTCCCTGAGTTGGGGAGAGGGAGGCAGGGACCGGGGACCCGCATCGGATGACCTCCTGAAGAGGCAGGTGCAGAAGCGGCCAGCCCCGCCAGTGCTGTGGACCAGGGTGGGCCTCAACTCCTGCCTCGGCCCCACCCTCGGTGCAGGGACAGGCTCAGAGGAACTGCAGCTCAGAGGTCCCTGAGAGCAGACAGGACGATGCGGCATCCTTCTTCCCCTAAGCCCTGGCACCAGCTGGGTAGGGCAGTAGAGGCTTCTGGAAACTACATCCCATCCAACTGCAGCTGGTTCTTCAGCTCAGCTCTGCCGTCCCCACTTCGTTTGGTGCCTCAGGCCAACCGATGCTCCTCTCTGAAGCCCCACTGGCCAGCTTGCTCCTGACCTGCTAAAGCCTTCCAAGTGGGGACAGGAGCCAGGGAGGATCCTGGAGACGATGGATTTGTGGTCCCTGCTGCAGCCTGAAACCTGGGCTCGGCTCGGCCCACCTGCTCTGAACTTATTCCAGGCTCCGAAGATTTCTTTGGGCCTGCCGTGGGGACTCCTTCAACTGGGAGTCCACATCTCCTGGGGAGGGAGTCTGCACGGCCTGCCTCCTTGGAGGGGTCAAGAAGTGATCATCTCCTACCCCTCGAGAAAGAAAAGACTAGGGTCTGGAGTCCTTTTAAAGGAACAGTCTTCTAATATAGGCCTTGGGCTGAAAGCCAGTGGATACAGACTCAGCTGCCCTCCAGGGAGTGGGTGTGGGGGTGGGGTCTCCAACAGAAGGGAGAAGGGAGAAAACTACTTGGAGAAAGTGGGCAGAGTTTTTTTCTCAGGTTGTATTTGCGGCCATAATGGGGTAGACCAGTCAAGAGAGAGTGGCAAAATTCCTCAGTAATGTTGCTACGGGAGAAATACTTCCTTTAGGTTAACTGTCCCAAGGACGTACAACCTAGAAGAGGTGGAGCGAAACTTTGAAACTTGGGTCTGTCTGAATCCCAACCTGCCGCCTTCCTTCCCTCTTTAGCCCGGTCCCTTCTGAGGTCCTCAGTGCTGCGGGCGAGGGGGTAGCCACAGGAACTCAAAGGGCTGCTTGCCTGCGTGGAGACCCAAGGGTTTGAGCTGTAGGAAGAGCAGGGAGAGGAGAGAGAGGGTGGGAATGGCATAGGCCAGCCCCTTGCTTGGCTACACTTCTCCCCATGGCTTGGAAAGGTTCGGGCTGAGGAAAATCATAGACACCCCTTTGGGTTCACAGCCTCTTCTCCAGGTAAGGACTGACTGCATCTTTCTTTACATCCTCCTCCCTGACTCTCCAATTGCATTCTTCTCGTGCGCTCCTTTTGTAAGTTTTGTTATAGGTCTGGCCTGCTGGGGGTGTCCAGAGCTCCGGCACCTCCGGGCCACCCTCTGGCTGGAGAGGCTGCTGAGCCCCAGAACCGGGGAAGAGGAGGCTAATGCGAGAGGAGCCCGAAGCACAGTGAGTAATGACACCAAAACTTGCACATCCAAGGGCTCCGAGACTCAGAAGGGAAGTGACTTTGCTCAGGGAAACATGGTGAGAAATAACACGGTTGGAATTCCAATTCAGCTGCAGCCTCCAGACCTGGACTCCTCCCATTGCTCTGTGCCTGGCGATTGATGGGTGTTGGCCAGTCGAAGCGAGCACTGAGATGCTCCCACCTGGATTGGTTACACTCCAGAGTACCAGTTCTGTATACGATTTAATATGAGATGTTCAGACGGGGAGGGGAGGTTGCATCGTTCTCTCCGCCAAAGGAAAGCACCCAGTGTTGCAATCCTGACAAAACTGACTGTGCGGCTCTCACGGACAGTGGGGTTGGCTGGAGAGGCAGGCAGGTTGAGGGTAAGGAGTCAGGGAGACACCCTGATGTCCAAATGGCAAAGAAAGGTGGGAAGAAGGGAGGAGACAAACATTCCCTGAACATCTTTATCCAGGGGCTGTGCCATCCCTTTGTATATGTCATTTAATTCTCAGAACAAGGTAGGGATTGTGGCCGCATTCACAAACAGGAATCGTGAACCCAGAGCTTGAGCGACTCACTGAACGCCACAAGGCTGGTAAGGGGGAGAGTCAGAATTCGAACTGGGGTCTTTCCGACTCCAGAGTCTGTGCTCTTTGCACTCACTAAACTGGTTTTGATGAAATCCACAAACCCACAGTGCCAGCTGCTGGCTAACTGTGTCTGAAAGGGAGCCATTTCTCAGGATCGAGCCCACCATAGTAGATGCCATCCCGGGAAAAATCTCCTAGCCCCGGTCACAGACTTCGCGAGGTCCCCAGCACCTACCCTCATGCCCGACACACAGTGATAAATGGCTGTTCGGCTGAGCTTTATCAGGAATGGTGAGGAGGCTGTAGGCACAGAGGACTCTGGCCCTTCTTTGGAAGTAAAGGAGGGCCTAGGTGCTAGTAAAGGGTCCCCCTGAAAGCCTCCGCCCTCTCAGGACACCCACCACTCCTGCAGACTGTCGCCATGTTCCGTTGACAACTGGTGGTGCACAGGAGCTTGAAGCAGTGGGGGACCGACTGGATTTTCCAGAGAGAATTGCCCAGACATGGCCCAGCTCTCTGCCCTCCGAGCTCAAGATCTAAGACAGATGGTGGCCACAGATGTGGGCCCAGACAGTCAGCAGAATACAGTGCGTAACCCTGACACACTGGAGCAGGAAGTCTCACGCTCGGCAGAGACTAGAATAGGGCCTCAGAGACTTGGCCAGACATCTGTCCCTGCGAGCGCCATGCACTTGTGCTCCTCAGCCCCTGAGCGGCCGTCTTCTCTGCCTGGAAGATGGCAAAAACTGGGTCTATTTTCCCCACTAAACAAAACTCTTCTAGGGCTACGGCTGTTTGCTCATCGTTGTTCCGCCAGCAGCTAGCACAGGGCTAGCAATCGCTGGTTGCTGAGTGGGTGAATGAAGAAATGAGAGAGCATCTCCTGTGTACTGTGCGGGCAAGTGGTGGACCTTCTGGGTCCACGTGATTGACTGGTGAGGCTTCTGCCCTGCTGGCTGGAGGAATGGTGGGGAATGCAGATCCAGCCCTGTTCCAGAACCTGGAGGGCTCCTCAGGTACCCTGCCTGAGTTCCCTTTGAGAGGAAAGGGGACCCCTTGGTGAGGATGTGGCCGGCACACCCAAAGGTAAGTGAGCAGAGGGAAGCCTATGACTTTGAGAAAAAGCATCCTGTGATCTGGCCTCTCAAGACGGAAAAATCGCAGCTTAGTTAAAGCTGGCCAGTCCTCAGCCCCTTGGAGATAACAGGACTGTGAAAAGGGGAGGCCAAGAGGATGATCTTTGAGGCGGCCCCAGCATGGCCAGCTGGGGTCCTGGGACATGCCACACCAAGATGTGTCCCAGAGGGCAGTGAAGCCACAGTCCCCAGAAGGCACTTGGTTCTGTCAGACTTCCCCAAGCCGGCTGTGCAGTGCCAGGAGCTCCCTTGGCCCGGCTGCTAACCATTTGTTTAGGGCCAAAGTATGGATAGTGGGAATCTCTTCCAGGGAACTCTAGGAGATTTCACATGGGTGCTCACTTTGGGGCCCCGCAGCCTCTGGACTGACATTTGCCAAGAGTCTCTCTCAGTCCAGCCAAGAGAGAGTTAAATGAGCATCTCTGGCCCCATACCCTTATTGCAGAGATGGGGAGGGGAAGAAGATTTACTCAAAGTAGTTAAAAAGGAGAAAAAAAAAGTTTGAGTTCCCTATTTCCGAAAATAGCACCGAGGTGGACAGCACAGGAAACAATAAAATTTATATTACAGTTTCATAGTGTTTTTATTTGATGACCCGTGGTGGGAGAACGTGAATCTCCTTTGCATTTAGGGCCTCTAAATGTCTCAGTCCTCCTCTGACCCCAGAGATCCCAAGCGACTTTGCAGAGTTGCTCAAGGAATCCGAGGTAGAGCTGGGGCTAGACTCCAACATTCTGACTCCCAATCCAGTGCTCTGCACTGCGGCGACCTGTTGCATAATACGGAATAACTGTGGATTGTCTTCCCTTTTATGAAATTTCCATTCGGTCCTTTGCGACCGGCCAGCAGTATGGTTGCTGGTAAGAGTGAGGACGTCTGTCTTCAGTGGACAGATTTTTCTCTAGGTTTCTGGATACAACCCCAACTAGCAAAATCATCGCACCCCTCTGCGCCAAGGACGCTGACCCTGGGGTCGCGCGAATGCTAAAAGCAAGACGTGCAAGTGTTTGCGCTCCGCACATGGCCCGGGGCCCTGCCTCCCCCTCCCCCAGTCTTCGCCCTGGTGGCCGAGCCCTGGGCTCCGCCCCTTTCCCCCCAGACCCGAGGAGGGGTCCTCCTAGGCGTGGAGGTAGCGGATGCTCGCCAGAGCAGACGTCCGCAGAAAGGCGGGATAGAGGGGGCGCCCGCGGCCCGACTCTGGCCGCCCGGGTCGGCCGCGGGCCCCCGCCCCACCGGGCCTCGCAGCCCAGGTCCCGCCACGCCGTGAAGTTTGCGGAAACTTTTGCAGTCGCTTCCCCGCCCGCGCCAGCCGGGGGTTGTGACGCAGCGTCTGGGGCTCCAAGCCCGGACTGAGACGAGAGGGAAGGCGAGGCGGGGAGAGGGAGGGCAACGGAGAGCGAGAGAAAGAGCGCACGCCGGGGTCCTCCTCGACCCCGCGGATCCTCCTCTCCGCTTCCCCTTTCTTTCCCCCTTGGCGCTCTCTGCGCGGCCCCGGCCCCGCGCCCGCCCGCGCCTCCTCCCCTTCCCCTCCCACGCTGCCCGCTTCCCTTCCCCTCTGCCCCTCAAACCCTCCTCCGGGTTCTGCGCGCTCCTCCCTCCGCCCTCCCTCCCCGCCCCCCCCCTCCGGGCCAGCCTCCTTCCCTCCTCCTCCCCTCTCTCCCCGCGAGGCATCACTTCGTCCCGACGCGAGGAAGACGCGAGCCCCCCTCGCGGGCGGTCATCACAGCCCAGCGCCCGCGCTGCCACCGCGCGCCGCGCCCGTGCGCCCTCGGTCCCCGCGTTCCCCGCGTCCCCCAGCGCCGCGGGCATGGGGCCCCGCCGGCCGGTCCCCGCGCCCTGGTCTCGTCACCTGCTGCGCTGCGTCCTGCTCCTCGGGGGTCTGCACCTCGGCCGCCCCGGCGCCCCCGGGGACGCCGCCGCCGCGGCCCTCCCGGGTAAGGCGCTGCCAACTTGGCCAACTTCGGGGGCCGGGCCGGGGGATTGAGGGGGGGGGTGCGCCGGGGAGCGGGCCGCTCTCGACTTTTCCCTCCTTTTTTTTTTTTTCCAGAAGCGCGTGTGCGTGTTCGTGTGTGCGTGTGCGTGCGTGTGCGTGTGTGACTGGGTTTTTAAAAATCGTCTCCGCTTTTCTGAAAGCGGGGTGGGGAGGAGAGGGGAGGAGGAGCACGCCGGGAGGTGGGGGAGGACCTGAGTGGAACCAGATGTGGCAGGCGGCGGGGGAGGGGAGCCCGGGGGTCCTGAGCTGCCTCGGAGGAAGAGGGCGGGCTCCGGGAGGACCCCCGCGCCCGCCCTCCCGGACCACCCGGCGCCGGCCCTGCCCTGGGCCCGGAGACCTGCGGGGCGCGTCCGGGGAAACCGGAGGCTCGCTCCAGGCCAGTCGCCTCGCTTTGCCCCAGGACCCACGCGTTATTATTGTTTTCGAATTATTCGCTAAGGGCTCGTTTGCCCTTCCTGGCATCTCGGGGGCGTTTATATTTTCTTTTCCACACTTGGTTTTCAAGGACAGCTTGTGGCATGTGGCAACCTCACTGTTTGAAGGAAGCGCTGTGGGGCAGTTTCGTGCCCCCAGGATGCAGCGACAAGCTGGGCACTGTGTGTGTGTGTGTGTGTGTGTGTGTGTGTGTGTGGTGGCGTGTGGGTGGCTCTGACCAAACTGGCACCCCTCCAGAGTAGACAGACCTTGGGCCCCAAAAGAGCTGCTAAAGATGCAAAAATCCAACCAACAAAACAAAAAAACCGAACTTGTGCCTTTTCTTTCTGTTGCTCTTTCAAAGGGTGGCAGTGACGTGTGGGGACAGACAGACCCCTCACCAAGAATCTGAGAACTAAAGGGAAGGATCCACTTCCGGAGGTGGGGGGGGTGCAGGAGTCAAAGCTGGAGCCTCGGGGGAGTGTAGTTACTGCCGCCCCAGTGCGGGTCCAGCTTCATCTTGCTGTGTGTTTAGTTTGCGGATGGGGGTGAGTGGAAGGGGACAGTAGTGCAGTGTTTGCAGTTTTCTGCAAAACCCAAAGAGCCCCCTGGAGGGTCTGGGTTCTCTAGCCACGGCCGATGCCTGCTTGCTTGCTCGCTGGCTGGCTCGGCCCGGTCAGCATGACGTAGAGGACCGAGACACGTATTTGCCTGATTGTGCCCTCCCGACTGTGTGGATGGGAGTGATGGCGTTTGGAGTGGCCCACGTTCACACCAAGTAGACACCCCCCATCCCCTGGCGGAATTCCACACCTACCTGGAGTCGAATGTTAGACACACACCAGGCGGCATCTCCCTACCCACCGCTGGCCCCTGCCGCCCTGCCCTCCTGCCTGTGTCTTTCTCCTCCGTGAAGGATCCCCGGAGAAGAGACAGGGTGGGAGGGGTGGAGGAGGATGGCCAGTCCAGCAGCCCAGGAGCACATTTTAAAGTCAGGCCCTGGGAGAGTCGGGGCCTAGATGCTGACTCGGCCTTTTCCCCCATGGAGCTTTTGACAGAGGGAGCTGGAAATGCCTGGGGAGAGGCCCCGTCAGGGAGGGTGCCTGGAGTGTCCCCTCTGCCTTCTCGTCACCCCCCCCCTCCTTGCCTTCCCTCAGGCTGCGTCTCAGGACTTGTAGCCCCCACAGCCTCAGAGGGGCCCCTTCCTAGTGGCATCGCATTGAACACCCCCCCCAAAGAAGCTTAGGTGTGGATGGGGAGGTGGCGGTGGGGAGATGGGTCCCCCACAGCCGCCGTGGAGTGACAGGAGGGAGAAGTGGTTACCAGTGCTGTCCCTGCACTTCATTGTTCCCTCTGCCTGGAATGCCCCTCCTCTAGGCCGCAGCCCTTCCTCAGGCCCCTGATGAATTTAGTAGTCCCGGGAACAGTTCACCTGGCATCAGGATTCTGACGGATCCAGGAAGTGCTTGGGGGACATGGATTGGGCTTGGCAGGCCAGTATGCTGGGGTGGAACTTACCCTGGTGGTGGGGGCGGGGGAGTGGCTTTCTGACCACCAGCAGGGAGCCCTGTGGGGTGAGAGTATGGGTACGGGGCACCACAGCGCCCCTTGGGGGCGGTGAGGCAGCAGATTAGCAGTGCCTTGTTGGTGCGTGATGGCAGAAGCCATCTCTTCTCCAGCTCCATAGAGTGCCCCACGCAGTGTGGCTGGAAGACCTCTTTGTTAATTGCAGGGTTGGTGTGTTGTTTTTTTTGTAGCGTTCACTGCTCAAGGCTGAACCAGATCCTAGGGGGTGGGGGGGGGGAGGGTAGAAGATACAGAAGAGTGTAAGACATCCTCAGAGCAAGTTTGGTTGGAGGCGGGAGGAACGGAGTGGGGCACAGGGTCCCAAGGCTGTCTGTGGGACCAGGCTTTGCAGCGGCAGGCAACTAGGAGACCCAGAAGGTGGGCTAGCTGTCTGGGAATGGTGCGGATGCTTGCTAGGCTGGGGTGAAGAGCTCCTGAGTCGGGCGGAGGAGAGACTTGAGTGAAAGGGGAAGCCGTGCCGTGGCTGGGAGGCCAAAATGGGGGAAACCACTTGCTGGCTGGGGGTGGGGAACCCCTTGGGGAACCCTAGAGGAACGGGGTGCAGATTGAAAAGAGGGTTGCTGGGGGTCCCCGGGATCAGGCAGCCAGATCGAAGAGCGAAGAGACCTTGGGAGGTCTTCCTGTGGGGACAGACCGATGTCCAGAGAACAGGGAGGGAGACGGTCCTTCTGAAAGGCGGGCAGGTATTGCTGCTACTGCCAGTCAGCCAGCCAAATAGCCTGCACTTCCGGCCCAGCTCCCGCTGAGTCACAGAGTTCAGAGCCTCTTATTACCCTCCAGCCCCCCAAACCCAATCTTCCCAGCTCCAACCCGCTTGCCTTCTGTGAGCTGCCAGGGCCGGGGTGGCGCCCGGCGGAGCCGTGGTTGGTGCTGGGGAGCCGGCCCTCCCCTCAGGCTCCCCTGGACGAGGTGAGGGCGCACGCAGGGGAGGAGGAAGCCCGGGTCTTCGTCCCCATCTGTTCACATTAGAGAAATCTTGCCTTTCTGATGCCTGCATGGTACGGTGATTTGGGCCGTTGAGATTCAGAAGTACCATGGAATTCTCAGAAGAGTATTCGTTTGGAGTCACCACTAATTTAAGCTCTGTTGCACCCTGCGGAGGGATGAGGTGATAACAGCGATGGCTACCATTATTCACGGCCCGGGAGCCGTGCCCAGTGCTTCATAGGCCACAGCTCCTGTACCTCACAGCTGGGGTGTGACTGGTAGTCAGCAGATGCGAGACGTTAAGTCATGTGCTCAAGAGCACACCGCCACACCACTAGGAGGTGGTAAAAGCAAGATTCGAACTCAGGTGTGGCTACAGAGCCTGAACGCTTCAGTACCAGACCGTGCTATGCTGCGTCTCTGAATTTTGTGGTATGTGTTAGGAAAGGCTGGAAAGTTCTGCTGGTTGGGTTTTTCCCCACTAGCTCTAAGCCCTCTAGAACATTCTCTCTATGTGTCTGTCCTCCTGAGAGGAACCCTAGGAAGACGGTAGATTGGGCAACCCTGTGTTTATACCCTGGCTGTGTCAGGGGGCTTGTGTTTGTCTCTCCCCCAGTCCCACTGGGCCCAAGACACAGGGACTGAGCCCTGCTCGGTGTCCTCAGGATATCTGAGATGCCCCCTCTGAGAAGGCCTCCATCAGCGAGTGACTGAAGGGCCCTGATGGAGGAGGAGCCAGCCCCCCCCTCCTCCCCGCCCCGCACCCCAGCTTCCCAAAGGTTAGGGATTCATAGGCTCATTCGTTTGGTCTTAGGCTCATGGGCGCACTGAGAGCAGGGACGACTGTGGCCTGTTCTTTTGAGCGCACCTCCACCTACCCCTCCGGTGGGGGTCCCTGGACTAGGAGGGCCCGGGCACTGCTGACAGGAAGTGTCCCTTCCTGTTTGGTCCTCCGTGAGATGGGAGGGGCCGCTTCCCATGACTGGATCCTATAAATCTGGGTGGGGTGGGCCGTGGCAGTGGTGACGCAGCTCTTGGACCTCACCCTGGGCACTGCAGATCCCCGGTGCTCCTCAGCTCCTCAGCGAGGGGTGGTGTCAGTAAACAGGCAGGCTGGGTGAAGGCCGCATAGTGGCATCTGTGACCCTGGGGACCTGCTGGCATCAGTCAACTCCAGCCACTTAGGGGACAGATCGGGTGGGCCCCCCAAGCTTCACACGTGGCCTGAGAGGCAACACCAGGGGTTACTTCCTTTCCTGCCCTTCCCCCTCCTCTCCCCTTGACTGTGCAGACCCCTCCCATCCTGTTTGGTGGGGGTGGGGGCTGGGGCATGCTCCTCTGCTTCACCTCAGCCCTGCCCTCCCCCACTTGGGTTCCTCTGACTGTGCATTCTGCCCCCACAACCCTGGCTGTGTTGCTAGATGATGGCTAGGAAGCCGTAGCTTCTTCCCAGGTCCCCCCGCCCCCACACCGTCCCCCGGTCCTTAGCACAGTCTGCTCCATCTCCCCTGAACCTTCCTCTGCCCCCGGATACCATTACCTTCTTCCTCTCTGGCTGCTGCCGCTCCTCCTTTCAAGACTCAGGATCGCAGGGGCGCCAGGGTGGCTTAGTCGGTTGAGCATCCAGCTTCGCTTCAGGTCATGCTCTCACAGTTCGTGGGTTCGAGCCCCGTGTCGGGCTCTGGGCTGACAGCTCCGAGCCTGGAGCCTGCTTCAGATTCTGTGTCTCCCTCTCTCTCTGCTCCTCCCCAACTCATGCTCTGTCTCTCTGTCTCTCAAAAATAAATAAACATTAAAAAAAAAAAAGACTCAGGATCCTGAGAAGGACACGGAGGAGTCTCAGTCATTGCCTCGGGCTCACCTGGGCTAAGGAGAGACAAGCATCCAGACCCTGCACACGGGGATAGACCCCAGCATGGTGTGTGTGGGGGGGCTCCCTGTATCTCTGTGGGTCACCTCTGGGATGACACAGGGACATGTTTTTGTCCCGAGCTGCCTACAGGTACAAACAGGAAGCCAGATTCCCATCTGTCCTGGCATCCTCAGAGAGTACTTGGAAGGGGAAGCCCATTTAGTGTACCGCCCCTCCTCCCAGTGTAGACTGAGGCAGAAGCAAGGTGTGGCCCACCTCCCCTCCGTCCTCTGGAAGTGTAAATCAGGAGTGAGGGAATGCGCTCACCAGCGGTGTGAGTTTCTTCATTTGTAAAATGGGAACAATACAACAATACCCCCTCCTTAGGGGATCGTATTACCCAGAAATGAGACGATGCGTGCCTGGTGCGGAGTCATTTCTTAGCAAACAGTATTAAAGTATTGCTGTTTTTATTATTATTAGGAAGGGAGAACATGAATATCAAGGGACTTAAATGTGAAAAAACATAGTCCTCAACATACGAGATCCTAACTATAGCACTTTTTTCTTGACATCAGAGCAGGTCTAGGGACGCCCGGGGGGCCCAGTCGGTTAAGTGTCGTACTTCAGCTCAGGTCATGATCTCATGGTTTGCGGGTTCAAGCCCTTTGTTGGGCTCTGTGCTGACAGCTCAGAGCCTGGAGCCTGCTTCGGATTTTGTCTCCCTCTCTCTCTGCCTCTCCCCTGCTCACGCTCCATTCTTTCTGTCTCTCAAAAATGAACAAATGTTAAAAAAAAAAAAAAAAAGAAAGAAATCAAAGCAGGTCGAAACCCATCACATCCCGGTGACACTTTGCTAACTACTCTAAGTGCCTAAAAGTAACCATACTTTTTCTGAACATCGATTTAAATCCTAAAGGAAAAAAAAAATCCTATCCTCAATTGTTCTTGCTCCTAAAACCCTTCAACTCCCCACCTTCCCTCTTCACTCCCCTTCTTCATGAAGCTTCTCCAGCTGACCGGCACGTAGGCACTGAGGAGTGTCGTAGACTCTGGACTTTCAGTGTGAAAACCCAGACAGTCCCCGGCAAACGGAGCTGCTGCCTGACCCCCGGCCGCTGTAGCGCGCTGCGTCTCGATGGTCACGGGCACTAGCTCCCGGATTACTAGTTTCGTGACCCTCCTCAGGCCTCACCTTGCAGCGTGGGGGTGCGGTTGACCTCAGTTTGGACGATGCATGCTCAGCGGAACACAGACCATACAGAAGGAAGACGTAAACAGTTGGGTCCTCCCTCCCCTCAGCCCACCGCTTACAGCAACCCCTGTCATGGGGGTCGTCTTCCGGGTTTTATGCATATGCGCACACATAAATACTTCTTTTACACAGTTGGGGCCTCATGTTATACTCTGTGATGCGGTAGAATAACTTTTATTTTATAATGTTCTTGCGAGTCTTTCCTTGACAGGCTACAGAGCCACACGCTTTTTTTTTTTAACTTTTTTTAAAAATTTTTTTAACATTTATTTAGTTTTGAGAGACATAGAGACAGAGTGTGAGCAGGGGAAGGGCAGAGAGAGAGAGGGAGACACAGAATCCAAAGCAGGCTCCAGGCTCTGAGCCGTCAGCACAGAGCCCGACGCGGGGCTCGAACTCAAGAACCATGAGATCATGACCTGAGCCGAAGTTGGCTGCCCAACCGACTGAGCCACCCAGGCGCTCCTTTAACTTTTTTTTAATGTTTATTTATTTGCGAGAGAGAGGGAGACACACACACACACACACACACACACACACACACACAGAGTGTGAGCAGGGGAGGGCCCAGAGAGAGAGGGAGACACAGAATCCGAAGCAGGCTGCAGGCTCTGAGCTGTCCGCACAGAGCCCAATGCGGGGCTCGAACCCACGAAATGCGAGATCATGACCTGAGCCAACCAGGCGCCCCTGCTGCCACACCTTTAATATAGTGCTCAGGACTCTGGTGTAAGGGGGTATAAAAAACTGCTTTCCTACGGGTGGACACTTTTTGAAAATCCTCTCCTCTGGCCTTTGTCGCTTGCTCAGTTTGCATCCGCGGTCTCTGCCTCTGTCTTCCCCTCCATCCTCCCTGCAGAGCCCAGCGGTGCTGCCACGTTTGTGCCTAAAAGGCAGATTTAATCCTCCACAGAACAAGGTCTGAACTTTCAGAATTGGGAGTTTGGGGGCCTGCCGAGTTCAGGTTCTACCCTTCTCTTCAACCCCTGGCGCAAGTCAGACTGACTGACTTGCTGTCGCACGGAGATGGCCCGGTTCCACCCCGCGCAGCCTCCGCACCTGCTTTTCTCCCTGCCGGATGGCCTGCTTTCCCAGGTCTGAGTCCCGGCTCATGCCTGAGCCCTCGAGTTGCCCTCAGCGGGAGGAAGCCTGCCTTTCTAGAGCTCCTCTCACGATTCATCGCTGCCACCTGCCTGGTGAAGCCACTCCCTTGGACGAGGGGGCATTTAGTAAGTCCTTACGAAACAAAACAAAAGAGGAAAGAAAGAAAGAGCGGACCAGTGTTCCAAAGAACCTCCCTCACCACCGGTTTTATTGAGGTGTAATTGACCTGTAACATTGTAATAGTTTTAAGGTGTTTGGCATGATTTGACACCTGTGTATGTTGTGAAATGATTGCCCCGCTTAGTTCCGTTAGCATCCATCGCCTCACGTGACTACAAAAGTTTATTTTTCTTATAATGAGAATTTTTCTTTGTAATAGAAAGGCAATAAGGAGAGGTATCCTTCCAGAATTTTAGATGACGTCACGATCATGAAAAACACATGGCACGGAAGTAAACAGAAAAAAGTACAGTGGACTGGACTAAATTCCAGAAGTAGACTTCAACTCGTTATAAGAATGTATGGGAAGAAACACCAGAACCAACACACTAATGGGGAAAAGAATCTTTACTTCTAAATGTTATTGGACAACTGGATTAAAATTAAAGTTTTAATTTCAATCCGATAGCTGATCACACTTGAGGAAATTCATAGGGCCCGTTGTCACATGGAAAGTGAAAAGATCACTAGAAATTAAAGAAAGTTAATTTAAAGTAATTAAACTAGCAAAAACAGAACACCTAATCTTGGCAGAGCTATGAAGAAACCAGTCCGTATGACTAGGGCACTATAAATTGGTTTGATTTTTCAGGATTTGGTCTTTCAGACAATATGTAAGAAACTAGTTATGTAAGACTTCATATCCTTTGACCTCATAATTCCACTTGGGGGAATTTATAAGGCATTAATCCCAAAGAAAAAAAATGCTGGTAGTAGTGCTATTTATAGTAGCAAAACAAGCTAGAAACCTTTTATTTATTTTTTTAACGTTTTATTTATTTTTGAGACAGAGAGAGACAGAGCATGAGTGCTGAGGGGCCGAGAGAGAGGGAGACACAGAATCCGAAGCAGGCTCCAGGCTCTGAGCTCTCAGCACAGAGCCCGACGCGGGGCTCGAACTCAACGACCGCAAGATCACGACCTGAGCCGAAGTCGGACGCTCAACCGACTGAGCCACCCAGGCGCCCCTAGAAACCTTTTAGATGCCAGATGATAAGATCATGGCTAAGCAAACTCCGATGTCTTAACACAATGGACAGTTCATGTAGCTCTAATGACAAATATACAGCTAATGTCAGTGCATGCCAGTATGTCCAAGAAGTCAAGTTCTCAGACCGCAAGGCAATCTTACAAAATAATATGCACGCTTGAGTAACAAGTGGAGATGCATGCCTTATCAGGGGCCTTCGGTTTTCGTTTACTCGCTGAACTGTTTTGGTTTTGTTTTCCTGAGTGCTGACAGTGTGCGAGGCACAGCTTAGGATTTGGTGCTGAGGACACCATGGTGAACAAACTGGACCTGGTGCCTGTCTTCCCAGAGCGTGTTTGTGAACGTCCCTTAAAATGTAGAGCGACATAAATAGAGTCACATGTTCACTGATTCCATTTTAGGTGCAGTTTTTAAGTTCATTAAAAAAAAGATTGGGAGGACCCGCTGGGGTGGCTCAGTCAGTTAAGTGTCCGACTGGATTTTGGCTCAGGTCATGATCTCACGGTTTGTGGGTTCGAGTCCCGCGTCAGGCTCCGCACTGACAGCTTGGAGCCTGCTTGGGATTCTCTCTCTCCCTCTTTCTCTGCCCCTCCCCCATGTGCTCTCTCTTTCTCTCTCTCTCAAAATAAATAAGTAAATAATAATAATAAAAAAAGATGGGAGCCATAGACGTCTCTGAAATCTCAGACAGGTTCCCACCCCCATGCCTTGAGTGAGACCAGCCTGTTCAAGTAGGAATTCAACTGGAAACAGCCCGGTGATCAGTCTTGGTCCCCAAGAAAGGATGTTCTGGTATAGCCCCAGGGATGCTTAACCTCATTTCTGAAGCATCTGAGGGTATAAGAGCAATGCTGGTTCAGAAAAGCCTAGAAGCACTGTTTATCATAGCCAAAACAAAACAAAAAAATGTACATTAAAGGAAATATGGATAAATTACAGAGTACAGACCCACGATGAAATATAATGCCGCAAGGATAGTAGCGTACCTCAGCTGCTTGCATCATCATGGGTGAATCTTGGAGACAGACTATCGAGTGGGATAAAAATCCAAGGGTGCTACTGTGGGGTGCTCTTTCTCAAACCGTTGGAAAAGCTGAAAAAACAATGAGCACCCATGTACTCTTTACCTAGAAGCACCAACTGTTAACATTTAGTCACATTTGCTTTATTTCACTGTGTGTGCGTGTGTGGGCGTGTCTGTCTGTCTGGTGAAGTTATGAGGCAGTCGTAGGTGTGAGATTTCACACCTAAATACTTCTCCATCTATTAACTAAACACATAGACCTTATCCTTTATGACTATAATACCATAATCACGTTCAAGAAATATACAACTTTTTTTTTTTTTTTTTTTTTTTTTTGGTATGCAGTCCATATTTGGACTTCTCTAGTTGTCCCAAGAATACCCTTTACAGCTGGGGTTTTTTTTTAAGTCCAGGATCCAATTCAGTGTCCTGTCTCTTCAATCTCTTTTATTCTAGAATAGTTGCTTGGTCTTTTTGTCTTATAAGCACTGCTTTTTTTTTTTTTTTTATGATTTCAGGCCAGTTGTTTTGTAGAATGTCCACAGTCTGTGTTTGGTTGAAGTTCACTCACTATACATTCATGTTAAACATTTTTGGAAGGAAAACTACGTGGGAGACATTGTATCCTTTCCATTGTATCACATTAAATACGTTTGTTCCCTAATGCGGAATGCTAACTTCGGTCGCTTGGTTCAGGTTGTTTACCAGACTCCTCCAGTAAAAAAAATCACCTTTTCCCCTTTGTATTTAGTAGATAATCCAAGGAATTTCACCTAAAACAAGGAAAGGAGCAACTCAAAAGGAACAACTAAATAGCAAAGTTGTTCAGAGCAGCACGATTCGTCATAGCTGCAAACTGAAATCCAGCCCCAACTAAGAACTACCCGAATGGCCATCAACAGTAGAAGGGATACATTATGGTAGTTCCGCACAAGTGCACGGTATAGAGCAATGGGGAGGAACAGTCCACAACTCCATGCAACAGTGTGGTGAAGTTCACAAACACTGCAAGATGCAAGGGAGCTCGTGATCCCACCAGTATAAAATACAAGCAAGAGGCAAAATTAATCTATGCTGTTTGAAATCAGGAGAGTGGTTACTATTAGGGAGATTAGTTGTGACCAGAAAGAGTCTTAAATAAAATTTAAAAAGAACAACAAACAGGGAAGAGAGATATTATGTATTTGGCAAGAAGCTGATAGAGGCCAATAAGGAAAAACACAGGAATCTCCAGTACGTTTTTTTTTAAGTTTATTTATTTATTTATTTATTTATTTTGGTGGGGGGGAAGAGGCAGAGGGAAAGAGAGAGAGAGAGAATCCCAAGTTGGCTCCATGCTCTGTGAAGAGCCCAACGCAGGGCTCAATCTCACGAATGGTGAGATCATGACCTGAGCAGAAATCAAAAGTCTGGCACTTAACTGACTGAGCCACCCAGGTGCCCCTCCCCAGTAGTTTTAAGGCATCTAAAATCAGAACAGATAAGACAGCAAAGGCTGTGAACAGAGTTTGCAAAGATGATGGTTAGCAATGTCTAATAGGCCTATGGAAAATGTTTAAAATTACTAGCAATCAAACAAACAAGGTGCCAGTTTCACCCCAGACAATAGTGCCAACAAAGATTGATGTAACAATATGTTCAACATAAAACATTATGTATAATTATGAAAATCACTTTATAAGTTGAAGACTATTAATAGTGAATAAATAAATTGTGGGTTCTCTCCCTGGCCCCTTCTAGATACACTTGACGGCTAAGTGCGAGGTGGAAAGGGGCAGGGGGAAGAGCCTCGAGGCGGGTACCTTATATCCGCACCGCGACCCTGCGCTCGCCCGTACAGTATACAGTACCTCATGGAATAGCATAGTCATTAAAATGGTTTTTACGAAAGTTTTTGGAGACCGAAAAATCCTTTTGCTGAAATGTTAAGATTCAGAAATGTCTGTATAGGTGTATGATGTGCCCGCATGTACAATGTATCCATATATACACTGTACACATTATATATGCATATCATACGCACATACACGAGTATATAGCGTATTTTGAGAGTATAGATAAAATTGGCAGAAAAGTCATTCTAAAAATAAATTATAGGTCATATTCTACCGTACTACACCATATTGTGTTACATATTATCCAACAGGGGTGATTATAGATAAGGCCTTTTCTTGTTTGAACGCGTCTGCATTTTTGGCAATTGGGAGGCAGGGGGCAACTTGCTCCTGGTCCAACCACGTGACGCCAGCAGCCCGCCCCTGGCTCCTCCCCCTGGGCCGAGCCCGCAGCACGTGACTCCGGAGCCAATCAGAGGTGCACTGGGTGGGCGGGCCTTTCCCTGGCGCCCGGGACGCCAAGGGATCCGTCCTGGGCTGCGGTTCCGCCCGGCGACAGTGGCCTGGCCCCGGGAGGCGGGAGGGATGCGTGGGAGCGGGGTGGGCGGCCCTGGGGACTGAGACCGTGGCCGGCCTAGACTTCGGCTACAGTTTTCCCCGCCTGTTCCCCGCCCGCCCCTCCCGCCGTAGTTTTAATCCGCCTCGGGGCGGGTTCCCCGGGCGAGCGCAGGGTCGCGGTACGGCTGTAGGAACCCGCCTCAACGCTCTTCCCCTTAGCAGCCCTCCAAACGCGAGGCTGCCCCTCTCCACCTCGCACTTAGCCGTCGAGTGTATCTAGAAGGGGCCGGGGACAGAACCCACAACGCTGAAGTGCAAGTTCGCGCTTAGATAACAGCAGGACACAGAATTCTCTAGGCACTCAATAGCAATACGGGTGTCCCATACCGGAGAGCACACCGCAAGGGCGCCAGTCAGTTAATGGGACAGGCTTTTGGAAGGCTTTGTGCTTTTTAAAATTTTATGACGTTTATGACTTTGTCCAACAAATGGGAAATAGAGACTACACGAATATTTACTGAGCACCTAAAGTCGGCCAGAGTCAGTCAGGCAATTCCATGTATACTGGATTGTAAATCTCCTATTCCTCCATTTCACAGATGAGGAAATTGAGCCAGGAAAACTTAAGTCAGGATTACATAACTGGTGAGTAGCAGAGCCAAGGATGCCATGGGGGCTTGTTTGGTTCCCTCCATGGTCGTCTTTTATTTTACAAATAAATATTGGTTAAAATATAATGAACATTAGTGAACCCACCACCTAATCCAAGACCGAGGAGGACGTTCCAGTACTTCTGTCTAGCTATGTGCTTCTCATCTGTCTTCCTCCTCATTTCCCCCAACCCAGCTCTGCCCTAAAGTTTGTGTTTATCAATCCCTTGTTTTTAAAATTTTTTAAAAATGTTTATTTATTTTTGAGAGAGAGAGACTGAGCATGAGTGGGGAGGGGCAGAGGGAGAGGGAGACACAGAATCCGAAGCAGGCTCCAGGCCCGGAACTGTTAGCACAGAGCCCGTCACCCGGCTGGAACTCACCAGCTGTGAGATCATGACCTGAGCTGAAGTCAGACACTCAACTGACTGAGCCACCCAGGCGCCCCTTGTTTTTAAAATTTTTAATTCTTGAAGTATAATGGAAACACAGGAGAGTGAACATATAAATGTTCAGCTCAGTGAGTTTTCACAAGCTGAGCACACCTATGAAGCCGTGAAGCCAGTGCTCAGGTTCAGCAAAGAAGAACATTTTGGCCTAGTTAGACATGGACGTTCTTTCTTTGTGAACTGTGTTCATATCCTCGATCATCTTCTCTCTTCAGATCTTAGCAGCTTAAAATTATCCAGGTCTCTGTATTTTTCTCATTGACTTACATGAGCTTCTTGCTATATCTGTTACAAGTATCTTCCAGTTTGTTGTTCAGTTAAATTTTTTATTTGGGCGGCACCTGGCTGGCTCAGCGGGCAGAGCCTGTGACTCTTGATCTGGGGTGGAGAGTTCGAGCCCGTTTTGATGTAGAGATTACTTTAAAAAACACATTTTGGGGTGCCTGGGTGGCTTCGTCAGTTGAGTGTCCGACTCAGTTTCGGCTCGTGTCATGATCCGGGGGGTCAAGGGATCAAGCCCTGCATGGGGCTCTGCGCTGAGCGTGGAGCCTGCTTGCTTACGATTCTCTCTCTCTCTCTCTCTCTCTCTCTCTCCCTCCCTCTGCCCCCTCCCCCACTCATGCTTTCTCTGTCTCTTTAATAAAAAAAGAATACATTTTCACGATTATAAAAAATTGCACTTACTTACAGCATACAATTCAAATAATAGGAAAAAGTTACCAAAAAGAAATTTTACTGGAAATCTCGTCACTAGGAAACAACCGCTGTTAACGTTTTGGAGAATATCCTTCCAAACTGCCTCTCTTCTCTCTCCCTCTTCCTTTATGAAACTTGACATAAATGTTTTCACATTGTTTTGTCGTTCTTTCAAGCGCCAGGACGTCATCCATGTATTTCTACCCAACGCCTTCTGTTGGTTGGGTGCGTTCCATTGTATGGTTGTACCATAACGTATCCCTTGTCGGACATTTGGGTCATTTCTCATTTCGCTGTTGTGGACAGCTCTGGATGTATCTTAGTGCATGGGAGCTACAAAATGATGGGGAGCTGACTCAGGGTGGGGAGGTGGCTTGATTGGCATCCGTTTAATGCCTCGGGACTCACCCAGCTTCTTTGTCGTTACGGGTCTCTACTCCTTGGCACAAGGACTGGGCGTTTGGTCTCCCCCATCTGTAGACTCTCCCGGGGAGCATCTCTTCTGGTTTTTTAATTTTTATTTTTATTTTTTTAATGTTTATTTATTTTTGAGACCGAGAGAGACAGAGCATGAGTGGGGGAGGGGCAGAGAGAGAGGGAGACACAGAATGTGAAGCAGGCTCCAGGCTCTGAGCTGTCAGCACAGAGCCCGATGCGGGGCTCGAACTCACAGACCACGAGATCGTGACCTGAGCCGAAGTCGGACGCCCAACCGACTGAGCCACTCAGGCATCCCTCTGTTTTTTTTCTTTAATCTCCCTTTCCAGATGGGCCGAGTTTAGTGTAGAACTCTGCACATATAGGTTGAGGTTAAGTTTGAAACAAAGGACAAACCACACACATACACATATTCTCTGTCTTTTTAAAATTAGCAAAGATGTTCACTGTAGAAAATGCAAAGAAGGGAAAAACACCCCACCAGCTATGTCATAAGTCAGTGATAACCCCTGTTGACGCTCAGGTGTATACAGTGGTTCTAAACCTCTGGGGTGCCTGGGAATCTTGTTTACAATTCAGGTATTCCTTTACTCTGCGATTCCAATTCAGTAGGTCTGTTGCGGGGCCTGGGCACCTGCATTGCTCCCCAGGCAATGTAGACACTTGTTTAAGAACAAGAAAGCACAAATGTTCTTCCAGATTTGACTTGATTTAAAAGTTGGGCAACCAACTTCAGCTCAGGTCATGATCTCACACTTCGTGGGTTCGAGCCCCACATCGGGCTCTATGCTGACAGCTCAGAGCCTGGAGCCTGCTTCGGATTCTGTATCTCCCTGTCTCTCTGCTCCTCCCCTACTCTGCTCTGTCTCTCTCTCAAAAATAATAAGCATAAAAAATTTTTAAAGAAAACAGAATGAGATCATATTATACATTCTTTTTTTTTTTTTTTAAAGCATTTATTTATTTAAGTAATCTCTACACTCAACATGGGGCTTGAATTCATGACCCTGAGATCGAGAGTCGCATGCTCGAGTGACTGAGCCAGCCAGGTGCCCTGCATTTGTGCTTTTGAAGTCTTTCGATATATGTTGTCAAATTCTCCTCCAGGAAAGTCCCCCTCCTACTACCAGGTAGGTTGCCGCTACTACCTCGAGCTCAGGTTTTGCTGGGCAGGTTGGTGAGGCCTTTCTGTCCGTGGTCTCAACCGGTACTGCCAGCTCCCTGGTGGGTAGCACCCAGCATGGCTCCTGGCACATGCTGACCCTTTCGCCACTGAACAGACGACGACACTGAGGGATGAAGAGGTCAAATGACCAGTTTGCGAGCAGGGATTCAAACCCAGCCTTGTGTCCAGAGCCTGAGAGCTCTCACCATGCCAAGATTTTATTTTTTTATTTATTTATTTTTTAAATACATCTTGTTTTCTTTTCTTTTCTTTTTTTTTTTTTTGTTTTAGAGAAAGAGAGTGTGCACGTGAGCAGGGAAGGGGGCAGAAGCGGGGGAGAGAGAGAGAGAGAGAGAGTGAGAGAGAATCTCAACAAGCAGGTGCCACAGTCCTTGAGGACCTGGACTTGGGGCTTGAGCCCGTGACCCTGGGATCACGACCTGAGCCTAAATCAAGAGGCGGCCACTCAGCCAGCCGAGTCACCCAGGAGCCCCACCACACCATGTGATGGTTGTGGGAGGAGTACTTCTTTTATATGGTTCTAAAAAAATATATGAAAGAAATGAGGAAGAGGGATTGAAAGGCTGGAGAAAGAGAAGTAATTTGAGGGGACCGGCACAGACACTCCTTTGCAGGTCAAGTCTGGTGTGTTACTGTGGGTCTGGATGATGTCGCAATGGTGGTGGCCGTAGTGCGGTGTCGTGTGTGAGACCCTCTGTTTCTGTCCAGGGCAAAGCAAGTTAAATTCACAAACATTGAACCCTGAGGTGGGATCCGTGAGAAAGACAGAAATATTTGTTGTTGTTGTTTTTTTTCAAAGATCTTAAGATCCCCTGTGTCTCCCTTCCCTTGGTTTTACTTGCTCTAGAAACATTGTAACAATATAATTGAAAGTTGTGTGTAATCCCAACCTCCTGGCACAACAAATAATTTCGTGTTTTTAACTTCTCCCCTTCTATTCATTGGCCATTCATAGATCTGTTTTTAAGAGGGTATAATTTAAAGGATGTTAAGCCCTTGGCCGTAGGACACAGGGCAGCTTGCCCTCTGCCTCCCCGGTCCTGTTCACTTCAGCAAGCACGTAGGGAGCACCTGCTGTATGTCGTGCACTCGGGAGGCATGTGGATGAGCCACAGCGCTTGTTCTCAAGGAGCCGGTTAAGCGGGGAAAGAGACCCTAAAAGGATCGTGTCAGTGTTCCGTGGACCTCTCCCTGTCGGTCTCCCCAGGAGTCCGCGAAGAGGCAGGGAGGATGATGTTTTATAACTCAGTTTGCAGGCAAGAAGACCGGGTCCCCTAACGCCATTTACGTTGTAATGGCAGGATCAGAACCTGGACTCCCAGGCCAGATCTGAGATTTCCTTTCCAGCTCTCCTTCTTGTAGGGAAGGGGTCCCGCAGCCGCGTGACTGCTTGAGCCCCAGGGAGGGTCCCCTGCAGACTCTGCCCACCTCCTGTCCCGGCATCTGCCAGGTCAAGTGGCGTGGGCGCTCCCCCACCTCCTGCCACACTCTCCCTTCCAGCTGCGTCTTTTGTGGCCTCGTTTTCCCTTTACAACTGCCCTTGGAGCTTATTTCTGCGGAACCGGGATGTGGCAGGGAGCAGAGGACACCCCAAGCTGCCCTGACTCTCCCAGAGATCCCCCCGCCTCGCCCCGACACACTCGGCACACTCGGCACACTCGGTGCGGTCTCTTGCATCTGCATCTCGCTTCCAGGCCCACCTGGGGAGGGGTCTGAAAGTTCAGAGGCCCAGAAACAAATGGTGGTTGCCAGGGCGCCCATGGGAACTGGGGGGGAGGATTCCGCATCTGGACTGTGAATTTATTTTTCTTTTAATTCTGTCGAAGACCAGCTTCAACACTCTAGTCCTTGGCCTTATTTCCTCTTATCGTTTCCTCTCATCCAGATAGCAGCATCTGCTGAGCCTGGTTCCCAGGCCCTCGGCTGCAAAACAAAGAGATTCTTGAGCTCACAGCCCCAGTCAGGGCAGAGGCTCTTGCTTAAATATCAAAAAATAGTAAATGGCCTTCCCCTTACGGAGTTCTTCTCAGGTACAGAGCATCTTCAAGCGTTTTCTTGCATAATCCTCCCAGAAACCCAGGAGACGAGCCTCACTAGTGTCGTTCGAAAAGCAAGGCTTGCAGAATTGAGGCAGCCAGCCCCAGGGCCCACGCAGGGATTTGAACCTGGGTGGGTGCAGATCCCAGAGCTCCTCTCCCAGCCCCTCCCACCGCCGTGCCTCCCGGAGAAGGTGTGGGCAAGGTCCTATCGGCCTGTCATGCCAGAAGTCTTCGGCGTATCGTTTTAGGGAGATCCCAAAGGTTCCCAAGCCAAAAAGACTCTAAATTCAGTTAACTTTGAAGAGTGCCACGCTTTGCTTTCAGAACCAAGCAAGTCATCCTTGGAGGTTGCCACGTCAGAAGGTCAGGAAATTACCAGAGAGCAGAGCCAAAGCTCATTATGAAACGTGTCGTGATTGCTCAGAATCTTCTTGTGCTGCGTTTCAGAAGCATGTCACGGAAGGGACACAGCATGTCACGGGAAATTGTGCTGGCAATGGAACCTCACTTAGAGGACCCTCCCCCTTTTTTATTTTCAGTTTACTTATTTTGAGAGAGAGAGAAAGTGCAAGTTGGGGAGGGGCAGAGAGAGGGAGAGAGAGTATCCCAAGGAGGCTCTGCACTAACAGTAGTGCAGAGCCTGACACGGAGCTCGAACCCATGAACGGCCAGATCATGACTAGCCAAAGTCAGAAGCTTAACTGACTAAGCCACCCAGGCGTCCCCTCTGGTCATTCTTAGTAGAGGATAGTGAAGACCTTTCTCCTCCCTGATACAAACAGTCGTGCAAGCGCTATAATATGTGGCCACTCTCATCTTACCTCGGTGTTGGGATGGGGCCTGGGGGTTTGCAAAAGGGTTGGGTGGAGACTCTGGCAAGCTAGTGAGCCCCCTCCCAGGTGGGCAGCTCCACCCATGAATGGGGACTGGCTGCCTGTGGACACCCTGGCCTCCCGGTGTTTCCAAGGGAAACTGGAAATCCAGCTTTCTATGTAAAATCTCTCTGTCTCTCTCTAAGTAGGCTCCATGCCCAACATGGGGCTTGAACTCACAACCCTGAGATCAAAAGTTGAGTGCTCTACTGAGCCAGCCAGGGGCCCCTCTGTGAAATCTCTTGAGTTTTAAATATTGCCTCACTTTTCTTTCACACTGTGATGACCAAATGTAACCCACCTGTGGGTTCTCAATTTAAAGCACCCGGAATAAGTTGTTCAGTGCTCAGCTCTGCAACCTGTCCTCTTGGACCCCCATGTGAGCTCTGCCCCTTATCAACTGTGTCATCAAGCTGTCTTAATCTCTCATTTAGAACCTCGTGTTCCTCATCTGTCAGGTGGAGATGGTAATTTTACCTACTTCTGATGGCGGCTATGAGAATTAACGAGAAAGGGCTTGAAGCTTGGCACCTGGTACCTAGCAAGCCCGCAGTAAACATTAACTTTTATATTCCAGTACTTTTACATATCATTATTTGTGTCTCTTTTCATAAGTGCAGGGTGACCTTAAGTCCTAGTTTGCCTGGGACAGTCCTGGTTCAATCTTGTTGTACTGGTGTAATTATTACGAACTCCCTTTTTTATTCTCAATATTAGACAATAAGTTACATGGTCAACCTATTTATAAGCAAATACTGGCATCGCGCCAGTTAGGACTTTAACAAGTTTTAGTTCAAATGAAAGGATCATGGTTCCAGTTGCATGAAGATCCTTGGAAAAGTCACTTAAGCTTTCCATGTTTCTGTTTCCACATTCTTGTCAAAGGTTCAGAAAAAAGCAGAATGAATCACTGAAGTATAATTAGTAGAAGTTTCTTGTGCACACACACCAAAGATCGCAAACCAGGAGGACTCAAACCAAAACATGGAATGAGACTCAGAGGTATATTGTTATAAAGCAGCTTAGATAGCGTGGAGGCAGGGATTTTTTATACTCCACAGTGATTAGTTATATTAGAGTTTTCTTTTTATTTTTTTTAAGTTTATTTATTTATTTTTGAGAGAGACACAGAAAGCGAGTTGGGGAGGAACAGAGAGAAAAGGAGAGAGAGAATCCCAAACAGGCTCCACACTGTCAGCATGGAGCCCGATGCAGGTCTCGAACTCAGGAACCGAACTCTCACCAACCGTGAGATCATGACCTGAGCTGAAAGCAAGAGTCAGACACTTAACCGACTGAGCCACACCCCTAATATCAGAATTTTCTTAAATGAAAGGGAAATGGTTCCTGGTTACCTCACATCAATTTTGGGGGATCCATTTAAGTTTTGCTTATGAATTTCAGAGGCATACCTTAAGTATTGACTCAATTCAGGTTAGCTTTGCTTGTGTTGCAAAATAAGCTAAATTAAGCCTTGCTTGGATGACTAAACTGGTTTGTCTGCTCAGGGAATTTTCAAGTCTGGCCTCCCTAGGTGTTTGATTCTACTATTCTAAAGGAATGACAAGATGAATTCTAATGAATGCAGTCCGCATTCATTTTGTCATTTGACAAACATCTATTGTGAGTCCAGACTCTGCCCGGCAAATACCCAGGATGTGGAAGGGCCAGAGATAGAGGCCAACAAGGACCTCCTGGGCAGTGGGGTGGGATTCCCTACCAGGTTTTTCAAAGGTTATTTGGAAGACTTATCTAGAAATTGTTCACAAAATGTTCCTAGTGAATCAAATGTTTATATTTGAAACCTCAATTTCTAGCAAACAAACCATTACATTCAGTATAATTCTCTAGGCATTTCTACTTTGTGAGTTGAGTATCTAAGTTTAAAAAATTATTTCAGTGTGGAAAACTGGAAAATACAGAAAGGCCCAAAGGAAATTCTTTCTTCTGTTGACTCTGCAGTGAGCAAGGGGGCACCTAATGTTTTAGCTTTAGGTTACTCCCCGCCCCCCACCCCCACGTTCCTCTCTAGCCACTTGTCAAAACTAAAATTTAAAAAGTTGCTCTCCCCAATTTTGCCTGAGTGTTTCCTAATAAATTAATTCTCTCTCCATCCATCCATCCATCCATCCATCCATCCATCCATCCATCCATCCACCAGGTATGGAATATCCAACCTGGCGCTGTGCCTGGGGCCCCAGATGGCTCTCCTGTCAGAGATTTTATGAAATTATCTGTTCGCGACTTCCTCCCGCAGATAAATCAAACAAGTGTGGCTCAGCACAGGTCGGTCGGGGCCTGCTTTCGTGAGTCGGTGGGCATTGCTGGGCAGGTGACTTCCGCGACTCGCGGGCTCTGCCCGCCTCCGGTCCTGAATCTGGCCCTTCGCAGGCAGGTCAGTGGGGTTGGACGGTGCCGGCCCAGAAAGCCACTTCCTGCCGCGACCGGAGCGGGCCGTCGTTGTGAAAGCGGCCCCCTGGGGGAAGGAAGTGGCTTTGGACTGTTTATTTTGGCTGCGGGCTGGCAGACGGCGCCGGGGGCCGCGCAGACCCCGCAGACCCCGCGTTCGCAGAGGCGGGCGGGGGAGCCGGCGGACCTCGCGGCCGCGGGTAGGGGGAGGCCCCGCGCCGAAACGCTGGGGGGCGCGCTGCCTAGAGGGGGCGCCGGGAAGGGGGCGCGCGGCCGAGGCGGGGAGCGCGCGGCCGAGAGGGGGGCGCGCGGCCGAGGCGGGGAGCGCGCGGCCGAGAGGGGGGCGCGCGGCCGAGGAGGGGAGCGCGCGGCCGAGGGGGGAGCGCGCGGCCGAGGCGGGGGGAGCGCGCGGCCGAGGAGGGGGGGCGCAGCGGCCGCGAGGACCCGGGACTCCGAGGGCCGGCGGCTCCCAGCCCCCAGGTCCTGGGGCGAGGTGAGGAAGGAAGGGGTCGAGGCGTGCCCGCCCCTGGGATGCCCCGTGAGGAGGCGAGCTGGGGAACCGGCACAGAGGACGTGACTGGGAGCCGACGGTCCGACCCGAGCTTAGAGGCGTGATCGCTTCTGTAGGGGCCCGGCGGCACCCGGGTTTCATCCTGCCTGATGGGGCCCGGGAAAGGACAGGCCGCAAAGATTGTGATGCTTTCTTTAGTTTGAGGAGACAAAAGCCGGCAGAGGGTGAGATCAAGCAGCATTAAATCGTCAGGGGGGAGGCCAGGGCCCAGAGTGTATTTGTGTTCCCAGAGAGCCCCGGGCGTGGGGGACGAGGGGCAGCCCTAGTCAGCCGACCCCGCCTGGGGAACCCGGGGGACCGGCAGAGTTGCAGGGAGGGTGAAAATTGCCTTTCCGAATTTATGAATAATACAGGTCCCTCCCATCCGCTCCACGCACCCCCTCTCTTGCGTTTATTAGGTGGACGTCGTAACTCCCGCCCCTGGAGTCGGCTTTAACGTCTTCCTAGAACGGAGCAGGTCTCATTTGCACCACATACATTTTAAAGAGGGAGAAGAGCATCTCTAGAAATGAATGATAGAGGAAGCTCACCATGGCTGGAGGGAGAGAGAGAGACACTACACACGCGGGTGACAGCAGCAGATGGGGGCTGTGTGTGCCGAGTTTGGTCACATGCACTTCAAGCAATGGAGAGCAGGCAGTTTGGCCCGGCTGGAATGCAGGGGTGGTTGGGAGGAGGGAGGAGAGTGTGAAAAGCCTGGAGGGTGGAGGGTAGATGGAAGCCCACAATCGCCCGGGATTTGGGTGGGGATGTTGCACAGTTGGACAGGGCATTGGGCCCCTGTCCTGCCCTTCTATGGAAGGAATGCCCACCTCCCCCATCCAGGTCCCGTGTGCGCATAGACATGGACACAGCCTCTAGAAGAAGGTAGGGCAGGGTGGGGTGCTGGGTCCCCAGGGGTAGCTTTTCAACAGGGCGGGGCTGGCAGCTTCTGCTGACTCAGGGACGTTTCCAGGCCTGGCCTCCCCGCCAAACGGCTTATTGAAAACAGCTGCTCCTCTTGGCTGGTGACCCTGCGGCCCCTGGCTCTCCCTGGGATGACCCTTTGCCTCTGCGTGGCCTGAGGAGGCCTGAGGAGGGGGGCCAACTACAGAGAGACTCAGTGGTTAGAGGTCACCCTGCCATGCCCTTGGGGACCAAATCTGGTCAGCCCCCAGGGCTCACCAGCTGGTCCCTGGGAGCTGAGCCAGGCTGGTCGCTGGGTCCCCAATCTTTGCTCTCGCCATCTCCCCACCTCAGAACACCTTCCTTTGCTCTTGTCTCTGCTGGTGCCTCTCAGGGTTTTGTTCGACATGCCTCTCATTCAGCAGATTGTGAGAGTCCGCCGAGTGCCAGGCGCTCCGCTAGAATGAACTTCCCCTCTGCTTCCTTCAGCACCGTGTCTTCCACTTGTAATGGAGAGCAGCCGTCTTATCCGAGGTCAGACCTCTGGCTGCCTTCGCCGCTGGGCCGAGTCCCGGGAAGCTGCTGGGACAGCTGAGAGCTTTACTCCTGAGAGACAGACAGTTCTGAGTCTTTGCACTCAGTCGCGGGACTGCGCCAAAGCATTGCGTGTACCTTACAGCAGCTGGGAAAGGAAGAGAGGCCACAGTGACGGTCAGCGGGGAGGGAGGAAATGGGGGCTACTCAGTGGAGGGCACCTAGCTTTAAAACGCAGTTGCTTCTGAGCACAGGTGTAAATGTCCGTCCAGGCTGATGACCTGGAGATGTCTGAGAAGGAAGGAAGCGTGGACTCCGCAGCAGAAAGATGCCTGTTATCTAGAAAATCCATGCTCTCCAACGCCTTCATCCCTAGCCACGCGGTATGAATTGGACCTGGGGGTTTTACACACTGGCTGATGTGTCGCTTGTAACTTTTTCACGGATTGCTTCGTGAGTTCTGCCTCTCTGGCTTCATTGCAAATGCCATGAGGCCAGAGGCTGTATCATCTAATTTCCCCGTGGTACCTAGTCATAAATGCTTGTCATCTGCATGAGTGACAAAGCCTCCGGGGCAGCAGGCAGAAGGGTGTTTAGGAGGGTGGGGTGGGGGTCTGGCCTCCAAGCCCCTCCTCTGACAAGCCCGAGAGCCTCGTTGCTGGTCTCAGGGTCAGAGGGGATCCCGGAATGAGGGCCCCCAGGGAGTAAGGAGGCTGGGAGAAAGGCTGTGGCTCCAAGACAGAGTGTTGTGTGTTTATCGGGATTCTTTTGGTTACAAGGACAGAAACCCAACGTAGACAAGCTCAGCACAAAAGGGGAATGTGGCTGCAAAGAGCCCGAGTGATTCACAGGCTGGAAGAGCCACAGGAACTCGGGCTGGGACTGGGTATTCAGCGCATGAAGACTTGTTGCCTCCCCTTCCGTTGCTCAGTGTCCCCGTTCTTGTCTGTAGCAGGAAGGTCTTTCCCTCGTGGTGGGAAACATGGCCATTGGCAGCCGCGGGTTAGCGATCTCAACAGGCGGAGACAATCACGTATTCCAGGGGAGGCCTCCGGTCAGCCCTGTTTGAGTTATGTGCCCAGCCACCATGCCGGGGGATGGACACTGTTACTGGCCAGGAGTGAGCCCTGTGCCCACTCACATAACCAGAGCACAGTGCAAGAGAATTATAAATAAGAAGAAGAAGGGATGGGAAGTTTGTTGGGCAGACAGAAACAAAGGCCGGAGACTGAGGGCAGTTCAGTGGGATTCAGGGATTCTGTTACCACCTCCATGTCTTCCGTGCAGAGCCCAGTGCCAGCCAAACCATACAGTGTCAGGGGCCAGATTATGTCTCTGTTGCTCGCCACTGTATTCTTGGAGCCTGGCACCATGCCTGGCACCTGTGAAGTTCTCAGTACGTATTCGTTGAATGGATGGTTGGATGGATGGATGGATGGATGGATGGATGGATGGATGGTTGGATGGATGGATGGATGGATGGATGGATGGATGGATGGCTGGATGGATGGTTGGATGGATGGATGGATGGATGGATGGATGGATGGATGGCTGGCTGGATGGATGGATGGATGGATGGATGGATGGTTGGATGGATGGATGGATGGATGGATGGATGGATGGATGGTTGGATGGATGGATGGATGGATGGATGGATGGATGGATGGTTGGATGGATGGATGGATGGATGGATGGATGGATGGATGGTATGGTTAGCATAGTTTCCTGCCTGGTTTCATTCATTTATTTATTCACTCACTGAGCAAGTCCACAAGGAGCCACAACTTGGCACACAGCACTGTGCCAGGTGTGGTGTGGTTGCAAACAAAATACAGGAGGTCGTCTTTGTCCTTGAGGGACGTACCACAACCCTCGTGAGGGGCATTTCTACTTCCTGTGCTGATGTCTGACGCTCCCCATGGCATGCGGAGTGAGGCTAAGGGATGGGCAAGACTGAGGGGGCCTTCCCAGGGTGGGGGCATCAGGCCTCTGCACCCTGAGCTTCCCTCTGCTGCCTCATGCGTGCTGGCTGAGCACAGGGCTGCAGAGAACACAGTCTGTGCTCAAAACACCTTTGTGTGCCCTACCCTCTCTCCCCTAGCATTTCCAGTTCGGCCACGGCTGCGCTTGCTCTCTTCCCGCATTGGGCCCTGGAGAAAGAGCCTCCTTTCTGCGAGGGCCCAGGCATAACCCCTTGGACTTCGGGTGGAAAGTGCTCTCTCAAGAACCGCCCCCCTCCGCAGCTTGGTCTCAGCTTGGCAAAGTCCCCGGGATCCACCTCCAAGAATCCCCCTCAGCTTCCCCTTTTCTTTGTAGCTCTCGTGCCTTCTACCCCTCTGCTCCCAAATTCCTTGTTCTTTTCTCATTTGCTGCCAAGGCAGTTCTTTGACTTGCATTTTTCACCGCTGCCTCCTCCAGACTCTCAGTGTCTTCAGAGAGTCTCCCGTCCCCCCGCAGAAGCGCAGCTCCCTCCTACGCCCCCGGACACCTGGCCTTTTTAAGGGCTTGTTTGCCTCCTGTCCTGCCATGTCCAAACCCACTGTTCTTCTCTAACCAGGACAGTGCTGTGTGTTTCCTCCTGGCCCCGGCATTGCCTGGGACATGCCCCACGCCGAGCAGGCGCGCCAAGAAGATATGTGGGTTTGAACCCTAGGACCTCATAGGAAGGAGGGGGCTTGCAGGCGTGGTTCATGTGACAGAGGAGGGACCTGAGACCTTGAACGGCACTGTGATTGGGCGTCCTAATCACTTCTCCTGTCTAGGTCTCAGTTTCCTCATCCGTCAAGTGAGGGGAAGGTGGCCCGATCCTGGGACTGCCTCCCCTGAGCTGACACAGACCCCTGGAGACCCTCATTTGCCATTTATGATGACTGCACAGCCTGGCCGGAACGCTGCAGCCCACATGTGGGTTTTCTGGTTGGGGAGGAGCGGAGGGTTCTATCCCCCTGGGCTGCTGTGGGCTCCTGTGATGTTTTGGGCCGCACTGCCCTGTCCCATCTCTGAGAAACATCTGCAAAAGCAAGCACTGTTTTCTCCCTTTTCCGGTCCCAGGCCCTTTCCCTACCCCCTGCCAGGGGCCACTTTCTGTTACTACTGACGTCCTCACTGGAGGGGACTTTTGGAGAATCAAACGCCCATAGGGGAGCGTCAGGCAGGCCTGGATCAAGTCATGGGCCAGGTTATGGTTCCAGAAGGTGTGGCTGGGAGGAAAGGAGCAAGCCGAGGGGAGGGGGCAGAGAGGACCCCCATCCTGGCTTTGTTGGCGAGTAGAGCGACCAGCATCCCTGCGTCCTCAGCCTTCTTACCATGGTGTTTCGAGCACTCGGCGACAGGAGCTGTGACAGCACTCTGTTTTAGGAAAATTAATTTGGCAGCTGGATCAAGGAAGAGAAAGACTGATTGGTCGTGATTCTTATCTAGGCAGAAGATTCATTTGCTCATTCATTCATGCATGCATGCATGCATGTGTCCTTCCAGTATTTATCAAGCACTACTGTGTGTCAGGCAGAGTTGTAGGGGCTTTGGATGCAGTGGTAGAAAAGACTGAGAAAGTCCTTGGGAACCAGAAGAGAGACATGTCAGTCCTTGGGAACACAAAATAGAAACATGTCAGATAATGAGTTCTGCTTCTGGAAATATCAGTGTAGTTGGTACAGTTTAACTCTCCGGTCAAGGGTACTAATAGACAAAGGATAAAATATGAAACACCGTGGTTTGAGAGCAATCAGAAACAGGCAGATGCTGGGGAGGGAAACAATCACCAAAAGAAAAGAAGCGGACGAAGTGAGAGGTTCATTTAAGCAGCGTCTCTCCCTGAGAGCACTGCCCCATTTGAAGACCTCAGACAGAAAGTGGCAGTTTTACTGGTCACCATTTGGGGCTACCAGAAGCTCCTAAACTGTGCGTGGGCAGGGCGAGGCATTAGGGAACCCACCAAGAAACAGCAGCTGAGAGGCAGAGGTTTCAGATCCTGCCTGGTGCTGAGGGACCAGAGTTTGGAATTCAAGTTCCACTAAGTTCGAGGGGCTCGGTAATTGCCTAAGGTTTTTCTTTGAAACTCCAGAAGGGTCTCACCTTATGATTAAACCCAAGGTTAACAGCCGCACCCTAAGACTAAAGGCGAAACCAAAACAACCCCACCCTATCAAAGCCTACAGCCAAGCCTCTACAGGATCGAGATGATCCACCAGTAATTTAACTGCCTGCCAGAACAAAACTCAACATTCTTTTTAGGAAGATTAAAAAAAAAAAATCCAGACTCTCTATAACATGTCATCCACAACATTTTGTATACAATAATAATAATAATAATAAATCCAGACTCTTTATAACTTTATCCACAATGTCCAGTATGTAACAAAAATTACTAGACATGCAGGCAGCTGGAAGTGACCCATAATCAAGACAAAAAATAATCATTAGACAAAGGCTCACAGAGAACCCAGATGTTGACAAACAAATCAGATAATAATAATAAATATTGTGAAAAGAACTACAGTTGAGCAATATGATAGAGAGCAACTGTGTGGCTACTTTAGCTCAGAGGGGCCTCTTTAAAGATGTGACTTTTTTGAGAAGCGGAATATCAGGCAGAGGAAACCATGCAAAGACCTTGAGGCAAGAAAGTACGAAGCCTGGGGCGCCTGGCTGGCCCAGTCAGTGGGGCATGCGACTCTTGATCTCAGGGTCGTGAGTTGGAGCCCCACATTGGGTGTAGAGATTACTTAAAAAAAAATAAAACCTTTAAAAACAAAAAGGAAAAAGTAAGGACCAAGTCTGTTGAAGGAAGGGCAAGGAGAGTGCTGTGATTTGAGCAAGGAGGAGTCGTGTGACCCAGGATCAGACCGGTAGGCAGGACCAGGTGATGTAGGATCTTGTAGCTCACGCTAAGACGTTTGAATTTTATTTGAAGAATGGTGAATTAATTGCCTTCGAAGGACTTTAAGCAGGAGGGAAACTTACCTCACGTATGTTATTTTGTATCTTACTCTGAGTGAGGCTGTTTGAAATAGTTACAAGCCAATTGCATTTCATTTTTTCAGCTGTGTGTATGTGTCCTTTTCTACTATGTTGTTGATATTTTCCTCATAATTCATTGTATTTTTTTTGTAGAAACTCTTTTTATATTAGGGAATAAGCTGTTTGCCACCAGTAAGTTATGTATATACTTGTCATTGGAATTCTGGCTTTGTTTATGGTATTTTTTTTTTTTTTGCCATGAAAAAGATTATTATGTCATTGAATTCATCACTGTTTACTTTGTGACCTTCAGCATTCCAGTATTTTTTTTTTTTAATTTGGAACTTATTTACATCTTTAAGAACTCATTCTGACTGGCCATGAGCATGACTTATAGAGGAATGATAAGACCTTGGTGGAACAGAAAGAGCTTGGGGTTTGGACTCAGAAGATTAGGACCAAATTTCAGCTCGTCTCTGACCAGCCTCGTGATGGGTCAAATCATGTCACTACCCTTAGTCAGTTTTTTTTTTTTTTTACCTATAACGTGGAATAGGAATAATAATAAATGGCAACAGCAGTAATTTACATGGCTCTCACTATGGGCCAGACCCTGCTCCAAACACTTGAACCGGTGTTCTCGCGTTTAACCTTTATGATGGTCTGAGGAGGGAACTGAGTCAGAGAGAGGCAATGCGACTTGCCCAAGTCACACATGAAGTGGCAGAGCCGGGGTTTGAACCCTCGCAGTCAGATTCATGCCTTTAAGACCTGGAAATTATCCCGAGGGGCTAGTGGCTCATGGGGGCAAAAGTTCCTTGGTGACAGGGATGTGCCGTGTGCATGTTGTGTACAAGTAGGTGGTGAAACATGGAGGTCAGGCCTGGGCTTGTCTCCTGGCCATGTGACACCGTGAGCGGGTCACCTTGTGACTCTAAACCAACCATAATCCTCTCTCTTTTTTATTCCTGTCTCCCTCCCTCCCTCCCTCCCTTCCTTCTCCCTTTCCTTCCCTCCTTCCTTCTTTTCTTCCTACTTTCCTCCCTCCCTCCCTCCTTCTCTCCCTCCCTCCCTCTCTTTCTCCTCTCTTTCTCTCAGCTTTACTGAAATATAATTCACATCTCAAAGAACTCATCCACTTAAAATAAACAATTAATTGGGTTTTACTCTATTCCCAGAATTTGGCAGCTATCGTGACAATCTAACTTTAGAACATTTTCATCATCTCAAAAGACACCCCCCATTCCCATCACTCCCAGCCCAGCCCCAGGCAACCACTATCTACTTCCCATACATTTTTTTTTAACGTTTATTTATTTTTGAGACATAGAGGCAGAGCGTGAGCAGGAGAAGGGCAGAGAGAGAGGGAGACACAGAATCCGAAGCAGGCTCCAGGCTCTGAGCTGTCAGCACAGAGCCCGACGTGGGGCTCGAACTCACAGACCGTGAGATCATGACCTGAGCTGAAGTCGGCCACTTAACCAACTGAGCCACCTCAGGCGCCCCAACTTCCCATACATTTAAGTCTCCATTTCTTAATCTGTAAAGTCAGTGTGCTCGGGGGCAGGTTGGGTTTCACTGCCTTCCCGAGTGTCTGCACAGTGAGGTGATGGGCAAATCGATGCGGGACTGGGGGAAGCCTTATCCAGAGCTAAATGCTGCCTGAAAAATAGGGTGTGCAACGGTTTTGGGAGGCGTGGATGGTTGGATATGGAGGCGGGGGGTGTTGGGCAGATTCTAGAAGTCAGGAAAGGAAGGAGCCAGTGAAGCTGAGGGGCAAAGGGGAAGAACAGGACCAATCACTCCAGGCCAGAGAGGAACTTGGGTGGGAAAACCACACTATGTCACGGAGACTGGGATGAAGTTGCGACGTGCCGAGTGGTATCAGTGTGTCCGCTGCTCCTCACAAGATCCTGGGAAAAGTATACAGTACCCAACGTGCCAGGTGGAGTCGGGCTTGCTTTTTGAAGGTGGGACGGAGGGCTGAGCATGGGGCTAGAGCAGAGGCTGAGCATGCAGCCGCGGCCTCATCTGGGCGCAGGGGCACGGCATTGCCCTTCACCCCCACCTCAGAGGGTTGGTAATGAGGACTGAGAGAAGGCACGCGACCTGGTGCCAGGCTCAGGGCCAGTGTCTGAAGGGGGCGCTGGCCAGCAAGAGCCAGCCAGGAGAGCCCCTGGGATGGCATCATGGCCTGCCTTCCCTTCCAGAACCCAACGTCTTCCTCATCTTCAGCCATGGACTGCAGGGCTGCCTGGAGGCCCAGGGCGGGCAGGTCAGAGTCTCCCCAGCCTGCAACGCCAGCCTTCCCGCCCAGCGCTGGAAGTGGGTCTCCCGGAACCGGCTCTTCAACCTGGGCGCCATGCAGTGCCTGGGCACGGGCTGGCCGGGCGCCAACACCACAGCCGCCCTGGGCATGTACGAATGTGACCGGGAGGCCCTGAATCTCCGCTGGCACTGCCGCACACTGGGGGACCAGCTGTCCCTGCTCCTGGGGGGTCGCACTGGCAACACATCCAAGGCCGGCAGCCCCGAGCGCGGCGACCAGACCCGCAGCGGCCAGTGGCGCATCTACGGCAGCGACGAGGATCTGTGCGCGCGACCCTACTATGGTGAGAGGCCGCTTGCAGGGAAGGGGCGGGTCCCCCACCCCCAGTGCCAGGACGACTGGGGGACAGAGTGGCAGATAGATGCAGGAGCGACAAGGCCCTAGGCCCCCGGAGACCTTTGGCAGCCGCATCTTTCATCGTAACGGGAAGCACTTGGGAATAATTAAGAATATTAACCTCAAAGCATTTATTTTTAAGGACTTAAAAAATTAATACATGCTTGCGAAGACATCAAACGGTACAAAAGCCTATCACATAAATTTAAAGTTCCCTTCTCCCAGGCCCACTCTCCGGGATAGACCCTAGAGTAACCCTTTTGGTGTCTGACTCCCCATTTTGCAGGGGTGACGGGGGACCAGAGTCACCCGGTGAGGGGCCTTTTGTGGTGGACAGCTCTGTCTAGGGGGTCCTTTTCCCATAAGACATCCTGAGTTCTGAGATGGAACTTGTGGGGAGGAGCAGCCGGATTTTGGACAGGCATTAGGGGCGCTGGGGGACCCCTTCCCGGCGCTGTGGGATGAGCGGGAGGACCTCTCCCAGGCTCCTGGGCTGATCCTACGGCAGAGGGGGCCTCAAAGCCTTAAGCGGCGCTTTGGCCTCAACATCGCTGCCCCGTCCCCAGCTCCCTGGGGTAGGGGTTATCCCTGAGAGGGGGAGGGAGGTGGGCAGCCTCTGGGGTCCAGATGCCAAGACACTGGCTCCGTTCCTGCAGAGGTCTACACCATCCAGGGGAACTCCCATGGGAAGCCGTGCACCATCCCCTTCAAGTATGACAACCAGTGGTTCCACAGCTGCACCAGCACGGGCCGAGAGGATGGGCACCTGTGGTGTGCCACCACCCAGGACTACGGCAAGGACGAGCGCTGGGGCTTCTGCCCTATCAAGAGTGAGAGCAGGGCGGAGAGGGTGGGTCCGGGTGGCGCCTGGAGGGAGGCCGGCCACGAGGGGCCTCAGCGTGGGTGGAAGAACTTTCCGGACTGGGGTGATAAGATGCCCCTCCTCGTAGCGCGGAGCAGCGTGCGTGGGGTCTGCACTCCGTGAGGGACTCCCATGTGGGACCCATGTCCCGCTGTCATGGTGGCAGGTAACGACTGTGAGACCTTCTGGGACAAGGACCAGCTGACCGACAGCTGCTACCAGTTTAACTTCCAGTCCACCCTGTCGTGGAGAGAGGCCTGGGCCAGCTGCGAGCAGCAGGGGGCGGACCTGCTGAGCATCACTGAGATCCACGAGCAGACCTACATCAACGGTGAGGTGGCAGGGCATTCCCGGGGGAGGGAACCTGGGCCTGGTGGCAGCAGCCTGAGACCTGAGTCTTTGGAGGGCCCTGGGCCCTTCCTGCTGGTGGGGCAGGGATGCCCTTGGTGGGGGCACACAGTGAGAGGGCCGAGGGTGGGCCAGTCCCCTTCTCACCGTCTCTGTCTTGCTGTCAGGGCTCCTCACTGGCTACAGCTCCACGCTGTGGATTGGCCTTAATGACCTGGACACCAGTGGAGGCTGGCAGTGGTCGGACAACTCGCCCCTGAAGTACCTCAACTGGGAGAGCGGTGAGGCGTGGGGTTCGCGGGCAGGGCAGCCTGGGGACTGAACAGGCTTTTGGCTTCCTGTTTATTCCTTGCCTGGAACCCTTCTCTAGGCCGTGTGGGGGAGGGGTGGTGGGCCAGGTTCCACGCCCCCCACCCACCTTTGCTTGGGACGTGGGCTGGATTTCAAGCCCTGCCTGTCCCTTTGACTGCACCCAGGGCACCGACAGCCAGCCGGGCGAGGGAGGCCGTGGGGGACGGTCACCAGTGCTGGGAGGAGGGTTCGGGACCACCGCAGGGGTGGGGGCGTGGGCGAGGGCCCAGGGGCCCCGGTGTGAGTATCTCTCTCCTGGGCTGCTGGCGCCCTGCCCTCCCCACAGATCAGCCGGACAACCCGAGTGAGGAGAACTGCGGGGTGATCCGCACCGAGTCCTCGGGCGGCTGGCAGAACCGCGACTGCAGCATCGCGCTGCCCTACGTGTGCAAGAAGAAGCCCAACGCCACGGCTGAGCGTCCACCCCCCGGTGAGCCGAGGTCCCGGCTGTGGGTGGGGGAGGGGCGGGTCGGCCGTGACCCTGGGGACTCCGAGCCTCTCTGTGCTGATGGACAAACCTGAATGTGGTTAAATGCTGGTAATCCGCACTGTCCCTGTAGTGGTCGCACTCAGCTGGAGGTGACAGACCTCTCAACACCCGATTCGAATATGCCGAGTTATGTACCACTATAAAAATGTCTGTAATAAATGTTAGAGAAGACATGCCTAGAGAAGAAACTGCTTACGCTCCTGGGAGTTAAGGAGGATTTCATGGAAGCCACATTTGATTTGGGCCTTTCAAGTCGACTGTAAAGAGGTGTGAGGGAACCGCATGTGCAAAGGTGCAGAGGCATGGAACTATACAGCAGCTTTAAGTTGGGCGAGTATTGCAGTCTGGGTGGAGTTCTGCAGACTCTATGCAGCGTGTGGTGTTTGGACCATAAGCGTAGCGGCATCTCCCAGGAGGCTGTTACAAGTGCAGAATCTCAGCCCCCCTCACCTGGCCTGCATGTCACAGGACCGTCAGCCAAGGTGTGTGCAGGTGCAGCCGAGGCACGCTGGCCTAGAGGGCGTGCTGAAGAGAACAGTTGAGAAAGGCAGGTTGCAGCCGGTCCCTGAAGGGCCTTGGCTGCTGGGTCAAGTTTGGGTGGGGCCAGGTAGGCTGTGGGGAGCCTCTGCGGGGTTTTTAATCCAGGGAGTGTCTTGCTCACATCTGTGATTCACAGAGATAGCTGTAGGGGCCTGTGGAGGAGGTTGGGGTAATGGGCAACAGCATTGTGCCCCTCCTTGCTGTGTGACTTCGGGCAAACAACTCCGTCTCTGAGCACAAATCTCGAATAAGCTCCTACCCCTTGCAAGGTTGTAAGGCTGAACGCCGGGCCTTGCCCAAAGGAGCGGGTCCGTGGGTAGCAGACGATGTTGGTCGGTGTAGGTTGGAAGGGCTACGACAAGAGTCCAGTAGCCGTGGGGATGGTGAAGAGGGAATTTTGTTAGAAGGAAAAATATGTCACAATCAGAAAAAAACGGACAGGCTCACGAAAAATAAAGAGCTTACAGATCGAGACTTCTGCTTCTGTTGCCAGAGAAGGATTCAGGGCTGCCAGCCGGCCACTGCTTTGTCTCCTCCTCCCCTAAGGGGTCAGGAACAAAGGCCTAAAACATTGGCACCCCACACGTGGGGCGTCTCACCTGTAGCTGGGGGGGGCCTGGGGCGGGCACCAATTCTAGGTCTTCTCGGACCTAGAAGGAAGGAGGGTCCCACTGTAGGCAGGCCTGACCTGTCTGTGGCCTCACCAAGTCCTCTTTCCCCTGGATCTGCCCAGTGCGGCCCCACTGGGGGAGGTCTCCTCCGAGGCCTCACGGACCTGCAGATGTGTCTGTGGCCTTGGATTGCCTCTTTCATCCCGCTCCGCGTGAGGCAGCTTTTCCGAGCAGTTTCTCGAATGCGTTTTTGGGTCTCATCGCACAAGGCATGTCATTCCAAAGGCAGACACCATTGTGTCCCCAAAGCATCCATATTTCCATATTTCATGAGTTTCTTTCCCCCCAACAGCCCAAAGAAGGCAGCCTTGGGTCTTAGCCAGGAGGCCCAGGAGCTGATTGACAGGTCAGAGCCGAGGAGCAAGTCAGCTCAGGCTCAGCTCTCCCCACTTTGCCAGGCCTCTGAGAAACAGTATGCTGGACCCTGGAGCGTCTCACAGGATGGAGTGGATCCCAGAATCCCAGTCCGGGGCGATGCTTCGAGTGGGCACATGCTTTCCCGCCTGGCTGGGCAGAATCCTGCCCGAGCCTGACGTTGTGGGTGGTTTAGTGAAGTCTTGTTTTCTCTTGCCAAGGCCCAGTGAGGGCTTGTTTGCTTCAGCTGCTCTGGGACCCCGATCCCTAGAGAGTGACCCTGAAATGCATGGAAATGGGGGTGAGGAAGCGCCTGTCACTGGTTAGTTTCTCAGCCCTGAGTGGAGCTGAGGGAGGGGGGAGGAGCTAGTAGTGATTTCCTGGGCCTCTGGCCTGGTGGCCTCACTTCCCCATCCCTACATCCCAGACTGCCGAGGTCAGCACCAAGTCCACGCTCAATATATGCTGTGTGAGATCATTTATTCAGCAAGGTGGACATGAGCTACGTTTGAATCTTATAATAGGAAATCCCATTAAAAAATGTTTTTAATGTTTGTTTATTTTTGAGAGAAAGAGAAACAGCATGTGTGGGGGAGGGGCAGAGAGAGAGAGGCAGACACAGCATCCTAAGTAGGCTCCAGGCTCTGAGTTGTCAGCACACAGCCTGACGTGGGGCTCGAACCCATGAACTGTGAGGTCAAGACCCGAGCCGAAGTCAGTGGCTCAACTGACTGAGCCACCCAGGCTCCCCAGGAAATCCCATTTACAGGGGAAGAAACTGAGGCTCCCAAGGCTAGTCTGACTTGAGTCCCCCCCCCCCCCATCTTTCTGAAAGCCCTAGCTGGAGGGGCTGTCCTGTCTTGGGTGAAATCTGCCTCCACCTCCTGGGGCTCTGCATCTGGGCCTCCAGCAGCCCTGGAGGGCTTTGTCTTTTTAGAATCATTCAGCATTCGGACCTGTTCTGGCGCCAGGGCTGATCTGAGACAGGTGTTGGGGGCGGGGGCGGGGGTGGGGGGGAGGAAGGTGACGTTAGGGCCCCGCCTGTGTTGACACTCAGTGGGTCAAGGCACCTGGGCTGGGTGGCTTGGTCCCTGAACGGCACCTCGTGGGTCTCTGCAGATGTGTGGGCCAACGTGAAGGTGGAGTGCGAGCCCAGCTGGCAGCCCTTCCAGGGCCACTGCTACCGCCTGCAGGCCGAGAAGCGCAGCTGGCAGGAGTCCAAGAAGGCGTGTCTGCGGGGCGGGGGCGACCTGCTCAGCATCCACAGCATGGCCGAGCTGGAGTTCATCACCAAGCAGATCAAGCAAGGTGAGGGGCTGCTCGCCCACACACCTGGGGTGGAGGGCAGGGCCTTCCCATTGCCCGTCCCATCCTGCCCAAGAGGCTGTGGGGCTGTCCATCCGCGGCTGGTGGCTGAGGCTGACCTCTCCGTGTCTTCTCTCCCCTCTCCCCTGCTGCATGCCAGAGGTGGAGGAGCTGTGGATTGGCCTCAATGATTTGAAACTGCAGATGAATTTTGAGTGGTCTGATGGGAGCCTTGTGAGCTTCACCCACTGGCACCCCTTTGAGCCCAACAACTTCCGGGACAGCCTAGAAGACTGTGTCACCATCTGGGGGCCGGTGAGAACCCCCTTCTCCCCACCCTCCCGGTGCTACTGTCAGCTTCTGCCTCTAGACCACCACCCATGGCTCGGAAGCCCCCACTTCCCCACCAGCCCTTTCCCTTCCATGTGCAGAGATTGTGTGGATTGGAATCCTCCCCACTCCCAGCTAGCTGGGTCACTTCGGGCAAGCTACTTAACCTCACTGTGCCTTGGTTTCCTCATCTGTCAACGGAACACCAACAGTGCAGACCTCAGAAGGTCATTGGGAGGATTAAAGGACTTAATTCTCGTGAAGCCTTAGGATGCTGCCGGCACGATCTCGGCCTACCAGCTGCTCTTCCCTACCGGCAGGTGGCATCAGAAGCCACGTTTTGTGGACACGCTGCATGAGCAGGGCTGCTCTGTGCCAGCCCTACCCAGCCCAGGGTCCTGTCTCCTCAAAAATTTATGGGGTGATGGCTATTTGCCATGGTTTGGGCTCAGAGGCATTGTGGGTAGATGAAGAAATTGACATAGGGCTTCAAGCAGAGCTAAGAGACCCTTTAAAAGGAGACCGAGTCAGAGGGACAGAGTGTGGACTCCAGGGACAAGATAGGACATTCTGCTGTAAGATGCTGCAAAACAGTGCCAGGGCTGTAGAGACAGAGCCGTCTGGCATAAGGGATGCTATTTAAAAATTTATAAACAACTATTTGTTGAGTGTCTGCCACATGTGAGGCATCGTCCTGGGGACTGGAACACAGACACCCCAGCCCTCTGGATGGAGCTAAAGGCAGACAAACTGTTGGCCAGGAGACTGTGTCCCCAGGACAGTCTGGAACACAGAGAGGACAAGCCTCTTAGAATCACACAACAAGTCAGAGGCAGGGGCAGGTCGAAAAATCAGGTTCGCCAAAGGGTTTGGGGGCAGGGGGCTGAGACTGTCCCTCATCCTGTGTCCCTAGGAAGGTCGCTGGAATGACAGTCCCTGCAACCAGTCCTTGCCGTCCATCTGCAAGAAGGCAGGCCAGCTGAGCCAGGGGGCAGCCGAGGAGGACCACGGCTGCCGGAAGGTGAGGGTGCTTCTGGAGCTGCCCCTGGGTGGGGCCAACCAGAGGGGTTCCCTGGGGAGGGAGGCGATAGCCTCCCCCAGCATCCTCCGGTGCTCGGCACATCCCTTCCTCCTACTCTCCACACCGCTCTCTTCCAGAAAGAGTGATATTGAATGAGACAGGGTGGGGGTAGGGGGGGTAGGGTGGGGGCTCCCAACCCCCACTCTTTTTTGGGGAAGCTACTTCTCAGAGGCAGCAGAGAACAGGAGGTGGGTGTGGGCAGGCCCTGGAGTCCTCGCCTGAGTGAGGCTGCACCCCCCGCCCCAGCTCTGTCTCTGCTGGCATGCACCTTGCCGTCTGACATGCGGTGTGCTTGTCTGTCTCCTGGAGAATGAGGCCCTTCTGGTGTCTCCTTCCTTGCATTCCTAGCCCCAGGGGCTTCCAGATGTTCAGGGAGGAAGAGGACCAGGACTGCCCGGGTTAGTGGGGCAGTGCGTGTCTGAATGAGGCACCCATGTCCTCCTCCAGGCCCTCCCAGGCTCCCGACAACCTGGCCCTCAGCCAAGCAGGGGTGTAAGTGGTGTGGATGGATATGGGGAGGTTGCTCAAAAAAGACACTCCATGGTGTTTGGGCCCCCGGTGGCTCCCTCCGCCGAGGCCACGTCCTCGCCAGCCCCTTGCTGCCAGTCTGGCTCCTCCGGCATTGTTTTCCTTTGGACGGAGCCCCCTTGCCACACCTCCACCTCACATGAACCCCAAGCTCTCCCCCAGGGGAGGGGCCCGAAACAACAACAGGCACGAGCTGCCAGGGAGAGCAGGCAGGGGCCCCACTGAAGCATCTGGGGGGCCGGCATGGGCAGGGACTGGCCCAGGGCTCTGTCCTGGCTTGGGTGGGGGGGGGCAGGGGAGAGAGGAGGAGTGACTAACGGCGCTGACAGCAGGGCCGCCTGTGCATGCAGCGTTGAGCAGCTCCGGTTCGTACGCTGGGAGAGCCGGGGTCTTAGCACAGCCTTCCTCCCGGCCCACCAGCTTCTCTTTTGCTCTGGTCCTGCCCAAGGGGCTGTAACCTTCTCCCAACCTTGAATCCACCCGAGCCTTCTCATTTCAAGAGCTCATGGAGGTGAAGGTCCTGGCAGGCACCTGTGTCACCTTAGGATGGAGCAGGGCTGTGGTGAGGACAGGAGCAGCCTTTGTGGTGTGGGGTCAAGTCTGAGCTCCACCTCGTACTATGTACAAAGTCCTATCACTCAGTGTCTCTGAGCCTCAGTGGCCAGGCAAGGCAGGAGCAGAGAGCTCAGGGTGGCCCAAGGCGCGGGAGGTCTGTTGGGTGAAGCCTTGCCTGGTCTCGTGGGGGTTGGAGGGTGGAGAACCAGCCACCGAGCGGCAGCTGGTCGCCTCCTCCTTCGCTGCTCCTCGCCGAGGGTCCGTCCCCCCACCCCAGGCTCGCTGCCTCCTCCGCTCACTGAACCTTTTCCAGGACCCGAGGATTACCCAGCCCTTCCACATCCTGGCAGCCCTCCCAGCTTTTCAGCTCTGGTTTCGCAGCCAACTGGCAGTGTTCCCGCCGTGACTCTTGGTTTCAATGCCCAAGAGAGGAGTTCAGTGGGCCGCCCATCTATCTTCACGGGCCCACAGGCGGGTCACTGGCTGCCTCCAGGGTCAGCCGTCCTTGGGCCGTGCTTCCACCTCCGGTCCGGCAGTTGTGGGTGACGGTAGGGAGCGGGGATGTGAAGAGATAAGGTGCAGAACACAGCACAGGAAGAGCCATCTCTGGAGTCAACCAGTCCCCTCTGTCCTGTGCCCAAGCCTGTGGCACATTCAGCGATGCCACCGATGGCATCCCTCACCCCAGGATTTATGGCTGAGGGAGGAGAGTCCTCCCCACAGACGTCCCTCTTCTGCCCACTCTCTCGAGCCAGGGTTGGACATGGCACAGCCCATCCTGCTACTGGCTGGGAGAGGACCAAGTAAGCTACAGTGAGGCCCGGCGCTTATGCACCGATCACGGCTCCCAGCTGGTCACCATCACCAACAGGTACTGGCCGGGATGTGTGCTCAAACCAGCCCTCACCGCCTGTCTTAATGCCTGACGTGGGCCCTGCACCCAACGGGGTGGCGTTGTGACATTAAGGACAGAGGGACCTGAGTCCTTGGATCCTCAAATGGCTTCAGAACCTTTTTCTAATCTTGTCACAAGAATGATTGCCCTTTATTAAGCGACCCCAGTGTAGGGCAGGGCCTGGGCAGGGGCAGAAACAGGTGTAGATGTGGGCTGGACGCCCAAGAGAGGCCTCGGCTGTGTCTGATTTTCTCTACTTTCTTCTCAGCAAGGCACAGGGGTGCAGGCAGTAGTGGGGGAGCTTGGTTGCTATGTGTCAGCTGTAGGGTCCCCACGGGTCCCCCAAGTTACTGGTTGGGGGGGGCAGGGCATCTGGCCCGTGGCCCGGGGAGTGGTCGGGGTGGGGGCGAGCTCCCTGCCTGACCAGCTTCTCTCCCACAGATTCGAGCAGGCCTTTGTCAGCAGCCTCATCTACAATTGGGATGGAGAGTACTTTTGGACCGCCCTGCAGGACCTCAACCGCACCGGCTCCTTCCGCTGGCTCAGCGGGGATGAGGTCATGTACACTCACTGGAACCGGGACCAGCCCGGTGAGCCCCTCTGGCACGGCGCTCGGCCGACCCTTTCTTTGACTTTCCTTGCTGAAGCCAGGAGGCCGCACAGACCTGCCCCTCGGGGACCGAGTCCCAGGGCTTCCCAGTAAACCGATCATTGGTACAGTGCGGTAAAGTGGTCAGGGGCACAGGCTCTGGGGGCCAAACCACCTGGCGCATGTTTGAGCCTCAATTTCTCATCTGTCAAGTGAGGAAAATGGTACTTTTCTCATAAGGTTGATGTGAGGCTTAACTGGATTAATATATGTGAAGTGCTTAGATATTGTATGTGAAGCGAGCACAGGGGCTCACTATTATGATTATTGCCATTTCACATTCATTATCTTTTGTAGCCTTTTCAATTCCCTGATAGATAGATGGTCAAGCAGCCTCAGAGAAGTTAAGCGACTTGTCTAAGATCTCACCCAGGAGTAAACACAGAGCTGAGACTCTACCTCCATACCCTTCCGGGTCCCCGCTGCCGGCTGAGCTGGTCACCCAGTGTGGGGAGGACTGGGCCACGAGTCCTCAGCAAACGGGTCTCTTGCTCCCTCCTCCAGGGTACAGCCGTGGGGGCTGCGTGGCCCTGGCCACGGGCAGCGCCATGGGGCTGTGGGAGGTGAAGAATTGCACCGCGTTCCGGGCCCGCTACATCTGCCGGCAGAGCCTCGGCACGCCGGTGACGCCCGAACTGCCTGGGCCAGACCCCACGCCCAGCCTCACTGGCTCCTGTCCCCAGGGCTGGGGGTCAGACCCCAAACTCCGGCACTGCTATAAGGTAGGCAGCCTGCTGGCATGGGAGGAGGGAGAGAGACTGGAGCAAAGGAGCCGCACGCCCGGGGCGAGGGCAGCCCCGCAGGGCCCAGGCAGCTGGGCCCCAGGGACACTGTTTCCCCACAGCAGTCTGCAGACAGAGGTGATTTCTGATGACATTCAGAATCTTGTCAGTGGAATGTCAGGTGTGGCACATAATAGGTGCTCAATAAACACCTATTGAAAAAAAAACCATGGAGATAATCCGTTTCAGAGGTTCCCAAACGTTGGGGCTGGGCTGTCTGTGTTTCAGCACCATCTGGGCAGCTTGATAAAAGTAAATGCTGCAGCTGTGGAGATGGGGATTCACTAGGTTGGGGTGCGGCCTGGTACTCTAAAGTTTTAAACCCTGCTGGGTTTGGGAGCCACTGACGGAGTCCAAGGTCTTTTATTTCGCGAGGAAACTGAGTCCAGGGAGGGGAAGAGACTGGCCCACAACCACAGTGGCTGGTTCAGGGGTCTGGGCAGGGGTGTTCTCTAAGAGCTGGCTGTGCTGGCTCCCCTCCCCAGGGCTCATTCTCTGATGTGCAGGCTTGTCTTAGCTAGCCTGCACCCCCGTCCAGTGAGGCCCCAGTCCCCGTCCCCACTGCTGTCATGGGAGGGCGAGCGGACCAGTGGGACAGCTTGGACATGTGGACTTTGTGCCTGTAGGTGTTCAGCTCGGAGCGGCTGCAGGACAAGAAGAGCTGGGTGCAGGCCCAGAGGGCCTGCCAGGATTTGGGAGCCCAGCTGCTGAGCCTGGCCAGCTATGAGGAGGAGCACTTTGTGGCCAACATGCTCAACAAGATCTTCGGGTACTGACCCAGCCTGGCGCGGTGGCCCGCACGCACCTGTGTGGGTTCTTGGTTCTGCCGGGTGCAGGGCAGGGGGCGGGGTGAGGGCGCCCCCGGCAAGGCCTGTCCGAGGGCTGGGAATGACCTGTGTATCCACAGCTAATGCCAGGACCCTCCTGTCCTCCGTCAGGTAGCCCTCGTCTCCCCGGAGGTGGAGACTCTGTTGCTCACCAGTGTCGGGGAGCCAGCAGTGGCCCCCTCAGACTCCCACACTTTTACAGAAGTAACTGCCCTCCCCATTCCTCTGCAAGCCGATCCAAGTTGAGCATCTCCCCGCCCCCAACACCACCCCGGAACAACCCACTCTCCTCAATAAACTGCTTTTCCTGAGAGGAGGACAAAAGCTACAAAAGTGAGCATTTGCCCATGGGGGTCCGTCCAGGATCCCAGCATCCTATGACACCTATAATCCCTTAGCACTGGGAAAAGTGCAAATGGACCCAGGCCTCCTGAGATCTTCATTCCAGGGCCATGTCTTTCCAGCAAACATCAAGATTATATTATTTGATTAGTAATTACAGTTCTCGTCGATGGCCTCTCACCACATCTCAGGCACTGCGCTAAACATTTAATCCTCATTCAGCCTTTTCTTCCACCCTACGAAGTAGACCTTGTCACCGACCCATGTGGGCTGATAGAGAGGTTGGGTTATTTGCCTGCTGTCACCGGTTTGCTCCATGGGTTTCCTGGGACTGGAATCTACTTTTATCTGATTCCAGTTTCCCAGTCTTTGCTCCTTCCCCATCGACTTCCTAAAGTCCTGAAGTGAAAGCCTAGAGAGTCTTGCTCACAGGGCAAACCCCACCCGAACGAAGCCCTCCCGCAGTGAGCTGGGCGCTTGGTCCCGCGAGCCCAGTTCTCTGAGTCTCTGAAGCCCAGACGGAGAGGCCCCAGGCCCTTGGGACTGCTCCTCTCATCCCCGTCTCTTCTGACCCCACCCTTGTGTTGTGCTGAAGTGAATCAGAGCCCGAGGTCCACGAGCAGAACTGGTTCTGGATCGGTCTGAACCGTCGAGATCCTGGAGCAGGGCAGAGCTGGCGCTGGAGCGACGGCTTGGGGGTGAGCCGGCCTGGAGGGGACTGGTCTGGCGGTGGGCGGGGCCTGAGTGGGCGGGGCTCCGTTGTGGGCGTGCACCTGGAGGTGGGAGAGGTTTAGCCGAGTTCGGGCATCTCGAACAACGCGGGGGCCGGGGCGTCCAGCCCGGGTTAGGGGCTCCCAGCTCAGGCCAGGCCTCCAGTTCGATTGTTCTGGGGACGCTGAGGCCTGCGCTTCTTGCCCGACAACCCTCTCGCATTCCGACCTCCAGTTCTCTTACCACAATTTCGACCGGAGCCGGCACGACGACGACGACATCAGGGGCTGTGCAGTGCTCGACCTGGCCTCCCTGCAGTGGGTGGCCATGCAGTGCGAGACGCAGCTGGACTGGATCTGCAAGATCCCTCGAGGTTGGGTGGGATGGCGCTGGGAAACGGAGGATGGGGCGAAGGGCGGCGGCGCCGGGAATCCAGGGGAGGGTCTTCTTTCCCTGCAGCGTCTCTGTTCCTGTTGTCCCTGTAGGCACAGACGTGCGGGAGCCCGACATCAGCCCACAAGGTGAGGCGCCCCGCGCCCTCCCCCCGACTTCCCCCCTACCGCCCTGGGCTGTGTTGGAGAGGGTAAGGGACCTCACCTCCGGAGCAGGGCCTGGCTGAGATGGAACAGAAGGAGTTAGGGATTCGAGTCCAGGGAAGGGGAATCAGGACGCCTGGAGCCCTGTCAGCCTCCATCTCTAAGCAGGGGCAAGCTTGGGCCTGGAGTGGTTCCTGCCCCGGTCCTAGCGGCCGGAAAGCCACCTGCTGCCTGCCCTTGGATCCGGCCTTGCTAGGCGAGCAGGCAAGCCCTGCCTGGCCGCTACTGGCATGCTCGCACTGCCTCCGCAGGCCGGCGGGAGTGGCTGCGTTTCCAGGAGGCCGAGTACAAGTTCTTCGAGCACCACTCCACGTGGGCACAGGCGCAGCGCATCTGCACGTGGTTCCAGGCCGAGCTGGCCTCCGTGCACGGCCAGGCCGAGCTGGACTTCCTGGGACACAACCTACAGAAGGTGAGCACTTGAACGGGCACCCTGCGGGCCGGGGGAGGGCAGGACCTGGAGGAGAGGCCCTGCCCCACCTCATCTGCCTGACCGGTTTCCCCAGTTCTCCCGGGGCCAGGAGCAGCACTGGTGGATCGGCCTGCACACCGCAGAGAGTGATGGGCGTTTCAGGTAGGAGCCTTCCGGGGGGGGGCAGCGGGTGTGGAGGGGGAGCACGTGCCTGGATGGCCGCCCACGGCCCAGGTGGGAGCCAGGGAGGCTGCCCACAGGGGCAGTCAGACCTGAATTTGAATCCAGCTGTGTTCCTCCCTGGCTGTGTGGCCTTGATCAAATGGGCCTTGGTTTTCTCATCTCACAATGAGAATAGTGAGGCCCGCCTGGTAGCATTGCTCTGAGGAGTAGAAAGAAGGTATGTGAAGTCCTTAGCACAGCATCCAGCACATAACTGGGCACCAAATAAAGGCAGCTTATATTCTGCTGGGGTCACTCATCAATAAGGCCCCCTCAGGACATAGGCAGGAACATATGATGTCCAGAGGGGCCTCTCGGTACTCAGTACCCCCCTACCATGCGTGAGGGGGCTTGAGGCAGCGAGGACCAGGCGCACATACATAATCTCAGCGAGTTGTTGCCCTTGGACCTCTGCTCTGGGATTCTCGGGCTTTTCTAATTAGAGAATGAGAGCCCAGGGAGGGCGGGGCTTTACCTGGGGGTCCCCAGCTGCCTGGAGCCCCCGGACTTGGGCCCTTCCCCGCCCCCTCCCAGTGGCCTTCATTGCTGCGTACAGAGGAGGTTGGGCCCCGGGCCAATGCTGGCGTCTCCTCTGCCTGGTGCTGTTGCAGGTGGACAGATGGTTCCATCATAAACTTCATCTCCTGGGCCCCCGGTAAACCCCGGCCCATCGGCAAGGATAAGAAGTGTGTGTACATGACCGCCAGCCGAGGTGAGAGCAAGGTGGGGGCAGAGAGGGTGCAGAAGCCCAGGAGGAGGTTGCTGTTGGGGGCAGTGAGGTGAGCCTAGGCAACCCCGATAGTCTCTTCTCATTCTCTTTGTTCCCACAGTTCAAGAGGGGCTAGACCCAGAGAGGGGACTTGTCCCCATGGCCCAGCAGCCACAGAGGTCTAGAGTTTAGAGCTGGACACGGACACCTGACCCGCATGCTCTCTTCTTAGGGCATGAGGCCAGGGTGCTGCCAGCCCTGCCCTGTGCTAGAGCGACTGCCCCCCTCTTTCTGCAGAGGACTGGGGGGACCAGAGGTGCCTGACAGCCTTGCCTTACATCTGCAAGCGCAGCAACAGCACCGGAGAGCCACAGCCCCCCGACCTGCCGCCCACGGCCCTGGGGGGCTGCCCCTCTGGCTGGAACCAGTTCCTCAACAAGGTAGGAGACGGGGAAGGGGCCCACGAGGGAGTCAGGGGAAAGGATGTGAACATGGGAAGGCCGAGTTTCAGGAGTCCTGGCCCTATGGCAACATCAAATTCACGGCCTCTCGCCTATAACCCACCACCCTCTCTGCTACTCGGCCCCAGTGCCCGGGCTAGCCTCCCTGGAAGATAACTCCTTCTGGGAGCACCTTCTAGTCCACCAGGTAGCGTGTCCACATAGTGTGGTGAGTTCTCGAGATTAGTGGTCGCCAACCATTTTGATAATGTTTGATAATTTCGATAATTCCTATCAGGAAAACAAAATATTGAGCATACCAAGTATGCATATGTATGTACATTATGTATATGTGTGTGCGAATACATAATATTTATCTCTGTACTAATGTGATTAGTGTTATATACAGTGAAGTATGCACAAGAACAAAAGACTATGAAGCATGAGCTAAAGACTGAAAGAGAATACGGGTATTGTTTTTGAAAAAGTGCTTTTAAGTTTAAAAATGTTTCCTATGCGAGTGGTATGAGAAAAGCACTCAAAAATGATCCACGATAATTTTTCATATTTAAGTAATTTGGTACTGGTAATGGCATATGTTTCATTATTTAAAAAAAATATTTTGTTCTGACACTTTGTGATTCGGGACTTCACAGGTCTCGTTTGAAGTTTGAATTATTTTAAAACATGGATTTAATGGTTAGTGTAGATGAAAAAGTTGCCTCACAAAGACAAATACATCAAAATGAAACAGTTCATTCGGTGTTGGCTGGACTTCCTTCATTTTCCAGTCCTCCCACCAATTAAACAAAGGTTTCTGTTTAAAAATCGGCTGCTAAATTTCCGCCTTGTAAACTAATCTGCCTCATAAACTAATCAGAAGACCTGATTAAGACGGTTTGAGAGCCAAGTCTTTGGAAGATTTTTTGAAACACCATTTAGGAAATTATTTTCCCAAGGGTTTTGAGTGTACAGATAGGAAAGTTTGGGGCGGTAACATGAGTCCGAAGGGATATGTTTCCAAATAGTTCTTCAAAATGTTCCTTCGAGAGTGTGAATTTCTTTCCAAAAGCGGTTACTTCTGCACTAGTGGGTTGATTGTTCAGATCTGATTAGAACTTCGTTGTTTTTGCCTCGTGGCTGACAGGAGCTTGTCCCAGGAAGAGAGTCTCGAGCACTAGTTTCTTGTTGGCGCCAGCATCTTGAGTGTGAGCTTCAGTCCGTGCTTGCTTTGCCGAGGCTGTAAAACCACTCAGCCGGATTGTGAGGACTGGATTAGTTAACACTAGATCATATAGTCCGTAAATCTTTGTCCTGTGATGGAGTGCAGCCAGCCCTCGATGTCATGGAGCTCTTACTGTCTTCAGAATATTCAAGAGAATATTACACCTTTTCTAGAAACAAACACATATATTATGAAAACTTCGGAAAAAAAACAGAAAGAAAATAAAACTCACTCATCCTGTCCAGAAATAACCACTATTTATATTTATTAGTGTGCTTCTTGCCTTTTTCCACATAATTGAGATTGTAACGCAATCAAACTACATAACACGATTTTCTTTCTCAGTGCTGTATTTTGAGCATTTTTCTCATGTCATTAATTTTTTCCAAAACTTATTCTCATGGCTTCTTCTGCCTGATATAAGACAGAATATATGTATGTAATTGGTGTCTTTCTTCTAAAAAAATTTTTTTTAATGTTTATTTTTGAGAGAGAGACAGAGAGTGAGCAGGAGAGGGGCAGAGAGAGAGGGAGACACAGAATCCGAAGCAGGCTCTAGGCTCTGAGTTGTCAGCACAGAGCCCAATGCAGGGCTCGAACTCACAGACCATGAGATCATGACCTGAGCCAAAGTCAGACACTTAACCATCTGAGCCACCCAGCCACCTCTAACTGGTCTTTTTCTTAAAGTATCAGCATCATTGTAAAAATACCAGTTACTCCCCAGTCAGAAGCCTTTGAATTATGAGAGGCTGTTTGCCCCTTCACTACCTGGCCCCAGAGACCTTGCTCTCCTAGTTCTTTGCCTTCTCTGCAGCCCTATAGCATTTGGATGGAGGGAAGGGAGGCTAAGGGTCTGCCTCTCCCACTAGCTTTCAGGTCCTGGAGGGCAGGGCCACTGGCTCCTGACATATCACTCAATACACTTGCACATGATAGGAAGTCCCCTAGTGTTTGTTGGGCCGAGCCAAATACTTCCTCTCTTAACTGCTGAGACTTGCTGATACTGACGTGACCTTGCCGCTTCTCTTTTTATGACTAATTTTGCTAGTTATTTAGGGGAGGCCTCAGAGTGTCCCCGAACGACTTCTGTGAGACCAAATGCATGGGCTTCGTGATAAACCTCCCCCAAACTCTTGCATTATTTCTGGGTTTATAGTTTTCTACCCCAAATCCGACAATTGCATCAGTAAGGTGATGCTAGCACTAACCATAATAGTCATAATAAGAGTTTTTACTGGTTAAGCACCTGCTCCTGTGTCGTGCACTGTTCTCTTTAACCCTTAAAATGACCCCAAAAGACGGATTGTTTTATTCCCATTTTGCAGAAAGGTTAAGTTAGATATGGAATCTGAGCTCCACATCCCCCGGGCCTCTGTGACTTCAAAGCTTCCTTCCCTTCTTTCTCCCCCATCCTACCGAGAAAGAAGTCACTGGAAATCATTCATTTCAAATAGTCTTCACTTGAAAGATTTCCCACACAAGGTTCCTTTGACCTTATGAAAGTAGTGGAGGTGGGAACAGAGAAACAAAAATTACAGAGTTACAAGCTGCTGCCTCACAAAGATCATTCGAAAGTAAAGATAAGAATGTCGTGCAGATGAACGCTAAGTTCATGGGGTAAAATAGCGGATTTCAGGCGACACTCAGAAATGTGTTTAGCTGAAATTGAGACAGGCCTTGTCTCCATGCATGGCCCAGGCACTGCTGTCATAGGTAATAAAGACTTTGGGCCCAAAGAAATCCTGCCACTTCCAGACTCCCCTGAGTGTAGACAGGTGTGTGTGGATGTGGGGTGACTGGCTCGGGGAGCTCCAGATGTCCTGGTTCTGATTTATGGTTCTTACAGCCCTCGAAGCCTCCCAGGGCCTGCCGCTGAGGGCTACACAGCAGAGTTTCCGGGTTTGTGGGACAAGGCGGTAGGGCAGGACATCACGCCTCCCCCCTCCGCCCCAGTGTTTCCGAATCCAGGGCCAGGACCCCCAGGACCGGGTGAAGTGGTCAGAGGCACAGTTCTCCTGTGAACAGCAAGAGGCCCAACTGGTCACCATTGCAAACCCCTTAGAGCAAGGTAGGGCCAGCCCATGGGAAGCCCCCGATATGCTCTGACACGGTCCCCCCAGGATGGCTGGAGCCGAGTGAACAAGAGGCTGCTCTGTCACTCATAATTCTCTTTTCTGGGGGACTGTAGCATTCATCACGGCCAGCCTGCCCAATGTGACCTTTGACCTTTGGATTGGCCTCCATGCCTCTCGGAGGGACTTCCAGTGGGTGGAGCAGGAGCCTCTGCTGTATACCAACTGGGCACCTGGGGAGCCCTCTGGCCCCAGCCCTGCCCCCAGTGGCAACATACCGGTGAGGAAGCCCCTCCCTCTGCACCCCCACCCCAACCTGCCGCTCTTGCCTTCACTCCTGGGGTCCCCCTCTTTTCCAGCCGCTTTGCTCAGAGTGCAGCCTTTCCGGGGCAGTGGCACAAGGGGAAGGCTGCTGGGGCTCCCCTGAGCAGTTCCTTTCCCCCAGACCAGCTGTGCGGTGGTCCTGCACAGCCCCTCAGCGCACTTCACTGGCCGCTGGGACGATCGGAGCTGCACGGAGGAGACACATGGCTTCATCTGCCAGAAGGGCACGGGTATGTGTCACCAGCGAACTTGGAAACGTCAGCACTGGGGCCAGATGCTGTGGGGCTATGCCAGGAGGAACGAAACATAGTCTCATAGACCTGGGACCGCTCCCCCCCCCCGCCACCCGCCCCGAGGTCACCCCTAGAGTCTAGTATCTGCTTGGGAAGCAGATGGGCAGAAAGGCCAGGCGCCAGTCAGAGGGAAAGGCAGTGAGTGCCGAGAGGTTTCAGAAGGAAGGTTTGGGGGTATGGAGGGCTGACAAGGGGCAGCTAGACACTGCACATGCCTGGTGTCAGGAACCTGAAGTTCCGCATCTGAGGCTCCTGCAGCCCCATACACATTCTGCCTGGGTTCCTGGGGTAGGACTAGGTCAAGGCTCCAGCTTGGTCCTCTGTTTATCAGCAAGAATGTATTCTTAGTAACGGTGGCTAACACTTCCTGTTCGTCTGTCCCAGGCACCATGCCCGGCAGAGACCTGGTCTCTGCCTGAAGGCTGGTGCTCCGTCAGCTTCATGCGTGGGAGTGGGGTGAGGGAGGCAGAGCCTGGCCTGAGCTCTGCCTCTTCCCTGTAGACCCTTCCCTGAGCCCATCCCCAGCAGCATCGCCCCCTGCCCCGGGCACTGAGCTCTCCTACCTCAACGGCACCTTCCGGCTGCTGCAGAAGCCTCTGCGCTGGCATGACGCCCTCCTGCTGTGTGAAAGCCGCAACGCCAGCCTGGCTCGCGTGTCTGACCCCTACACCCAGGCCTTCCTCACGCAGGCCGCCCGAGGGCTGCGCACCCCGCTCTGGATCGGGCTGGCCAGTGAGGAGGTGGGCCCCCAACACTCGTCCTGGTGCCGGGGCCAGGGACCGCTCCCCTGATTTCCCTCCCTGTCTCCTCTCGACTCCTTGCCTTATCTTACCTGCCTCTACCCACTTCCACCCCTTCCCCGCCCTCCCCGACACTGGCCCCCTTCCTCCCACGCTGATGGCCCCCTCATGCCCAGGGCTCCCGGCGGTACTCCTGGGTCTCGGAGGAGCCGCTGAGCTACATGAGCTGGCAGGACGGGGAGCCCCAGCAGCCGGGGGGCTGCGCCTACGTGGACGTGGACGGGGCCTGGCGCACCACCAGCTGCGACACCAAGCTGCAGGGCGCTGTCTGTGGCGGGAACAGTGGTAAGTGCCCAGCCACTGGGGCCGAGGGGTGGGCAAGACGCAGGCTGTCCCAGCAAGGACTCTGGGACACTTCTTCAACCGTGCACCCCCACAGGGCCCCCTCCTCCCCGAAGAATAAGCTACCACGGCAGCTGTCCCCAAGGGCTGGCCGACTCTGCCTGGATTCCCTTCCGGGAGCACTGCTACTCCTTCCACATGGAGCTGCTGCTGGGCCACAAGGAGGCGCTGCAGCGCTGCCAGAGAGGTGGGCCGGGGCAGGCGAGCGCCCACGCGTGGGCATTTCAGGTGGTGACCCCTGGCGTGGACACTTACAGACTCCATATGCAGTCCCCCTGCCACGCTCCACCTGTAGGCCGCACTCACACATACGTGCCTTGTCACGTTCCAATTTACAGAGACCACATGTGACATTACATCCATGTGACCCCTGACACACACACACAGACATGCAGACTCCACACCGTCCTGTACCCAGGCTGCCAGAATAAAGGGCTGGGGCCTCTGTGGGGGGTGGTCCCTGCCCCTACCCCGCCTCCCAGGGAGACCTGTCTGCCCTGACCTGAGCCTCCCTGTGTCCAGCGGGTGGGGCAGTCCTGTCCATTCTGGATGAGATGGAGAATGTGTTTGTCTGGGAGCACCTGCAGAGCTCTGAGGGCCAGAGTCGGGGTGCCTGGCTGGGCATGAACTTCAACCCCAAAGGTGGGTACCCTGTGTGTGGCATCGGGAGGGTGAAGCCTCAGGGTTTCGGGGGGAGGGCCTCCACCAGGGCCCGGTGGGGGTGAGGACTTGGGGGAGGTGGAAGTTGGTTCTAGAACAGGCCTGCTCTCTTGCACCCGCTCCTGCTCCCCCTTGTCTCCTCTCCCCCACGCCCCCTCAGTGCCTTGTTTCCCATAGGAGGCACCCTGGTCTGGCACGACAACACAGCTGTGAACTACTCCAACTGGGGGCCCCCCGGCCTGGGCCCCAGCATGCTGAGCCACAACAGCTGCTACTGGATCCAGAGCAGCAGCGGCCTGTGGCGCCCGGGCGCCTGCACCAACATCACCATGGGCGTCGTCTGCAAGCTCCCTCGAGGTGAGCGCCCTCGTACACCCGAGCGCGGGCACTCGGCCTCCCACCACCCCCACACAGCCGGGGCCGGGCCTGGCCAGGGGGGGCCTGCTTCTCATTCCTCCAGAGACCCAGCTGACGGACGGGAGGGCGGGAACCGACAGGCCTGGAGCCGCCGGGGACTGTCCCCTGGGATAAATTGGTCTGTAGGAGGGACTGGCCCTTCCTACAGATTTCCAAACTAGACAGCAAACCCATCATTTTGTAGCGGTTAAGGGCAGGGACAAGGTTCAAGCCCCGGGCAAACCACTTTACCAACTCTGTGACGTTGGGCAAGTTACTTAAAGAAAGCCTGTGCCCTCAGTTTCTTCATCTGTAAAGTGAGGATAGTAACAGCCCCTACGAACTTAAATGAGCTCATAACGTGGCTGGCACTCAGGAAGGGCTCGCTACGCGTTTGCTTTTCGTTCCTGTCAACTACTTCGGTCATTAACTGGTCCCTCCCTCTTCCCCGCAGCTGAGGAAAGCAGCTTCTCTCCATCAGGTGAGTCCGTGGCAGGGCCCTCTCCCCACTTTTCCCCTGCATGCAGGGCAGCGGGCGGGCGGGCGGGCAGGCGGTGGGGAGCCTCTCCCCTGAGTGTCTAGCTTGCCGCAGCAGCGCTCCCGGAAAACCCGGCGGCCCTGGTGGTGGTGCTGATGGCGGTGCTGCTGCTCCTGGCCTTGCTGACCGCAGCCTTGATCCTCTACCGGCGGCGACAGAGTGCCGAGCGTGGGACGTTCGAGGGCGCCCGTTACAGCCGCAGCGCCTCTGGCCCCGGCGAGGCCACTGAGAAGAACATTCTGGTGTCTGACATGGAAATGAATGAGCAGCAGGAGTAGAGCCAAGGGCGTGGGCAGGGTGGGGACAGGAGGAGTGGGGAGGCGGGGCCCTGGGTCAGCGGGGCCCCCCACCAGCCGCCAGCCCAGGCGGCCTATGGAGGGGTGCCTTTGGGAGCCACTGTCAGGAGCTGGGGCTGAGCAGGGCCTGGCTGGTGGGGTCCCTCCCTCCCATGAGGGCAGGGCTGAGACCTGGCTGAGTGCAGAGTGGTGTTTCCCTTTTGGGGGGGCCTGAGGTCTTATCACCTAGGCCTGTGCCCCCATGGTGACCAGAAGCAGGACGGGAGCCTCTTTCTGCCCCTTTCTCCCCAGGCCCCCCTGCCCAGGCCTGCTGACCCACACCCCAGGACCCCCTTCTCATTGCAGAACCTGAGGGTCCTCCCCTGAGCCCTCAGCCAGCCTCTGTCGCTTCTCTCCTTCCTGGCAGCCTTGGCTCAGAACCCCTTTTCCCCATTCCTTCTCCCTGCTTCTCATGCAGCCCTTCCTTCTGAGCCAGAGCCCCAGGGTTTGGGGAGCCTTGTTGCTCATGGCGGGTGTCAGCTGAGGGAACCAAGCATCTGTCATTCCTGTGCCTGCTGGGGTGGCCCACGGGGCACGGCAGGAGGGGCCTGGGTTGGGCCTAAGAACCAGGGCACCACTGGGGTGTCAGTTGGAGATGGGACTGGGAGAGATGCCCTGACCTTCTGGGAGTGACCGGGCTGAGGTGTCATCTCCTGCCAGTTAGGGGAGAGCTCTGTCCCTAAAGAGTCCCCTGTGGGGACCAAAGTAAGTTCCTAACATTTCCAGCTCCTGGCTCCCTGGCTCCGGTTGGGAGAGAGAGGCGGGGGTTGCCAGAGTCCTGGGGGCCTCAGAAGCAGGAGACCGCCCTCTAGTGGGGCCCGGAGGAACAGTGCCCAAGCTCCTGGAGGGGCCCAGTCCCAGGGCGCTGACTCAGTGCCTCCCGGAACCCCAGCGGGGGCTCCGGCAGATGGCCAGTCCCTGTTGCACGGCACGGGGCAGTGTGAACACAGACTCAAAGACATGGTCCTTTTTTGTAGTTCTTAATTTTTTTAATGTGCCATTATTGTGAAAAAAAGAAAAGAGAAAAAAGAAAAGCAAACAAATAAAACACCTTTAAGAGGCTTGAGAGAGAAGGGTTCTTGCTTGTTCTGTCAAACCTTGTTCCTCATACCGCCTCAGAGATGAATGTGTGTGGAGTTCGCGTCGTGTGGTCTTTCTGCAGTCTGCCATTTTGCTTCTACGTCTGGGCCCCATGGGGACCCCTACCCCCTTGTCTCTTCTGGGCCCTTGCCTTCCTGGGGCTGCTTTAAGGATATTTGAGGATTAAATGAGATCATCTGTGCAAAGCATTTAGCCCAGCTCCTCCGACCTCAGGCAGTAAGTGTCCCATAAATGCCAGCTGTTACTGTTACTTCTGGGCGGCGGCTCCCAGGGCAGCCTTGGAGGTGCTCAGGCCAGCCCTGGGCAGGGGGTTCCACATCCCCGTCTTTCCAAGGCAGCTGCACACCTGCCTCTGAGCTTTGAGAAAGCGAGAGGTAGGTATTCTCGGGGAGTTTGGGCCCTGAAACTCCCCAGAGGCGGGGGCCGTGGCTTGCAAGACCTTTCTCCCACCAGCATTTGCTCAGGATACTTGAGGTGGGGACAGAGCAGCAAACAGAGAAGGCTCTGCTAGTAAATGACAGTCCACGATGCCAGGTACGTGCCAGGCGCCGCGGGGAAGACTGAAATAGGCTGTGGGAAGGGGGTGTTAGTTTGAACTGGTTGGTGGGGTAGGGTCTCATCAGAGGAAGTGAGATGAACCTGAAGGAGGTGAGGGAGTGAGCAACGGAAGCATCTAGGGACGTCCAGGAGGGGTGGGGGGCTGGGCCCTGCCGGGTGGTGGTCCCCGGTGCTTCAGAGGACCAGAAAGGAGGCCAGGCTGGCTGGAGGGTGGGGAAGGGGAGCGTGGGGGAGTTCAAGGCCTTGAAGGCCGTGGTAGAGAGTATGGATGTTTGAGGTGTCGTAGGAAGTCGGTGGGAACGGCTAATCCGATTGGCCTTTGAAGATGGTGGTGTGTGGACGTGTACCACAGCGTGGTCAGGTTCAGGGTGCCCGTGTGCATTACCTGCATGTTTTACCTTGTTTGTGATTTTGTGAAAACAAGTTTCTGTCTTGCTGAATAGGCTTTAACATCACATGGTTCAGGGTCTAAACGGTATGAAAAGACACACATTGAGAAGTCCAGAGGTTTTGGCCTGGACAGCAGGGTAACTGGGGTGCCGTGTTTCGAGCCGGGGGGCCCTGAGGTTGGGCTCATGAGGTGCTTCTCTGAATCCATGACTGAGGCCAAGCCCGAGGCCCTCCTCCAGCTCTTGCCTCCCCGCAGTGGCTCTCCTGACCTGCAGACGGATCCGGTCACTTTGGGGACGGAGCTCCAATCCCACAGGGGGGAGCGGTTCTTAATGATTAATCCACTTCACCCTGAAGTGATTTGCTCTCCAAATTGGGGACTGGCTCCCTTTGTGTGTTAAGTGCCCGGCCATTATGTGCAGCTCAAAAGACTGCTTGACCGGCCTGCAGGGAGCCTGAGGGGGTAAAGCAGGGTCACAGGATCCCTGGGGGTGGGAGGAGCAGCCGCGGAGGAACTGAGGACACAAATGCCCAGTGCTGCCTGGGGGTAGTGATGGTGAGTGACCAGAGGTTTAAATCATTCCAGAAGTCCCCATCCTGGCTCCTCTATCCTTCCCTCAGGTGGCTCTAGTCCTTACCAGAGCCCTACTCCCCAGCCCAAAGCTGGGCTTCACAGGCACCTGGGGGCTCCCCATAGACTTTGTTCTTTGTGCTCGGGGGCTCCCGCTGGCCCGGAGGCGGGTAAGGGGCGGCTCTGGCAGCTAGCTCTCTGTCAGGGCAGGAGGAAGCCTCGGAGCCCGGCAGCCATTTCCCTCAGGCTTCCCAACAGTGCGGGTTCTGATGGAGTCGGCGCGGAACCTCCTGTCTTTCTGCTCATTTCAATTCAATAAACATTAAGCACTCCTCTGCATTCCCTCTCTGCCGGGGGCAGGGTCTCATCCCGGTGGGCCTCGCAGAGGGCACTGTGTGCCAGGCGCCAAGGCCAAGCTGCACCTGCAGGGCTAGCCTGGCTCAGCCCTGGCCACCTGGATGTTCGGTGACAGCTCAGTGACTCCATGAATGAACGGGAGAATGGGGCCGCCCTCCAGAGAACCGTGTCAGGCCTTTTCTCACAACCTCTCCTTGTCGAGGAAGCGATGGCCTCCTCCCAGGTGTCCTGGCAGAGCCGGGCTGGCCCAGTGGGCAGCACTATGAGGCCACAGGGGTGAGGAGCCAGCCAGCCACACCACATGGCTTTCCTGGAATGGGCTGTCTGAGCCCTGCCAAGCTGCCTCGAGCACTGGGGCTCCAGTGTGTGACAGGGACAAGGTAAAGAACTGCATCTTGAGGGCAGACCGGAGAAAGAAGGGGGGGTGGTGGAAGCAGAGGAAACAGGGAGGGGCCTCAAGTGGGGGGGTCGCGGAGGGGACAATGAGATCAACGTGTCCAGACGTTCAGGCCTTTATCTGAGGGCTCAGGGCTGCCAAGAGGCCCCAGGAAAAGGCTGACCTCGGTCTTAACTGCCACCAGAGTCGACATGACCCGAGGTGTGGATTTCAATCCTTCCCTGTCTGGAAACAGGCGAGCAGCCAGCCCTGGAGGGAGGAAAGGAGCTAAGCAGCGAGCAGGCATCCCCCCGCCCCTTCAAATGGATTCCTCGCCGGCACGCAATTGACTATCTTCTGATATCAGCAGATGGCGGAAGTTTAGTTTAGCTGTTTCCAGGGAATCCTGCTCAGCTAAGGCTTTCGGGCCCCTTGGGCGGTTTTCCCCTTTCCTCCCTGGCACTGCTAAGTTCTGTGGTCCTATGGAGTGTCCGGGGACACGGTCCCTGGTCATTGCATGTCCCTGCTGGTTGATGAAGAGATGCTCTTCTTTCGCCCTTTTGTGTTTCTCTTTGGGACTTGGGAAACTTTTGGATGGTGTCTTTTCCCATACAGGGGGCTGCAGGGGGCTCAGGACACCGCCTCAGATGTGCCCTTCCTCCATAATGATAAAATCGAAACATTCACTGAGGTATTTACTGTGTGCCCTGTTCTGTTTGCCATGAATTAACTCATTTTATCCTTTCAACACACCACGAGCAGGCGAGGAATAGAGGCACAAGAGGGGAGCACTTGCCATGTCACCTCCCCCCCAACCCCTGCTCTATAGGAATTGTGGTGCGGTCAGCCGTGGGGATGGAGAGCCCCTGGCGTCTTGGAGCCAGGCTCTGAGCCATAAGAATTTTGTCTCAACCTATCATCTCTGCTGAGAGTTTCAGAAGTCTATTTTGAGCTTGAGGGCGGAGAAGGACGGCTTTCTTTTTGCCCTTCCAAGGCAGTGGAGGAGGGAGACGTGGGTAGCCTGGACTGGGGCAGGACTGTGGGATACAATAGCGATGTGCAGAATTGCGTGGAATACACAGAAATGAGGTGGGGACTCGGTTGCTATATTAGACATGTACAAGGTTAGGTAGGGATATTTTAAAACTCATACTCGCCTCCTTGGTGGCAGTCGACTCCAGGTGCTGTCGTGACCGGGTGCTCTCCCCTCTTTCCTACTGCCTTTTCTTCCGGGTCTCCCCTCATTGCGCCAGCCTGGGGTGTGGCTGTGGGAGCTCCCTGCTGCCTCGGTGTGGACTCTCAGCTCCCCGTCTCCGCCCCAGGGTCCCCCGGCTCCCCTGCCCAATGAGCCCTTTCTAGCCAATGGCTCCCGCCACACCCTACATTCACACGTGCTCCCCACCTGCCCTTCCCTCCACCACCTCTCAGCTCACCTGAGCTCCGCCATCCTCCAAAGCCTTTTCTCCTCCACAAGCCTTCCCTGCACCCTTGGCCCTCCTGGAGCTGGTTAAGGATGTTACCCCCTCTCTTAGGCAGTCTAGGAGCCTGGCCTTGGCCAACAGACTGACCTCATCCTGTAAACTTCGGCATGTCACGTAACTTCCCTGAGGTTAGGTTTTCGCTGGTTAATTTTATGGGTCACTTTGACTAGCTAAGGATGCCCAGATAGCTGGAAAAGCATTACTTCTGAGTGTGTCTGTGTTTCTGGAAGAGAGTAGCATTTGAACGGGTAGACTGAGTAAAAGGATATCTCCTTCTCCAGCGTGGGTGGGCATCACCCAATCTGTTGAGGGCCTGAATACAGTAAAAAGGCAGAGAAGGGGTGAACATTCTCTCCGCTTCAGCTGGGACATCCATCTTCTCCTGCCTTCAAGAGTCAGCTCTCCTGAGTCTTAGGGCTGCAGTTTTTGGTGATTTTTTTTTTTTTTTTTTTTTTTTTTTTACGATTTTTAAGTAATCTCTATACCCAACATGGGGCTTGAACCATGATTCTGAGGTCAAGAGTCACACACTCCCCTGACCAAGCCAGCCAGGGGCCCTGGCCTTCAGGTTTGAACTGGAACTACATCACTGGCTTCACTGGGTCTTTAGCTTGCATATGGTAGATGGCAGGACTTCTCGGCCTCTGTAATTGCGTGAGCCAATCCTTCATAATAAATCTCTTTCCATATATTTATAAATATACCCTACTGGTTCTGTTTCCCTGGAGAACCCTAATACAGGTTTCCTCTCAAGTAATGTGGGGTTAAGAATATCTGCCTCACAAGCTTATTGTGAGTCCCCAGGCCCAGCTTATAGAAAGTGCTCTATAGTTGGCATCCGTAGGTTCATATTATCTTGATTTGACATTTTCTGGATACGTCCTGTTGCCCCAGAAAGCCTATGCTCCTAGGGGGTGGGCGTCATTCATTTTTCGTGTGTCCTCACAACCCGGCACGTGGTTGATGGTCGATAAATGTTTGAGGGTCATGGTGAAGCCAAAGGCTTAAAAAAAAATCCACGTTCCATCCACTGTGTCTCAACCTCTAATAAATTCTGACAATATTTACTCAGTTAGAAAGGGGCAAGGTAGCCCTTTTCACCAGGGTCTTTTAATAAATGAGACTTGATCCTTGGGGCACCTCAGGCCGTGAGGAGCCCTGTCAGCAGACCGCTGGGCCACAGCAATGTTGAATTAATGGTGTGGCTAGATAACTAGTTCTGCCATGTCTCTCCCACCCAGACCTCAGAGGAGGCACTCTGAGCCACCCAAGGAGGGTAAATCCTTGAAATAGTTTTCAGAAAGTCAACGTTGGCTGATGCAAACCTGTGACAGTCCCAGGGTAGCTGCCTCGGACACTGTCACAGCTTCTAGTGGATTTGGCCTGTCAGAATGTTTATATGGCCACCTCAGATTTCATCAAGCTCTCTATAAAACTTATTTATTTGTATTTTAGAGAGCATGCAAGTAGGGGAGAGGGTTAGGCAGTGGGGGAGAGAGAAAGAGAGAGAGAGAGAGAGAGGGAGAGAATCTTAAGCAGGCTCCATGCTCCGCACAGAGCCTGACTCAGGGCTCCATCCCATGACCCTAGAATCATGACCTGAGCCAAAGTCAAAAGTCAGACACTCAAATGACTGAGCCGCCCGGGTGCCCTAAAACTTATTTTTAAATATGTATTGTTCTTTCTTAGACATTTCTTGGTATTCTCCTGGACAAATCTTTTGTCTTCAGCCAACCTTTGAGTGCAGTTGCAAAATAAAGTCCCATTTTCTCACAGAATGATTAAGGCTTGAGGCTGCCAGGGAGATCTCTTCAACTGGAATGGCTCTCGTAGGTTCTATTAACGTTGAAAGGCATCCCTTTGCTTCGCTCTTGGCTCTTGGAGCGAGGCTGCCTGGCCACACCTACCAGTTTGCAGTAATAGAGTCACTTTAACTGTGGATCATGTCAGGGACAGCCAAGATTTTGAGGGAATTCAATCAAACCCAGATTTCCTAAAACCCTGCTGGCACCGTCACTCCTCTCTGGCGACACCGTCTTTGCAGCAAAACCTGCCATGGCCGCTCCTGGTCTTGGAAGGTGGGAGGGAGAGATACCTCTTTCTCCTCATTTTCCCTTTCTCGCTCCTTCCTCTCTCTCATTCTGTCTTTTCCTCCAATTTTAAAGAAAATTTACTGACGCATACTTTACAATTATACCACAGAGTCCACCCGTTGCGAGCACCCGGGTCAGTGAGCTTTGGTAAATTTATCCAGCCGCCGAAGCATCGTCAGGACCAGCTTTAGAGCAGCCTCCTCACCCAGATCCTCTTGGGCCTGTGTGCAGTCAGTCTCTCCTAGGCCCAATCCTGCCACCGCAGATCTGTCTCTGTAGTTTTGCCTTTTCTAGAAATTGTGTGTAAGTAGAATCCTAAAATGGCGTCTTTTGTGCCTGGCTTCCTTCACTTAGCATCGTGTTTTTACATGTATCGGTACTTCATTCCTGCCATCTTTTATTATTTTTTTGACCTTTGTCCCTCTCTCTCACACACACAAACCTTCTCTGACTTTTTTTTTTTAACTTTAAAAAAATGTTTATATTTGAGAGAGAGAGAGAGACAGTGTGTGAGGAGGGGAGGGACAGAGAGACAAGGGAGACACAGATTCTGAAGCAGGCTCCAGGCTCTGAGCGGGCAGCACAGAGGCTGATGCGGGGCTCGAACTCACGAACCATGAGATCATGACCTGAGCTGAAGTCGGACACTTAACTGACTTAGCCACCCAGGAGCCCCTGACTTTTTTTTTTTTTTTTTTTCAAACCTCACATCTTAGTTTGGTCTGTGATCCCTAAGGCGTCAATAGGAGAGTAGTGAGGAGTCCACACACCGAGCCCGACCTGAGTAGTAGGCTGGCCATCCAGCCTGTCTCAGTCCACAGGACCAGGACGTGTCACTATGACGGCAAGGAGCATGGAGAGGTGGGGGTGGGGAGAGGGCTGAGACACACTTCCCTCTCCCCCGAGTTTGAGGCCCTGAGCCTTGTCCAAGGAGAACAAAACAAACAAACAAACAAAAAAAAAAAAGAGAGAGAGAGAGAAAGCACAAAAGGAAGCTAGGTGAATGAAGTCAGTTTACTGAAGCTGTGGCTCAGTTCCACTCAGGGCGGAGTAAGGCCTGACCAGGTGCCCTCGGCAGGGGGCCCCCCCGGGCTGCTGGGTCACCTGGGGCTTCTGGCCCAGGGGGCCGGCAGCAGGGCGGCCTGCGGGGACCCAACGAGCCCCGGGCTGCTTGGCTCGTGCTGTCCGGGACCGCGCTGGTCGCTGCTGCCGTCTGTATTGCTCAGGCCAGACCCCGAGAAGAGAGAGGCACAAGGGGAAAACGGTAACATAAACACTTTGGTTTCCGTTTCAGTCAAGAGGAGAGGAGGAAGGGAGGATGGGGACGTCGAAGAAGCGGCTGTGGGGCCATGTCTTTGCAGAGCTCCAGGGCCAGCTCCCTTGCTAGACAGCGTGGCTGCTGCTTTCGCTTCCATCCCCCAGCTCGGAATCTGGAAAGTAAGAAGGTGTCTCAGTCTGCGGAGCCATGGTGGGCCCCGAGCTCTGTCAGTGGGGGTATGGCCGGGCTTCCCCTCCTGCCCCCCGCCCCAGCACCTGTGCCCGAGCGTTTGCGTGTACACACACACACTCACTCACTCACTCACTCACTCACTCACTCACTCGCCGGGGAAGCCTCGAAGATGTCCCTCGAGGCTTCCAGCCAGGCCAGGGCAGAGAGGACTGTAACCCCCTCAACAAAAGCACCTTAGTCCACATCCTCACCTGACCTGGTGTGGCACATGTTTGCAGGCTGAATCCCTGGAGGGCGCTTGCTGCCTCCCAGGGTAATGGCCCCACAGAAACCCCCACTTCCTTAGCTGGGCAGAGGCGTGGGGAGAGGGTTGACCTAGGTCTTTAAGAAATCTTTTGGAGATCAAATGGCTGGGGGTAGAGGGTCCTGTGATGGGAGGACAGAGAGCCAAGAGACAGTGGGGTGGCAGTGGGGGCTGCGTGGAGGAGGTAGAGTATGGGGGGGTCATCTTTATTCTTGGGGGGAACTCTTGTTCTCAATATACTTTTCCCATTGGCATGAGCGAGTGCTCCCTGACTTATCTGGAAACCACTGAAGAAGGGCAGGGAGCGGGAGCAATGGACACCCCCCTCCCCCTGCCGCATGTCTACCTGGACCCTCTGTGCCTCTGCTACAAGGAAGCCCCAGGCCCACGAGCTGCCTCTGTGCCCTGGTCTATCCTGTTCTTTTCCCCCAAAGCTAGTTGCCTTGATTTGCGTCTAGGGGGGATGAGGTGGTCTGGCCCAGCCTTTGGCCTGAAGACTCTCAAGTCTGCAGCCGTCCACACCTGTACAGATGGCTGCAGGAGGCATTGTTCCCCTCCCAGGCCTTCGACTTGGCTGTAATGACAGTCATTTGTGCCAGCAGGGAAATGCCCGTTAGAGGGGCTGGGTCACAGCCATATGGGAAGTGGTGGAACTTGGGCACACCCACCCAGGAACTCTCCCTAGCTGCTTTTACCTCAGTGCTACCTGTGGCATTGTGCCCCAGGTGCAGGGGAGGGGGGAACCCAGTGAGAAGATTGGCAGGGGCACCACAGAGCCCCAAAGGGGTTGGCATCTTCTTGTCCCACCTGGTGGGCTCCGATGATTTGTCTTTTTCCTCCCTTTTTACCTGAACTGAGCTAGGGTGCAGGTCACCGGTGTGACTCGGTTCTGGCAACACAACTTAACAAAGTGCTGCCGACCAGGTGAGCCATGCCGGGCTGCGCGTGGGGGGGTGGGGCGCGCAAAGGACAGTGTGGTCGGAGGAGGACGGGAGGCATGCGCCTCTGCCTCTTGCTTCCCTGGGCTTGATTTGGTCGTGGCCCCGGCGGGAAGCCAGGCGAACACTGCACCTGATCAGCGTGCCGGGACAGCGCCTCCGTGCAGGACCCTCCTCCACCGGGGCTGTACCCACCAGTGTCTGGGATGCTGCAGGGAGAGAGGGCCTAGACCCGCATTTCCAGGGGAGCACTGGCTGTCCCCGCGTTTGGGGCAGATCCTACAGCTAGTCCCAACTTCCTAAAGAGGGGAGGGCAAGCGACGATCAGCGGGACCGTCTGCCTCTGAGCAACGCAGGGGGGCAGCAGCGCAGCGCCAGGCGCTTGCAGGGAGGGCTCCGGCACGCCTCGGTGGAGTCTCGTTTTTTAAGCAGAGCCCCAGGGATGCTCTTCTCCCGCCCTCCAGAGAGGGCAGGCTCCCCTGCGGCCCGGACGAGGAGGCCCCCAGACTCCCGGGGAAAGGCTGCGTCCCCGGGAGCGCAGGGCGACAGCGGCCCGCGCTGGGCACTAGGGGTCGCCCCCGCCCAGCCCAGCCCAGCCCAGCCCAGCCCGGCCACGGCCCGCGCGGGCTGCGGGTTTCCCGGGACCGGGAAGAGCCGCCGGCGCCTCCGGGGCGGGGGCTGGGAGGGCCGCCGCCGCCGCCGCCGCCCTGCCCGGAGCCGCCGGTCCCCCCGCTCCTCCCCGGCCGGAGCGCGGGCCCCCGCGCCCGAGGTCCGCTCCCGGCCGCGCCCTGTCGGAGCAGGGGCTCTCGCCGAAGGCCGTCGCTGGGACGTGCGAGCGAGGCGCAGAGGCGCTTTCCCCGAGACACAAAGGTCTTTTCTAGATCTCCCCGCTCCCCTCCCGGCTGCCGGAGGGGGAGCAGCGGCTCTGGGTGGGCCCAGGCGGCAGGGCCGGGCGGCGGGGCCCCGAGCGGCCCCGGGACCCGGCGTGGGCTCGAGGGGGCGCGGGGGGACACCGTGGCGCGCTCTGGGCTCCTTTTGTGGACGGAGGGAAGCGTCCCCTCCCCGCGTCCCTGAGAACGGTCAGCCTGGGCTCTCAGCGCTGCGTGCCCTGAATAATAAATTGGGTTCTCCGGGGTCGAAATCCCGGCCCCACCTCGTGGGGGCTTTGAGCTGGTGCGGGTTCCCCAAAGCACCGCCGTGACGGGCTGCGCCGGGATCACCCGCGGTCCGCCCCACGGTCTGGGTCCGAATCCCTGGGAGGGGCCCAGGAATCTGCCCTTGGGGTCAGCTGCCCAGGTGACTCTCACGGCGAGGCCGGCGTGCTAAATCCTCAACCTGCCTTAGGGCGGGCGGTTGTAAAATTTCTCCCCAGAAGAACTTCTGGAGATGGGATTGTCACACCCGCCTCAGTCCAGGGAAACGTTTATTCTCCCTGCTGATGGAGAAATCCTTCCCGAGTCTGGCTGCCAAGCCCTCCTGCTTTAATTAAGCACATTTTCTTCCGTTTGGGTTTTTTATGGGATAACGAACCTGTTGGAACACAGCTGTGCTTTGTGGGACCTTTCTCGGGAGACCTGCTTTCCTGGGTCAACCTCTGAATCCGGCTGACCCCCCTCACCGGACCGCGTGGTGAGAGGGTCCAGGACAGCACAGGCCAAGGGGAAAAAGCCTGCAGCCAGTCCTCTGGAGCCGCGGACCAGACCCAGACCGTCTTCCCTCTGGCGGGCCCTTGTCCTTGATTTTCAGGATGAGTTAAAATTCTTATCTGCTGTGCCCCCAGCCTACTCCAACTCCCCTTCCTGACTGCTGCAGCTAGACTTTCCCAGGCTCCGTGGGGTTATTTTTGCCTCTGGGTGGTGGTCATTACTTCCTTCCACTGCATTAGGTTCAACGCAACCACGGGGGGGGGGGGGGGTGGGGGGAGTAAGTTAGCAAAAGCACCCTCAAAATGGCAGGACTGACCCCCAAACCTACTTTCATTTTCTTCCGGTCTGGGTTGTGGGTAATTTCTTGACGACTATGAGAAAGAAGACAATGAAACATGAATTTTGTTTTTCTCCAAAGCGGTTGTGAACAGATGTACAATCCCCCAGTCTCAGGAGTGTTCTAGGAATCCCTTAAAGGGGGAGAGATGCCGAGGGCAGTGTTGATATTCAGCACCTGCAGGGCTCAGCCTCTCCTAAAGACAGCGTGGAGACAACCCGGGTCACCTCTGCTGGTGGTTCAGGGCTTCTAAACTGGGCCGAGTGCGCGGACATGCTTCCTTTCAGCAATTGATCTGAGTAGCAGAATCCCATTCCCGACGGCCGAATCACATCTACAAGCCGTGGGGGTGAAGGCCCTGCTAATTGGCCACTTGCCTCACCACTGGCTTTTAAACAATCGGTTGTATTCTCTGCCTGGCAGGAAGCAGCAGGCCCATCAAGGCTCTGGGCTCCCTCTTTGTTCTGACTTTATGGCATTTTATGCCACAATAAGCAACACTGTGTACTCCATGGGAGCCCATTGTGCCAGGCTGCAAGGATGCGGCTCCTGAAGGGCCGGTGCTCTTCCCGCCCCCCCCCCCCCCCCCCCCCCCCCCGCAGAAGAGAGGCTCTGTGACAGGCCGGAGGACAAAACCAGGGGTGCCAGACACTGTGACTGGGGCAACTGCTGGCCAGTGTGGAGGCAGCTGTGGCCCCTGGGTCCCTGTCCCCTGCAGGCCAGGGTGGGGGGTGGGGCAGGAGAAGGAGGGACTCCAAACTCAGTAGCAGTCCTGGGTACCTGGGCAGTTCTACGTCAGGACTGCGCTGACCACAGCCCCCGCGCCCTCCTGGCTGCTGAGCCGGCCTCATCCTGGACTGGACTCACAGTCAGGTGACCGCATCTACCTGAGGCAGGCCTCATTCCTCAAGGAAATGCCTTCTGGGTGAGGAGGGAAGTTTTCCCAAATGAGGGCCAAGCCTGGGCCTCGAATATTTTGGGTAGCCTTGGTTCTTTGAGGCAAGAGTTTTGGGTTTTGTATGGAAGGGCGGGAATGGGAGGGCCTGGAGGAAGTCCCTGTGGCCTCACATGCGAATGGGCCAGGGGGGTTTCAGAGCTCCTTCAAGACTCTGCCTGCCTCCCGGGCCAGCCACGCCTCTCCCTGCCCCTCCTCCCAGTTTCACACAGGTGGAAGTTTCCCTACAGGCGAAATGTTCATACGGCCCTGCCTGGGGCAGGAGCCTGGGGGGGGTGCTCGCTCTAGGAGGTCAGGGCACTGTCACGATCCCTGGAAGGCCTGGGGTCCCTTCTGCTCTTTGCCTTTTAATGCATGGACCGAGATTCTTTCTATTGTTTGGCCTAGTGTTTGGAAGTCGGCACTTCGGGGCACAGGGGGGCTGCCGAGGGCAAGCAGGAAGAGGAATCCAGCATTTCATTGAGGAAATGGAGAGCATCACACAGACAAAACCTATGGCTCGGAGAAAACCCAGGACAGGGGACTTTGGGGGTACGGGTCCTGAATAACGGAGTACCCCACACGGGGACTGAGGGAGAGAGGTGAAGGAAGGCAAGTCCATTTAGCTTCCTCACACAGGACACGGCTGTGTCCCCATCAGCTTAATGGGCAGCTGGTGGGGTCCTGTGCTCTGTGGAGATACTTCCACCATGAGCCTTTGCAGAAAAGGCCAGTTTCCTGCTTGGTCCTCGCAGAGAGTAACAGTCAGTGTTTTCTTCAGCCTGGACCTCACTCTGTACCCTTCCTGTCTCTGGCGCCTCCACTTGGGCCTCCCTAACCCATCTCCCCACCCTCCAGGTAGCTACTCCCGCTTTGGCTCAAAAATGCAAAACTCCTGGACTGCCAGCCTCGGCCTAGAAACCCTTCCACAGCTGCACGCAAACCCTCCACCCCCTGCCCCCTGCCTCTGCCTCCACGCTCCCTTCCTGCCAGCCCCAGCCACACGTACCTCCTCGACTCTCAAACACACAAGTCTTCTTCATTTCTCGGAGCCTCTGCCTTTCCTTCTGCAAAGAATGCCCCTTCCCTCACCACCAACCCTCGTTCAGCTGCTCAGCTCTCTAAGATTCGGTTCAAACCTCGCCTCCTCAGCTGACCAGGTGGGGAGAGCAGGGACGGAAAGCGGCTTTGGCAGCAGGCCTCCTAAGCAGGGGGAAGGCCGATGGCAAAGGGTACAACCCAACCGGATTCAAAGCAAGGCCTCTTGAAACATTAGCTTGTGTCTCTGAAGACCCTGCCTGGACAGTCGGTCCTGGAGAAGGAGTGGTAGGAAGGGGTGAGGACGGTGGTTCCTCCCGTGACCCAACTGCTCCGTGCCCTTCCGCGTCGGACTCCATCTTTCGTCATAAAGCACATTTTTTGATACTCTTGGTTACATGCTTATCTCTCTTCAGACTCTGACCCCTTATAGGCAAGGGGTTAGTAGGCCCAGAATTTAGTTTAGAACCTGGCACATAGTAGGCATACAGAAATTCTTTGAATAAATAAATCTATATGCCTTGCACTCGAGAGGGTTCCTTCACCTAGAATACTGTTCACTCCCCACAAGTTTGTGCTGTCAAGTTCTCCAAAACATAACTCCAGACGCCGTTCCTGGAGAATAGGCTTTGGTTTACTAGTTCATTGATTTGAGCCTCAAAGGTTACTGAGCAGCTACTATGCGCCTGGCATTTTCTAGGCACTGGAGGGGGCGGTGGGGCACAGAGAGATAAGAGTTCCACGCCCAAGCTGCCGGTGACCGCCACCGCCCCCCCTCCCAACCCCCAGCAGACCACGTCCTCATTTGTTGGTCATTGAACATTTTGGGAATCACTCAATGCCCCTGGCGTCCACAGCGCCTGGGACATGACCATCAAAAAGGATTCGCTGTATGCTCGGATCATCAGACAGGTATAGAAGGCCCGGCTTTGCCTTCAAGTAACACGACCTCACAAGGGAGACAAATTGTTTGTTTCTGGGGTCCCTGGAAACCCCAGAAGTCCCAGCCGGGGAAGATCCTGTTAATTCACAGATTCTGGAAATCACGGCATCTCCTGGTTCGCTTGACCAAGTGCTAGTTTCTAGTCTTCAGAACTACGGGAGTCTCATCTTCCGACTTGATCGGAATGGGACAACACGGCATCAGGTCTGGTGGCCACTTTCCCTGATTCCCCTCCTGGCACCCGATACAGGCCAGGGCACGAAAGAAAGAGCGAGTGAGGGATCATTGCCATGGACAAACATTCATCACTGGGCGTCTTAATGAGACGCAACCAAGGAGTCGGACATGAGTGGGTTCTCCAGTTCTGATAAAGGAGAGAGAAGGGTTTTCTTCCCCCCAACATAGTGCCTCTTTTTGTTTGTTTGTTTGTTTGTTTGCTACGTTACCCTCAGATTCTGAGTATTTTCTACAAGAAGTTACCGAGACTCAAATCCAGGAGAGTATGAATTTGACAGAAGCCATTTGTTTTCCTCCTTCCGGTTGGGTCCCTCTTAACTGGCTCTTTGTACTGGTTATTGCTTGGTGGTTTCAGTGTGTGAGATCTATTTAAGGGTTTTCCAAGTTAAATGTACGCCTAAGAGTGTTGCTCTATTTCTGCTTCCTTCTGCCTTGGTTCCCAGATTGCTCCTGGTGTCATTCCTTCCTTCTCTAGGATAGTTTTACCAGAAAGTTCTGTAGACTCAGTGCTTTAGGGCCTCGGTTTTCACCCACGGGGTTGTACCCTACATTGTCCTCTCACGTTTGCCCTGCAGTCCTGGCGGCTAGCATTGCTCACGTTAGCCTGCTGACGGTTTAGCCATCTGTAACCTATATCAAACCCAGGGTGCTTTGAAGTTCAATGGGCAATAAAAAATTCATTAAAAAAGAGGTGGAATCATGAAAATAAGGTTACAGAAATGTTAACAAAGGCTCGTTTCCTGCTTCCTGTATTTTTTTTTTTTAATGTATTTCTCTGAGGAATTTATGTCACCATTAAAACTACGGAAGAGTTAAAGGAAGGACAGGCCTGGGTCAAAAAGAGACTGAGATTCCTGAGGAGATATCTTGGCCAAGACTCAGCCTGTTTTCTTAATTGAGAGCTTGAGGTCTAAGGGGAGAATTTGCTCCAGAAAAAAAAAAAAAAAGGAGGGACAAATCTAGAATTCTTCTGACTAACGGCTTGAACCCAGCATCACTAATGGGGATGGCTCAGCACCTGCAGTCGTGGCAAGGTCTGTGGCCGTGTCAGGAGCCCTCGGAATCACTGGGCTCCAGCCTCCAGGCAGGTGCCTCTTACCCACTTGAGGAGGAAGAAGAGAGAGACAGGGAGGGGGGGACAGAGAAGGGAGAGTCAAGAGCAAGAGAGGTACATGGGGAAAAGGTGGCAGAGGGTCACTCGAACTGCCTCGTGACACCACCGGTGGCTCGCCCATTGCCCACACTGCCTTGCTTGCCAGTCACGACTTCCTGACAGGAGCAGAGGTCAAGTTTCAAGCCTCAAGGGGGTGTTGAACACTAAAAGCAGATCAGTCTCTGGCTTGATGACCTTAAGGTAAGTGAGGTGTCCCTGACCCGCTACGGAGTGTGCTCACCTGGCCTGGCCTGGCCGTAGACAGCCGTTTAGCCAGGAGGGAAGTCCCCTGGGGCTCTGCGTTCTGACTGGACGGTGACCAGAAGTACATTCTACTGGACTTTGCTAAGTCCAGGCTCCAGCGAGTAACAGGGCCAGGCTTCTGCCTCCAAAGCCTGCAGCCTCAGAGAGGGCTCCCGGTTCTCCTGTTAAAGGAAGGCAGCCCTACACGACCATTTCCGGTGAATACATTGTCCCCTCTCTAACGACAAATAGGACACTGTCGGCCCCTCTATTTCCTGGCCCTAACACATGCAGAAACACTGGAATAACACACTCCGGGAGCCAAAGCAAAATAAACAGTTCTCTTTGAGAGAAGGCCCCTGTTTTTCACCGGCCCTCCATGCTTGGGCCGTGGGCACGCCTGGCAACCCTGCCGGCCTCTATTTTGGGGGCAAATATTTCTAGAGACTCACTTGCTTATCTGAACACAAAGGACCTTTTAATTGCTATTTGTGTTTAATAGGAAGCAATTATGTGCTCATCCCTTACTTTTCAGCCAGAAGGCCCACTGCGCATACGCTTAGTGGCCACTACATTTTAGTCCTAAGGATGACAGTGCCATATCCTCCCAAGTGACCGTGAAGACCTCAACAGATTGCACATGTATTAAACAGCGCTGCAAGGTTTCGGGGACTGCTGCCGGACGGCCCGGGTCGGGGCCACACTCACCCTCTCTCTTATGACTCGGTTGTAGTTGCGTCTCATGAGTTCCGCGAACCTCTGCTCGTACAGGTGAAGCAGCAGCACCAGGTACAAGCCTGAATTCATCAGCTCATTTTGTGCCTAAATATGGAAAAGAGACTCCTAAGTGCAGCTGCAAACTATTCCTGGTCTAAATCACAGGGTGGAGGGTAGTAAGGACACCGGGTGACGAGACGTGGGACGAGGGCCCAAACCCCAGGGCAAGGCCTGCCCTTGGGGATCAGAGAACAGAGCAGGAGCGGGGGGATTCAGGGTAGAGGCTGCTCGGTGGAGGGTGCCCCGGAAAAGCCCCACGCTCCAGGCTCAGTCCCATGCCGTGAACGTTTATTGAGCAGTTACACGTCAAAGCTGTGAGCTGGGTGTTGTGGGGAACGTGACGTCCTGCTGGGAGCCCGTCGTCCGATGTGGGACAGCCTTGTTCAGAGACAGTTCCAGTACCAGCTCTAGGTGTCACGCGCCACAGTGGAGATGCACGGGCGGGAAAAGAGACGAGTTGACTATGACATGGGGAAGGCCCCTTGGACGGTTCCGAATGGATGGGAGTGCCTTGGGTGGGCTCTGAGGGTTGGCGAGGGCCTTCCAGACAGAGGCACTGAATGCCAGCCAAGGCATAGGGGCGGAGAGAGCAGAGCATGTGCTGGGTAACATTCCCTACTCACCGATGTGGCTGGGGTCTATGGGGAAGGTGCTTGTCTTGGACTGAAAAATTGTTTTGGCGTGGGCTGACGAGATGGGAAGGGGGAGCCAGCAGGCAGAACCAAGAGTTTGGATGTCCTGCTGTGTGTGTACGTAGCTCCTGGCCCCCGAGCAGAGGAGTAAATGCAATGAGGTGTGCATCTTAGGAAGGCGAATTTTTTTCCGTGGGAGAATTTGGAACCCAGAGGCCCCGGGCATTTTGTTTTCCTAGATCCCTCGTTTGTCCAGAGAACAGGCCCCAGGCCTTAGTGCCGTATGTTTCTCTCTCTGTAATTGGGCTTAATGATGGTCTCACCTAAGGCTGCCCCTCCTCCCCCGCCTCTGGCTGGTCTATTAGCATTGAACTCCCAGAGAGTGAGCCCAGCATGTGCCCAGTAGAGTCCCAGATGGACTGTGAACCTCAGGGCCTTGGCTCGCTCTTCCTCATTCCGTCAGTGGGCTCGTTTTGTGCTTCTATTTTGAATGCCTCCCTCCTCCTTTCATAGGACTTCCTTCACAGTGTCTCTTCCTCGCAGAAGCCTTCCTGATGAACTTCTTTTGTTCCGATCATCCGTTTACTCCTTCAGTCTTTATTTTGTACACTGCATCGCGCACTTGTTAATGTTTTTGCTTTTCCTTGGCGGGTGGGTCGTGTTTTACTTTCCTCGTGGGTGCCGGGGACATAGGGAGGTCCACAGGGAGGGTCTGGCTCTCTGGCCGAGGACAGCTCCTCTGTCCTCAGCGCCTTCGGTGGTCTATGCCGCAAGGCCTGCGGACCCTTCCCGAACCTTCAATAAATTAGGGGCATTAGTCACGACTCCTCCCCCTCTGCTTTGTGTCCCCGCCTGGCCTCCCACTGAATCCCCACAGGTGGGGGGATGGGGAAGGGCCAGACCAAGCTCAGGAAGTCCCTGGGAGACTAGAATCCCCAGCAGAGGGCCTGGCCCTCTGTGTCACCCTGGGAAAGGTCAGAAATGTGACTGTTTCCCTAGGGTAACTGAACCTCAGACCTGACGTGGGGACTACTCAGTGCTTTTCCCTTCCTTCCGGGCCGTCTCCCTGTTCCCACTGCATCGAGGGCAGCTCAGGAAGCTGGCGCAGGACACACCTCTTCCAGAACAAAACAGCTGCCGGAGGGGTGCCCGGGTTGAGCCAGGATGGGTGCATTCTTCCTTCTGGATCAGGTCCAACTCTGGATCTTGACCACTGGCCCCAAGGTCATGGCTCAAGGTCCCTCCGCTCCCCTAGGAACCCCTCTTTAAAGGCTCTAGTCAGCTGTCCTTAGCAGTTAGCGTCCTATTTTTAGCCTTGGGTCATGTTTTCTGTGCTCTCCTGACCTTGGCCTAGACCGGGCAGAGAGGAAGTCGCTCGTTTTCACTTTTTTTTTTATAATTGCCTCCTCCCACCTGCCTCCTTGCCGCCTGTCTCACAAGCTACCGCCTCTAGAAAGCCTTCCTAACCCACCCTGTGGCTCCTCCCCGCACACCAAGCCTTCTCCCTTGCTTGCTTCTCTCGCTGGCGGTGGCCTCCCGCGAGCTGCCGCTGGTTTTCTCTGCAGCACCCTGTTCGCCAGTAAGCCTTTGTGCTCAGAGACACTCCGATGCATAATGGCAAATCAATCAGCTAGAAAATGGCTTGGAACTATCAGGTTTGTCAAAGCATTCAGGGAAATCATTTACTTTTTATGACTCAATAAGGCCCGGAGGCATGCAGATGGGGAAAATATCCACTAATGTTTTCTGCAGATAATTTGAAAAGTCACTTCTAGCAGATTGTGTCTCTTCTCTGGCCTGTGGGAGGGAACCTGTCACGTGGCGCCATAAATCTCACCGGCCGGGGGGGGGGGGGGGGGCCCTTGATGTGCGCCCTTTGCAGAGCGTGTGATGCCACAGAGGGGCTGGGCTGACCAATCAGAGCACGCGTTTGCTGGGGAACTCAGTCATCTCATGCTCCGAGCCACAAGTGGGAGGGACTTGTTATCAGAGAGAGTTCCAGGGCATTTGTTGGGCAAGGGCAAGATGAGCCGGGTTTTGGAGCCTTATTTTTTGAGGCTGCTCCTGACCCTCCCTCCCTGACCCGTTCTGGTGGGGGCTTTGACACCGTGTGCAGTGTGGGAAGTGGGGGAGGGGCGGGAGGCTCGAAAGGGAGGAGCTTCATGAAGCGGTGGCCGTGAGCCCTGAAGCACTCGGGCTGCCTGCCAGATGTTTTTCTTTCTTTTTCTCCAGCCTCCCCCCTCCCCACCCCTGCATTTTGTTAATATTCATTGGGGCCAAGAGGTTTGCTACCTATGGAAATTCTCAATATAATCCACTCAAAGAAGCAGTCGGCCTGGCTGAGTGTCCTATCAAGTCTTCAGATGCGTTCAAGAGATGCTCCCAGGTGTGAGGGTGATTAGGTGGCTGCGTGTGGCCAAGGACATCTGTCGTGGCTGAGATGGAGCAAGGCCCGGCCTGTGCGTCAGAGGAATGACAGCCGGAAGCCCGCTGAGCCCCTCCTGTGCCCCGGGCAAGGGTGAGAGCAGCACACCTCCGTCCCGCAGTGGGCTGGGCCCCCAGAGTGGGCAGCGGGGGCCATCGAGGGCTAAGACTCTGGGCGGAGTTTTAACTGTGCCTGGCCAAAGCGACTCTGTTTATAAAAAGGGGAGAAGTAACCTCTGTCCTGCCTGTTTCCCCAAGGTGTTTATGGCAAAATGAGCTAACACAAGTGGACATGGTAGTTTGCAAAACAAAAATATCCTACGAGAGACAGGAATGAAAGAGAAGGACTCTGGGCAAGGACCACATGTGCCTTGTTTGATCCCGTGCTCGTGCCTAGCCCTGCGCCCGGCATATGGTGTGTGCTCAGTAAATACATGTACAGATGAAAGAATGACAAAAATGTTTAATTTGGGGCCGTTTAGCTGTGTCTTTTGACCCTAGTCATTCCCAACTAGAATATGCATCAGAATTACTGAAAGGGCCTTTTAAAACATAGCTGCTGGGGGGCGCCTGGTGGCTCAGTGGTTCAGCACCTGACTCTTGATTTCAGCTCAGGTCGTGATCTTACGGTTCATGAGATCGAGTCTGAGCCCAGCATCAGGCTCTGTGCTGACCCCCTGGAGCCTGCTCTGGATTCTCTCTCCCTCTTTCTCTGCCCCTCTCCTGCCCCTGCTCGTACGCAGTACACACGCTCTCTCACTCTCTCTCTAAATAAATAAATAAACTAAAAAAAAACGTAGTTGCTGGACACCACCTCTCCCTCTCCCCCAGATTCCGATTCAGTGGAGCTGGGTGGGTAGAGTCAAAGAATGTGTCTTTCTCACAAGTTTCCAAGCGATGCTGACGCTACTAGTTTGGGGACCAGCCATCTTGGAGAACCACTGCTCTAAGCTAAAGATGGACAATTAGTGGCCAATCAGCTGAAAGTGGCCTGGGGATGCACTCTGGTTGGAAGGAAGGAAGGAAGGAAGGAAGGAAGGAAGGAAGGAAGGAAGGAAAGGGAGGGAGGGAAGAAAAGAAGGAAGGAAAGGGAGGGAAGGAAGAGAAGGAAGGAAAGAGAGGGAGGATGGGAGGGAAGGAAGGAAAGAAAGGAGGAAGGACAGACAAGAACTTCTCCAGTTGGAGACCGTACTCTCCATTTTGCCTCAGTTGCCACCGCTCTTTACTATAATGACACCTGCAGGAAGGTGTGACAAGACCTTGAATGTTAGTTCAAGCTCTATTCGGAGGGGGGTTCTTCCTTGCAACCCAACACCAAGTGCCCTAGCCAGAGCCAGGTTTGAAGCCTACTTCTCGGGTAAGGAACATCACACAGGGCGCCTCCTTCCTGGGCAGCACTTACAGAGGGTACGGATGCTTTTGGGCTTACTTTTTAGGCATCCATGAGTAAGGGTTGAGCTCTTGCGAGCCCCAACAGGCCTATGATTGGGTCACCAGGTGCCAGTGGCCCCAAAGTGCTTAGTCCAGGTCCTGGGGCAACTGCAGTGGCTTCTGTTTCATGGGGCCACTCTGCACACAGCCTATAAGAGCACCCAATCCAGCCACTGGAAGCTGAGTGACAAGCTTTGACCCCGAGGGGCATGCAGGAACCACCCAGCGTCTCAGGGATGGGGGATAACCACGTTTCAATGCCCTGTTAGGGCCCATGGGCGACATTCACTCTGCCCCCACCCAGGTGCATTGAACCAAACCAGGAAAACACTTGTCTAAGCCCCTCCACACCCTCAAAGCCATTGACAATGCTGACTGGACACCCAACGGGCATGACTGCGATCCGGGATAAGATCTTGTGTCAGGTGGCTCTGATGTCTCAGATTTTGCCCTCAAGGGCACGTGGCTAGATGGCTCACTCTTTTTCCTTCCCAGCCTTAAATGTCTCTTCCTCAGGGAAGCCTTCTCTGGTCCTGAGAACAGGTCAGACCTCTTTGTGGCTGTTCTCACAGCTGCCTGTACATCCCTTGTTGTGATGCTCCCACACTGGGGTTACCCTCCCTACGCCCTTCCCATTAGAAGAAGTGACTGTGTTGGTCTTGGGCACCTCGGTATCTCCAACAGAGCATCTGGTATACAGTAGGCACTCAATATGTGTTTTAAACTTAAACATATCATAAAAGTTAAACTTTTATGTTATGTGTATTTTGATACCTGGGCCCATCCCAGATCAATTAAATCAGAATCTCTGGGGCCCGGCCTAGGCATGAGTATTTTAATAGGAAAATAAAAAGGCATGCAGCTAAATGTTAATTATAGGGGATTTTTGTGTGTTTGTGATTTTTATAATTGAGGAAAAGCAAAAACAAAAACACCCCATAAAACAAAAAACCAAAAATCCCAAAACCACCTAAATGAGAAAAATGCATAAGAAAATAAGTTAATTGTTAATTAGTGAGTTAGCAAGTTAGTTGAGGTCAAGTCAGACCCAGATTGAGCTGAAGTCAGTTCTAGAGGCTTCTTCTGGTTTTGATCCTGTCTTTGTATACGTCTGTTTTTGGTACCAGCTACCCCACGTCTCAACAAAGGAACCTGTTTGCCAGGAGCGAAAAGCACTGGGCATTGATTAAGATGGCCCAGAGGACCAAGGTTTGGGAGTTGGGAAAGGCCCGGACCTCAGGAGCCCATGCAGACACAACAACTCCAAGGCCAGGCCAAGGGGCCTCCCCGGCTGGGGATGAGCCGAGGGCATATTACATCTTCCATATCGTTCTGTTAAACAATAGTTACTTCCGCCTTGGTCCACAGAGACTCTCTGAACTTGTCTAAGTCATGCTTCCCTACTGTCTCAAGTTTAACTCAGACTGTTGGCAAACAGACTCTGTTAAGTTCACAAGGGGCCGTTGGAGCAGGCGGAACCACTGTAAAAGTGTGAGCCCGCAACCGTTTGCCACCCGCCGGAGAATCCTGCATGTTGCTGCTTGGGACCGTTGTTCGCCCACCAGGGTGGGTCCGTCAGTCTAGTTTCCGCCTGTGGTTATAATGAAGGGCATTTTCAAAAGGCTTTGATGGCCTGGCAGGTTCTTACGGAAACTCATTTAAACTCTTTTCTGCTTCCATGGAGAGTAATCACTGTGCTGGGTGTTTTCCGTTTTCCCCTCCAGATCCGCTTTCCACCCTGCGCTGTGGCCCCCAGGCTGATCTCAATGGATCGCGTTAACTGGGCTCCCTTGTTCTCCGGCTTCCCGTTGGGTTTGGCCAATGGGAGGCCCTGGCACGAGACCAAAGGGCGGGAGGAGAGAGAGGCTGGGTGGTTACTCTCCTTGCTCCCTCTCTGCTGGGCAGTGGCTGCTTTCCGCTACTGAAGGTCACAGGCCGTGGCGGACTCTCTCTCCTAGAACTATAGGTCTCCTGATCCTGGTGGTGGCCCCCTCCCCTTGTCAGTTGAGGCCTAGGAATGGTCACAATGCCAGTCCTAGGATGCTTCGTCCTACCTCGTTGGTTTCTTTTCCTGCCCATTTCTGCCCTTTGGCCAGCTCTCCTCACTCACCCCTGTTGAGGGTGCCTCCATCTCTCCTGCCCAGATTCTGGCTGACACAGTTACTTCCACGATTCTGGTTAGGATGTGCTTGTAGATGCTTCTCTCAGCTGGTAGGAGGCAGTGAAGCCAAGGCTACGGGTATGACCCCTGCGTGGGCTGGTTGGCTTTTTTCAGTGATGGACTCTAGTCTTGTCCTGGTGCACTTAGCTTCTTCCCTCGAGTCCAGAGAGGTTGGGCATCTCTGGGGCTGTAACACAGTGGTTCTCATTTCCTGAGCACCTGCACAGGCCCTGGATTAGGGGTCATCCTTAAGTCTTTTCCTACTTCCCATCCTGCGGGGTAGGAACCATCTCCTCCTTCCTACAGACGAGAGAACTGAGATCCAGAGAGCTTGTGTAGTTTCCCCAAGGTCACACAGCAACTTTGGGGAGGGGAATAGGATTTAGGTTCATACCTTCGTCAAAGCCGGTATGCTCTTCGGTGGGGTAGGCTGCCTCTGGCTACGTGAGTGCAAACATTTTAGTATTTAAGTATAATTCGAAAAGTCTGCTGTTAGTGAGTCACTTCTACAAATACCACTGGTAAACCAACAGCGCAAGGTGGTGGTAGATGCTTTGCAGCGTTTGAACGATGCAGAAATACTTGGAACCAACAGGGGTCTTTACTAGACAGGCAGTCCTGATGTCGGCAGACCATTCTGGTAGTATTCCACGTAACCTGGCCTTGTCTGGACGTGTCCTTCTCAGGAAGTCCTACGGGCTCCATTTCCTGAAATAATCTTCAAGATGACCTCCTGGAACCTTCCGCACCCTGGCCGGCATCCTGATCTCAGGCCCTCACGGGCCCTGGTTCCTTTCAATAGCGTGGCTCCAGAATCACTTCTGTTTCTCATCTCAGGGCCCGGGGTTTGTGACCGAGTGATTCAGGACCCTCGGGCCTCAGAAAGGATGCACTCAAAATACATTTATTTCTCAGGAAATTCTTTCTTCCTTTTTTCCAAGTTTTCCGAGAAACTTCTCGGTGGTGCTATTCCAACCTTTCCTTCTTCTCACTAGTGTGCCCTTCTGTCCTGAAGCCGTGGGATTTTAAGAAGGTAACTACACAGTTGCCCAGACTCACATGCAGCATTTTGACTCAGTTGTGCTTTTTGCCCCCCCCCCAAAAAAAAAAAGAGAGGTCTGGACACAGGCTAATGATTTAAAAGTCAAAGGAACTCCTCTGAAGAATGACATTTTAGTTACTAACAATGATTTTATAGTTTTAAAATAATGTGATTTACAGTCATGGTTTTAATCCTTTTTTTCTAATCATGTTAAACTATAACGGTAATGATGGCTATTTATAATGATGAAATATTTATTTCATTTGATAAATATTTATTGACTGCTTATTATGTGCAAGGCACCTTGCAGATGAACCTCACCCAATGGAAATACAGCGTGAGCCACAGATGCAAACCAGGTATGTAACTCGATTATTCCCAGTAGCCACGTTAAGGAAGTGAAAAGAAACCGGTGAAATTAATTTTAATAATGTGTTTTATTTAACCCAGTATATTCAAAATATTCCAACATATAATTAATATAAAATTATGCGATAGTTTGCATATTTTTAATACTGAGTCTGAAATTCACTGTGCATTTGACACAGCACATGTGTTTTTTTTTTTTAGTTTTTTCTTTTTTTTTTTAATTTAGAGGTGGGGGGTACCAGGGGAGGGGCAGAGGGAGGGAAAGAGAGAGATTATCTCAGGCAGGCTCCACGTTTCATGTGGAGCCCGACACAGGGCTCGATCCCATGACCCTGGGATCATGACTTGAGCAGAAATCAAGAGTCAGATGCTCAACCGACTGAGCCACCCGGGTGCCCCTTGAGTGGAAGTAGCCACTTGCTCACACAGCACACCTTGAGTGGAAGTAGCCACTTGCTCATTAGCCGTATGTGGCTTGTGGCTTCCATATTGGACAGTGCAGTTCTAAAGAAAAGATTGTTTGCCTGAGAACTGAATAATTAACTATTATTCTGAGCATGAATCACCTTCCCATATAAGGTTACCTGACTTTTCCACGGTATTAGAATTGCAATTGCAACCCGAATGCCCCAGGAGAATTAATTCACCGGGTGCTAAAAAGCACACACTAGGTGCTTACTACCCGTTTGTTAACCCTGAGTAAAGCAGTTTCTTATTACCCTAGAGTCACTAGATATGTAAATTAGGGACCATTTTCTCCAAGACGCTGATTTTTTGTTCCCTTGTCGCTATTAAAGTTCTTCAGCAAATTGGGGCATGGAGCTTGCCAGACTATTCCTGTTTCTGTGTCCAGTAGGCTACTGTGGCTTCCTACTTTTGCCACTGACCAAAGCGGGACCTCAACCCGTGGTGACCGAGACTTTTGGACCCTCCCGCAGGTCTGAGTCAGCAGCAGACCTTCTCAGAGAAGTGAGCTGAGGGGACACTCCCAGACGCACCCCGTGCACAGGCCGAATACTGTCCTCGTATCAGAGAAAGCATGTCTTCCCACCACGCGCCTCTAACCGACTCGAGCCGGTGGAGGCAGATTGGCGCGTCTCTTACCTGGGATCGCTGGTGCTTGTGGTAGAAGTCGGTCACGTTAAAATCATCCAGATGGACCAGCAGGCCTTGCTTACACATTTCGCAGGTCTTCACGGCGCCTAGATCCGCTCCTTAAATTAAAGAATTCTTTGTTACACGTAACCTTGGGTCTCTTTGTGCTGACATTTTGGGAGTGAACTTGCATATGTTATGAATTCTGACCTTCGGTGACCTTTTTTAAAACTTTTTTTTATCTTTATTTTTGAGAGCAAGAGAGACAGCATGAGCGGGGGAGGGGCACACACACACACACACACACACACACACACACACACACACAAACACACACACCATGCTCGGGGCTCTGAGCTCTCAGCACAGAGCCCGACGCGTGGCTTGAACTCACAGACCGTGAGATCATGACCTAAGCTGAAGTCGGACGCTTAGCCGACTGAGCCACCCAGGCGCCCCTCGGTGACCTTTTCAAAGTCGGCCATTGTCTGTAGAAAAGGACCTTGAATCTGAGATCTAGAAAATTTCCTTCATAGTCATTTTCATTATTATGCACGCAAGCTTCGTATAAGTGAAATTCTCATGACTTGTAAATAATAGGTCTTGCTTTCTGTTTAAGTATAAACACACTGGTTCATGAAACTGGAATTGCTCCGCGGAGGCAGAGACTCTGTAACACAGGTGTTTGCCGAAAGAGTGATTATCGGCCTATGTTGTTGTTGTTGTTTTTCTGACCTAACACAGGTCCAAGCAAATAAACAAATGCGGGCCACGTTGACGGCAGAAGCTGTTTCCCAGTCTGCGGCTGAGTCTGCCTTTACTCTGGCCCAGGTGACTGCCCGCCTGAGAGCGTGAGGGAGCCAGGGGCCACGCACGGGAACTCGTATGGCAGTAAAGGCGCCCAGCACCTGAGACTGAGCTCAGCCTCACCTGGGAAAAGAAATATGAGAAGTCTTCCTCTGTTGCTGTGGAGTTGTTGGTTTTTTGAATTAAAAAAAAAAAAAATTTTTTTTAGCATGCATTCTAGCTCAGCATTTTTTTCTCCGCTTCACCTATTCCCCAAAGCAAAGGTGGAAGGTGCAGAAACTGCGCTGTGTTGAAGCAAACACTATCCCCGGCGTCTCCCCCCCCCCAGCCCCCCCCTCCCCGCACTAGGTGCCGTAGTTTTGCTAATGACGTCCTGGTGTTTATTTTTATGCATTAGAAACTAGAGGATTGGTTAGTTACCTGCATTTATCTGGGAAAGATAGGGTTAGGGCAGTTTTGTACCCCAGGTCTACTTCGCCTCCCTGGGGACATAAAGAAATAGTAAAAGACTCTCAAAGAATAAGAAAGAACTGAGGGGAGAGATGGGTGTGGGAGGGGGGAGAGTGGGTGGTGGGCACAGAGAAGGGCGCTCGTTGGATTGAGCACTGGGTGTTGTATAGAAACCAATTTGACAATAAACTATTAAAAAAAAAAAAAGAAATAGTAAATGATAGAGAACTTCAAAAGGCAAGGATGACCGGTAGTCCATGTCTGCATTTTGTTTGCTTGATTTTTTTTTAGCGCCTTTCTGTAGTGCTTTACGCTACTGAGTGTCCCATGTACCTTCTGATCTCCATCCCGCTCAACACACCCCTGCTGACGCTGGCGTGGACAAGCATTCAGCAGCGCTTTCGTTGCACGTTTCATGAGTGATCCTTTCCTGTGCTAGATGCTTAACTGGCCCAAATTCGTAGTAAGATAAAACACTGCATCACAGGGTCATTAGCTGCCAAGATCCCCTTGTTTCCTCCCTGTCTGAAGGACGGAGTCCCGAGCTCACTCTGTGAAGATGCATTTAAGCAACCTGGATGGCGGGCCTAGTTTGTGTCCCCTGCTCGGGAAGATGCGGAAGGCGGGCCAGGGGTCAGGGAGGAGACGGTTAATCTGATCATCCCACCGGTCCTGCCTCTTTCTCGGGAGGGGGCATGGCCACTCCCGTGGGGACAGGATAAAGCTCTTAGGTCTCTCGGGCTGCCTGGAAGAGTGATAACCAAGGCGGAGAACATGGAAGGGGAGAAAAATGGGATCCGGCTGCGGGTGAAAGGCTTTCAGGGAGTTGTCTCTGAAAAATATAACGGCTATTTCGTAATGAGTTCTTTGCATTGCTGTTCCCTGTTTTGGGGTTTTTGTTTGTTTGTTTGTTTTGTGCAGTTTTTTTTTCTTTTTCTTTTTTGTTGTTCAAGTTGCCCTTCTTCCTAAAACCATGTTTTAAAGAACCCCCCCCCCCCGTTTTCTGCCAAGAAAACCACAGCTGACCTACCCATGTGGCTGTATTTAGGTTATAACCTCCCCAGGGAGGTGAGAAAGGGCTTCACACCCAGTTACAAGGTCGGCAAGAGACAGAGCTGACGAAGCCGGCACACGGAAATCTCTTTATCTCATAGGTTCTAGAAAATGAGATCAGTGCTCTTTTCCTGCCCCTACTGCCAAAATGCAGCTTTGCTCAGTTTCTTAGGTGACACCCTCCTTCCCCCACAAATAAAAGGACGCAGCACTGTTTCTGCCAGGTGTCTTAGCGGGCATGGCTGCGGCGTGCTCCGTGTGCTTCTGAGGTTCAACCACTGACCTATTTTAGTTTCCTTCCTCCTGGGAGGGAATCTTAGCATCTCTGCTCAGGCTCAAGCGGGGTGGGATTTCATAGCCTAGCCAAGATTCTTCTCTCAGACTTGGAAAAGAAATTCATTTCCCTCCCATAATTTAAAGGCAGCATTTAGACCCGCTACTGTCCATCGGGGCTGTGAGCAAGAGCCCTGGGCTCAGGGGCCGTGGTTCTTCCGGCTGCTGCTGACGGAGGAGGGGGAACGGTTTTCCGGGCTCGGAGTCCCGCGCGGGGGTGTCTCATATTAATTATATGTTGGCGCAGGTTCGCCGCTTCGCCTTCCCCACCTACCTGATGTTATTTTCACTTTCAGCCACTTTTTCAGGCACTCCTGATGGACAAACCGCAGGCTTCCCACACAGCCGCAAGGCTCCAGGAGGGGGTTGGTTGGGGAACCCCCGGCGATCTGGCAGATGCGACACAAGTCTCCCTCCTCCTCGGAGTCCTCCTCCAGGAGACTAAGTGAAAAACAAGCCCTGGTGAGCAGGGGTCTGCACAGCTGCAGTGTCTGCAAACTACAAACACCACTTCCTGGGACGTTCAAGGGGGAGGGCCCGCCACCCCCTGCTCCCTCCCACCCTACTGAGAATTCTCCCCGGTTACTGAGAGCAGGTGCACAAAGTCTTGTATCAGGCTCCTCTGCAGCTACTTACTGGTACGTGTGAGCTGACCGGGAGAACCAGCAGTGCCGCCATAAATCTAGAGGCATGGGACAGGGCTACAGAGGGGCTGGGCGCCCCTCCCCTGCCGTGGCCACCGCGAAGGAGTTGGCAACGTGGCTTGTCGTTGAGTATGTGGGATTTGTGGGCAGGGGGCCTGGGTTTAAAGCTTGCCTCTGAAACATGTGGGTTTGGTGACTCTGGACAAGTTCTCGAAGCTTCTCAGGCGTCTGTTTCCTCACGTATAAAGCCATGCGATGCCAATACCACCACTACCTACCGAACAGGGTCATGGGCCGCCCAGATGCAATGATGGCGGGGTCAGTGCTCTGCAAAGTGCATGGAGTGTCTGGCAAAGTATTTGCGAGACCCCTCAGTAGATGGCGGCTGGGATGATGATGAACCAATGAACCTGGGCATGAACTCACCAAGAGCATGACACTTGCCGAGAAATTTTGCCAACATTCCAGAATGTAAGTGGCTGGAATCTGATGAAGATGGAATTAGTGAAAACGTGAGCAGATATGTTCATGTCTAATCAATGGTAGGTGAAGACCAGCAGCTTGATGTTCATGGAGGGAGGCCCTTAAGCAGCCTAAGGCTTGTTCTTTAGAATCCTCATGACCTGGGGACTGTCTGGTCAAGGAACGGAAACTGCTAGAGACTCAAAGGAGAGGAAGAAATGGGCATTGCTCTGGGGACAGAAGTGTGTGCTCGGTTTCTTAAGAGACCTTCCTCCCAGGAGAGAGAAGTCGATGAAAAGGAACAGAATTATAGTTTTCTATTACGGGCACAAACAGAAGAAGAGATCAATAAAAATTTTCAAGATCTCCAAGATGTCACTTCTCCCCAGAAGAATCTGCAGATTCAACTCAGTTTCAGTGAAAATCCCAACAGGCTGATTCCGAAACGCGCATAGCCCAGGACTCTTAAGGAACAAAGTGGGGAGGGCTACCAAAGTGCACTGCTGGCTACCAAACATTCGTAAAAGCTACAGACATTAAGATGATGTGGTATTGGATTCGGGAAAAACAAAAAAGAGCAACAGGCCAGAATAGAGAGCTCTGAACCAAACTCGTACATTTATCGTAATGAGATGGAGGCGGCACTTCAGTTGAGCAAGGAAAGACCCTGGGACCGTTGGGCGTTCATAAAGCATAACTCACATTGCATATTAAACATTGCTTCACATTTAAGACCCAAATCCATTTCACACTAAGTCCTAAGTGTTCCAAGTGAAACTGTAGAGATTTTAGAAGAAAATAGGAAGAATATTAAATAAAATTTTTTAGTGTTTATTTTTGAGAGAGAGACTGTAAGTGGGAGGGGGCAGAAAAGAGAGGGAGAAACAGGATCCGAAGCAGGCTCCAGGTTCTGAGCTCCAGAGCCTGACGCGGGGCTCGAACTCATGAACCACGAGTTCATGACCTGAGCTGAATTCAGTTGCCCAACCCACTGAGCCAGCCAGGTGCCCCAAATAGATTGAATATCTTACTGACCCTCAGTTGGGAAAGGGTTTCTTCATCAAGATAACAAGACACAAATCATAATCCATAAAGGTGGATATATTTGACTTCATTAAAATTAAGAATATATTTTCATTAAAAGACATCAAGAGGGGGACCTGGCTGGCTCAGTCAGAGGAATGTAAGGCTCTTGGTCTCAGGGTCATGAGTTCGAGCCCCATGTTGGGCATAGAGATTACGTAAATAAATAAAAAAATTTAAAAAAATTTTGAAGCAAAGGAATGATAAATGCAATGCAAGAATGGTTTCCTGGGGGCAGAAGGGGTTGGGGGGGTAGATGAGATACGGTGGGTGAGGGGCACAAGGGGTCCGGTAAAGTTCTATTAGTTGGAAGGCAGGCACATGGATATCTGGGTTTTGCTTTATCTCTAATTCTCTTTGTATGCATTAAAGTAACTAAGGGAAAATTTTTAAAGAAGAGTATAAGCGGCATTGAGAAATGGGCTTGAAATATTTAAATGAGGCATATTATAAAATATGAGCCAATGCTTACTAAAAATCGCATTTATATGCAAAGATAAAAGACGGAAGCAAAGTTATTTTATAGTGCTTATCTCTGGATTATAGGATTACAGGTGATTTTTCTTTTAAGTTTATATTTTTTGTATTTTCTCAAATGAACATTTTTGAGATAAACAGAAAAGCATAAGGTTTATTATATCCGAAAAAAAAGGGAGTCTGATAGACGAAGTACATAACTCATAGCTGTTTAACGCATTGCCATGCCGAGAAGTGGATGTATTTTTAAAAAGAAATCATTTTTAGCTCCAAGGCATCACTTTGGGATGGTGGGAGACCAGACTTCTGACAAGTGAGTCTGAAGCTATATTTTTGGGCAGGTGTAGATGGGTGAGTGTGAGGCCTTTTGGCCCTTTAACCATGAGTTGGTCTGCTGGTAGCTCGTATAATAGGGAAACGAAAATTAGGACACCTGGGTGGCTCAGTCAGTTAGGCGTCCGACTTGGGCTCAGGTCATGATCTCGCGGTTTGTGGGTTCGAGCCCCACATCGGGCTGTGTGCTGATAGCTCAGGGCCTGGAGCTTGCTTCAGACTCTGCGTCTCCCTCTCTCTCTGCCCCTCCCCTGCTCATGCTCTGTCTCTCAAAAATAAATAAACATTAAAAAAAGATGGAAAGGAAAAGGTACGGCTAACAGGAGAGTGACTTAATTCCTGCAGTTGGGTAACAGACCTCGAGGGGTAGTAGGCGTGTTGCCTGTGTCCTCTCTTACCCTCCTGCATTCTAATTCATCGCCTTGGAATTTCCCCACTTACAATGAATATCAACAGGATAAATAATGGCCCAAATGAGCCATACTAACATACACAAAGGCAGCTTGCATTCACAGAATCCATTTCCAGATCAGGAAACCAACATCAGGGCGTGGTAACACCAGTCATAAAGGAAACAGTTGAATCCTGACATGGTGTCTGATGATGGCTATAAAAAGTGTCAGACTCCATATACTGTGGATATTGTGAAATATCCCCAAATCATCGTATCAGACGGGGAAGATCAAAGAAAAGCACAACCCAGAGAAAAGACCTATTTCTCTCTCGTGCGTGAGAAAGAACACACAAAATGGAAGCAGTGGTTACCCCGGCATAGCCCTTCAGAGAACCGAGGTAACCATGGTAACGGTTTGGGACAGGCCTTTTGGTTGGAAAGATTCAAATTCTAGAACTGTCGGTTGGATTTGCCCAGAGTCCCATGAGGAAGAGCTGGTGAACTTCAAGTATGGAGTGGCTGACTCTCTGGGGTTATAGCAACCTTTTCGTAAAAGATCCTAGTTCCTAATTGCCCGTGAGAAGAGGTAGCCCTATGTAGCAGTCAAAATTCCCTTATGTCTGGCAAACTTGCCTTTCTTAAAGTTGTGGTATTCAAGGAAAAACATCTTGGGAATACTGGACAGATTGAACTGGAACACCAGACTTGGCCTCATAGATCCATACGCTTTAAGAGCAACGAAATAGATAATTTTGTCGATAAAAGCAATCATTAAAATGTCAAGGAAGGGCCTACCTAGGATTTAAAATTCCCATGATGCTCTAATGAAGGCACTGTTTTTTTCTACCTGGAAAAAATGGAATAAAAAAAAAGTATATACATATTATTATGAAAATTCCTCACCTTTCTTGCAATTTCTTGAGTTTCTCAGGGTTTGCCTTTATCGTATTGGCCTCCTTTTCATCTGTGAAAGCAAAGGCTGTCATTCTGTTCCTGTTATGATTTTGATTTGGGAAATCAGAGACTGCAAAGAAAGTAAAAGGTATATTTTCTTGCAGGGACCCAGACACATGCAGATGGCCTTGTAAGTTCATTCTTGACGGGGAGGAGCTAGAAGACTCCACCAAGGACAGGTTGCTTTGAGGATTTAGTACGAGCTCTTCTGTATGTGCTGGAGCCCCCTGAGATGGGTTGGTTAAAGTAATATCTTCCCCCCTGACATCAAATCCATGTGAACTGTTTACTGGAAAATAACCGTGGTTTACAGCACTGACAAGTGGATTCCTATTTCTAATGGGGGACAACGGTCGGCGAACATTAAACCTTGAGTTTCCTTCTGGGTCTGAACTGTGAACGAACGTAGATGACATTGATGAGTCTACTGGAATCTCCTGTCTCGAGGCAGAATGCATTAATGATCCAGGAGGGTAATAAGATGAATTCCCTGGTGATCTTGGAGCTGTTGGTCTACCAGAAAGAAGAGAGTCAAGAGAGTTACTAGAACTGTTACAATAGGCATGCCAGTCTCTTTCATAATCCCGAGTACCAGGCCTATCTTCCATGGAGGTACGATCTCTAAATCCATTTTCTGCATTGAGGTCATCATCTAGACTAGCTTCAGACTCGGCGTCCCAAGAAGGAAAGGTGCTTTTCTCATGTTCACTGTCATCACTGTCATTCTCTTTAGGAGACCCTCCATCAGGCAGCTTGGCATCTTGAAACGCCCTTGCCCCCCCAGGAAGCTGGTCGGTCACGGATTCCTTCGCATCGTTCATTCTCAATGAGCCACAACTGGACTCAGCTCTTCTTATCGCGTTAGTTCTGCAATTTTCAGGACTTTCTTCAAAATTCTTACTTTTGGTCTGAGTGGCCGATGTCCCAAGAAATCGACTTCTCTTATGACTGGGAGGAGAACGAGGTGGGTGCATACCGACCAACAAAAGCTCTTCCTCTATGAGGGTCTCCTCTTCAGTGTCATCATTTTCTCTTCCAGAGTTTAATGATAAAATGGAATAAAAATCTTCGTCTCTGAACCTAAATGGTGCCCTTCTTGGCCCTCCCATGGTGGTGGTTAGGAGCGGTGGCCCCAAGGACTCACTCGACACTTGAGGGCTATTTGTTCCTTGAAAGGCCTGAGATAGGCTTGGATGTGGCTCATGCTGGGAAAGAACACTCGAGTCTCCTTTTTTGGCTCTCTCAGGGGTATTCTCGGGCATAGTCTTTAGTTGTGAGGATGGGACTAAGTGTCTTCTCTCTTGAGTTGGCCTCTTCAGCTTAGTGCCACTTGCCCACATCGGGCCCTCTTGTTGAACTACTGGATCTGCATAGAGAAAAGATAAGTTTATCATTCTTCTATAGGTGCGCGTGGATGAAAGAGCTCGAACACGAAGGGTGAGAGTCCCTCAACGGAGCCTAGAGAAGAAAATCTTCATGGTTATAACATGGATGGAGGGACAGTAGAGGACAGTAGAGGTAGCTTCTGGATTGTCCTTTGTACATTTGTGGACCTCGGGCTGGTTCTGGGGAGACAGGGTGACCCTGAGGATACAGGTCTTTTCTGTGGAAGCTTTGGGAAGACCGTCCAGCCGAGGTCGGTCAGGGCCGATCATGGGAAAATCTCTCAAATGGCAGTTTTCATAACAGTGTCATGGATCAGGAAAACCAGCACTTCAGGAATGGCTTCTTCAAAAACCGCCAGTGCCTTCTCATCTGGATTCATTCCACACGCATTTATGACACTCCTGCACCACACTGAGCTTTAAAAAATCTGAAGAAAATATAATCTACCTGGGCGGATAGGGAGGAAGGCTCTAGAAGCTGGTGTCCAGTTACCCTGATGATTTGGGTTACATTTACTGCTTAGTGCGAGAAAAATTTTAACTCTCTCATGAGATCGTTACCTTCTCTTTGTCACTAGCTCCCAGTCAATTTGTAACCTTGAGTGATAATAGAATTCCTCCCCCGCCCCCTGATTCTAAAGTATGAAGAGATGTACGGAGAAGAGGAGGCAAAGTGCCCAAATGGGTAGGAATTTCTAGTGGTGAAGTCACTTGGTCAAAACTTGCCTTATAAAAATAACTTACCGAGGGCTTATCCTGAATGGGCCAGGCACCCCACTAACTTTATTGCATACACACATTTGGGCCTCAGAAGCCTATGAATAGGTACCACAATCACACCACTTTATAGTTGAGGGCACCCAGGCTTGGGGAGGGGGATGTCACATAACTTACTCAAGATCATATCTCTAGTAAGTAAGGGCGCTATCATTCACACTCAGCCAGCCTGACACTATGGTTGGTGTTCTTAACCCTGACTCTGTGTCCCCTCTGTGGCAGGACTTCCAATTTCCTTGTGAAGATGAGTATCCGCTTAAGTCATTGTGATGTGTGTGTGCTGTTCAGGGTTTCTGTTTTTTGTGTTGTAACCCTCTCAGGGCAGATAGGACACTGCAAGTGCTTCTCCGATTCCACTTCTCTCGGTTTCCTCCTGGCCTCAGCCCCCCCCGGCCCGCCCCCGGCCCCGCCCCCCCCGGCCCCGCCCCCCCCGGCCCCGCCCCCACCTCCCCTCGTGCTATCCTGCAGGTTCTGATGAGACGCTGTGGTCCTTATCATCCTTCCAGAGCCATTCCCCCCCCCCAGAGCGGACAGGACTCGACGGGTTTGGAAAGGCCCGTGTGGTAATAGCCCAGGCGAGTGAAATGGAGCGTTGGGCCCAGCCAAGGGCCAAGTCAATACTGACGCACTTTAATCGAGGGCCTCCCGGGAGCACCGGCTTCTAAGTCCTAATACTCTCTAAGCCTCTTTTATTGTTAACTGCACGGGACACTCAGCGACACAGTGCGAATTTTTACTCATCAGCTCTTCCAGAAATCAGTTAAGCTCTCCCGACCAGGCCCCTCAGGGGTTTTATAAACGCCAGTAAGAGATGTATCAGCAATTCCAGGAAGCTCCGAGCAACCTGGCTGTGTGTGTATTAGGAGTGGAGCTGGTATGCCCACTCGGATCCCGTGTGGGGGGACAAATTCTTCTACACGACCAACTGAATTCTCTTGATGATTTTTTTTTTTTTTTTTGGAGAAAAAAAGTGATACAGAAGATTCAAAAATGCAGGCTCCGGTCGACTACTTTGCACTTTGAATTTATGAAGCCCCTCGGAGACTAGCTAACAAGTGGCTGGAACCTGAATCTTCTGGTCTGGTCTGTCCCTGAACACGCAGCGGCCCCTCGGCCCTGAGCCGACTTAGTCTGGGCTTCAGGAGACACCTGAGCAAAAGGACCGGCTAGGGCAACGTCTGCAAAATGGAACTGGACATTCAACGGGAACCACAAGCTTATTCCAAAGGAAGCCAGGGAGCTGTCGCCAGCAACACTGGCTTCTGCATGCTGCAAGGCAGCTCCCGTGTATCCCCAAACCACCCCAGGCAATGCGTCTCCACTCTTCTCTTCACCACCACTGCCTTCCTCTTTAAAGGTTCCATCAGCTCTTCCTTGGTGTGTTTCCCCTAAGGGAGGCAGACTGCCATTCTCTACGTACGCTATTTTAACCCTATTTCTTGCGTCTTTCAGGGAGCGGACTTTGTAGTACTCGGGCTGGGAAGAAACCCCCCATCTGGTACACCAGGATGCACCATGCATAGACCAGGCCCTACAGATTCTGCCGAATGCCTCTTGGGCCCTGTGTGGACTCCAGCTCGGAAGGGAGGGGCTGCCATTTCTGGAAGTTCAACCAGGTGCAACTGAATGTTCTAGGTGCAACAAGATGGAACCAGAAAAAGCATCATCCTCTCTGTCTTTGGTCTAGACTTCTTCACGTGCATGACCGACCAGTCCTTTCCTACATTCCAACCCCATATACTTTGGCCTGTTTTCCTCTGGTTACACAAGTAGCTGATGTTCACTCGGAGAAAATTTGGAACTTGCAGAAGAGGACGAAGAAGAAATAAAAATCGCCCGTCATGTAAGACTCAGCTGGCCCTTGCTCCTGTTCTGGAATTCAGGGGCGGGTTGCAAACCCCAGACTCCTGGGCCGTTTTCATCCTGCGGTTGTGCTTTGGCTCACCACCTGAACACTGAGTTAACCGCCTTTAGGTGGGGTCCGTAGGTTCTGGTTTACCGCCGTCCCCACAGCCTCGGTTATGCGCTTCCTCCTGCCATTTCCACCTGTTCCCTGAAGGCATTTGAATTTACAAGTCAGCGCTCTTACCTAGAAATACCTTTTTTTCAAAAAAGCCCAAACCGGAATATTCAGGTACATACAACTTTATGTCCTGCTTTCTTTCCCTAAACCTTTTATTGTGAGGATTATCTCCTGCCACAGATTCAATTATTCTTCAAGAACATGATATTAAGTACGGGTTAAGATATATAAGTGTATCATAATTTGTTTAACTCTTCTTGTATTCTTGGGTATATAAGTTGTTTAAACACAGTTTTCGCTGTTACAAATTACACCGTGATAAATGTCCTAGCTCCTACGATCTTTGACTACGTGTCTTCTTAGAATAGATTTGCAGCTCCTACGATCTTTGACTACGTGTCTTCTTAGAATAGATTTGCAGGCGTGGAATTTCTAGGTCAAAAGGTATGACCCTTCTAAAGACTTTTTAACACATGTTCCAAATTCCAGTTTTACCAAATTACCCTACAGGTAGAATATGAAAGCATCTCTTATAGCTGTGTGGCCAGCAACTCCTGCCAAGGGCTTGGCATGACATCAGACACAACAGTGCCCAGGAAACGTTATTTGTTTCAGTACCAGGATTGGGTATTATTTTAAAAACCTTAGCCAATTTCGTAGGCCAAATGGATCTCATGCAAATTTACATTTATTACTTAGTGAGGTTCAGCTCGGTTTTTTTCCTTCCAAATACCTGCGTTTCTTCCGTGAAATTGTCTGCTGTGCCTCTTCCCATTTTTTTATCAGGCACTCACGGGCTTTCTTATTGATTTGTAAGAGCTTCCTATATATCACCTGTTTGTCACATTGGCTTCGAATTTCTCACGGATACAATTCAAACATCTGGCTCCTACTCCAGTATAGAATGTGAGAGAAAGAACGAGAGAGAGACTAGTGAGGAAAAAAATTGGGGAAAGACAAGCAGCCCTTATCCTTACATAATAGAAAGCGGACTTTATACTAGAAAATTGGGACAAATTCTCAGTGAATCTCGGGATAACAGAAGATGTCTTCCAGGTATAGGGGAAGGATTGTACGAGCCCCATGGGTTGTTCCAGGCATAGGGAACCTAGCATTTCAAATAATATTCAAGGGTTTACTAGGGTCATTGTCATGGTGCAGGAGAGAAACTAACAGTAGTTTAGTGCCTGCGATAGCTAGGTGTGAGTCAGTGTATTATTTCCTTTCGTCGTAGCTTATGCAGCAAGGTAGACGATATTATCTTTATTTTATTTTTTAAAGTTTATTTATTTTCATTAGTTTGGAGAGAGCATGAGTTAGCAAGGAGGCATAGAGAGAGGGAGAATCTCAAGCAGGCTCTGCGCTGCTGGCACACACAGCTCAACGCCGTGAGATCCCACGCACTGTGAGATCATGACCTGAGCCAGAGTCAAGAGTCGGACACCTAACCTACTGAGCCACCCAGATGCCCCTCATTATTGTTATTTTAAGGCCAAGGAACTGTAACTCAGAGTGGCTCCTTGACTAACCCAGGCTCCAAGGCAGGGAGGAAGAAGCTGATATTAGAAGGGAGGTCTGCCCTTCTCAACAGGAGGTGTTACATCGCTGGGGGCCTGTGACATCTGGTTGCGGCAGGATCATATATGCTCTGATTGCCCCTAATTCCAAGCCACCCAAACCGACTACCCTGTTTGATATTTACAGGTGTCCATTGAAGTATTTATCACATTTTAAAATAAAGCCTACTGTGTTCATGGGGTGGTGAGGAAGTGTGATGCTCAGCGGTTTCTCCAAGGGGAAGCCTACGTCCCTGGCCAGGCTGGCGGTCCAGTGTCACTTTCTTTGAGTCCCTGAGACTCTTTGGGTCCTCTTCCTTTCGCTATCGCAGAGGAGCGGGACGTGGTCAGCGGAGCAGCATGGCCTGGGCCTTGGGATGAGTGCTCAGGACTGAAAGAGGGCGTGTCCACCAGACCAGGGTTTTGAGGTACAGCGTGTATTTTTCTTGATGTTATTTCTTACACACTGAGATCTTGACACCCTGGATGGTGAGGCAAGAAGATTCCTGCGGGAGGGGAGCAGTCTGCCACCCACAGACACCCCTCCTTCCCTCTCGGGCCAGGTGAGACAGCCCCAGAGCTGCCGACTGCTTCTCCACCCCTTGTCCCCCTCCACCCACCACCCAGATGCCCTCTCCAGAAGCCGGATGGCTGGCCTCCGCTCGAAACCATGCACGGTCATGCTTATGGAATAAATGAGAGAAAAAATAAAAACAAATTCCCCCACCCTACACTTTCCGGCCAGCCTCTCTCCAAGAAGGAAACTAGATCCAATAGTTTGCTTTTAAAACCTTTTAAGCATTTCTTTTTAGAGTACACCGTCCTCCACATAAAAGCCCAAGTGGCTAAAAACCATCCAGAATTCCCCAGGTAACCACGCAAGTCCGTTCTAAGAACCAAGATGTGTGAGCCCCGGGTCCTTACCTGGTCCCCTGAGGGCCGGCGCCTTCGCCGGCAGCTGCGATTTCTGTCTGCTCCTGTCCCCCGGCACTCTTGGGCTCTGCGTTTCTGGGCTGACTGTCAGTCTCCCCAGGTTTGGCCTCCTCTTCCTTGATAAAATTTGTGGTGCCTGGGCTGCTGAAAGGTGCAAAATCTTTTCAATAATAATTTTTTTACAGGGAAACAGCTTCTGCATAAAGAACGCTCCGAAGGCCCCGCAAGGGGGAAAGCTGGTAAGGGACTGGGGCCCAGGGGGTCAGGGAAGAGCCGGATTTGAAACCTGGGAGGGGGAAAGCTGGTAAGGGACTGGGGCCCAGGGGGTCAGGGAAGAGCCGGATTTGAAACCTGGTTCTGTGGCCTCATAGTTGTGTGAGCTCGGGCAGATCACGTCACCTCCTGAAGCCTCAGTTTCCTCACCTATTAAGTGGAAAATCATAATACCTACTTTGCAAGGTGATTATCACCATGAATGAGCACCTGTGACACCTGCAAGCAGGGTCTATAAGGGGTGTGTCCGTCTGCTAAGATGCTTCTAGCTTCCCGTTCATAGATGTTGGGATGGGCATGCTGGTAACACTGTCCAGAGCCCTCTGCGGTTGGGACATGCAAAGGCTCTCTCCCCAACTGCTCTTCCAAGGCTGAATCACAGCCTGTTTTGTGCCTGCATATCCTCAGGTTGCTTATTAGCAGCTGAGATGGCCTTCCAGAAAGGTTCCAAGCATCTGGGATACCAGGTATACCTATTTGCTTGGCATATGTGCTTGGAAGGATAAACTACAGGAAAGACAGTAGTGGGAAGGCTAATGCGGATTGAGTTCCCAATGAATATATATATATATATTTTTTTAGAAATTCACATTTTGAACTAGGTTGCCAATTGGTTTGAATAATCTCAAATCTCTTCTGCACATGTAGGAAGCGTCAGTGCCCGTGGAGTTTGGGGCAAGAGTTTCAGTATTTTCCATGCCTCTCGGCAAGTTCTTGAGTTTACAAGGCAGTTAAATTGTGAATATCGGAACTAGATCTTTCCAAGGGAATTTGCCGGGCCCATCCCCTCTTGGACAGTTCAGAAGTTTCACAAATAACCGCAGCCAGCAGGCAACACGGGTAAAGCTGGGTAGGTCCTTGAGTTGTGTGCGAGAGAGCAGCCGTTCTTGGCCTGTGGAGACAACTGGATTGGTGTTCTGGAGTGTTAGTTGTGGTTTTCATCCAGATTCCAGAAGTGAATGAAAGTTCTCCCTGGCAGCTCACGAAGCCGAGTTTAACACAATGATCAGGCTTGACCTGCTTCTCCTGACGGGCCCCAGGAGGGGAAGGCACTCGGTTCCATGCCCCCAAGACAGAGGGGACCGTGTTCTCCTGAGGACATGCTAGAAACCACCTGCCGGTGGTGGTGGCTCATGTTAGGTGAGCTGGTGGGGCCTGGAGAAGTTGTGTGTGTGACCACAAAGGAGAGAAGGGAGTTCTCCAGAAGATGAGGATATATTCTTCAGAGGGTGTGGGGTGGTGGCAAGACATGATTTCACCAACCCAGAGGAGGTGAGAGGAGCTTTACGGTGCGGGAGCCAGTGCAGAGGAGGTGAGGGGGACACTTTCTCAGCATCAGTTGCTTTCCTGCAATCCAGAGGTTTCCCCCTAAGCTAGGACCTCATCCCTCCAGCTCTGAGCAGTCAAGGACTGCCTCCTACCTCTCCCCTGACGGACAGGGCAGGAGGCGCTGGGAGTCTTACTGAGGAAGCAACAGTTGGAGGACCGAGGAAGGGGCCGGCTTGGGATTCAGGCCCAAAGGTCCTGGTCACAAGGATCGCACTTTGATTCCTAGAGTGGGCATCCCACTAGAATCTTCGCATTTCCTTCACCGCCCGGGGCAGCAGAACCTCACACTGCCCCCTGCCCCGTGCCCCGCGCCCATCCACACCCTCACATGGTGCGTGATCCTCCCCCCCCAGGGGCCTTTCTTCCCCAGCCCGCCCCAGCCGGCAGGTCCTTCGAGGTCTGTTTCCAGTTTTATGCCCACCTACGTGGCTCTGACTCTGCTTTGTCCAGAACTTTCGGGACTCCTAGGACCTTTAGCATTGAAATAGTCTAATGTCGCCCAAGGGATCCATGGTTTCTCTCCTTAAGGATGAGGACCCCGTCTTAGCCTGTGTGTTGCCTGATCTTCAGGACAGAGAGTAATCGCTTAGTGTGGTGAGCGGGGCTCATGAAGATGCATCCGGCTACCCGGCTACCACAGGGGAGTCCAAAAGTAGAACAAACTTTTTCTCTCGATAAACATCAAGATGACTTAAGGTGATTTTGGCTTCTCGCTCAAAAAAAAGTGCTTTCTTTGAAGCTTCACCTCTTTTAAATGATTTCCAGAAACGAGCCTGTGGTCTCTGACCAAGGGTTTCAGCAAACTAAAGTAATAAAGCTGAGAGCCCGGGGATGGTTTTACCAGGCCTGGCAAGCAAAGCTGGCAGGAGCTCTGACTTTGGGCAGTTTGGACCTCGGGCTCTGCATCTCTGAAATGGGGATATTCCTATCTCGCTGAGTTATTGCCGCAAGAATGTAGGTAAAGGGCCTCACACTCAGTGTCCGGCGCTTCTTGGCCGCTCTCAGTGGCGCCTGCCGGTGTCTGCCGTAAACAGTTTACTGCTCCTACTGCTAACTGGGGGTCTGAAGTCGCTCCCATGAGAGAACCGCACTGGGCCAGAAACGTGTTCTGACTGTTTCATCCGTTGAGAATAACCTACGCAGCAGCCTTCATTTCTGGGCTGTTCTTGCTGAGGCTCCCTCCCTCGATCCTTTATAAAATCCAAAAGGCAAATAGCAACTCCCTTTCTATTATAATCTGTTCAACAAACACCCGCGTGCCTTTGCTATGTAATAATTTGAGAGTTCACAAAGATGAGTAAGACGGTTTGGTCGTGGCCTTAAAGACTGTAATCCAACTTGGCGGTACCGCTGACTTCCTCCTTGTGATTACCCTCTCAGAGTCTACGGAAAGTAAACTCCTCTATCCCTTTCCACCATCTGCCATTGCAGGCACAAATGAGGTGACCTGGGCCGCCTAGCTTGCGTGTACCCTGATTCCAGGGTCCTAATCACCTTCCCCGTACCCAAATCAAACCAAACCTCAGACCCCTGGGGCCTTTCTGGCACGGTCCACCCGAGGCATGGTATATATATATTAACCTGCCGAGAGAGACCCAAGTGAGATTCACCCTGGAAGAGGAAATAGAACTTCTTCTTCAGGTTAGAGGACAGACCCTTTGCCTTGGAGAGAAGGGATTTGTGCTCAGGAGTCCCACCGCTGCCACTCAGCACCCCAAAGTCTGTCGGTGAGTTTGGGGAAGAGGTTGGTTTGCTTTGCACCGTACCGTCTTCTAATATCTGAGCGAGGCGACGCCTCCTGGGGCAAAGAAACCAAATGGCTGTTTTGATAAAAGGTGCCTGCCTTTTAGGTCTTTTGATGATGCTGGGACACTGTAATTGTTGACTGAATAGTTCTTAATTTGACTAGGAGAGAAAAAGAGGTAGTAATCTCCTATTTATACAAGGCCCTGATGACTGAGAACCAAGTCCATTGAACGGTGCGTGTTCATTCCATGTGCCCCATCATCGCTCAGTTCTTCACATCCCTTGCCGGACACAGACGCGGCTCTTGATAGACCAGGTCGAAAAGAGAGAAAAACACGATTCCTAAACCTTCACTGTCTCCCCCTATCTCGACAGGGAGGTGCCAAGATTCTGTCTAATAGATGCCGTCTTAAAAAAAAGTCTTGCTTCCTTTACTCTCTCAAAATAAATAAATAAACTTAAAAAAAAATGTATCGCTTCCTTTAGATCGTGGGAAGAATTCCAGCTTAGTCGCGAGAGCTGGCGTTGCCCTGGTGTAACAGGCAGCTGTCCGTACAGTCACAAACAACACGCCGCGTGGACTCGCCTACTCGGGTGTGCTGGAAATGCGTGCTGTCTCAGATACCCAGAGGAGATCTTAATTGAAGCTTAATTATGTACCATAAATATGTTTTATTTGGGAGCCCAGGAGGTGGGAGTTTTGATTTTGGGAAGTGTGGTGCCTAATAAGCAGGCAGGAAGGGGAGTGTGAACAGCGAGCCCTTTCATTTGTCCCCTCTCCGCACGGTTCCGCGTGGCTTCTCAGCCCCAGCGTGTGCCCTGGGAAGGATCTGCCCGTCACCGTGCCCCCGCCGCCCGTCAACCCGCACCACCCTCTCGGGCCGCCATCAGACACGGGAGGGCCTGCTCTGCTTCTGGGGGTCATGTTCCAAAGCGGGCCAGCCACAGGAGTGAAGAAATCAGATGAGTCTCGAGAGGTGACAGGGATTTTATTGTCGCTCACGCCTTAGCGCTACAAGGAGGTCGAGTCAAGTGGCAGGTGTCTCGTCTTCCTGCTCCCCTGCACACCTCACCGCCTGGGTGTTGCTCGTGACCTTGCCCTCCGGCCCCCCTCCCGTCCACCTGCCTTCTGGAAGCCTGAAGTCCCCCTCTCCCTGACTCCACCGTGCTGTGTGCCTGGCCGAAGGCGACTTACCACATGAGGTAAATCTTACTGGGCCTCCTGGGGCCCGGCAGGCACAGCACAGGGGTCTCCGCCGGGGTCGGGCAGGAGACGGGGAAGTAGCACAGGGTGGCCGGGGACTGGGGCACGGGGCCGGGGGACAAGGAAGAGGGGCTCGTGGAGGAGGAAGAGGGGACAGGAGGGAGCTTGTGGGAGGGGTCCTGGGCCACCGGGGAGGCTGGCGGCAGGAGCGGCAGGAGGAGGCAGCAGTAATTGGTATTGGGCTGCGGGGCGGGGGAGAAAGCAAAGACGGAGCAGTAAGGGGAATATTCAACACAGAACAGAGGGTGCTCGCTGCTGTCACCTGCACAAAAGAAAAAGAGCAATCAGGAGGCAGCACTCACGGTGGGAAAGGACATTAAAAAAAAAAGCCTGTGAATGAATCGGAACTCAAAGAGCGTTCTTCAGGGGCTGGCCTGTCCAGGTGTCACAGGGGCGGCGGGTTGGGATCTCAAAGTCACTGAAGAGTTAACTGAGGGACATGGCCTCATCATCACACCTTTTCCCAACCAATAGTCTCTGGCGTCCCTGACAGACGCAGGAAAGTTCTTCCCCCACTAAGTTCCTGCGTGGAAGCGGGGGTCCCTTCTCTGCCCCCACGGCCAGTCTAATTAGCTGTGCCGGCAGCAACATACGGCGGCTGGCAGGGTCTCCCCTCGGTAAGGCTCTCCCCCTGCAGTCCTCCAGCTGCCCGCAGGAGGAGGTGGCGGTCATGCCCTAATCTGGCCTTTCTGCTGCAGAGGGGAGGCTTGGGGAAAGAGCAAGAAGCAGAGACATCCTGGCGAGATCATGGAAAGGGGGAGGGGCCAAGGAGGGAAGGAAGCAGGTGGACGAGGGAGGTGTCCAAGTGAAGTTAATGACTTGCTCGCTAACCTCACACTTAATCTGCCAACCACGCTGGAGGCGGAGTACGGGCACCTGATGGAGACACGATCCGGAGAGACCCCCTCGTGCATGACAGATCTCTCAGCCCTGCCACTAGCCGGCTGGGTCACCTTGGATCATCTGTTTACCTCCTCAAAAACTGTTTCCTCATCCGCAAAATGAGACAGGTCTTCTCTCTAGACCCTGTTCCTCCAAGGGCGGGCCTTTAGCCACCAGCATGGATGACCCCTGGGAGCTTCTTAGAAAATGCAGAATCCTCATGCCCCCCCTCCGCCCCCAACCCGAACCGAATCAGAACCTGCAGCTTATCAGAGTCTCCAGGTATGTCTCATCAACCTTAAAGTTCTAGAATCAAGGCTGTGAGACAAGTGTCCAAACCCCCGTGATGAGAATCACCCGTTGTGCTTGTTCAAGATGTGGTTTGGGAGGCCGCCTCCGTGGAGATTCTGACGCTCTGGGTCGGGAACGGGAACCAGGATGGTGGGTTTTTATCAAGTCCCTCCCTGGTGGTTCTGATCAGAGAAGTTTGGGAAAGGCTGCAGCTGCAATCAGCCCCAATTCGAAAATGGCGTCATTGGATGCATCCAGTTGAACACCATGATCATTACCTCCCGTATAACTGGGGGTCGGGGGCTGGAGGGTCGAGGCTCAGTGCCTACTCCTATCCTGTGTAAGACCTGACACAATTATCTGTTCTTTCATTTCCCAATGCCTCCGCAGGCTTCGGGAGCGGCTCCCACTTCTTGCATTGTTCCTCCGAGGTTGTCTTCTTTGGTCCTGTTTCCACATCATCCCTGCTTGCTCCGTGAACTCTCTCACGGCAGACCCTCTAGGCCCTTGGATTCCTGCTGGTGGCCAGGAGCTCTCTGCCCAGCAGAGAGAGGACTTGGGTCCTCAGGTATTTCCTGGCGTTTCCTCCCGGCCGTCCTGCCTGCCCCTCAAGGACAACACTCATGGGACGGGGACCATTCTCTTCTTGCCTTCTCAGCCTTGGCAAAGGCAAAGCTACTTGTCTGGGCCAGAGCTCCAGCTCCTCTTTGGCTCTTCCCTTCTCCCCACTCCCAGGAGTCACCACCAAGTACTGCCAGGAGTACTTCCTTGACCATCCCTCAAGCCCCGCCCTCTTCCCCATCCCCTCTGCTTTCACTCCAGGCCAAGCCCTTCTTGTCTCTGTCTGCATGCAGCGCACCTACAGCCTGTCTGGTCTCTTGGCCTCTGTCAGCTGCCTCCGCCCCCGGTCCGGCCCCCTCTCCCTGCCACAGCCCGCCTGAAAAAAATGACGATTGGGGGTGCCTGAGTGGCTCAGTTGGTTAAGCGTCCGACTTCAGCTCAGGTCATGATCTCACAGTCTGTGAGTTCGAGCCCCACGTCGGGCTCTGTGCTGACAGCTCAGAGCCTGGATCCTGCTTCAGATTCTGTGTGTCTCCCTCTCTCTATGACTCTCATCTGCTTGTGCTCTGTCTCTCTCTCTCATAAATAAACATTAAAAATTAAAAAAAAAATGACGATTTGATTGCACCACCTCCCACTTAGATCCCAGGTTGATGCTCCGATGCCTTTCCGCTTGACATTCAAGGCCCTTGGGGGCTGGTCCTTGTCTCCCTGGAGGGTGTCAGCCGACCCTAAAGCAGAGCTTCTCAAACTCAACCATGCACACAAATATCCCCGAGATCCTATTAAAGGCAAGTTCTGGTTCGGTCCGTCTGGGCTGGGATCTGAGGCTCTGTATTTCTAACAGGCTCTCAGGTGAGGTCTCTGCTCCTGGTCTGGGGACATTTTGAGGCCCGAGGCCCTAGGCCACTTGGAGTTCCTCCATATTTTATAATCAAGTTATGACCTGTCTTACATCTCCAATATCAAAATGGCTTTGGTCGAGCAGCTTATAAAAAGATGTCAGGCCTGGGGCAGCAGGGGGTGGGGGGGCAGTGGGGCTTTACAAGCAGAGGGAGGATTGGGGACCGACCTTTCCCTAAGGCCTAGTCTCCCGGCAAGGTTTTAATCCTCCCGTCTACCTGGTGAGGGAGGTAACAACTTCACTTTACTGATGAGGAAACTGAGTTCGGGGAAGTCGCCGGCTCACGCGTATAGGGCTATAAAGTGGCTTCCCGTTCTGGGCCCTGTGACCTCCCTGAACCCCCACGGCCTCGGCAGCATCACCATAAATGACTGAGAATTATGATTCTCTGCCTGGGAGTCCGAGCGTTCACTTACGGTGGTTGTTTTCTAACTGGGGCAGTTGGCCTGGAAAGTCGTTGGGCACCAAGGGAGCCGCCTGGAAATTCCTTAATCTTGGCCTTTCGAGAAAACCTTCCATGAAATTTATTTGCAAGGTAGGTTATGAAGATTTGGGATTTGCCTCAAATTCCTCTCCCAGGCCGCCCTTCGAATGAATATTTCCCGACTCACAAGAGCCCACAGTTATGTTAGATGTTTGTCTTTTTAAAATCTGAGTTCACTGCTTTTTCTTGGTTGTACAAGAATGCGTCCTCACGAGAAGCCATTATTAAGCTGAATAGGCTTTGCTACTCCCACAAATGTGAATCGGGTAATGACTCACATTGAACTCAGTAATAAGTGAGGATAATTTCAGAACGCTTGGCTTTGTTTTAAAGGGCAAGATTTTGGAAGCAGGCTCTAGGACTCCTTCCAGATCCGTTTTCCTGGCACAGAACTAGGAGATGGTGCCCAAGTTCTAGGTGACAGGAGAGGGCACGCTCCTTTCCCGTGTACCTGGCACTGAGGCAGAGAGTGGTCTGCAGACTCCAGGCGCCAGAACCCTGCAGCACAATGGCCTTTGGATGCCTCTACGCATCCTGGAAAAGGGAGGTGGCTCCTTTACAGCTCAGGCTAGCTTGGGGCGGTGTCTCGGGTACGGGCACGAGTCCAGGAGTCGGAGGCCACAGTAGCTCCCTGTGCTGCTCTGTCCCCCAGTGTTTGCTGGGCCTGCAGACTGCTCAGCTTCTCACAGATCCACGTAGAGTTCCGAACTAAGAATACGTAGCTTTGCTCCCATCCCTCCCTGGATCCGTGCTCACCTTGATCATGAAATAGGATTTCTGAATCCATTGCACATCAGACACAGCTGGGTCTTGACTCACTGCCTGAATTTTCCATGTCTTTTTGGAGATAAAGCAAATCTCTGGCTTGGTGAATGCTTTCTGATTATTCATTCCCACCCCTTTTGTGTTTTGCTCTGGAAATTTAGGTTGTAGTGAAAGTGTTTGTACCTGCATTTATATTAGGATTTTTAAAATACTAACTCGATTTTTGGTAAAGGGGAAAAAAAGTATTGTGGGGAGCGGGGGCAACAGGAAGACAAAACAAGGTTTTTTAATTCATCCTCTACTAAATACAGTTCTTGCGTCCTAGATATCAATAAGCTGTAATTTACCAGGTGCCTAATGGTAACGGGCACTGTTCTAATGGCTGAGCATATGTTTTATCATTGAAACTCCACAGCAATCCCAGGAGGTAGGATCTGTTTTGACCCCCCACTTTACAGATGAGGAAACTGAGGCACAGAGATGTCACTTGCTCAAAGGCACACGAGCAAATAAGAAATGGTACCCAGGTGCTAATCCAAGCATTCTGACTCTAAAGCACTCGCCTGACACTACCCGGAGGGGGTAACACAGAAAGTCACAAGCCGACTCATTTAGCAACAGTTTGATGGAATATATGAACTTACTTAATTTAAAAATGCGTGAACTCCTTCTACTAGAGTGTGAAGAACAACGAAAATCTGACACCTTCTCAGTTAGCAATCTATTTGTAGAGGGCACCGTTGGTTCCTATGTTGTAAACAGCCTTCTTGGGGGTTCTAGATGGTAGGTCACACGGATGTAAGGAAAAACCCCTTTATTTCAGTGGATTATCATTACATAGATTTGCATGCAAGGCAAGCCACACTTCCCAGCTATGTTATTTTATTCAGGAAATGCCTAGCATAACTCGGTATGGAAGGTTAGTCTATTACATAGGTGTCGCAAAAGGATTTCACTGGCTTTGACGCTTCAATTTTACACAGCATCTCAGTTCTGAAATGGGAAGGAGTTTTGGTGACTCACTGCCAACTTTAGATCACCCCCAAAATGCTTGAGGAAAATATTTCTCTACAGAGGTGAAGCCAGACAGGAACCTGGTGAACCGGATCAACGTGTCCGGATAATTCAGGCCCCGAATCCTCTTCTTCTAGAACCACAGGAGATTCATCTGGATTTTCTGAGTTGCTAGCGCCACTCAACTAGACTTTTCCTGAAAAGACTCAGCTTCAATTCTCACCGTGTCTCTGGGCTCTCATGTCACTGTGCTAATTAAGGAACTCCGAGGCATCTACACATGCAAAACGAGTGGATGTGAACACACCAACGCTTTGCTTTCAGCCAACTTCATGAACCCAGTTTGCTGTACAACCGATCAGGCTTCTGTAGCAACCGGCGCCGATCACCGGGACGGACGCACTCCCTGGACAGCCGGGCCCCAGTCCAGCCCCTGCCCGCATGAGTCCTGGACGTGCTCTAGGGTCATAAGAGGACGATAAAGCTGGTGCTTTTTAAAAGCTTTTACTCCAAGTAACATCCTTCATTTGATGAAATAGGTATCTTTCTGCCAACTTGGCTCTCTTGCCTAAACCTTAGTGTTTCCGGGCTAGTAATTCTTCAAACGTGACGTTTTATAGAATGTAAAGTGAATTAATTCTTCCTTGTGTCCGTGTTGTAAGGTCATCTGGAGTTTGCTCAGTCGGAAAAGCATCTGTATCAATCACACAAACTAAGATCATCTAGGGGGCCTACACTGTACATTTTAATGGTCTTCCTTGACCAATGACAAAGCAGCCCAAGCAAATAGCTACCCAGTTTTAGCAAGAAGGTTAGAAATCCTATCTAGTGAATGGAATTGCATTATTTAAACTTCAATTCAATTTTTTTCTTCTATAAAAACCTCCCCAGTTCAATAAATTACAACATGTATTTTGAAATATTTGGGGAATCATCTGCCCTAGTCCTTTCTTTTTTTTTTTTTAATTTTTTTTTTTTATTTTTGAGAGGGAGAGACAGAGCGCTAGCTTGGGAGGGGCAGAGATAGAGAGGGAGACACAGAATCAGAAGCAGGCTCCAGGCTCTGAGCCGTCAGCACAGAGCCCGACACGGGGCTTGAACTCACAGACCATGAGATCATGACCTGAGCTGAAGTCGGACGCTCAACTGACTGAACCACCCAGGTGCCCCTGCCCTATTCCTTTCTTAAACAGCTGAATTAAAAACATAACTTCCTGCTGGGGCACCTGGGTGGCTCAGTGGGTTAAGCCTCTAACTTCTTCGGCTCAGGCCATGATCTCAGGGTTCATGAGTTCGAGCCCCACATAGAGCTCTGTGCTGACAGCTCAGAGCCTGGAGCCTGCTTTGGATTCTGTGTCTCCCTCTCTCTCTGTGTCTCCCTCCCCACCCTGCACTGTCTTTGTCACTCAAAAATAAATAAACATTAAACATTTCTTTAAAAACATACTTCCTACTCAAAGTCTTAAAAATGAGAAATTGTTAACTATTAATGATACTTTCCCGTAATTAAATAAGGAAAAAGCATTGGGGATTTGCTTGGAAGGACATCATTTCAGATTTTTTTTTAACCTCATTAAAGCAACAAAATGTGGGTGGTTAATCTGAGGGAAAGCTGCCATTTTCTAAAAATGCATTAAGACTTAACTGGACGGGTGGTTGCATGACAAGAGCTATTTAGGATTAGAAAGTAGTTGTGATTTGTATTTAAATGAACTGCACGCTATTTACAAATTCTTCAGCAGTTAATTTGGACTGTTTCCATTCTTCTGCAAGCAGAAGGCAGACCTTTCTGCCTAGTTACCCCAACTTCGAAGGCAGTTCCTGGAGGAATCAAGTTTGTCCTCCATATGTTGGCTCTGATGGGGATGAGCCTGAGGGACTCGATGCTTTCACTTGAATTTATCCTCTTTCTGGATACTATTAAATCACTCCTGCCTCAAGCAGAGGACTGGTCTCTGCTTCAAAGGCAGCTGAAGAGTGAATTATTTACCAAATTGCACAAAGGGGAGGATTTATCAAGCCCCTTTTCTCCCAGAGAGGACACCACCAGAACTGGAGGACTTTATTACTCTCTCTTTCTTGGCTATAAATTATGCCATTCAGACGCTTTTGAAAGCATCTCTTCATGCTCTCGCTTGAGTCATAAAATTTGATACCTGGGGCCAAATGCCTTTCCCCATCCCCACCCCAGAAGGGTGAGGAAGATGAAAAGGCGCCAATTTTAGGGAAGTGCCACACAGAGTCAATGATTGAGCAGCAAATGTGGGCAGTGGGAATAGTTGCTCTGCATAAGTCACACCTTCCTGACCTGCTCTTCTACTCTGGAATGAATTTTACTATTTGTATAAGATCACTGGACCCCCCAAAACCTGAATTCGCCACTTGGAGAACACCCGGTGTAACCAATACCACCAATCTAAGTGTTGGCATTACCTACAGTGCTGGGATTGTGGATTTTGTGAATTTCCACACATCCGCCACTCACCTGAAGAGGGTTTGCTGGGGCCCGCCTTCTCCAGTTTCCTTGGAGTCATGGTACTTTTATGTTTCTGTTTGACTGATGTTTGGTCAATTGCTGGAAGTCTGGAATCACTCTTAACTGCAGAACTCTTGATGGATAGTCTTGGTTCGGCTACAGAATCCTCCTCACCAGAACTCTACCAGAAATGAAAGGTGTCTGAGTATTAATGGCCAAATAGGTCATCTTTGCTGGGCAGAGGGAAAAAGAGATGAGCTAAGTGCAGGGATCCCTTCAGCACTAACACTGGGAATGTCCTACCATGCTTACCATGCCCTTTTACCAGTGAGGTTTTGATGGACTGTATCAATTTAGAAGAATCGATTAGAAACCAAAGTTAATGAGGCTATTTTGCAGAACACCATAAAAAGAAGGCCCTTCTAGGAGTCTATCTTGTAGAACGTTATGAAAAGAATACATTTCTGACCCTTAAGTAATTCGATGACCAGCAAACGACTCATGTTATAAAAGCTAGGTATGAAAGCAAGAGAAACAATCAATGAATGCCCTTAAACTTCTTGTTCTTGTTATTTGAACTGCGTTGGGGGGCGGGTGACGAAAGATGTTGCTAATGATAATCATATACTTGACAATGAAAAGGAAATTTAGATAGTGTGTTGGGACAGAAAAAATTAGACCTCCAGTTACTGTTCTGAACTACTGGGTGCAACATAAGACAGACTAATCGTTTTAAGAGTCTCCTACTTGTCCATCTTCTATAAAGAAGTCAGTATACATCTCTGCACAGCCAAATCCTGATTCCTGCAGCGTCAGAGTGTCTCGGCGCAGCCTTGCCAACACAACAAAAATTACCCAGGCATTTGATAGTTTTCTACTTTGCCGCCGCTACACCCACCAAAAGAACAATGGAAGCAACGTAACTCGCTATGGGAAACCTGGTCATGGTGGGTGGGTTAAGTCCTACCTTGTGGTTTTAGGTCCTGAGGTTATGATTTGTGATACACTCTGCAACAAACTAAACCCCAAGGTTCCTGCCCCTCCCCTCCCCTGGGGGAGGGTCGCTGAGTTCTTCTCTGGGCACATTGCTCCAGTCTTGGGAAAGTCCTCTGAGGATGCGCGCTCTTCTGCAGACAGAGTGCTACATTAATGACCCCTTCTCCCCAAATGTGGCAATTTGTATTGATCTCGCTCATTGTTCCTGCTGACAATTGTGGCATTTTCATTTCAAGCCTCCCGACTCAGGAAAATACTCTGAGTAGCTTTGAATTATTGGGTGCAACGGAAGACAAACTAAATTCTAAAAAAAAGTCCCCTGCTTGTCAATCTTCTCCAAAGAAGTCTGTATAAATCTACAGGTGGACAGATCATTATCCTCTAAGATTATAAGTTGTCGTTTTGTAATTTAGAGTCTGGATACAGCCTTCAAACAAATAATTATTGTTTCTCCTTGTGTTTTCAGGAAACAAATCAGATAAAGGGACAGGAAAAAGAAAAGACTTAATGAATTGGCTGTTCTCCATTTTCTTTTTCAATTCCAGAATTTAATAGAAATCCTTGAAAATGATTCTGAAATGTCAAAGATGAAGTATTAGGTCATTTCTTTTTTTTTTAAGTTTATTTATTTATTTTTGAGAGAGAGAGAGTGCGAGTAGAAGGGCGGCAGGGCGAGAGGGAGAGAGAGAATCCCAAGCAGCTCTGCACTGTCAATGCAGAGCCCAACATGGGGCTTGAACTCATGAACCGTGAGATCATGACCTGAGCCAAAACCAAGAGTCAGACACTTAACTGACGGAGCTACCCAAGCACCCTATGAAGCATTAGGTCATTTCTGAACATGAGGCAGACTCTCTGTTTTCAGAGAAGGAAATGTGGGCAATTTAATTATGATGCATAAGACTGTCCTAGGCAAGGAGAGCATCAGTGAACATGGGATGGAATTTTTTTCCACAAGCTGCCCAACACAAATACCTCACGTGAGTGGGTGGAGAAGCCTGCTCATACAGGGGTCTATTCTTCAGCCCTTTATTTCTAGCTAATGCAAAGGCAGGAAAGGTGCTCTGGGCTAAGACTACCAATATCCGTGGTTACAGTATCAGGAGAGTAATAGCGTCCGCCATTACTGGTGGGTCTGTCACCCTCAGCCAGGGGTAGAATCTATGCTTGCCCCGGGCAGTGGTAAGTTAAGAGGAGTTGGTGACAAGACTTTTGACTGAGTGGGTGTTAAGATATATTTCACCCTTCCTTCACCCACTTGTTATACTTCAAGTCTTTAATAGCACCAAAGGGGAGAGAAAGTTTGGTCCGTTAGGCAGTGCCTATTTCATAGGGAATAGTGCACCTCCTCTCCAAATACATCCTTTTCTGGTTCCTAGTTCCATCAGCCTTACTTCCAGTTGCTAACTGTTCGTAAGAGTCTAGAAATTGCTGCTGGAAGGGGGTGTTTTGTCAGTGGGAAACAGAAGTTGCAATGGCTGGAATAATAATACTTATGATGAAGGTGCTTGCTTCACTAATTGTAAGCAAATCATTTCAACTTTTTGTGTCTTTATTCACTTTCTCTTGTGTTCTCTGCCATTCTCCCATCTCCTCTCTTATGAAAACCCATCATATTAATCGGGAAGGATGATCCTTGGTGCGACAAGTTGTAGTAACTCATTTTGAGACTAAAGTGTAGTCTTTAAGACTTCCTGGAAGGGAATCTTGGCCTTTTCACAGGGTTATTGTGTGACATAGAGTTAGTTTTCATTCATCTCTCTGCATCTCAGATTTTTCCATCCGCGAACCACAGTGTCTACCTCGTGGTGGTGCAGCAAGGACTAAATGAGTTAGGACGTGCTTGTAGCACTTAGAACAATACCAGGCATGCAGTAAATGCCATGTGAGTGTTGGCTTTTGTAACTAGCCTTTTAAAAAATTAACTCGCTAACAACCGAGTATTAACTACCTATTGTTGAAAGCAAAACCCAAATCCCCAGTGAGAACTACTATTGGCTTTTCACCTAATCTGAAGAAATGGGAGCAGAGAGGTGGCTCAGACCTTACACTGGACTCTTGCTTTCTTTCCAAGCTATCGAATTTATGATCGTCTTCGAAGTATCCAGCTGAAATTTGTCTGGTCTTAAGAAAATATGGCACAATTTCTTTTGCAGACAGTAAAGCTCTCATGGAAAATATTTAACAACATTCAGAGATTATCAAACAATAATCATTAAGTTATTGTGATTTAAGGTTGATTTTAAAACTGTCTTTTCCTCTTGTAATCTTGAACAGTAATTACAATTTTCATTTCTTCCCCCATATGTTCCTAAGTTGAAATGTCACATGGAGGTGGAGGCAACAGCACATTTTGCTATTCCTTTGGGGGAAGAAAATCAGCTTTGTCTTTCAAAATCAAAGTCTAAAGCATTAAAAAAAAAACTAACTAGAAAGAAACTTTGAAAAATCAAGTTACAGGATACATGTGAGGATTCTAAGTCCTAATAAAGCCATGTGAATAGAAATAAGTTACTGTCGAAATTAACATTTTCCTGGAGCGTTATTACTTTTGTATTTATCATTCTTTCCCAGTTCCTCACTTGCTCTTCTGGCAGAATAGAGACGCCACCTTGCCCAGGGCGAGGCTCTCTCCGAAGCTCAGAGAAAGACTCCTGTCTGGGAGCCCCATTAGGGACTTCTGTAGGGAACAACTTATCGATGCTATAATGGTTCTAGTTAGGCCTCCTGGAAGACGGAGACTCAAGGGCTGGGAAGTGGAATGCATTTCCTTAGGGACGTGAGAATGACGAGATTATTTCACCTGGGACCTAACAGTGTTGAGTCTGGAATGGCAAGGTGACAGTGAACAGAGATGATTAGAAGAGCAAGGAGACCTAAGTGGTCAGGGACGGACGAGACCAAGTTATTTTCCAGCTCTTGCCTGATGGCTCATTTCCAAGACCCAGGAAACTGGTTCTCAACTGGTATGATACCTCCCTCCCTCATTTTTGTAGCCAAACTCTATTGAGAAATACCCAATGGAGGGTATGCTTGCTACTGCATTCTGATCGACACAGACTACCCCCATTTTTGCCAGTGGCATGCGATGGAAAGCTGGGCTGAGCGGCTCTTCTGACATAGTGTAGATCAGGGACAACATGCTACGAATAAGAGGTGAAGAGTAGTGTCCGGCTGTTGCCAGAGAAGGACCGTGTGTGTATGACACTTGAAATAAGTATGTTCTCATGGGAATATGCAAGACAGTGATCAATGCGGTGACTCTTACGTTCGAACAGTAACAACATGGGAAGGGTGACTGAGGGACTGTGGGTGCGAACATGTACCTTCAGGTCTCCTAAGTCTGCATTCATATTATGCCTCAAACACAAAAACAGTCTTAAGGAATCGGGGATAGCTTGTATACATAGCGTTCTGTGTAGAGTGGACCCCTTTGTGCATTCAAGAAACATAAAACCATGTTCTACACGGAGGGCTGGCTGTATCACAAAGCAGGCCAAACTTTCTCTAATCTAGAAAAAACTCTAAAAGCAGCAAAGTCCTTCAGATGTTGAGGACAGCTTTGTGCTCCATTTTGCCACAAGATGCTTTATGGAGTCAGGCGGGCTGCCACGTGTGTAAATATCACACGTGCCTGTGTCTACCATTGACTTCGGTAAAGAGCGCCCCACTCCCCACCTGTCACGGTCTCTGTGAGTCTCACTCATGCTAGCAAGTTGGAACGCCTCAGCCTGAGACACCGATTTGCCAGTAGTGGCCTTGATAATTAAAATCTTCTCAACGTCCGATGACCCCTGCGTCTGCTCCCTGAAGGAGGGGCACGTGGAACTACAGAATTTGCTTTGTGATGACTCTCCATCTGGCCATGGAATGGCCTCTGGATGAAACTTAGAGCCGCAAGCCACTGAAATGGCAAACATGACAGGTTTTCTGACACTCGCTAGGTGTTTCTTGTAATGCAAATTAATCCCTTCTGTGTTGCAGAAATCATTCTTGTGGGTGGTGACACATTTTCATGCTTTTGGGGACAGGTGCGCATGTGTATCATGTTTTCCTGGATGGGGTTCTGTGTGGTGGGCAGTGGGTGAGGAAGTGGTATGTGGCCAGAAAATGCTGGATTTTAAAAATTTGAACACTAAAGTGTAGTGTTTAGTAGCACATTGAGGCTGCCCTCCATTGGGTATTTCTCAATAGAGTTTGGCTACAAAAATTTCTCCTCCATTCTTTATTCGAATTCATGTTTCCCTTTTAGCTGAGAGGAGCATCTGAGGAACATGAAAGATCTGGCCATCAAATGGAGATCATCTACAAAAGTACCTCCTACTTGAAATAATATGTCATACAATGTGGGAATTAATTAAGAAGTATCATTTGCAACTACTATGTCTTCAACCCCACGCCAGGCACCATGAAGGCATTTAAAGACAAAAAGCTTGCAGTGGAAGAGATGAGATTATAATCTCATGAAATGCAAAACGACATTTACTTAAGCGATAAATCAGGGTGGCACCAATTATAAATTCCAAAGGAATGCACAGAAAAAGATGAGAAGTCAAGGCAGGGTTCGTGAGGTTTCTGGAACCTGAAGGATGAGTAGTGACTGGCTTAGGCTGGAGGCAGCACAGGAGCCAAAGTATGGATAGAGGAATGAGTAGGGCATGATTCTCAGACAGCAGGGCAAGGGGCCAGAGCAGGGTGTGGGGGAGACGGGCAAGAAAGAAAGCTGGACGGTAGGGTGGCGTCAGATTGTGGTGGTTGGCAGGCGGCGGGGGGCGGGGGCGGGGAGCGCTGAGATGCAAGCTAAGAATTGAGAGTCAACGTGATAGAAAATGGGGTCCAACTGAAGGTTCTGAGTAGAAAGATGCTTAACATGGTATTTAAGATGAGCGTGTAGGTTTCTCTCAGAGTGGGAAAATAATGCATCCTGAAAATTTGCCAGGGAAATGATCTTTTCATAGTTTCAATGGCTTTTTTTGGTGAGGTGTGACTCTTTACTACAAAAGAAATGCATGCCCATAATAGACATATAAAAACAAGCCTGAGAAAGAAAACTTAAAACATTCGAACCCCATTACCCTTGAACTTTTTAAAAACTGCAAGTAGCTTGGTCTATGTTCTGTAAGACTCCCTTCTAATGACTGATGGATTTCCACCTAAATCCTTCTTGAATGATAAGGTGAAGCTGGGACATGGCCACCCACCCTGAACAGAAAGTCTCCATCTCCCCTGCCACTAGGCATGGCCTCGGGAGGAAAGTCTCACCCGCCCAGTGCAAGTGAAAGTGACGTGTGCATTCTGCCTCAGTGTCTGGTCCGGTGTTTCAGCTAGAAAGGCAACAACTTTGAAAGTCATGTGTTGAAGACCACCCAACTGTTATCAGCCTGAGTCTCTGAAAGTCTTGATGGCAGAGAGCTGCCTGCCAATCTGGTTCATCCAGTATGAACTGTCACAGGGGCAAGAACTGAACTGTCTTGATTCACTCGTATTTTTGGTCCCTTTGTTACAGCAGCTGACATTGCTCTAACGTATGTTTATGGCTATGTCCAAGTATGATTAAAAAGATAGAATCGTACCCTACATATCGTTTCCCTTAACAATACATTGCATCAACAGATATCTTTTAATAATTTTTCAATCTTATTTTGAAAATGTCAAATCTACAGAGCAATTGAAAGAACAGTACAGATAACAGCCATTACTCTTTAGCTTTTCAATTTGAGCGCTGCGTTCTCTGGGACTCGCTCTCATGTGAGTACATGCACCCTCTATATATATTCTTTTTCTGAAGAATTTTAAAGTCACTAGACTTCATGATAGTTCACCCCTAAATACTTAAACATGAATCTCTTATCGAAATAGACATTCACCCACAAAGCCACAGTACCATCTATCTTACCTAAGACAATGTAGTAGTTCCATGACATCGTCTAGTATACAGAGCTTATTCAAATTGTCCCAAAAATGTCTTTCCAGCTGTTTGTTTTGATCTATGATCCAGTCAAGATACTTGCATTGCATGTGGTTTAAAAAACATTTTTTAAATATTTATTTTTGAGAGAGAAAGACAGAGTGTGAGGAGGAGAAGGGCAGAGAGAGAGAGGGAGACAGAATCTGAAGTGGGCTTCAGACTCCGAGCTGTCAGCACAGAGCCCGACACTGGGCTTGAACTCACCAAGGGGGAGATCATGACCTGAGGCAAAGTCCAACGTTTAACCAACTGAGCCACCCAAGCACCTCCACTGCATGCAGTTTTTATGTCCCTTTACCCTTTGCTTTTCGGTCTTTTTTGCTTTTTCGTGTTTTTTTACTGTTTTGAAGAGTCAGCCTCATAGAAGTTCTTATGTTCTGAATTTGATTGTTTCCTGATAATAATATTCAGGTGAACCATTTTGGGTAGGCATATTCGATAGGTGGTGTGGTGTCCTTCTTCATAATGTCACACATCAGCACCTAACAATGCTATTTGGTAAGGCCATTTGATCTCTAGGGTAAGGCGGTGATGGCCAGATTTCTTCAGTGTAAAGTTACAGTTTCCCCCCATTGTAATTAGTAGGTAATCTATGGATGATTCTTTGACACTGCATAGCCTATTCATAGATAATATTTTACCCAATGATTTTAGTGTCTCTTGATGTACTTTTCCTGAATTGATAATCATTCAGGGGGTAGTAGCCAAAACGATTATTTTTCTACTTCTGTCATTTCTTCTACGATTGATAGCTGGCATTCTTCTCTAAAGAACAACATTCCCCCCACCTTCTCTTTTATTTATGTACATATTGAATTTATTTATTATTATTGTGGTCACAAGGATATATTTTATTCAATTGCCTCATCATAGTCTCTCATGCTGTAATTGTACCAAAAATGGTGAGAGAGAGCCCACTGAGGTTGACTTTTGACATGAGTTTTTGAGCACTTCTTTGCTTTCTGGTACAAGTAAAAATATCATAGCTTCACCTTGTAGTTTACCTGTCTCAGACCTGGAATCCAAGAAGCTCTGGTTCCTTTTAGTTAAGATGATAGTTAGGAATTAATATGTCCATGCTGAGTGTGTTCATTGCTATTGGAGTGACACTGTTCTTAAGTCCTTTCAATAGAATTCATTAGAAATATGTATTTAGGGGCGCCTGGGTGGCTCAGTTGGTTGAGTGTCTGACTTTGGCTCAGGTGATGATCTCATGGTTCGTGGGTTTGAGCCCTGCGTCGGGCTCAGGGCTGACAGCTCAGAGACTGGAGCCTGCTTCAGATTCTGTGTCTCCCTCTCTCTCTGTCCCTCTTCTGCTCATGCTCTATCTCTCTCAAAAATAAATAAACTTAAAAAAATATGTATTTAAAAAACTCATGAGTTCACAGCAATATTTCTAATTAAAATTTAACACTGTGTGGAGCTTTTCCTTCCTTTAAAAACGTCTATACTTGTAGTTTTCATTTAGCGTCTTTATTCCTTAATTAGATTAATATTTTTATTCATATTTTGCTCTGGAATAAACATGAAATTATGCAGAATTACAATACAAAGATTACTGTAAGAATAAACGCACTAAGTAAAATTCATTCTTTCTTAGTAGTTCACTTTGTTTGTTTTTTAATCTTTGTTTACAATTTTTTTTAAGTTTTTATTTATTTAAGTAATCTCTACACCCAATGTGGAGCTCAGACCCACAACCCCGAGATCAAGAGTCTCAGGCTCTGCCGCCTGAGCCAGCCGGGCGCCCCCGTTCTCCATGTCTTTAGACTACACTCCTCACCGAGTGGATCGATCATAATTCTTTTCGTTGATCATTTACTTTGCTTCCAGCTTTTTGCCATAATAAATAGTGCTGTGATGAATATTCTTCTAGATTTATGTACATCTTTAATGATCTCTTGAAGTTTCCCGAAGTGGGAATTTATATTAGTAGATGAAAAGCATCACAAAGATTTAAAATTTTTGTTCCCAAATTGTCCTCCAGAAATACTGGTATCAACTTACATTTGTAGATGTACGTGCGAATGCCAGCTTCTACATAACTTTTCCAACTATTATCTCTTTTTCGAAAAGTCATTTTGGGAGATTGTAATTTTGATTTGTAACTCATATGTAATTTTAATTATTACACAGGCTCGTGTATCTCAGCTGTTTAGAATGTATATGCCACCTATTTCTGAAAAGGGTCTGAGATGACTTGAAAGTTGAACTCAAAACCATTTTTAAAAAGTGGAATAAGAAAAGGCAGAAACTAATTTATACTCAGAATAGTGGCCGTCTCTGAGAGGGATGGGGTGGGAATCGGCTAGAAAGGGGCATAAGGAATCTTCATGGGGTAACCTGATGGGGGTTTAGGTTGCAGGGTACACCCATTTGTCAAAATTCATTAAATATTACCCCTAAAATTTGTACAATTCACTGCAGGTAATTTCTACCTCTAAAGCAAAAGCTGGGGGAAAAATATGAATAATCAAAACCACAAAAGCCATAAACAGGTATTCAGTGCTAGTTAATGACGTACATGCTGAAGTTTTTGGGGGGCAGAGTACTGATCAAGTTGCAAGTCCGCAACTTGTTTTGAAATGCACCAAAACATGGGCGCCCGGGTGGCTCAGTCAGTTAAGCCTCTGACTCCAGTTCAGTTCAGGATCTCACAGTTCATGGGTTCGAGCCCTGCGACAGGCTCTGTGCTGACAGCTCGGAGCCTGGAGCCTGCTTTGGATTTGGTGTCTCCCTCTTACTCTGCCCCTCCTCGCTTGAGCTCTGTCTCTCAAAAATAAACAAATACTTAAAAAATTAAAATGAAATGCACCAACATCCAAGGTGGATCTGTGAATGGATAGACGGACAGATAGATATGTGATAAAGTAATACAGCAAAATGCCAACAACTGTGGAATCTAGATGGTGGGTATATGGATATTTACTATACAATTCTGTCAAGTTTTCTCTGTTTTGAAGCCCTCAGAGTAAAATGTTGGGGGGAATCAGAGCAGAAATATATAGTTTATTCTGGCAGCCTGGCAATATCTAGGTACTTTGTGGGAACACTGCCAGTTTCTTTTTATACTTCATAATAAACGTTTCATTAGATTTAACATGTTTCCTTCATGATATCAGCTGGTAACAAGGAGAGATCAATGGTCAATACAGGGAAGTCAATGTAGGATAAATTTTAAAAAGATTTAAATTTTAAATTTAAGATTTAAAATTAATTTAATTTAATTTAATTTAATTTAAGATTTAATTTAATTTAAAAATTTTAAAGATTTATCTTTTAAATTTAAAAGTATGTCTCATCTTATACTTGATGATTTAGGATGACATAAATTTATACTAACAGGGACCCTCCATGGAAGAGACAATACAGCCACATATGTTGGGATATACGAATGACGAGTAAAACAAAGACTTGGCTCTTACAGAGCTTACAGTCTAGGTAGGAAGGTAGATCGTTTAATCAAATAATTATTAATGTAAACTTACAAGTGCTATATTAAAAAAAAAAGGGAGCATATGGAAAGCCATAGAAGGTAGAGCAGAAGGGTTCAAACCTAGTTGGGGGAGGGGACAGTTGGGGAAAACCTTCCTGAGGAAGTGGCCTGGGCTGACATCTGAGACATGGTGGGAAGGCAGGGTGCGTGTTGTAAGAAGAGGGAACAGCATGTACAAAGACTCCTCAGCAGGAGGTGGCCTGGCACGTAGGAGGGCCCAGAGCCAGGGTGGATGGACTTGGGGCGGTACAGAGGGCTAGATCCTGCAGGTCCTTACTGGCTCCATGATGGATTTTGGTTCCCATTCTGAAAGTCACAGAAGGCCGAGGAAGGGGTTTCAGCGGGCCGGGGGCATGATCTGCGTTCCACTCATCGCTGTCACTCCATGTGGTACGGAAAGTGGGATTTAGGGGAAGGAGTAGAAGTGTGAAGATTGGCTAGGAAGTGTCCACAGTAATCTATCTAGGCAATAGAAGAAAAGCACACACAGACAGATTAAAAAGCTATTGGGGAAGGGGCGCCCAGGTGACTCAGTTGGTTAAGCATCCAACTCTCGATTTCAGCTCAGGTCATGATCTCACGATTGGTGAGATCAAGGCCTACGTTGGGCTCTGTGTCAATAGCGTGGAGCCTGCTTAGGATTCTCTCTCTCCCTCTCTCTCTGCCCCTGCCCTGCTCATGCTTGTTCTCTCTCTCAAAAGTAAATAAACATTAAAGAAAAAAGCTATTGGGGAAGTAAAATGGCATAGACTTGGTGATTGAATTGAGCAGGAGGGTCAGGAGGAGAGAAAGTGCTAGATTTGGACGATGCCGAACAAAAGGAATCATGAAGGGCCAGGCTGGGGACTGTAGCGTTGGGCCTGTTGAGACTTCCAAGTAGACATATTGAGTAAACAGTTGAATATTCAGACCTGGAGATTACAAGTGAGTGTGGGGTTGGGTATGTAGCTCTGGAGGTCGTTGGCAGTTAACATCTTGCTGAGGTGACCTAAGGAGAATTTGTAGAGCAGGGCTTCTTGGGGGGGAAGGGTCGTGAATTTGGATGGGGAAAAAAATTCTATCTTTATTTCCACTAACCCCCCCACCCCAACTGAAAGCTAAGCTTAGCTTTCATTTCTGAACACAGGCGACGAACCACGGAGGTATTGGCAGTACCTGTGACTTTGTCGCCAATAGAAATCACAGATATTTTCACATTTCATTAAATTTGTTGCAGATGTCTCAAAATACCCCTTACGCCCATCACTTGTTATTTAACGTGTTAATAAAGAAGCACATACATTACTGAATCACAGATTTCTAAAAATATTTTGATGACTATTTCGATAAAAGTAGCTTCCTTTGAAATCCTAGGTATTACTATTTTATGCATTTGAAAATATTCTGACAAGAGGCTCTAAGAGTTCACCGTAGTGCCCCTGAGGCCTGAGATGCAAAATCAGGATTAAACCCCCAGGGATGGAGCGGGAAGAGAGCTCGGGCCTCGAGGAATCCCGGAACTCAAGGCCTGGGCAGGGGTGGGGGCACAAGAGGAGAAACCGCCTCCAGAGACACGGGAGGAAACCTGGAGGAGAAGGAGGCTTCGTAGGAGCTCGGGGGGCGGGGGGACCGAGTGGAGGGGCCAGTGGGAGCTGCCGGGAGGGCAAATGTGGCGAGGACCCAAAGACCTGCCTCATTCATTGACGTGGAAGTCGTTTGACAAAGTTGTCATTTTGGTGGCACGAGGGAGTATGACAGCCAGATTGGAGTCGGTTGGAGAGTGAGTGGGAGGTGGGGAAATGGAGTCAGTCGGTGTAAATAATTCTTTTGAGAATTCTGAATGTGAAGGAGAAGAAATAAGCGGAGGGACAGGATCAAGGAAGAACTGGGTTTTTTTGGGGGGGGGTTTGTTTGTTTTTTGGTGGGAGACCATGGATCACGATTAGATGCTGATAGAAGGTTCTGGTCCAGCTGGAGATGCAGGAAGCGCAAGGGGGCTGGATGGATAAGAGACTGTGGGCAGCAAGGAGGGGGATTTTGAGGAGAGGGTGGTGCACAAGGAAGGGGATTGGGTGGGCAGGGCAGCAGCGAGCTGGGGAAGCCTCTGTCTGAGGACCACTAAGGTGTGGGGTGGAAGAGAGGAAGGATTGAAGACTGGGCAAAAGGAAGGAGGATCGAAGTGAGAGAGAGAGTTGAGCCGGCAACGGGGCAGCATGGAGGGGTTCCAGGAGATTGGTGGCTGTGCCCTTTCGGTAAGACCATTTCTCAAATTTGAGTGGTTTTTCTGCAGCAGTCGCCAGGGGCCTGGATATGGACCCAGAGACCACGGATGGCTGCGTCTTTGCCAGAGAGACAAGAAAAAAAGACAAAGGGCAAGGGAATTATTAAGAGGATTAAGCACAGAATCTAGGCTGCTTAGGAAGGGAAAGTCAGTAAGGGGCAGCTGGGCATGAGAGGCGAAAAAAGGGCCAATGGACCAAAGGTTCCCAAGAGGTGAAAGGGATGTCGCGGTAAAAGCGGCTGAGCAGGAGAGCTGGGAGACTGGTGGCGTCCATGGATTTTGGAGATGGAGACCTTTCGGTTGATGGCACAGTCTGGGATGTGCCGTTGGCTGGGGGAGGTGGTGGCAGAGGGAAATGGAGGGGGGCACTTAAGACAGCAGGAACTGAGAAGCCAGCGTGTGGCCTGGTGGGTGCCAAAGTCATCCAGGATTGTGGCAGGAGATCAGGGGATGAGTGAACAGAGACTGAGCCACGGCCAGAGTCTTCATGGAGTAAGAGAGAGTGGCCAGGAGACAAGAGGGGTGCTGTGGGGTGGGGGAGAGGATGGTGGAATGAAACAGCACAAGCCTTAGTGCGCCCATGTTTCCATCAAAGTCTGGGGAGCGGTGGTCTGGGAGCAGAACCGGGAGCGAGACGGGCACCCTCCTGTGTCCTGGTCCCAAGGAAAGGGTGCAGAAGGGTGCGACGGGGGCGTCCTCCAGGGAAGGGAGCGCTGAAGAGAGGTCGGATGTACGTTTCCTGTGCCGCAGGAAGACTGGGCGGCTCGCCCTTTCCCAAACGTGCCCATCTCTCTTCGATTTCAGCTCTTGCTTCCACCTGTGACGGTGCCCCGCCTCAGCTCCCCACCCCCACTCCCAGCTCCCCAAATCCTGCCTGCCTTACGATCCAGATGAAAATCTGCATCCTCTAGGAAGCTTTTCCCGGTTTCCTTTTGCCTTTTTATTACGCTCATCAGATACGGTCTTGAACTGCAGGCATCAGTGTTAACATCTTCTTTCGCCCACACCGCGAACTACCCAGGGGCGGGGGCGTGGCTTAGTTATTACCATGCGCCCAGAGCAGCTAACACCGCATCTTGGACACAAAGTGGCCTCTAATTCCTTAATGAATAAAATGGTATAAAAGCACAACAAAAGAAGGTTTCAGGACGAGATGCTGTATGTTCTAAGTCATGTTTCATGCAGGTACGCACCTGAATAACATCTTGCAACTGAACAAATTTAAAAGTTTGATAGCTGAATTTTAATTGGTTTTTAACAAGCTTTTTTTTTTTTTTTGGTTTTAAAAATTAATTAGGGCCATTTTTTTAAAAGGAATTTTAATAAAATGTAGTAAACCAAAATACATAGCACTGCATAAAATGGGCAAAAAGCTACTTTGTTATAATCTTCTCATGCAATTTCTGAGCTGCTGAGTCCAATTAACACCAGTAATCCTCCGGGTCGGAGGCCACCAACCCCCGGCATCCACAATTTCACTGAACTGGGATAACAATTGGTGTCTGAATCAGCCGGCCACATGGCAGAACCGCCCTCGTGGAAGGATTGACTCTAGGCTGTCTTGCTTATCTGTTAAAAAAGGCAGGACAACATTTTGGAAGCGGCTGCAATTTGAACTGACAGTTGCCCCATTTTCCTGCCATGGCCTATTTTTAAATTACCTAGTGGAACGCAGACAAAGCACAGAAATGAAGGAGGAATGAAGCACTCCTGGCTTTTCCCGGGATTCAGTTATTGTTTGTTTACTCCATTAATGCTGTTGAAGCCTCCCCTGGTTTGCCCACAGAAGGGCGTGCGTGCCGATGTATTCCAATTAATCTATAACCTAATCATAAAAGAATATCCAATTTAGTCCGGCGACCTATCTGTTGGAATATGAAATCACATCTTTATAACAAGATGACTTTGCATAAAGTACAACTGAGTCTCAGGCCAACTTTGGGCCGTTCTGAGTTTCCTCTGTCCACAGAGAGCCTTCGACCCAGCCCTTCTTATGTCCTCATGTTCTTGCCTATCTGTGACAAAAGGAACTTACCCAGAGCTTTGAAGAAACCATCTGTCCATTTGCAGAAGGGTATGTCCAGAAAAGAGTGCTCTCTTTCACTGGTCACTCTCTGGTCATCACCAGTGTGGAGGTCTCCAAGTGGTTGATTGGAATGGACTCCTCTTCAAGCCCAAATTGGCCACCGCACATCAGGCAACCTCACCAAACTACTTGCCTCTCAGTAATTGCAAGCAAGGTCAGGGAGCAGTCATCACTCTGCTCCAAGTAATAGCATCTCCTATTTTCTCCCATTCAGGGTGAGGATTCCTATTTTGGCTGTTGCGGCCATAGGCCTATGACTTTGACATGCGCACATTCCTAAACCATTCTTGTAACTGTCAGCCGTCAGACATCCCTCGAGCTCCTGTTACGCGGTGGGCACTGGAAATACGACAATAAACGGCACCTGCTTGAGTGGCTTCTAGCCTAAGGGAGGAGGGAGATAGGAAGAGGTACCTCAAGGTGGACTTGAGCCCAGAGGGTGTTATGGGAATATAGAGGTGAGACAACAGCAAAGTCACCTGACCCCCTGGAGAAGCTCTAGAAACTTCACAAAAGAGGTGCCCTCAGCGTTGAGGGTCAGGCTGTCAAGGGCCTTGAGTACCTTGCTAACGTGTTTGAACTTGATCCCAAAGACAGTGGGAATCCACTAAAGAATTTTTAATAGAGGAGTGACATGATCCAATTTGCTTCTAGAGGGATCACTCTTACTGCCATCTGGAAGGCTGGCTGGAAAGGGTGAGCTGAAGGCAAAATGTCCAAGGAAATGACTCTGACAATTTCCAGGCAAACAAAAGAGATAGCCCTGCAGAGAGGAGTGCTGACGGACAGATTTCCGAGAAAAGAGACAAGACGAGCTGGCTTTGATGTGTGATGACTGTGAAGTGTGAGAAAGAGCAGCAGAAGGAAGATAATTTCTGGAATTCTGGCTTGGGCAGAAATTAATTCAGAAGAGGGACCGTTTTGAGGAAGCCAGATGACGCAGTCAGCATCTTGAGTCTGAGGTGCTCGTGGGACACGCCACGGGGAAAAGATCAACAGCTAAAATGGAAAACAAGCTCAGAGGAGCATTCCCACAGATCCACACTCGTCAAAGCGTGAGCTGCGCATTCCCTCTCCGTGACGTGCATCTGGAACTTGAGACGCCATGCGCGGAGCCGCGTTATTACTCAGGTGCACCTCGAGGGTGCAGAATCGGAGCTACAGTCGAGAGGGCGGCTAGGACAAACACCACACCAGGTGCTAACGATGACTCACAGCCTCCCAGGGTGGGGCCTTTTGGCAGTTAGAACTGGTATGTGCGTGCGTGCGTGCGTGTATAACCTGCCTCAGCCGCATACCGGCCTGGAGCCAGAAAGAGGGGAGGCCCGACCCTCAAGGAATCCGACCATGGACAAGCAGAAGTTAGGGGAAATCAGAAGGGTGAGTCATGGAACGCTTATGCCATGTGCTAAGTCCTGGCTGCTTTCATGACACCGGTAAGGGTGTTGGTAGGTTGACATTGACGGATTAATGGGAGAATAACTCCCCAAGAGCCGTTTGAAAGAGGAGAAGCTGAAGGTTTCACGGGCAGGGTAGGCCGAATAAGAACGTGATGAAAGGAGGCATGCAAATATAGCGAGGTCAGAGAAAACACAAAATGCAAATCGAGCCAGCCTTCTTGGACAGCTGCACTGTCAACAGAGCTAACGTTTGCAAAGAGCCGCAGTATGTAAAACACTGTATTGTGGATTACATTTCCTGGCCCATGGGCTCTTGTTTTGTTTTTTGAACTTGACCACAATCTGGAGCGGCGCTCTCACATAGAACTTTTTGCCATGGTGGAAATGTCCTATATCTGTGTGATCCAATATGGCAACCAAGGGACACATGTGACTACTGAGCATGCGAAATGTGGCGAGTGCATTTAAAGAACTGAATATACAATTTTCTCTTGGTTAATTTAAAGTTAGGGGCGCCTGGGTGACTCAGTCGGTTGAGTGTCCGACTTCGGCTCAGGTCATGATCTCAAAGTTCCTGAGTTCGAGCCCCACATTGGGTTCTGTGCTGACAGCTCAGAGTCTGGAGCCTGCTTCCAATTCTCTGTCTCTCTCTCTCTCTGCCCCTCCCAAACTCGCACTCTGTTTCTCTAAAATAAATAAACATTAAAAAATAATTGTAAAGTTAGAGGTAAATAACCACACATGGCTAGTGGCCACCTTATTGGACGACACATTTCTAGACTTTCCCTGCTCTCATGTATGGGTGGACATTCTGACGTTCTAAGTCACTGCGAGTTACTTGAAGAGGCTGTGTTTTTCATTTTAACCTCCCAAGTTTGTGTGGATCACTATGGACAAAACAATTCAGATGTTTATGTTGGGTAATTGTCTTCACACTGGAGCGTACCGCGCTCTCTGGGAGGTTCAGGCGATCTCACTGGTCAACATCCCACTGAACCAGGCCTGGGGAAGAGCTAGTTGCTGCTGGTATCAAGTTTACTGCCTCCTTCCAGTGTAACATTGGGTCCTTGTGACCTGGAATCTAAATATTTAGTTGCCGGTTGCTGATGGTAAAGAACAATAATCTTGTTCCTGTTAGCAAAGCAAACAGTACTCTTGAAAAACCGAGAGCTGGGTGGTCTCCACCTTCTTCGTCGACAAAATAAATGCAGTGATGACCTGTCCTAAGTCCTTGGGGTTTGTGCATTTGGACCAGTGTCCCTTCCAGCAAGGATAGAAGATGAGAAAAGCTCACGATGTCCCTTTTCATAGAAGGTTGCCACCCACCAAGTTCTGGGCTAATCATTCTCATCAATTTCTGTGGGGAAATCAGGGCTCCTGTTTCTTTTCTGTGACGGTTTGAGAAGGCAACATATCCTGTCAATCACAGCAGGGAATGATCCAGGTGACGTGCCCTTCTCCAGGCCAGCAGCTGTCCCGGGGACACTGTCTCCTGCTCGTATCGAGAGACTGCTTTGCTTCTCAGTCTACAGCTCATCCAGCTCCTCCTTGATGACTCTGTGGAGCCGTTATGTATTTCCCTATTTATTCTAATTTGATTAAATAGTTAACAAGGTTGCATGTAACTTTGAAAAGGGTCTAAAATTAAGTTGCCACATTAGGTTGGCTTTTCATAACGTGGCCTGGGATTGGGCTGAGGCAAAAGAAGGTATTCTAGAAGTCTCAGAACCTGATACCTATTGGAGCACCATTCGTAAGAACAGCCGGATCCCAAGGCAATTTATAATGTAATCAAATGTTAGTATGAATGCAAGAGCCTCACTTGTTCTTGCATTGATCCCACAAGGTAGGCATTAATAATAAGCACCTCCGTGACGGGAAACTGAAGTGCTTCCAAGTGGTTTGTCTGAATTCCCACTGTAATGAAGGACAGAGATGGCCCTTGACGATACGTGTCCTTTCTACTATGCCCCCCCCATTCACTTAAATGTATTTAGGAGGCACCACTTTAAAGAACATCTCAGCACGAGCTGGATGGTTATTGCTTCATCTTGGATTTAGAAGGAACACGACCTCTGCCGGAGGCACAGTTAAAGTCCCTGGTCGTGGTGAGGTGGTTGTGCAGAATGGGGTGGCCACCATGTTTGGAGATCTGCTCCCTGCTAGGCAGGTGTCTGGAAATGCCAGCTTGATACTGGATCTGTCCCTTGATGGTAAATGTCTCACTTATTCCAGGCTCATCAGAATTGTGACAATCCGAGACTGGGTCAAGGAAGGAATGAGTGATAGGAGTTGCAATACCAGTGTCAAAATATGGTGGTGGCGCGCTTCCCGTAGTGAGCATGTGGTGGAAAACTTCCCGTGGATTAAGCAGTCCGCTTCCCTACCACCTGCTTAGTCGGAACGAACTTTCCTTCACAAATTGGAGGCAAAGCGTTCCTTGGAGTTTTCGGCCACAGGAGTCTCTAAAAGGGAATTACTTTGGGGAATGTTTACCTGTGGAGCAGGGCTTTGGTCAGGTTAACATCTACTCGTGGAACTGTACCTTTCTCCTGGTGTTTTCTTATTGACCAATGATCTTTTGCAACTCTAATCGTCTGATGTGACATTCAATACGCTGAGCTCTGGAAATTGGGACTAATCTGGCTTGGGTTCTCCTATGGGAGGTGCCCATGTTCTTATATTCTCCTCTGGGAGACCTCCCTGGCACTGAGGATCCCGTGGAAAGAGGTTTGGTTAAGTTCTGTATCCCCTCAGGATTCAAAATACAGCCGGGCAGGCTCAGACCATGAAGGTTTAAGAACAGCCAGATTTTCATAGAAATTTGGGTGGGGGTCCAAACCTGAGAGAAGAATGCTCCAAACCAACCCATGATCCTGGGGGTTGAAGAGTTCTGGATGTGGTTTGTCTCGTAAGGGATCTCTGGCTTCACTCCTACCAAGCAAAAGTGTTAGGATTGAGTGGGTGGTGGGGGGGCGGGGTCAACATTAGAAGCGCATGAGTCATGTGGCTGTTGAGGGATGCTTTCAGTGACATTTTCGCTCCCCCCGCCCTTCCTGCGCTATTGTATGGGGGGGGGGCAAATTCTCCAGTATCCCCGCCCCCCACCAAAAGAATTTCTGTAATACAGAGAGCAAAGCGGAAGTGAATTTCACTGTGGAAAATTCTGATTTTGCCATTCTTCTTGATAGAGAAGATGCGACCTTGGAAGGCACTTGTATAATCAAGGCCCAAACCTTTGGGAGAGCATTACCTGGAAAAAAATTTTTGAGATTATTTAAGTAATGTCATTTTGGGTTTTCTGGCAGATTGAGGTACAGCGACATAGTGCGACATGAAAAATCCTGTTCTTAGACTTTAGAAATTGCCAGCATCTATGCGTTTTACCATATATTTTCGCCCTTATTTCATAATTACTTTTATACGTACAACCAGATCCTTTTTTAGATGTGGTCTGAGCATTTTTGCCATGCTGATGTAAAGAATGAATAATTTTTATAGTGTAAAGAAGAAAAACCACGGAAATCCGTCACTAGCCCGTCCCCCAAACAAAGTTCATGGAGAGGAGCATAAAACTCTCAGTCCTAGAATATCCCCAGAGTGGGAGCACTGCCATACAAAATGGCCATGGCTGTGCATGTGAGGCTTTGCGTGAAAAGAGAAGAACCCAGCTGCCCGTGTCTTTACCAATCGAGGAAGATTGCCACGTGCGACCGTTCGACTTAAATTGCATTTTTTCTTATCGGCCCTTGAGTTTTGCTTCGAAGTGCAAAAAGACTTGAGAATTTTATCTTAATGCTAAAAATGTGTGGTTCGAGCCAAACTAGATTTAACTTTTGGATTAATCTCACTCCCTAAGTTCAATCAGCAGCAGGCATTATATTTAGTCTTTGACGCACAGGGAGCCATCCAGACGATGTGCTCTTCTCGACGCTGCCAGTATTAGAAGGTGGTCTCGTTCACCTTCAGCCTCCAGGTGGGATATTTGATTGTGTGATTTTACGTTCCTTAATAGGGAGTACAGATCTCACCCACATCCATGTACATCAATCACTGATGTTTCTGAGGTATCCTTTGAACATTAAATAACTGCAGTGAGAACTTTCTAGATTACAGAAGAAATCCCAACAAGAACTTGATGGATATCAGGTATCCAGGATCTATCCCAGGGATGCACGCTGCTGACAGAAAGTGGGAGTCTGTCCTCTAGAGTGTATTGCAGGCATAAAATATTAAATAAGAATTCATAAAAGGCATATTAGTCATCTTAAATCAATTCACCATGCTAACACACGAGTCTTGAATGCAGCTTGTGGTATTTGGTGCTTACATAGGATAAGTAAAATTCTTACTCGGATAAGATCTTAACCATGAAATACGATCGTATGATCGTATGGTTCGGCGGTTCGGAGCACGCCTCCCTGGGGGTGGGCTCCCTGGGAAGGAACTCGGACTCCACCACGTCCTGGCTATGGAGTCTTAGGTCAAGTTTATTGTCTTTCTAAGGCTCAGTTTCTCATCTGTAAAGTGACATAAATAAATATATGGAGATTTATGAGACTTAAATAAGCTAATACGTATAAAATGCTCAGCTCGGTGCTGGAACACTGCAACCGCTGAGATGATGGTAGCGAGGATGACGAGTGGTATCGTTCTCTTATCGCTATTATATGGATCTTATTCTTTTTTATTATCATCCGGACAGAAATATTTGAACACTTTCTAGTTATTGCAGGATGCAGTTATTACTATGCTTTAACTCTGTTTGAAAGACGAGACTAAGCAATGCAATGAGTTAGACTGTAAGTCCATATACACATAAGATATATCTTTATACCCATTTCTCTCTGTGGCTGTGGTTATATGGACCGATTGGGTAGACACAGGTGCGGGTGCAGAGAGAGAGAGAGATGACGTTGTGCTTTGGAAGGCCCAGGGCCTCCACTCTGGAAATGAGAGAGTTGTAGCATTTCTGATTTGGATGGCGCCTCGGAGACCATCTTCATCAGCCCCATCAGGAAAGAGGAGTGAGGCCCAACAGGGGTGAAGGGGGACAGTCACACAGCAGAGGAGTGGCCAGGGGGGGCGGGTGGTAATCAGGATGAGATCTCCTGTCCCTGCATCTCCCTGCCCTGAACTGTAGGTTTCTTTTATTTATTTATTTATTTATTTACTTATTTATTTATTATCTATTATTTATTTATTTATGAGAAAGAGCGTATGCGTGAACACGAGCAGGGGAGGGGCAGAGAGGGACGGAGACAGGGCACCTGAGGCAGGCTCTGTGCTGACAGCAGATAGCCTTGACGTGTGGGTTGAACTCATGACCGTGAGATCATGACCTGAGCTGAAGTCAGACGCCCAGCTGACTACCCAGGTGCCCTGACTTTCAGGATTCTCCAACACCTCCCTGTGGAGTTGGCTTTTTCCTAAGTGACATATGCGTGAGCATGCACGTGCGCGCACACACACCACGCACACGCGCACGCACGCCTGCGGCGGAAGGAGGGTATCTCCCAGCGTTCGAAGTACCTGTTTGGAAGATGACCCGCTTGGAAACCGGGATCTCTCCAAAGCTGTCTCTTGCCCCCCGAATTGATCTCGTTTCTTCTCATTTGGGTCTCTTTTGTGTTCCTGTCGTCTCAGACAAGCCTGCAGAACAATTAAAAAAAAAAAAGTGTCTTCGGCTTGCCCAGCTTCAAGGGCTCATGAGCACATTTACCAAGTATGAAGACGCTCAACCAGGCATCAAATACTCTCTTCCCTTTGCCTCCAAATGCCAGGTCAAAAATAGTGGTCACCGCTTTAATAAGTTATAATGACAAACACGCTCAGAGGCGTTTTGACAGGTAGGTCCCCAACAATTGCCTCCTTAAGGCAGGAAGTACCTGTCCCTCTGTTCTCATTCCCCTCTGCTCTCATTCCTATCAAAGCCCCGGTCATTCCAGCGCGGTTCTCTGTCCCCCTGGATCACTGCCGATTACGGTTACGGGGTCAGACTCTTCCTACCTGAGAACTTTCGCACGCACCCTTCCTTCCACTTGGAATGCCTTTCACGGGGTGTTCGCAGCACGACAAATCCGAGGATCTACTAAGATCCTGCTCGAGACGCATCTCTTGTCTTGCCAAGCTCTTCCTCCCCGGGCCCAATTAATTGCTCCTTTATACATAAGCAGCTGGAATTCTGCAATTTTCTTTTTCGCTCTTGTATTTGGTGGCTTTGTTTTGAGCTGACCAGGGAGGACCCCTCAGGGTAACGAGACCACCTCTTACCTTCTGACTCCCCCCCAGCGTCTAGCATTTAATGTTAGCTGAATTGCATTATTGTTTCAGAGGGAAATATCAGTCCCTGAATGCAAAATAATAAAAATAAAAGAACCAACAACAACAACAACAAAAAACGTTTTTCCATTTTTAACAAACAAAATTAAGAGAAAAATCTAGTACCAAACTCTTTCTTCTCCAGTCTCAGGCCTGAACAAACCCCACGGGTGTCATGTGCTATATGGGAGGTTTCAAGTGATATTTTAAATCGTTTAAAATAGGAAAACTTCTTGGAGCATTTCTATAGATCCGGTGCCCAGATTCACCTTTGCGCAGCCAGAGCCAAATTATCCCCTGTCACGGTAAAGAATGCAATGAAAAGGCCTGACGATGCTGTTTCCAAACGGGGCCTGCCATCTCCGCTTCCTGGCTGGGTTGAGAAAGTGAAGATTCCTTCCGCATTTTCTCCCTTTGTTAGCGAATGCATCACCTTCCTTGATGTGGAAGAACCCGCCAGAATTCCGCACCACTGGGAAAGCCTAATACCATGCCACGTGGTTAAAAATAGAAATGACCCGATCTTAGCAAAACATTTACCACTCGGAATGGGGAACAGCAAGTTGGTTACATTGTGCCTCGCAGCGATTGCTGGTGAGGCGCTGGCCAGTGCGGCTCATGCCCTGCGGCCAGGTGGTGCACGGAGCAAGTGGAATCCTGGAGTCTCGGGGGAAGGGTTCCACGCTGCCTTATTTGGGAAGGGAGAGCCCTCCAAAACGGTGGCCCCCCCTTTTTTTTTTCCTGTCTCACCCTTAATCTTATTTTCAAAAACGACGCGATCTAGCTAGCATGCCATTTTAATAAATCTTGGGCAGTGTGTGTTTTAATCAATAATTGAGACAAGAAAACCCCCAGAATACCCGACAGTAACGATAATAAATGAGACAAACACCGAGTAATAAAATAAACCAAGGTAAACCTAGAGAGAGTTAGCCGGAGAGGTCGAGGACGTTCAAGTAAGTATGGGCCTCTTCTTTTCCGCTCCTTTTCCAATGACTTCAGATGGGAGCCGGTCTGGGAGGAGCCCGGGCTCCCAGGGTTGTTTCCTGGAGCGGCAGATGTCTGTGCTTTCCCAACCGACTGGGACTGAAGGCGCGAGAGGCAAATGCTGAGGGGCTGAAAGTGCAGGACAGTGTTAACAAATGCACGCAGGACCGAGGCAGATTTTGTGGGATGAACAGAATTCCTGTGGGTTGAGTGTTTTTTGAAAATTCTCTCCAAGAATGCGTGCAACTTAAATATTTCTTTACCAAAGGGGGAGGAGGAGGAGAATGGTTTGCAATGTCAAAAAAAAAAAAAATTTTTTTTTTCCTCCCTCTGGTTCCTTACGCCTCCTCTCACAGAGGCGCAGGAGGACAAACCAGCAGCAGGATAGGTACTTCCTCGTTTTTCTCTTGATACGACCAAGCAGTCTTTCTGTGTAAATCAAGCATGAGTCCTCTCGAAGTTACAGCTTTGCTGATGTTGAAGGGACGTAAGGACAGAGAGGCAAGTCCAGACTTCCAGTCCTAGAAATAACAAGCACTTGCCTTAACTGCCCCCTCATCCCCCAAGGGGCTGGTTTTCTTGTTATTTGCTTTTTTTTCTTTTTTTACTGTTTATTTATTTTTGAGAGAGAGAGAGAGAGAGAGAGAGAGAGTGTGAGAGCAGGGGAGGGGCAGAGAGAGAGGGAGACACAGAAGCCTAAGCAGGCTTCAGGCTCTGCACTAGCAGCACAGAGCCCCATGCGGGGCTTGAACTCAGGAACCGCGAGATCATGACCTGAGCTGAAGTCGGACACTTAACCGACTGAGCCACCCAGGCGCCCCTGGTTTTCTTGTTATTTGTAAACGCGAATGATTTTTGTTGTTGTTGTTGTCGTTGTTGTTGTTGTTTTGGATGCTGGTGTTGTTTCCTCTCTGGGGGTCCTGGAGCGCCAAGGGCAGAGTGTGCAACCCGGAGGATGGGGAGGTTGAAGTGATTTGTAACTCATGGTCACCAGGGGCTCCCCTTCCTTTGGGACTTTAAAAATATTCCCATTTCGGTTCCACATGTCTGGAGCTAGATTGCTATAAATAAGTTTCTGTTCATGTGACAGAACTGGCTGAGGGCAGTCTTAAAATGGAAGGCTTCAGGTAACTCCTCGTTTCCTCCTTGGTTGGGGTGGCTTCCTCCTCCGCTCCTCCTCTGGCGCAGCAGCCTCCTAGCCCCCAGCCCATCCGTGTGACGGCAGGCACCCAGCAGACCCCAGCCTCCCCCCATCCGTGTGACTGCAGGCACCCAGCACCCCCCCAGCCCCCCAGCCCCCAGCCCATCTGTGTGACTGCAGGCACCCCCCAGCCCCCCCATCCGTGTGACTGTAGGCACCCAGCAGCCCCCAGCCCCCCAGCCCCCAGCCCATCCGTGTGATGGCAGGCACTCAGCAGCCCCCCAGCCCCCCCATCCATGTGACTGCAGGCACCTCCCAGCCCCCCATCCGTGTGACTGCAGGCACCCCCCAGCCCCCCCATCCGTGTGACTGCAGGCACCCCCCAGCCCCCCCATCCGTGTGACTGCAGGCACCCCCCAGCCCCCCCCCATCCGTGTGACTGCAGGCACCTCCCAGCTCCCCCCCCCCCATCCGGGTGACTGCAGGCACGCACGGAGCACAAGCCCCACTGTGGGGGCAGAACACAGAATGTGCACATGTGCCCGCGGGGCATGACGTGGTTTCTGTGACTCACAGTAACTCAATACGGGTAAACACGACAGACCCGGGCTCTGCCACTTTCTCGCAACGTGACCTTGGGCAGGCTGACTAACTCCATTGATTCTCGCTTCCCTCATCTGGACGAGGGAGGGAGATGCCCCACGCTGCCAGACTGCCGGAGAGCCCGGGGCCCTGTTGGCAGGCCGCTCGGCCGAGTGCGTGACGCGGGCAGTGTTCAGTGAGCGGCACTCATCGCCGTCCTTAGCTTGAATTGCTGTTTCTGATCCCATTTCTTGGTTTACTTCTGTTCCTAAAGTCAGCCTTGGCCAGATCATGTGACTCTGACTCTGGTCAGGGAAGAAGAAAGGATCTTTCTGTCCGGGCCTGAGGTTCATCCTTGTTTTTGTGCCCTGGGAGCAGAGGTCTGTTTCCTGAGCCCGCGGTTCCCCCGCCAGACAACTGAGGAAATCCTGCTCCCTGTCAGTCAGGCTGCCTCCGAAACTGCTTTTTCTTCAGTGTTAGAGCTTCCTTCCTTCCTCCCTCCCTCCCTTCCTTCCTCCCTCCCTCCTTCCTTCCTCCCTCCCTCCTTCCTTCCTTTCTTCCTTCCTTCCTTCCTCCCTCCCTCCCTCCCTTCCTTCCTCCCTACTTCCCTCCCTTCCTTCCTTCCTCCCTTCCTCCTTCCTTCCTTCCTTCCTCCCTCCCTCCCTTCCTTCCTTCCTCCCTCCCTTCCTTCCTTTCTCCCTCTCTCCCTCCCTCCCTCCCTCCTTCCCTTCCTCCCTCCCTCCCTCTCCCTTTTTCTTTGTTTCTTTCTTTCCTGTCTTCCTTCCTCCCTCCCTCTCTCTCTCTCATTTTCTTTCTAAGTTTATTTATTTTGAGAGAGAGAGAGAGAATGAGCATGAGCAGGGGAGGAGCAGAGAGAAGGGAGAGAGCAAATCCCAAGGAGGCTCCGCACTGTCCGCCCTGCAATGCAGGGCTCAAACTCATGAACGTGAGATGGGTGGAACTACGGAACCGCTCAAGCGCCCCAAGTGTTAACAGCTCTCTGAACCCACAGGGGTGCTCGGTTTCTCAGTCAGTCCCTCCTAGTCGCCATCCAAGCTCCCGACGCCTTAGGAAGCCACATACCCCAGGAGCACCTCCCAGACTCAGGGTTCTGGTAGGAACCGCTCCCCATCGCCTCCTCCCCTGCACCACAGCGCATCCCGGCCTCTTGAGCGCAGCGGTCCCTGTCAAGGTTATCGAAGTCTCTGAGCATTTTGAAAAGTGGGAGTCGTCACTGCGTCAGTGGGTAGCTTTTTGTTGTTTTTGTGATCTAACATGTGGGGATTTCATTATCGATGGGGGGCATTGTTCAAGCTCATTAGTTTTAAGAGGTTAAGAAATCAAAGGTGTGTGGGGCGCCTGGCTGGCTCAGTCGGTTAAGAATCCGACTTCGGCTCGGGTCATGATCTTGCGGTTCGTGAGTTCAAGCCCCGCATCGGGCTCTGTGCTGACCGCTCAGAGCCTAGAGCCTGCTTCGGATTCTGTGTCTCCTCTCTCTGTTCCTCCCCCACTTGCATTCTCTCTCTCTCTCTCAAAAATAAAGATTAAAAAAAATTTTAAAGAAAAGAAGAAAGAAATCAAAGGTGTGAAAACAATTTGACATGATATTTCCCTCAAATGAGTTTCTTTTCCTGTTCTGTCCACCAAGAGTATAGAAGCATGTACTCCAGAGGTGAGCAGAGCAGAGAACCCCTCCCTGCCCCCCCCCCCCCGCCCCGCCCCGGCTCCTATAGGAGAGGAAGCTAAATTATCTCTACTCCCTCAACCCTCTGAGTGGATGGTCCCCGAGCCCCTGCCACCTGCTATAGTCACCTAGCTTGTCCTTGAACAAGTTTATATCATCATGTTGTGTTGTTTGCTCAGCTCTTAAAAGATCAGGATGAATAAATGACAGGAAATGAAACCCATCTGAACACATTTGATAGATTACAGAATGTCATTCTGAAATGCCAAGTGTGATCTTTCTCTCCAGCTTTCCATAGCATTAATGGCTAAATTCTGCTTCAAGTTACATAAACACGTTTGACCAAAAGGAAGGAAGGAAAAAAAAAAAAAGCGTATGCAAGCATGAACACCCTTGAAGAAATAAGAGCCAAATCCTGAGATGGCATATAATTATGTACTAGTTACCAGATTCTGAAATAGCATGTAATATGCCAAATAGATGTTTATTTCCTCTTGTTTTTTTTTCAAAAGGGTCCCACCCAACCACTGAAAGGAGTAGCATCAAAATAACTCAGGGTGGGTTTAACCCCCCTCTCCTGTTGCAGCAACACAGACCTGTACAGGCACTGCTAATTTGGTGTGTACCAACCCTTAGGATATTTTAGGATGTAGCAGGAATAGTGCATACGGGAGGTTTCCGAGGGCTTCAATTTGAGCCAGTTCATTAAAGGCGAGGGACACGCAGGAAGGAATCTGTGGCAATTGTATATGATTTAGGAGTCAGATCTAGTTATTAGGTCTTATGCTCTTTGTCCACCCTGAAATGGGGAATCCCCTTGTCCGAGCAGGTTGCCGCGCTGGGAGTGAGCTAGGATTTCTTGGACCACAAGTCACTGGCCACGCTCATTAACGATCCAGGGTTTCAGTATCGACCGAACGCAAAGTCTACCTTGGTAAATTATCTAGATACGCACAGGTAACCCCAAATTACTGAGGGGTTATTGAGGTCATACAATGAACTCTTAACCCCCTACTTTAAATCCTTTCTGGAACAAGGCAAGGGATAGAGTAAATAATACAAATAACTTATTACCGTTCCCTTCAAAGCAGTTTTGGCGAGTTGCTTGCATACTTCGTTCAACAAGACTCAGAACATATTAAAGACAACCATAATTATTTTTTGCAGCCCTTGCGGTGAGTGGTTTTGAAAATGCTCGATGGGGGTGGACTTGGCCTTGAGGAACAGTTACGAGTCAGCTGAATCTAAGTCCGATAAACAGAGCTGGTGGTCAGGTTGGGGATGCTGACTCGCATCAAGGACAGGGCACTCGGTTCAACACAAAGAGTAAGTAAGACACCATCCCTGCCGTTAAGAGGCTGTGGGTCCAGATTGAGAGGAAGTCACAGAAAAGACTATTTCAATACTATTTCATAAGCAGTGCGAAGGAGTTAGGAAAGGGTGCTCTGGGGTTGGGAGTGATGGAAATGCTCTAAAACTGGACGATGGTGATGGGGGCAAATTTGGTAAATGTACCGTAAGTGATTAAATTATACACTTGGAACAGGTGAATTTTATGATATGTAAATTATACGTCAATAAAGTTGTTTTTAAATGTTGTAATGTTTATTTATTTTTGAGAGAGAGAGAGAAAAAACAATGTGAGTGGGGGAGGAGCAGAGAAAGTGGAGACAGAAGATCCGAAGTAGCCTCTGCCCCCTCAGTGCAAAGCCCGATGTGGGCCATGAACTCACAAACCGTGAGATCATGACCTGAAACGAAGTCAGATGCTTAACCGACTGAGCCACCAGGCACCCCTAAGGTGGTTTCTTTAAAGAAGGGTGTGGCGGCGGGTACAGACGTTTCCTTTAGTTCTAAATTAAAACTACAGTCTTCACCACCCTTGTCAAGAGAGTGAAGAAGGGGGAAGGGGAGGTCAGAGAAGTGGCTAAGGTTTAGGCTGGACTTGCTGTGCTTCTTGGGGCTTGGACCTGCCTTTAAGTGAGGGGGAATAACTCAGGGCACCGGGGGGGCTCAGCTGGTTGAGCGCCGACTTCGGCTCCGGTCATGATCTCACAGTTTGTGGGTTCGAGCCCCGCATCGGGCTCTGTGCTGACAGCCCAGGGCCTGGAGCCTGCTTCGGATTCTGTGTCTCCCTCTCTCTCTCTGTCCCTCCCTCGCTCATGCTCCGTGTCTCTCTGTCTCTCAAAAATAAATAAACGTTACAAAAAAATTTTTAAAAAGGGGAAATAACTCAAGGGCTTTATGCATTCCAGTTGCATAGTCAAATTCATGTTTTAGATTGTTTCAAAAAAGCAATCTGAAAGATGCCAAGGTTGGAGGCAAGGAGACTGGCAATAAGGACATTGGAACAAATCCTGGAGAGAAACGATGGAGGTTGGAGCCAGAGTGGCAGCAACGGCATGGAAAGGAAGACACAAGTTCACGAGCGTTTGTGGAGCGGCGACAGGACTTGGTAACCGGCGGGATGTGGCTGGTGACGGGCGTAGAAAGGAGGCGGGGAGGGCTTGGGTCTCTGTCATCAGAGAGGGAATGCAGAGGAGGAGGGCAGAGGGTGGGACAGGCTGGCACGCCTCTGCAACACCCAGCTGGAAACGCCCAGCAAGCAGGCGTGCACGTGATCTCCACACTTTGGGGGAGACTCAGGATGACAAGTCGTTAGTCTGCGTGGTGCCTGAAAACACAGGAGGGACGAGATGGGTCACAGAGACCTCGTGAAATAGAAGAAAACGGGGCTGATGGAAACCCGGGGGAATGAACATTTGAGGGGCAGAGAGAAGACCGTGGGAGAAACAGAAGGAAAGTCAGAAGCGTGCAGGATGTCAGAAAACCAAAGGAGTAACGTTTTGAGAAGAAAAGAGTAATAGCGTTGAGTGTAGATAAAGCTTCGAAAACAAAGCCTAAAAAGGTGTCCGCTGGATTTGGCTACTGACCTTAGGGAGAGAACGGTTTCAGGGGAGGGGAGGTGACAGCCAGGCCACAGGGGTTAGGAATGAATGGGGAGCCTGGGAAAGGTGGGGAGAGGTGACAGAAGGGTAGTTGTTTGGGGACATCTTGGGCTGTGGCCAGAGAAGGACACGGGGTCCTCAGGCAGCTTTGTTCTTTTGTTCCGACGACAGGAGGACTTGAACGGGTTTGTAGGCTGAGCCAGTTAGAAGGAAGGAAATGTCCACCACACAGATGAGAAGTGTCTGGGGGGAGGGGGGCTGGGTACGGGGCGTGTGGACCAAGAGCTCAGACCAGGCACTGGCAGGGGAGAGCGTCACTCCACCCTGGGGACTTGAGGGGCTGGATGGGTGTGCAGCCCGGAATGGAAGGGGAGGAGTGCCGTGGCTTCCCATCTGATGGCCTTGCTTTGTTTCCTGTGTGTGTGTGAAACAGGAAGGGAAGTGCTTTGTGGAAAGTGTGGGGATTGGAGGGCTGGAAAAAAAAAAAGTAGAAAAGTTTCAAATGGACGATAACAGAGGGAGCTGATGGACAAGTCAACATGTTGGTGTGAGTCAACCTTCACTCCTCTCTCTCCCCCACTCCGCCTCTCCCTCCGTCGGCAAGATGTCTCTTCTGCTTCTTTCTGTTTCCTGGGTTGGGCCACTTCTCACCACCTCCACTCCTACCCCCTGGGTCCAACGCACCATAATTTCTCTCCTGAATTTCTACCAGGATTTCCTTGCTAAGTGTTTCTGCTGCTTCCCTAGCCCCTTTCGGTCCTTTCCCCGCACAGCAGCCAGAGTGATCTTTAAAAGCCATAAATCGGGGGCGCCCGGGGGGCTCAGTCAGTTACGCATCCGCCGTCGGCTCAGGTCATCATCTCGTGGTTCCTGAGTGCGAGGCCTGCATCGGGCTCTGTGCTGAGCTGCTTTGGATCCTCCGTCTCTGTCTCTCTCTGCCCTTCCCTCACTCGCGCACTCTCTCTCTCTCAAAAATAAAATTAAAAAAAACAAAACAAAAAACCTATAAAACAGATTATACCACTCCCTGCTTAAAACCACCCAATAATTCTCACTGAGATAAGAATAAACTCCTAACGCCAAGCTTTGTCCTGAGCGATTCAGACGTGATCTGGCCATTTTTACCTCTCCTACCTTGTCATGTCCCACCTTCTCCCTTGGTCAGTGTGTTTCAGCTACTCCGGCCTTCTTCGTTCCTTCCAGGGCTCCGAGTTACTTCCTGCTTCAGGGCCTTTGCACTTGCTTTCCATCCTGAGTAGGATGCTCTGGCTGGCTCTCTCTCCTCTTTTACCTCCGTGACCAAATGTTACTACCCCCAGCCTCTGTTTATTTGCTTCCTTATACTTATCAGTCATTGAAATATCTTACATATTGTGTCTCAATCCCAGAATGAGAACTCTGGGAGAGAGGGGACTTCATTTAGGACACAGTCGGTACTTCAGAAGTATTATTATCTATAAGGACGGTGTCGAAAGCTCAATGAGATTAGAAAAATAAGACCGCGGTGACTTTAAGCCACACATCTGTGTGATTTTCTTCAGCACAGGCCATCAAATAATAAGATCGATTTTCTTACGTGCCTGTTCTGGAGACAATTTCAAACGCGTATTTCCAAAGGAGGGTCAGGTGGCAGAGGCATCTTGGTGACAAGCAGATGGATTCCCAGGGTGACCTGTTCACATATTTAGGTTCTCATTCATTCTACAGAAATGCCCTCAATTTTACGGTCTTGTACGCGGGTTGGCAAGTGGTGGGAGGAAATTCTTGACTCTGTTTCCGGTCCTCAAGGAAAGCTGTGTTCTACAGGTGAAATCAGGTGACGGAGATAGGCCTGGTTTCCTTGGTGACCCAGGAGGTTTGGTTAGATTTGAAATTGCTAAGGAGAAAAATCTGATAACGACAGTTCTGTGTTTTCCTTGGGGAAGGAGCCCTTTTCAATCCTCGGCTGAGGCTGAGGACGTACCTCCTTGATTGGCGAGCGTTGACCTCTGGCCAGCCAGCTGAGCGACACTTTCTAACTGCTCCCAGAATCCCACACCCCGTCTGGCAAGTTCGTCCTATGCCAGCTCTGGGTAATTACATCATGACTCCTCAGGCTCCCCTGTCTGGTTTGTTTTTGCATGTAAACACTGTAACTAGGGTGACGAACAGTTAGCTTCTTGGAGAATGTGCTCACACCTTTTTTCTGGCGGGATGGCAGTGGGAGGGCATATTATTTTATAAACGGTAGGTCGATCCGGTTAACTCTTTCATGGTTTTTTTTCTTTTCTTGATAGCTGGCTTATCAAATGTCATTTGTTTATCAAAGGTTCGTGAGCCAAGCTCTGTGCTAAATACCTTTTAAGTATTATTTCATTTTCATGACAATATTATGAAGTAGGTACTATTATTTTTTTTAATTTTTTGAGTTTATTTATTTATTTTGAGAGAGACAGAGATAGCATGAGCAGGGGAGGGACAGAGATAGAGGAAGAGAGAGAGTCCCAAGCAGGTGCTGCACCCACGATGCCTGATGTGGGGTTCGAACTCCTGAAACTGTGAGATCATGACCTGAGCTGAAACCAAGAGTCAGATGCTTAACCGACTGAGCTGCCCAGGTGCCCCTAAGTAGGTACTATTATTAACTCCATTACACTTTTTTTAATGTTTATTTACTTTTGAGAGAGAGAGAGAGAGAGACATAGAATCCAAAGCAGGCTCTAGGCTCTGAGCTGTCAGCACAGCTGATGCGGGGCTCAAACTCATGACCTGCGAGATCATGACCTGAACTGAAGTTGGACCCTTAACCGACTGAGCCATCCAGGCGCCCCATTAACCCCACTTCAAAGATGAGGAAGCACGGAGAGGTCAAGTGGCTTTCCACCGCCACACATCTAGGAAGTAATGGGGTTTGGATTTTAGGAAACGCTGACTGCTGATACTAGGCCCCCAGTTCTCTCACGGTACCATAAGCGGAGGGGGAGGAGGATTCTCGTTTCCTACAGTTACCTGATACTCAGAGTCCGTCTTGTGCTGCATGTCGCGCAGATACTGAACGTCGCTCACGAACTTCTGCCTGTCCCTTGCTTCGTGCAACATGACTTTTAATCCCCAACCTGCATATAGGAGAGAAATAAGTGAGCTGTGGCACAATCCTTTGTTGCTTTGCGTATTTGGATTAATCTTAGGATAATTGCTTTTATTCTCTTGTTAATCTAATTTCCATTGTTTGAAAGGCACAGATGCCCCTTTCAGCCTGCAAAGGCCCTTTTTGTATTGGTGCCGAGGCCCTGAGAGCCCCTCCTGTTCCCGGCATAAATAACGCAGCCACGCTCATCAGCTGGCTTCAGTGATCTTGTCCTGGTTATCCAGAGGGGGTTAGACTGACAGACCCCTGCTTCGGGAGTAGTTCTACAACTTGACAAGGAAGGAAGGAAGGAAGGAAGGAAGGAAGGAAGGAAGGAAGGAAGGAAGGAAGGAAGGAAGGAAGGAAGGAGGGAAGGAGGGAAGGAGGGAAGGAGGGAAGGAGGGAAGGAGGGAAGGAGGGAGGAGGGAGGAGGGAAGGAGGGAGGGAGGGAGGGAGGGGGGGAGTTAATTGTTAAATTAGCAATGACTGACGTTATGAACCCCTGGTAACTTAAATTCACTCGTTCAACAATTGTGTCCCCATTCCAGCTAAGGCACTAGGCTGGGCACTGGGATATAGCAGTCGGCCAGAGGAACATCATCCCCTTTTTGCCTTTGTGGTGTGAGACCCTCTGGGTTCCAGCCTCAAGCCTTTGAGCGCTGACAAGGGAACGCTAATTGTGGTAAGTGCTATGGAGCAGAAACGTGGGCTTCTTTGAGAGATGGTTATTATGGGGAGGGCAAGGGTTCCCACAGGAGATGGCACTGGGCTTGCTAAGGAGTGAGCCAAGCAAGAAGTGGGACAGAAAGGACAGCAGGTACAGGAGCTTTCAGGGCAGCAAGGGGCTGGTGTGGTTGAGGAATGGGTGGGCCAGTGCAGTTGGAGCAGAGAGAGGGGAGGACAGCAACAGAAGGGCTGTAGGGTAGGCAGGAACCGGTTCTCTTGGAGCGTGGAAGGTTATGACTGGAAGAGCCACACAACGCCACTGGAAGGTTCCATCCTGGGGAGTAAATGGTTAGACTTGGATTTTAAAAGGCCCCTCCAGATCTAGTATGGAGAATGAATGGGGGGAGAGTGGAATAAAAATGGAAGTAGAAAGACCACTAGGAATATATTACAATAATCCAGATAAGACGGTGACCACACTTTGGTAGTGACAGTGGGGAGGAGGAGGGAGAGGGAGGAGGAGGAGTCCATAGCTACTATTTACTGAGCCTCTTGAAGTGTTGGGCACTGTTCTAAACATTTACACACGTGAACTCATTCCATCTTCAAGACCATGCTTGAGGCAAGCACTATATTTCTACTTTGCTGATAAGGAAACGGGGGCCCAGAGGGAGTAAGTCACTTGCTTAAGGTTACAGAGCCAGTGAATGGTGGGGCTGGGATTCGAATGCAGAAGGTCTCACACCATGGGCCCCCACTCTAACCACACTGGGTTCAAGGGCTACTCAGGCCTGGTGAGTATATGGATGGTGCGGGAGAGACAACGTGGAGGAAGCCGCCCAGGTTACTGGCTCCAGCAGCTAGCTGGTCATGGAGGACATCCCCTGGGATGATTCTGGAGGAGGGGCAGGAAAAACAACACGGAGTTTGCAGCAGATGGAGATGTCAAGCACGCAGTCGGACGCGGGGCTCTGGAGCTGGCTGGAGAAGTGAAGATCTGGGCACCACTGGCATTTTGGTGATGACCGAAGTTGAAGGCAGAAGGGGTACTGGAAAGAGGAGAACCCGAGACAGAATTCTGAGGAACACTCCAGTTGAAGAACACGGAGCGGAAGAGAATCTGCAAAGGAGCCAGAGGAGCAGGAGGAAAACCAGGTGGGTGCAGTTTCAGAGACGCTGAGAAGAGCAGGTTATTTATAACCTTGGTGAGAGCACTGAGCTGAGCGCAGGCGGGACTGAAGACAGATTGCAGGGAACCGCGCGCATGAGAGGTAAGGAAGGAGAGCCAGTGCTTCCTAGGGCTTTGGCTCGGATTGGTGTGGCCTAAATTTGCGGCCAAAACATTCAAGTTCACAAAGTTATTAAAGGGCGCTGTTCTTAATGAACCTGCAAGATCTCAGCAGTCTGGTCGTCTAAGGTCCCAATCCTGCTGATTGGCCAGTGAAACCCTCGCATTGATTTCTGCACCTATTTTTTTTATATTGACGTGTAACATTCATTTCATGCGCACAACGTTATGATTCAATAAGTCTAGTTAACATCCATCACCCACACAGAGTTAAAATGGTTTTCCTCTCGTGATGGGAACTTTTAGGATCTATTCTCTCCCAGGCGCCCCTCTTAGCAATTTTCAAATATACAGTATTATTTTATTTTCAATGTTATTATTTTTGTGAGAGAGAGAGAAAGAGCATGAGGGGGAAGGGACAGAGAGAGAGAGGGGGACAGAGGATGACAGCAGTGAGCCCGATGTGGGGTTCGAACTCATGAACCGGGAGGTCATGACTTGAGCCAAAGTTGGATGCTCAACTGACTGAGTCACGCAGCAACCCCAAATATGCAGTATTATTAACTATAGTCACCATGCTGTACGTTACATCCTCGTTACTTATTTATCTTATAGCTGGAAGTTTGTGCATTTTGACTCCCTCCATCCATTTTGCTCACGTTCCCCATCCCCTGCTTCTGGCAACTACCAGTCCGTTCTCTGAATGTTCTCTGTACCTATGAATTTTGTTGTTTTCTTTTTTTAATCCACATATGAGATTATACAGTATTTGTCTTTCTCTCTCTCTCTCTCTCTCTCTATATATATATATTTATCTCACATTTTGTCTATTCATCCATCAATAGATACCTAGTTGGCCTCCATGTCTTAGCTATTGTAAACAATGCTGCAATTAGTTAGTGTTTTGGGTAAATACCCAGATGTGAAATTTCTGGATCACATGGTAGTTCTTTAATTTTTTTGAGGAACCTCAAAAAAATTCCATAGTGGCTGCACCGTTTTACATTCCCATCAACAGTGCCCAGGGACTCCCTTTTCTCCACATCCTCACCAACCTTTACTTCTTATCTTTTTTGATACTAGCCATTCTAACAAGGGAGAGCTGATATCTCATTGTGGTTTTATATGCATTTCTCTCATCACGAGTGATGTTGAGCACCTTTTCATGTACCTGTTGGCCACATGTATGTTTTTGGGAAAAAAAGTCTATTCAAATCTTCTGCCCATTTAAGAATCAGGTTTGATTTTGTTTTTGTTTTGCCATTGAGTTGTATTCATTCTTTATATACTTTGAATATTAATCTTTTATAAGATATATGATTTGCAAATGTTTTCTCTCATTGCCTTTTCATTTGATGATGGTTTCCTCTCCTGTGCAGAAGCTTTTTAGTTTGGTGTGATCCCACTTGCTGGTATTTGCTTTTATTGCCTTTTTTAAAAAGTTTAAGTAATCTCTACACCCAACATGGGGCTCAAACTCATGACCTGGAGATCAAGAGCTGCATGCTCTTTTGACTGAGCTCACCAGGCGCCCACTTTTGTTGCCTTTCATGCCTTTGGTATCATCCAAAAATACCATTGCCAAGATTGAGGTCAAGGAGCTTAACACCTATGGAATATCATGGTTTCAGGTCTTAGGTTCAATTATTTAATCCATTTTGAGTTCATTGTGCATATAGTGTACTATAGTCCAGTTTCATTCTTTTCCATGTGCCTATCCAATTTTCCCTGCACCATTTACTGAAGAGACTGTTCTGCCCCCATCGTAAACTTTTGGTTCCTTTGTCATAAATTGACCACATAGGTAACATATATGTCATATGCCACATATCTGAGGCTCTCTATTCTGTTCCATTGATCTATATGTCTGCTTTTATACCAATATAGTACTATTTTATTACTGTAACTTGGTAATATCATTTGAAATCAGGAAGTACCATGTCCCCAGCTTGTCTTTCTTTCCTACACACCGTTTTAAATAACTACCATGTGACAGATGCTGCTGTAGGCTTAGGGAAGCAGGAAGATAAGATAGACAACATCCCTACCCTCAGCTGTGTCTGCATTCTGAAGCTTTCCTTCCCCTCTCCATCTTTTTCAGTTGTGTAGATATTGGCACAATCAGCTTACCCCTGACTCATGGTGACTCCGTGTCTGGACTGGTCATTGTGAAATCTCACCAGGTTTATCACCTAGCCCTGAGCAATGTCATCTAGCAACTTGCACTGCTTCCTGAGGAGTCATTGTCTCTCTCATAGAGAAAGTTGGTCTTTGGGGATCCGAATCTAAAACTGTAATCCAACGGATAGTTCCACAGACGACACATAAAACCTAAAGTCTGCCTCTGAGTAGTTTAGTAGTTATTTATGGAACTGCACTTTAAAAGATCACTTTCAACTTTTCCTATGAATTTGTACCTGCACAGAATGAAGTTATGTTCCCACCCTTTTCAGAAAACAATGCTGTTAAAACAGGCAGAAAGTTGAACCGTTGCTGCTACTGTTGGAAAGAGAAGCCTGTCTGAATATTAATCAGGCAGAGACCATAAGGATTCATAATGAAAATATGTTAATGGTCACTAAAGGGGCGCATCTCAGAGCCCACTTGGATGATACATTTTAGTTACAAAGTTAACATAGAAAAACTAGCTACAAGAGCCTGGCTTTAATGCGTTATGTTAAAGAGAGTCCTGAGTCAAGAGGCATGAAAAACTTTGTCTAACTAGGTAGGAAATAACACTGTTTGAACTACTCGCTAGGTTACCTCTGACTTCACAAACACCTACCAAATAAAGGACTTTAAAATTACCTACAAAAGTCTCTTTTCCCTCCCATAAACTCTCTATTACTGTACTTTACTATAAAATGAATATTTAGGAAGCATCATGGTGCCACACGCGCTTTCTTATTTAAATACGTCAGTACTCTGTGAGGGTAAACAAATACCACAGGCACTAGGCAAACCGATTATTAGGAGATCACCACAGTTTAGGTAAACACTCTCCGCCTCTGAAGTATCACTTGAACTTCATACTCTACTGCAGGTTTGAAAACTGCCCAGGACGAACAAGAAACAGAAATAACTGTATGGAAATAAGTTCACATGAGATCATGTTTAATTGGCAGATCTCAGTTTAGTGGGCCTCTCAACCAAATGGCCATTTGAAACCCCCAAATTTTTCCTCAGCAAATACAGACAGGGGTGTGTGTGGGGGAGGCAGTGATCATAAAATCTCGGCAAGGCACATGTTTCTAAAATAGCACCCTGTATTCTCTCCTATTTCTCACCTTTGAACTGCTCCTCAATTTAAAACCCACACCCATGACCCATGGTCATGCACACTTCTGTTTTAAGTCTCTGGAGACAATAGATTGGGCCAAACTTGTACTTTAGAAATCGACATAAGAAGCCATATTAAATTGGGAGAGGAAGAAGGAGAGAAGGGAGTAGGAGGGATGTGGGGAAGGGAGACAAGCCCTGCTTTGCTGAAAGCTAGAGCGAGTGGTTCTTCTTGGCCTCAAAATTCTACATATCTGTGAAATTTCAATGAGGAATATTCTAAGAACTTTGTGACATATGTATTCCTCTCTAGTGTAAGATTGCGATGAATTCAAACCAAGTTTCCCTGACTAAGGAGAACAGACTGATTGCAGAATATATTTCAGTTCTCTAAAATATCATACATACTGTCCTGCTCAGTGACCACATTTGTCAAAAGAATTGAAGGGAGCTCTTTTTAATGACATCAAGTTGTTTCACTGTTTTCTTATTAGAAGTTTCTATTATGTTCTTTTAGAAGTATTAAAGTGAATATTTTATTGGTTCAGCAATAAAGAAAAATGTTAATTTAAGCCCCTCTTTAGGCTGAAGTTTCCTTTGTACCAACATCTAAATGGCTATATTAATACCTGACAATCAGGTTTATAAATTTCCCCTTTTCCACAAGTGGGTGCTTGGAAGAAAGACTTCAGAACTTAGTTCTCCTTTTAATTAATTTGTAATGACAAAGATTACGGGATTCCTTTAAATCTTGGCTTTAAAAAATCTTAAGAGTTTTAAAATCTTAAAAAACGACTTGAATATAAGCAACAAAGATGAGCGATCTGGGGCCAATTTTCCTAACACCCTGCTACTGAGAAAATGCTGTGGCTGAGGGGAAGTGGAGGAATTGAGATGGATGGGATGGGTGGGTGGGGGGTAGATAATCGGACTCTCCCAGCCAATTTGGCTTAAGAAATCAAGGGTTGGGTTGAGGGGCGTGTAAGGGGCTCATAACAAAAGCTCTTTGGCGGTGACTCTTCATTTTATTGTGAAACTGTAGCAGAGATGGGCGGCCGTACCCTGGGTTTGCAGATTAGGGGAGACTGCGGGGAACTTTTGTAGCTGCGCGGCGGCTGCCAGAGTGCGAAATATGTGATCACAGAGCCCTCCCCCACCCCCCACCCCCGCCCCGCACCTGTCCCTTTGAGGCAGGAAAGAACAGGGGACAGCCAGGGGGCAGAGAGGGGCAACTGCCAGGCTTCGGCCCGATTTCTCTCCAGAATAGCAGAAGTCAAAGGAGAGGTTGTCCCCCTTCTTCCCACGCCTCCTCGGAGGACCGGGGGGCGCAGGGGGCGCGCGCGGCCTGGGCGGGCGGCCGTTACCTGGCGGGTCAGTCCTTCCCCACCTGGGAGGGCTGAAAGGCCCGAGGGGTGGGGCAGGCGGGCTGGTCCTGGGCGGAGGAGCCGCCCATCAATCGCTCAAGGGGCGTCTCGATGCTCCTCTTCCTCCTCCTGTCTCGTTCCCCCTCCCTCTACCCGGCCCCTCTTCCTCCTCCTCCTCCCCGGAGGCAGCTTTCCGCTGCTGCGGCGGGGCTGTCTAGGGGCGGAGGCGGCGGGGGCGGCTGCCTGGCGTCCTCCCGTTCCCTTGGCAACGCGACCTCCTCGCCCCGCGCGCGCGCGGGCGTGGGGGGCGGGGCGGGGGCCGCGGCGCTGCGGTCCAGAGCCCGGACGTGCGCGCGCCCCGCGGTTGCCGTGGGAACACTGGGATGCAGTCGGGAAGGCCTAGCGGTGATGGCGGCGGGCGGAGAAGACACGCTGAAGGAGGAGGCCAGTTGGCTTTGTCTTGATGCCCAACCCCAGGCCCAGATACTGAGGCCATCACTTCTGCCCTGAATCAGTGCTGGGCTTTATAAAGAATGTGGTTAGAAAACGAGAGGGGAAAATGTTTTTAATTGAATAAAGTAACATTAGAAGCAGTGTACGGGTAGAGGAAAGATAGGGCAGCCCTGGAGTTTGAGCTGTGCGGGGATCCCAGAAATACCTGCTCCAACATAAGAAGTAAATGATTAAGGGGCCACACCCCGCCAGTGGTAGAAGGGAGACCCGACCCCAGTTATCTCCTGGTTATCAGTAATCTGAGCTGCCTTTCCCAAGGAAGGAGGTTCTTAGAGCTTTAGACTAGTGCCCACAGATTTGGAAAGAAGAACTAGAACCTGTGCTACCCTCACCTCCTCTCTGCCAGGTTTATTTCTGCGTTTTTTGGTACGCAAAGAAGACTCTTCCATTTATTTTGCACATGTAGGCACTCAATGACTTGCCAACTGATGTCGCGTTAGGGCATTTTTGTTTGGGTGGAGAATAGCGGGAAAGAACAGAAATTCTTGGACCTTTCATCAATGCCCAGCATCCCTACGTGTCCGTGGTTTGGGTGTCTTCTCAGCAAACCCCCAAATCCAGTCAGCATCCGTATCTCCTGCAGCATTGCACCATTCCTTCTATTCTTTATTAAAAAAATTTTTTTAATGTTTTTTTTTTCAGAGAAAGACAGAGAGTGAGTGGGGGAGGGGCAGAAAGAGAGGGACACACAAAATCAAGAGCAGGCCCCAGGCTCTGGGCTGACACCGCAGAGCCCACACAGGGCTTGAATCCACAAACCACAAGATCATGACCTGAGCCAAAGTCGGCTGCTTAACTGACTGAGCCACCCAGGCGCCTCCCCCTTCCTTCTATTCTCATCACTATCATCACCACCATCACCACCATCACCACCATCCTAGTTTGGGGCTCCAGGACCTCATAACTGAATTATTGTAAGGGCCTCCTGCCCACATCTTGAGTCCCTGTCTTCCATACCCTATCCCCACCATTTCCCTTATTCCATAAGCAGCTTAGGTCTCATGGTCTCTTCCCTTGCTAAGAAGTTCTCAAAGATTCCTCGCTGACTGTGGAATGAAGTCCAAACTCTTGACTATGGCTTTCCCTATACCTTCCCCAGGGCTTGCTTTCTTGGTTCTCTATCGGCACTTCTTCATTCATACTTCAGCCAGACCAGACTGCATATTATACCCTGAACATTACTCCCTGCCTTCATGCCAACTTCTAAGGCATATCGTGAGCCGGGCAGAGTCCAGATAATATGTACTTTGGTAAAACCTTTGTTTGGGGCACTTTGTCATCTAACCTCCTTTGGTCCTTCAGTGGTACCAATTCCATCCATGGTAGCCAAACCCATGTTCTGTTCTTGTTCTCAGCTGGCTATCAAGTAATCCTTATCAAAGCATTAACTGATAATTAAAGCATTAACTGATAAGTGCTAACCTAAGACCTCTCCCCATGGTTTTTACCTTTCGATCTTTAAAAAAAACTTTTTTAATTCAAGTATAGTTGACACACAATGTTACATTAGTTTCAGATGTACAACATAGAGATTCGACAAGTTTATACATAATGGTATGCTCGCCACAAGTATAGCTACCATCTGTCACCATGCGACGCTCTTACAATATCATTGACTATATTCCTTATGTTGTGCCTTTTATTCCCATTACTTATTCATTCCATACCTGAAAGCCTGTATTTCCCACTCCTCTTCACCCATTTTGTCCATCTCCCTGCCCCTCCCCTCTGGCAACCAGTTTGTTCTCTGTATATATTGGTTCTGATTCTGCTGTTTATTTGTTTGTTTGTTTAGCTTCTATGTATGAGTGAAATCATATGGTATTTGTCTTTCTCAATCTGACTTATTTTACTTAGCATAACACCCTTTAGGTCCATCCATGTTGTCCCAAATTTGCCTTTCAGTCTTTTTTGTTTGTTTTTAAAAGTTTATTTATTTTGAGAGAGACAGAGAGAGAGAGGGTGTGACGGAGAGGCAGAGAGAAAGGAAGAGAGAGAATCCCAAGTAGGCTCTGCACTGTCAGCACAGAGCCCTTGCATGGGGCTCAAACTCATGAACCATGAGATCATGACCTGAGCCAAAATCAAGAATTGAATGCTTAACCAACTGAGCCACCCAGAGGCTCCTGCCTTTCAATCTTTCAGACACGCTGATCAAAACTATAAGTGAAATTATAGATGTCGACCTTGTTCTTTTGAAGCTAGGATCCCCTTCAAGTAAAAATAATCATAATGATTAATGATAATCAGTAATTAGTAATGACTAACGGGGGAGGAAGTAGAAGCCAGGTGAGATAGTTGGAGAGAAGTGACATGCTGGAGGACACATGGTAAGTAGCAGACCAGGGCTCAAAAGCATTCTCAGCTCCTGATTTTGCTTACTAGTAAGAAAAGCACCTTGGTATATATTAGACCCAGAGTTTTCTCCTTCCACTTCAACATCCATATAAAATAATATGCCCATGAGTGCCAACCATAAATATTTCAGATTTTTTATTTTATATATATATTTAAGTAGGCTTAATGCCTAGCATGGAGCCCAATGTGGGGCTCAAACTCACAACCCTGAGATCAAGACCTGAGCTAAGATCAAGAATCCGACTGAGCCACCCAGGTGCCCCTAATTTTTAATTTTTTAAGTAATCTCTACACCCCATGTGGGACTCAAACTCGGAACCCCAAGATTGAGTCACATATTCCACTGATTGGGCCAGCCAGGTGCCTCACTATTTTTGGATTTTTAAATAACAAGGTTTGGAGATGTCACTTCATATCTCAGTTTCAAACTCTTCCACATTTCAACGTGTTTCTGAAAATTAAGCTCCATGGAAAGAATGTTGGTGCTCTTGAAAGAAGATGGCAGTGCTAGGGGTCAGCCTGTAAACAGTTACCCAGTGACTCCAACTTTAGTGTTCAATACGCAAACGTAAGCTTGGCTTATTAAGTAACAACTAAGCTTGGTTCTAGCATTAAGAGGCAAAGTGCTAAGGAAGAGAAATATTAACGTGAAGAAGAAACACAATTTCTCGTTGGGCAAAGAATCCTACTCTCCCTTATTCTTTGCAAAATGTCACTCGTAGATGATGAATAACGGAAGAAAACAGAACTTAGACTCAAATAGATCGTGGGTTCTAAAGATAGAGATATTTGGTGTTTACAGTTAAGCGTCAGGAAGTCCTTTAAGCTTAACCTAAACATTCTGCAAAGGGCAGCTTTGAGTGTACGGTTTCAGAAATGTTCCGTGTCTTAAGTTTCAGAAATAACATTTTTGAGGGAAATAATTTAATTCATGCAGAGAGTAAGCTGTCCAGAGGGGGTAGCTATGCATTCTAAGCCTCCCAAGGCTGGGACTACGCCCTAAGCCTGGGATATCCAGGAGCCTCATGGAGACCTGGCTCAGCTACTCACTCCATCTGGAACAATGTGTGCTCTTTATCCACCTAATATTTCCTCTTCCTGAGAGAGGGGTCTAACTAGGTCACTTTGTTATTGTCTAATCAGGAGCTGTCCTGAAAGGTTATAGAGCTGAATGCTAAGTGGCCTCAAAAGCTGATGGCCTCCCTTATATACAACTTGGTCATTTTTGCCTTGGGCCTCACCATGGCTAATGGGTTTCTATTCTCATCAGTTGAGGCCAATGTGGCAATGTTGCTTTCATGCAATGCACAAAGCATGAGCCATGACGGTTTGTTTACAGAAAGAACCTCTAAGAGGAGCTTCCCTGAGAAGGGGACTGTGGGCATGGTAGTCCTTTAAGCCTTCATGGATTTTCCCCCAGAACATCCTTTATGCAGGGGATTCATCCGATTATTTTAATTTATTTTTTATTTTATTTTTTATTTTTTATTTTTGAGAGAAAGAGAGAGAGCAAGCAGGGGAGAGGAACAAAGGGAGAGAGAGGGAGAATCTTAAGCAAGCTCCACACTCAGCATGGAGCCTGATGCGATGTAGGGCTCGATCCCACGATCCTGGGATCATGACCTGAGCTAAAATCAAGAGTTGGATACTCAACCAACTGAGCCACCCAGGCGCCCCTTCATCTGATTAGTTTTAAAAACTGGCTAATGGCTTACTGTATTTGCCATGGGCTATCGTGACATTCCGCATTCATCCCAAAGCTATATTTGGCCAGGCTAAGCATGCAATGTGACAGTCTCTTAATGTCACTTATTAAAAGTGGCCTATATAGATGTCATTAAGATGGAGCAAAGGTAGGGAGGCTGGACATTTTGAGGAAGGTCAGTGAACACCCAGGGTTGGGTCCTCAATTTTCTAAGATCAGAAACACCATTTTAATGCCCTCCACCATAGCCGGTAGCTGACCAGCCCTGGTCATGTACATAAGGTAATTTCCCCGGGGTGAGGGGGGGGGGCGGGAGGGGAAGGCATCCCCAGGAGATCAAATTAAAGATTGGAAGGCTTGGTGAATATTGAATTAGATCAAAGGGACTTGAGTATTCTTAAGGGATGTCTCTAGCAGGCTGAGGAGGCCTTAAGGAATAATGTCCCTTCCCTCCAGAGTTGTTTCAGTCTGGTTGCTGCTGTGGATTATTCACCATAAAGCGTTCAGAGACTACGCCATCTTTGTTTCAGTTAACTGGCTTTCTCCTTAACTTCACGGGACCACTTCTCTTCCACTTAAGGCCTTAACACTGTAGTTTGGGATTGAGAAGAGCAGGGTGGGAGTCCCAGCAGTGATGCTTGCTGTGTGACAGTGAACTTTCAGCCCCCTCACACTTCAAAATCCTCATAGTTAAAATGGGAATAGTCAGAGCCTCCTTGACATCCTCGTGAGGATTAGTGAAATAGCAAAGTTTCTGGCACTGAGTTGGCTACATAATAGTTGCTCAGCAAATGGTGGCTATCATTATTATTTATACCATGTAGATTTAATTCTCCTTGCTGAGATCTGAGGACACACCAGGGTACATCACCTACAAATTTACCAAACCGCTCCAGAGGCTTGTTATTTGTTTCAAATGTTAATCGTATGTTGCTGATATCATGGTGGTTAATTTCATATTGATATTTTTTACCCTGAATTTCAGAGACTGACATTTTATGACCTCATCCCTAATTATGAGGGTGTATCCAATTTGGGGCTTGCAGCCATCCGTGAACTATATGAAATTTAGTAATGTCTTTTGGGCTTTCATAGGTCAAATATCCGAGATCTGATTCTCTTGTGGAACAAAGCAGACTCTAGTAAAGATTGGCAAACTCTCTACAATTAATAATAATAATAATAAAAAAACCATGTCGTTTAGGGGATCCCTTAGAATTTTCCTCATTTGGAGTTGTAGCTGGCCTAGCGTACTGTTTTACAAAGAGAAGGAAAACTCATTAATGTTTTTGGATCCTACAGTGTTGAGATATTTCTCAAAAGTTCAAGCAGGCTTTGATTTCTTTATCTATTTTGGAAGCCTCAGACTTTTCAGAACCCTTCATTATGGCAATTGAAGCATCTCATATAAGATGGGATATGATTATAAGAACTCTGAGGATACAAAACACACTGCTTTTCTAAATTTCTGAGCAATTGTTACCAAAGGGAAGCGTTTGACTCCTTTCCAGGAGGAGTATCTGATTTGTTTGGACTTTGTATCAACTCAAGCCATACATGTTTTTGGCCAAGAGTTTAATTTGTGGACCGATCATCCAGCTCTGAGCAAGACCCAGGCTTCAGACAGCTATGACAGCGTCAGGATCGTACGTGATCTTTAAACATGTTTCTGGATGGATAACTACTCAGGCCAAAAAAAACCCAAATCCTTATCAAGAGGGCAGAGGACCAGGGGCACTAAGCAACTCCTGGACCCTCACGAAGTAGATGTCACCGTGAGATGTTTTGTTTAGATAAAAGTGCTGAGCCAGTGAGGGAGAGAACAAGATGATACCCCGAAGGTGGCCAGATGGGGGAGCAGAGGCAGCACTGGTTTGTGGGGGCAGGCGACCTCCTTTCTCATCGCCCATTTCCTGACAGCGCCAGGCAGGGAGCTTTGGCTGTGAAGAATGCCCTCTGCACTCACAGGGGCAGAGCGGGGGTCCCCCGGAGGACCATACTGCACAGAGGAACATTTCCTCTGACAGAGGACATTTCTAATCTCTGTGCTCTTTGCTCTCCTGGGCTCACTCTTTCGTGAGGCTCTTTCTGTTGTTCCAATTATACTGATGGAGCATTCGATTAGTTGCTAACTCTAATGTCCTTCTTTAACTTTTTGAGGCTTCTGATTGAATCTGCCCCACCCAAGGACAGCTGCTTGCCTCCCCTCGAACTAGTGGGTGGCCAGGAAGAGCTTCACGCAGCAGGAACCACTTCAGGGCCAAGGTGGGAACTAGGGGTGGGGCAGCAAAGAGGAGGAGGAGACACTTAGTAAAGAGAGGCTGCTGGGGGTTGCTACCAGTGTTCAAAGCTGGGCATCCTAAATCAGTGAATCTGGAACATTCCACTTGTTCACTTAATTCACAAATATTTGAGAGGTAGGTGTCAAGGACATTGTACAGGTAGACAAATCAATAAATATCACTGACAAATGACAGCTAGGACTAGGACATTAATAGGTGCATAGATGAAATACTGGGGGTGGCGACAGGGAGCATGGGAACTTACTGAGACAATGTGGTTGAAGATGGCCTCTCTGGGTGAGGCATAGAGGATGGAGAGGAGCCAGCTCTCTGAGGGTGAAGAAGGGACACAGGTGGAGGAAACAACATTGGGAAAGCATTGAGGTGAGAGGGAGCTCCCGGGATTCAGGGAACTGTAAGGCAGCAGGTGTGGCTACAAGGCTGTTGTGAGGGAAGGCTGGTGAGACTGCAGGAGCTGGGGTTGGGTTTTATTCTAAATACAATGGAAAGCATGGAGTGGTTTAAAGTGTCAGTGTGTGTGTGTGTGTGTGTGTCTGTGTGTGTGAGAGAGAGAGAGAGAGAGAGAGAGAGAGAGAGAGAGAGAAAGGGAGAGAGGTGTGTGACGTATCATGTGGAGACCTGTGAGGAGGTTCCTTACCAGAATTGTTAGTGATGACCTGACAGTCCCTATCCCGGCCTTTGAGGAAACTTCAAAATGTCATTCAAGCCCATGCTTGTCCATTGGCACGAGACAAGCTGATTAAAGATGAAATGCCAAAGCTACTTGCCTAGTTCCGGGACACGGACGCAACTAGAGGTGCCATATTGGGTGGTATATCCTGCTTTTTCACTTCCAGGCTCTCATCGCAGTTCATCTCCTCATAATGTCCCTCACTGAGGCATTTGTGTCACATACTGAGTCTTGCGGCTTTTACACCCCTGCCTGTCCTCCTTTCTCGCTCTCCTCCACCTCTCCTTCCTCTTTCCTCCTTTCCTCAGTGCTCTTCACCTCCGTTTCCTCTTCTTTCTCTGTCTGCCTTTCTCATTAAGAGTCAGAGTATGGCTCTTAACTCAGTCGGTTAAGAGTCTGACTTTGGCTCAGTTCGTGATTGCATGGTTCGTGAGTTTGAGCCCCACATTGGGCTCTCTGCTGTCAGCTTGGAGCCTGCTTTGGGTCCTCTGTCTCTCTCTCTCTGCCCCTCCCCCATTTGCACTCTATCATAAATAAATATTTAAAAAAAAGTTAAAAAAAAAAAGAGAGTTACTCACCAAACTACAGCTCTTTGATTTCTATTTTCCCAAATTTCTTGGCTGATCATGTTTGTCATTGCTTTTCTCCTCTCATTCCATGCTAGTCCCTCCCCTGCTTCCTCTCACCACCCCCCCAAGGGTTTCTCCCCACGCTGCCCTCAACAGGCCTAACCCCCAGGTCATGCAATTTAAAAAACGTCATCAGGAAAAAAATGCTCTTGCTCTAGCCCTGTCAAAGGATGTGACAGAATGAACCTCAGTGACATCAGTCTGTGGCCATCAATACAGTGGAAGACAGGTCTTGAAAACCAGACAAAACAGAAGGTATCACTGTGCAACCTCCTTTCTGTGGCTCGCGGCGCCCTCTGAGTCAGGATAATGAGAGAACATTCTTAGAACATGACTTAACCACACTCAGGCCTCAAACAAATTCCTGGATGTGTGTGGAAGACACGCTACCAGCAAGCCTGAGCACAAACGTGCGGGCGGGCTTGGTAGCATTCTTCAGAGTTGCTACCTGTACAAAGCTACCTTCTGAGCCGGTTAGTTTGTATTACAAAAAAAAAAACAAACCCACAACATGACAGCCAGTTAGTCTGTACAGTAGACACCCTCTGGGGCTGCTCATGGCTGTGTTTTCATGGTTTGGTGTTGTGTTGACTGGGTCTCTGTGTTGGGGTATTTGGGAACTCTTGACATCATACTTTAGCAGAAAGAAATTATGGAAAATTCTTGTCAGAATTTTTTTCTGTAAAAAAGAAACAGGATATTTCCCATTTCCAGAAGACAGTAGGGGTAGAAAGTCACAACACAAGTGTAGTTTGTCTTTTATTTCACCTACACCTGGAGGTGTGTGTGTGTGTGTGTGTGTGTGTGTGTGTGTGTGTTTAACATAGGCGGCTTTTCTGAGTGGATTTTAAGAAATTAATTTAACTGAAAATGATTAAATTACAAAGAGGAAAAAGCATTCAGCTGGCATCGTACGAGGTCAGAGGCCGTTGCTGATGCAATATTTCATCAATTGACTCATTGCTATTCTTCCGTTGATGTGATTTAGTTTCTCAAATAGCTCTTATTGTGGCAGGCTTGCGATAGATACATTGTGCAGATGCCTTATAATCATTTCAGTGTGTTTACTTAAAAATTTTAAAAGCAATTAAGCGATTTAAAAACGTATCTGTGTGTGTGTGTGTGTGTGTGTGTGTGTGTGCGCGTGTGCATCCACAGGGAGATTTTCTAAATGTTCGGACACGGGTTCTGAGTGAACACTAGGGCAAGTGTTTAATTTACACACTGTAGTGCCCTTCATGCATTTCAAAGAGCTTCATGCAGACTAATGTTAAGCTTTCTTCATACCCTTTGAATATACCACTATCTCTTTTATTACAGCGAAGAAACCAGAAGACAAAGAATCTCCCTGTATTCCTTGTCCAAGGCTACACAACTGTTGCTGGAACCTTGAGCTTTCTGAGTGCCAGCCACTTACTTGCAGCGTATATCGTAAGTGCTGGAAAACGGTGGTGGGTCCGTTTGTACAGTAATCAACTGTCGTGGGGGTAGGGCTTGGATATACTCTGCATTTCATTTATTTTGATACAAAATAGAGCAAAACAAGTCATCCCAATGGCTTTTCTCATAGAAACCTACCGAGATCGGGGTAAAACGGTAACACATGCCCACGGGAAAGGGCAGAGCGACAGTAGGTAAGTAGGTTTGCGTGCACATGGGTGGTGGTATCTTCATGCTCTGACCCGTCCTTTATCTTTGTTGTGCAACGTTGCGTCCGGAGTTGAGAAAGGCAGGCATAGTTTGATGCAGAGGAGCCGAGTGTCATCAGCAGGATGACAGACTGTCCCGCTGCCCCCAAAGAGGCAGGGAGGCGCAGTCACATATTCATTCGTCAAATGCTTATTAAGCACTTAGGTGCCAAGTGGTATGCTGGGTTCTGGGGACTCATGGAGGAACAAGGCCTGGCCTTCATGCCTGTGGGGGAGGAAGGAAAATAAACAAGACCATGAGTAAGTTCTACAGCAGAGGTGGGTGTGGGCCTGGGAGAGGGAGAGGGGGAGATGAAAGAGTGAAAAGAAAGCTTCTCACGGTGCCTCCGCGTGTTGCTTGAGGCCCTACTCAGTGTTGCCTGCCGGGGCCAGTTCCCTTCAGACGGAAGCATTTCTCATAGACGCTGGCTGGACCGTGAGCTAGATAATGTCTGTCGTCCGCTCTCCCAGCCTTCCCGACTTTGCCCTCTTCCTCCCTCCCGGCCCTTGCTTTCCCTCCCTGTCTGGAAGGGGGGTGGTCCTCACAGCCCTCTAGGAATCTGCTTAGGGCAGCCACACACGGTCAATCAACGTTCATTGAATCGAATTGATCTGAAAGGTATTCACATTAAGCCATAAATGACTAATGTGGGGGGCACCTGGGAGCATGTGCATTTAGGAGGCTTCAAAGCCTTAAGCAGAAGGGGCTTCAGCCAGCTAAGGAGAAAAGCGTTTGCTTAGTGGGCTGGAGTGTTCCTGGCACTTCTGAATTCACATATTCTGGACAGTTGCCTACTCTTTCTGCACTTAAAGCTGGCCCTGTTTCCAAACAACCAGCCTTACATGTTTCCCCTCCCGGCCCTCTATTGTGACTGCAGATAAGGCAAGGGCGGGGGTTGGGGGGTGGGCTGACTTACTGCTAATCTGAGACCTTCTGGCTGGAAATCCTGTTAAGACTGCAGACACAACCACGGTGAAGGATTTGAGACACAAGTGATGAAAACCAAAGGTGGGTGAGTAGGACATTGAGATGTTGTCCTTTCTCAACACACTCATTCTTCTAGTTCATTCTTGACCGTGTGTATGCTTCCTGCACAGAGCTGGCGGGAGTGCATGAGTTGGGGGAGACATTGTGAGCAGGCAGATGTTTTGAAGTCACATTCCTAACGTTAGGTAGAAGAAAGGGGGAAATGACCAGAAACTTCCATGTCATTCTACCCACAGTGTTCCCCCAGGATTCTCCCAGGGACCATATGTGTGTGCACAAAAGTGGCCTACTGGTGTAAAGTGCAGCTTTTGATTTGTGTATCCCTGTCTAGCTGAGGCTGGGTAGTTCCAGTAAGTTCTATTAAGAATAGTCCCCTTGTAGGGGCGTGTGGGTGGCTCTGTTGGTTAAGCATCTGGTTATTGATTTTGGCTCAGGTCATGATCTCCCGGTTTGTGAGTTCGAGCCCCATGTCGGGCACTGTGCTGACAGTGGGGAGCCTTCTTGGGATTCTCTCTCTCCACCCCTCCCCTACTTGCATGCTCTTTGTCTCTCAAAAATGAATAAACTTAACAACAACAACAACAAAAAACAGTCGCCTTGTAGGAGCCTGTGCAGTAAAGACTAGTAAGTACTGTTTTTCAAATCCCAACTGAGTCATCTGAGGAGCTATCTTGTTTTAAACACTATCAACTTCAATTAAAGTTTCAGAAAGTGGACATGTCTTAGTGCTGTCCAATAAAAATATAAGGGGAGCCACCTAATTGAAAGTTTCCTAGTAATCATATTTTGAAAAGTAAAAAGAAAGAGGCAGAGTTAATTTTCATAGTATATCTTATGAACCCACTCTATTAAAACATTAGCATTTTGACATGTGATTGATAAAAGAATTATTAAGGAGGGATTTTACTTCTTTTCCTACTAACTATGCAAAACTGGGTGTATATTTTTCACTTCCGGTACATCTCAATAGGGACTAGTGACACTTCCGGGGTTCAGGGCAATGTGTGGCCGGTGGTTACCTCATTATACGGGAAAGTCTTGGTATCTTTCCAATGGCAACAGTTTAGATACCTTCTCCAGATAAACATATTTAAATGGAAGGAATCAGTGTGCTTTGGACAAGTGTTACCTGAATATGGTTGTAGAGAGTGAATTTAAGGAAGTCGGTGTTTAAATTTGGGTTTTGTTTGTGGCTTAATGAAAATGAAAAGCTATGACCACACTTTTTTTTTCTTCCTCCTTCCTTTCTTTCTTTCTCTCTTCCTTCCTTTCTCTCTCTCTTTCTCTCTCTTCCTTTCTTCCTTCTATTCTTCCCCCTCTCTTTCTCTTTCTCTCTCTTCCTTCCTTTCTCTCTCTTTCTTTCCTTTCTCTATTTCTCTCTCTCCCTTCTTTCCATTCTTCCCCCTCTTTTTCTTTTTCTTTGTCACCCTTCCTTTCTCTCTCTCTCTTCTTCTCTTTCTCTCTCTTCTTTCCTTCCTTCTTTTCTTTCCCCCTCTTTTTCTTTCTCGCTCTCACTCTTCTTTCCTTCCTTTCTCTTTTTTCTCTTTCTTTCCCTTCCTTTCTTCTTTCCTTTCTTCCTTTTTCTTTCTCCCTTCTTCTCTTCCTTCTTTCCTTCTTCCTTCCTTCCTTCCTTCCTCCCTCCCTCCCTTCCTTCCTTCCTTCCCTTCTTTCCTTTCTTTCTGTGAAAGAATAGTCTTGGCTAGCAATCTGATAAAAACAAGACATTACCAGGGCAACAGCTATTTTCCTGGCACCTGCTACCAAGCAGTGAGACCATGAAATTGGAGAATGGGAAGGAACCTTGGAGACCATGTTGGACCTTGTCTCTCCTTGGAGATCATGTTGAATTGTGTTCCTCTCTGTGCCTCAGAATCACGGAGAGGAACGTCAGGAAAATACTGATTCTTGGATCCCCCTCAGAGAATCAGATCAAGTTGCTCTGGGATGGGGCCTAGGTATCAGTGTTTTTAAAAATTCCCCAGGTGATTCTAATGTGCGACCTGGGCTCTGAATGCAGAAACATCCCCCTCCTTTTACAGGTGAAACAGAAGGTGGGTTAAGTGACTCACCTAAGGTCCTACAGCTGGTTAGAGGCAGGAATCGGGGCAGAATCCGGGTATTCTTGTCTACCCCATCTCATATACAGAAAGACATTTCAATAATACCTCCGTAGTGGGTCTTTTTCCTGTTGACCTCAGAATTATTCTCATTCTAAATTGAGATACATTACCCAGCTCAATTTAGATCTGACATAACCTTTAAGAAGACTCCGAACCGTTATTTCCCAGAGAATCTCCAGATCAATGATAACTTTGAAGTGATTCTCATCTGGGGTGATGGCCCTAAATGCCTTACATTGTAGGTCCACTTGGGTTCTGCGACTCTCCACTTAATACAGAGTTTTATTGGAAGAGTAGTGAGGAATCCCAAAGGAGCTGACACCTGAGCCTGATCAGTCTTCTCTTCATTGACTCACAGCTAAAGCCGGAGCGGCTCATTGACAACAGCCTTCCGGGTATATATACCCACGCCCCAAGCACGCAATGTGTGTGAGTAAGGTGGGCAGGGGAGATTCTAGCGGGGGGAACCATCATTGTCCAGGCTTTGTCCCTTGATGCTTTGACACAATGACACAGGGGCTCTGTTGCCAGGCCTTCCAATTATTCCAGAAGAAAGAGATGCAGGTCTGTGTTTTTGTTTTGTTTTGTTTGTTTGTTTGTTGTGAAAGATCCCGATTTGTGATGTTGACAATGAATTTAGTTTTTAGAAAGACAGCCTAAGGGTCAAATAGGGTCAAATATGAAAGCCCACTCTTTCATAAGCTCTATTCTACCTCTACGCCATCTGAGTGCAACCTTCTAGATAAGTCTAAGTCTCCTTCATATTCAATATTGAGTTGTATTGGTTTGCAAAATGTTGATCTGATATCATCATGCTTACTTTTGCCCTAGACCCTGTGAAACTAATGGATGTGAGCATCCATGCCAGAAGGAAAAATAGTAGAAAAGTAAGTACCTCAGTTCCCTTTTAAATTTTATTCATTTTCTCACTGACCACATCGTTCCCTTTGGGTTTGGCACCTGTGACATGTCATAAATTTTCACAATGAAATTGAAAGTAAAGATTATTACAGTTCCTAAGATCTAGGATCGTTTATTTTTAAATCTTTTGGAACATAAAACAAGTCAGGCAGTTACTAGCACTTGCCATGGGAGAGACTAGTTCCTCCATACACGTCTATAGAAAGAAAATGTTTTCCGTCACCGTCAAACGAAATAGAAGTTTCCATTATAGCATTACAGCAACCTCTTAACCAATGAAATGATGATCCAAATAAAAATCAGAATTACTCGTACCCGCATTTTTCATTTCAAGAAAGAAACACCCTGGATAAGTACACAGCATTTATATCGAGAGCCCTTGATTTCAAGTAATTTAAAGTGTTAATCACAGGTGAAGTCTTTTCAGTTAACAATTTAAGAGTTGATGCAAAATTACCCTTTAATCCAAAGTATTCATACAGCAAAAATAAATGTAAGTTATTTATGGAGCATGATAGAAATTATCGTAAAAAATGTATGTCATTTGTATCTTGGTTATTCTCCCTACACATAACCTTGAATTTTGCCTCAGTTCTTTTTTTAAATGTAAAAACCTTAGAATACGTACTTGTAAGAATCTGTTTCAGGTATATTTCTGTGAACAGTTTCACTGTCCTCAAATAACCAGAGGTAGGTAACAGTTTCTGACAAAAGCCGAAGAGAACAGGATTAAACAAGAATTAGAGAGATTATATTTTCTTTATCGAAAACCTTCACGTCTTTGGAAAGCTGCGTGGTTTCTATTTTGAGCCACGCTGCCCACATATCTTAACGACAGAATTGTTGCATAATTTTGCTTTTCCTCTTTTTATCTCTGTTTGGGTGTATTTATTATTTCATATGTGATGCAAAGCTAATGAACAGGTCCATTTATATTCTCATTATCTATATGGGGATCTAGCTGTTTTTCTCTTACCGTTTATAGAACCTCACTGTAATATTCAGATTTGCTGGCAATGAGCCCTTGCTAACACAGTATATATTCCATTCCCCTCTGTGACTCTATTTATGGGAGGCTATATGATTTACTCAAGGCTAATAAAGACAGTGTAAAAGGGTGGGCCATGGATTTATCCATCCGTAGAATTTTAGCACTTTCGGAGGGAGATTTATCTTCTGTTCTTTTTTTTTTTTTTTTTTTCCAATTTAATTAAAACAACAGCAAAAAAGCGTTAGTTCGAATGAGTGACAGTTGGCAGATCTGCATTATTCCACTGGAGGGACTCCAGCGTTTCTGATGCTTGGAGATGGACAAGTAATTACCTCCTGTCTGTGACTATTTTCTACCAGGCTAAGCCCAATGTTTATTGTAAACTATCTGCCATTAAAAGCTGTAATAGCAAGCCTTATGTTCCCACACCATAAATTTGACTTGCACTGTTTTTTTATTTACCTTCATGTTGTATTATATCCTTTGAAATGTTTCATTTTAAAGGAAGATAACAGAAGAATGAAAATTGAACAAATTCCAAATTCACGCTTGAAAAAAGATATGCTTAGCATATATATTTTCCGCATACACCCGGACGGCCTGATGGCCACTTTCTGGATATTGGCAGCTTCTGTGTAGTTAACTATTAGATGTGGTTGCTATTAGTATATCACTTGTTCAGTGGTCTAGAAAATAGCCTACAAATTAAAGTTGAACCAAACCACAGAAGCCTAGTGCAGCGGTTCTCAAACTTTGGTTTCAGGACCCCTTAATACTCTTTTTTTTTTTTTTTTTGACCCCTTTATACTCTTGAAAGAGCTTTTGTTTGTGTGGATTTTATCGGTCAGTATTTCCTGTATAAGAAATGAGAACTGAGACCTTAAAAAACTCACCATTTACTTAAAAACTATGTTAAAAACCCATTGCCTGTTAACATAAATAGCATCTCAAAAGAAAAAAAATTATTTTCTAAAGGAAAGTTTTATGGGAAAAGGGATTGTTTTAGATTGGGACTTGATGGAGGAAAAGTGGGTTCTCCTATCCATTTTTCCGTTCAATCTGTTGTGATCTGTTGCTTTAGTTGAAGTATATGAAGAAAATCTGGCCCCACACAGTTATGTAGCTGGAAAAGTGTGCATTTTAACAGCTTTTTCAAATAATTATGGGTATTATTCTTGGATTATAAACCCAAATTTGACAAGTGGTAGTTTTTTAAAGGTTAGTTACAATGAGGAATCTGAAATCCCATCACCAGACTTGTTTATTGTTATTATTAATGGACTTTAATTTTTAGATTTTGTTTAAGTAAACTCTACACCCAACATGGGGCTTGAACCCATGACCCTGAGGCCAAGAGTCACACAGCCTACTGACTGAGCCAGCCAGGCACCCCGACAGACTTTGTTTTTTGTTTGTTTGTTTAATTTTTAAAGTTTATTTCTTTCTGAGAGAGAGCAAGTGAGCATGGGCACATGAACAGGGGAGGGGCAGAAAGAGAGGGAGACCCAGAACCAAAGCAGGCTCCAGGCTCCCGGCTCCCAGCTGTCAGCAGAGAGCCTGATGCCGAGCTTGAACTCACGAGCCATGAGATCATGTCCTGAGCCAAAGTTGGAGGCGTTAGCGACTGAGCCATTCAGATGCCCCAAGACTTTGCTTTTTTAGAGCAGTTTTAGGTTTACAGAAAATTGAACAGATAGTGCAAGAGTTCCCATATTACCCTCGCACCCAGTTTCCTCTATGATTAATATATTGCATTAGTGTAGTCTAGCATATCTTATAGCTGATGAGCCAATATTGCTATATTATTAACCAAAGCACATGGTTTAAAGTAGGGTTCACTCTTTGTCACGTATAGTTGTATGGATTTTGACACATGCATGTTAATGTATCCACATTTACAGGATCATACAGAGTAGTTTCACTGCCCTAAAAATCGTTGTGTTCCACCTACTCACCCCCTCTCGTCTTCCCTTGAACCTTGGTAGCCACTGATCTTTTTGTTTCTTCTGTAGTGTTTCCTCTTCCAGGCTCTCTCAGAGCTGGAATCACATAGTGTATACCAGACTGGTTTCTTTAAGCAATGCATTTTAGTGTTCCTTTATGTCTTTGCATGACTTGATAGCTCATTTCTTTTTATGGCTGAATACTATTCGATTGATGAGTATATAACAATGTATTCACCTTTTGAGGACATCTTGGTTGCTTTCAGTTTTTGGAAATTATGAATAAAGCTGCTGTAAATACTTGTGTGCAGCTTTGTGTGTGGACGTAAGTTTTCAACTGATAGAGGTAAATACCAAAGACTGATTGTGGGGTCCTCTAGTAAGACTGCTCATCTTTGTGAGAAACCACTAGGCTGTTTTCCAAAGTAGCTTTACCATTTCACATTTCACTAGCAGTGAAGTAAGAGTTCCTATTGTTGAGGCACCTGGGTGGCTCAGTTGGTTGAGCAGCCAACTCCTGATGTTACCTCAGGTCATGATCTCAAGGATGTGGGATTGAGCCCTGTGTCAGGCTCTGCACTGAGCATGGAGCCTGCTTGGGATTCTGTCTTCACCACTACCCCCCCTTTGTCCCTCTCCCCCACTTGCACTCTGTCTCTCAAGTTAAAAAAAAAAAAAGTTCCTATTGTCCATCTTCACTAGCATTTGGTATTATCAGGGTTTTTGTTTGTGTGTTTGTTTGGATTTTAGCCATTTTAATAGATATATAGTAGTACCTGACTGCAATTCCCTAATGACCTATGATGTTGAGCATCTTTCCAATGCTTATTTTTTAAAAATGTTTATTATTTTGAGAGTGAGAGAGGGAGAGGGTACATGCACACCTGCCCACAAGCCAACAAGTGGAGGAGAAGTGGGTGAGGGGGAGAGAGAGAGAGAGAGAATGAATATGAATGAGAATCCCAAGCAGGCTCCGTGCAGTTAGAGTGGAGCCCAACCCAAGGCTGGATCTCATGGTTCATTGGGATCATGACCTGAGCTGAAATCCCATGGTTATTTTCTATCTTCGTATCTTCTTTGGTGTCTATTGAGATCTTTTGACTGTTTTTAAGTTGTGTTTATTATTGCTGAGTTTTTAAAGTTATTTGTATATTTTAGATACTAGTCCTTTGTCAGATATATGTTGTGGAAATACTTTCTCCTAGTCTGTGCCTGTCTTTCCATTCTCTCAAATCAATGGGCCTTCATACTAGGACAGTGTGGTGCCACTACGCTAATTTATCCCACGCCACCAGCAGTTTTACCCAGCATTGTCATGTAACATCGGTGCGGATTTCAAGACAGAGAAAAGGCAAAAAACATTTTAGTAGTATTATAAAGACAGCTTTGTGGACACCGCCAGAAAGGCCTCCGAGTTCCCCCAGGGCCCACAGACCACACTTCGAGAACCATTGCCTTAGAGCAAACAAGTACAACTCCTACGATTTAGTTCAAGCCTCAGGAAGACCAAATAGAATTGGAAATCCTGAGCTTTCCAAATGTGAAATGTTAACTTCGTTTTCTGCAAAAAGGATTTAGAAGGCACAGAAGAAATATTATGCACTGAAGTTAGTGTTCTACTTCATCGGGCAGAGTCAAAACCAATTTTGTTTAGGCATTTTTTTTTCCAATGATTCTTGGCAGAATATTTTCCAAGAAATACATTGTGTGTGTGTGTGTGTGTGTGTGTGTGTGTGTGTGTGTGTGTGTGTGTAAAAATATCAACTAAAGTTTGTGAGCCAATATTTCCCAATAGCCAAAAAATTGCTAGCTGATGCCCAGTAATGGGCTTATAATATATTTGCATATAGAGACAATATATGGAGTCCTCAACTTTTTCATTTTTATTCCTCCAACAGTGTCCAACCAGCATAGATGTAGGGAAAGAACTCTAGCTTGGCAAACCAGACAGATCTGGATTTGAATCTTGGCTATGTAATCTTATTTAACTTGTCTGAGCCTTCTGTTCTCCATCTGTAGAAGGGAATGGATATTATGGCTAAGGCTGTGAAGATTATATATATAAGACAATATGTGAAGGAAGGGTCTGAAACATTATGGATATCACTTAAATAATCAACATCATCACTGAAAGTTATCCCCTCCATTTTTAATAGTTTCATAATCTTTTCTTATTTTCTGGCCCAGGTAGTTATGCCTTCTTGTGAGTTTACTGGAGAAAATACTAATTAGTCTTAGTGTACCTCTCTAGGAATACTAAGTTTTCACAGGAACCAAAACCAGACCGAAAAATCTCTAGGATTGTCCATCCCTACAGAGAGACTACAGACATAAATGAACATGAGAAACAAGTAGAACAGAACCTAAGGATAGGACCATAGGAGGTGTGACATACAACTGATGAAGTGGCCAGGACCCATTTGAAAGGCAAAGACCTAGCAATGGTCAAAGGTTCACAATGAAGGATGCCTGGCTGGCTCAGTCGGTAGAGCATGTGACATGCGATCTTGGGGTTGTGACTTCAAGTCCCACGTTGGGTGTAGAGATTACTTAAAAATAAAACCTTTTAAAAAAAATTCAAGATGAGACCAAATCATGGAGTGTGTCCCAGAAGTAGCAGGAGTGAAAAACCAGTGGCCACCCACCAGGGAAATGTCACAATGATACACTTGCCCACACAGAATCCCCATGGGCAAGATTAGTTGCATCTTTTCTTCATCCAGAAATACCTTAATGCTGCTTTTGGCAAGGATGACCTACCAAGAAATATCTGGAAGATTTTTAGGGCAGAGGAGGCCACCCTGACACCCTTGAAATGAAAAGTTTGGATTCTGGAGCCGCACTTCCTATGTGTTAAGTCCTGGCTCCCTTGCTTGGTACTGTGCGACTGAGGGCGATCGCATAAGGCAGTTCCGCCTCTGTCTTCTCATCTGTAAGATGAGGGAAGTGTTAGCAGGACAACACTCCATGGAAAGCATCCAGAACAGTACCTTATGTGAAGCATGGGCTCAGTTAATGGCAGCTTGTGTTATCATCAGTCGGCCACCGTGTAGCTCCCTCCTCTGACCAATGCCAAGTACACTTCTATGAAACTTCTGTGCAGTTTACCTGCACACTTTCACCCTTAGACCCCATGATGTTTTTATGAAGTGACATATCCCGCTTATGCTTTCACTTCTATTTCCAAATTAATGCTGGGCCAGGATTACCAGTTAATTGACGGGCAGCATGGTGTTTTTAAAAAAATTCTTTTTTTAAATGTTTACTTATTTATTTTGAGAGAGCATGTGAGCAAGGGGCAGAGAGCATGAGTGTGTGTGTGTGTGTGTGTGTGTGTGTGTGTGTGTGTGTAAGAGAGAGAGAGAGAGAGAGAGACAGGATCCCAAACTGGCTCTACACTGTCTTCCCAGAGTCTGATGCAGGGCTCGATCTTGCAAACCACAGGATTGTGACCTGAGTCAATATCAAGAGTTGGATGCTTAACTGAGCCACCCAGCTACCTCAAGCATGATGTTTTTTAATGGAGACTCTAGACCCTCCACCAATGACCACAGCTTTAGGTCCCTGAGTTTTAAAAACTCTTCCATCTACCCTTAGAAGGATTTTTGTTTTGTTCTTTTCAGATATAACATGTGATCTTTGAGAAAATTTAGGACACTAAGAAATTTTCAAACACATCATCTGAGTTGACCCTGGGAATTCGACAAATTTCTTCTAATCTTATGTGCACCCATACCTGGAAAGCTAAGTTCTTTCTACCATAAAATGCAAATTCTGATGGAGAAGGCATATCTCCAGCCTTATCAGTTAATAAGCTAATTTTTAGCCAATATCAGTCCTAATTATTGAGGTTTTAAGTCTGCTCTTGATGTGGTAAAAGTCTTTGGAGCAATGAAGCGCACACTAGTTAAGGAAGTAGCACATTAGTCATGATGCATTTATTCATTCAATAAACATTTATCAGCTTGGTGTTGCTGAGCCCTGGTGATACAGAAATGAAAGACAAGCAAATACCCAAACAATCGACTCCTTAATTATTGTGTTGTTGTTTTTAGTAAGAAAAAAATTATATTTTTTAGCGACCTAAATGTTCATCGTAATTTATGGCACAGTCTTCCAACAGAGTCCTTAAAAAATAAGTAGTAGCAGGAAGGTCGAGTTGATCTACTTTTCCATATTCTTTCCATTAAGTACAGCTAAAAACCTTAGACATTATATCCAAAATGGTTCTAGGTAGCTTCATTGCAAACATTTTAACTGCTTAACTAATTTGCCATAAGGCAATTTCACCGTAAGAGATAAAATTATGAAAAATAAGAGGGGGCGCCCATTAAAAAGGACATAATGAAACCTGAAAAATGAAGAACAAGATTAAAAAGTCTTCCCTGCAAAATACAGAATAGTTGAATATATTTAAAGGGTGTGTAGATCCGTGGCGATACTAGGAAAATAACTGATTTAATTTTGTGGATTGTACCTAAGCACCCGTCTTCGAAGCCTTTCATTTAAGGTGTTAAACTGTTTTTTTCCCACCTCTCTTGTTGATTTATGTCCTCATTAAGCATGGAATGTTTTCTTTTTCTGCTACCATTTCTTCATAAAGAGAGGTATCCATTTCCACATACTAGGACACACATTTCTTTTTTTTTTTTTTAACATTTATTTATTTTTGAGAGACAGAGCATGAGTGGGGGAGGGGCAGAGAGAGAGAGGGAGACACAGAATCTGAAGCAGGCTCTAGGCTCTGAGCTGTTAGCACAGAGCCCGATGTGGGGCTCGAACCCATTAACTGTGAGATCATGACCTGAGCCGAAGTTGGACGCTCAACCGACTGAGCCACCCAGGCACTCCCCAGGCCCATTTCTAACTGAGCTTTGTGTTGCATTATGAAAGCCTTCTACATGGTTGTTTATTCTTGGCGTATTGTCACATGTCTATTGATAGACGTTCTGAAGTTCTACAGGAAATGTGGGTTCAAAACTCTGTATAGATCATTATAAGGGCTAAGATTTATATAATATAAAAATGAGAGTACTGCATCAATGAGGGAAAAGAAACCAAACTCAACCAGTTGATGAAACTAAACTGCCAAACAAACCAAACTGCCAAACAAACCAAACCAAACTGCCAACTGGTTATTTTTTCTCCTTCATGACAACATTGCCTCACAGTCAATTAGTTACATGGCAAAAATGCTTATAGCAAAGACACTTACAGTGAAAATGCCAGATGTGACTTAAAACATGAGATTCTGAAAGGTGGAGAAAGGCAGAATGGTTAGGGATTTCAGGACCCAAGGAACAATATGGCAGCAAGTTTCTTGAGTCTTCTTTTTGCCTCCTCCATCCCAGACTTGGAGCTGAAGAAGCTAGCAACCTAGAAGTGTCAACAGAAATGGATGAGAAAACCCTAAGAAAAACATGCTGTCTCTAGCCAAAGGACTGGGAAAGGGGCCCACTTAGTAAGACAGAAAACTTCTAGATAATGCTATGGACTGAATTGTGTGCCCCCCCCCCCAAATTCATATATTGAAACCCTAACCATCAATGTGATACTATTTGGAGATGAGGCCTTTGGGAGGTAATTTGGGTTAGATGAGATCATGAAAGTGAGGCTCCCATGATGGGATTGTGGCTTAGAAGAAAAGTGAGAGATTGCTCCTCTCTCTCTCTCTCTCTTTCTCTCTCTCTCTCTCTCTCTGTGCCTTGTGAGGACAGAGCAAGAGGTTGCCATTGGCAATCCAAGAAACCGTCCTTACCAGGCATGGACTCTGTTGTACATTGACCTTGGACTTTCAGTCTCAAGAATGGTGAGAAAAACTTTGGTTAAGTTACTTAATCTATGCTGTGTATTTTGTTATAGCAGCCCAAGCAGGCTAAGATAGATTTTGGTACTGAAAAGTGGGGTGCTGTTGTAATAAATGCTTACACTTGTAGAAATGACTTTGGAACTTGGTAATGAGTAGAGGCTAGAAGAATTGTGAGGTGCATGCTAGAAATATGGATGTTAAGTGATTCTGGTGAGATCTCAGAAATGAGGAACAGGTATCTGGACACTGAAGGAAAAATGATCCTTGTGATAACATAGCAAACAACTTGCCTGAACTGGGTCCTAGTGTTTTGTGCAAGGTGGAACTTGTGAATGGTAGAATCAGACGTTTAGCTGAGAACATTCTGTACAAAAAGTGTCAAAGAAGAAATCTGATCCTCCCAAATACTCACAGTAAAATGTGAAAGAGGATAAATGAACCAAAGAAGGAATTATTAAGCAAAAATGAACCACACTTGAAGATTTGGAAAATTGTCAGCCTATCCATATTGCAAAAAAATGAGAAAGGTTTTCCCAAAGAGAAGACTAAGAGTGTGGCTGAACAAATATTTGATAGAGAGATCATGGGTGTGATTCATGGAATTAATCTGCCATTTCAACAGAGGCAGGAAAAGAGATGGGATTCTATCAGTAAAGACACTGCTGATTTGAATGAAACAGGACATTTAAACATGAGATGCAACAAAGGAGGGCTGTCAGATTGCTTCGTTCCTACAGGACTGGACCATAGAGCTATTCAGTTGCAAACAGGTGCTGTTGGAAAAAGGGAAGAAGAACCTTCCCTTTTAGAGATCAAGGCTACCACCTGGGTTTTAGCAGGCCTCATGACCTGACTGAAGCCAGGCGGATAGTGACCCTGAGTCCTTGGGGGCATGATTCCCGTCTGGTGGAGCCAGAGAGATGGGACTCCTGTCCCAGTGAGTCCAGAAGGCAGAGCATCCAACCAAAGAGGATTATTCTCAAGCCCTCAGATCTAGTGGAATTTGCCTCCGTGTGTTCGGGATTTGCTTGAGATCCATAGCCTCTTCCTTCTTTCCTATTTCTCTTCAGGAATGGGAATATCTATCCTATGCCTTTTAGGTATCTACAAAAAGTCTACAACAGCTAACATTCTAGCTAATGGTGAAAGGCTGATGCTTCCCCTTAAGTTGGGAACAAGGCAAGGATGTTCACTCTCATCATTCTTAATAAACATAGTCCTGAAAGGTCTAGCCAGTGTAATAAGGAAAGAAAAGGCCTCTAAATTTGGATGGAAGGAATAAAAATTCCTATCTAAAGAGGACAGATTGTCCACATAGAAAATCTCAAAGAATTTGCAAAAGGGAAAAAACAAAAATGACAAGCCATGTGAGACTAATAAATGAATTCAACAGGGTGTGTGATAGAACTGGTTTTTGTATGTGGATCTTATATCTATATACTAGCAATGAACACGTGGATACCAAACTTAAAAATACAATACTATTAATGCTCAATCAAGTACCTAGGTATAAACCTAATAAAACAAGTACAGGAGTTATATGTTGTAAATTATACAACATGATGAAAGGTATCAAAGAATATCTAAATAAATGGAGAGATCCCATGTTCATGGATTGAAGTCTCAGCATAGTAAAGATGCCTGTTTTCCCCAAATGATTATAAAGGTTTAATGTAATTCCTATTAAAATCTCAGCAAGATTTTTTATAGATATAGATAAGGCTATTCTAAAATTTATATGGAAAATAAAAAGCTAAAACAGTTTTGAAAAAGAATAAATTGGGAGTAATCAGTCTACCCGATTTTAAGACTCACTATAAAGCTATAGTAATTAAGATTGCCTAGTAGCGGCAAAAATATACATTAAACACATATTAACAGAATAGAAAAAATAATCTAGAAATGGACCCACACAAATAGGCCCAAATGATTTTCGACAAAGATGTAAAAGCAATTCAATGGAGGAAAATCTTTTCAAGAAATGGTGCTGGAGTAACTGGACATCCATTGGTGGGGAAAAAACAAAATAAAAAACCCTTGACCTAAACCTCACATTGTATACAAAAATTAACTCAGTCACAAACTTCTATATGAAATGTAAAATGATAAGATTTTTAGAAAAAAATAGAATCTCTGACATGTAGGACTAGGCAGAGTTCCTAGATGTCATGAAAAGAATGATTCATAAAAGCAAAAATTGGTATTTTATTAAAAAATCTTTTAATGTCTAAGTTTGAGAGAGCATGAACACGAGAGGGGCAGAGAGAGGGAGACAGAGAATCTGAAGCAGGTTCCACACTATCAGCACAAAGTCCAACGTGGGGCTCGAACTCCCGAACTGTGAGGTCACGACCTGAGCTGAAGTAAGACACTCAACTGACAGAGCCACTCAGGCGCCCTGGAAAAATGGATAAATCAGTCTTCATCAAATTTTGTTCCGCAAAAGACTCTATTAAGAGGATAAAAAAAAATTTAGCTGTGGAAACATTTCTACAGAGAAAATATTTGTAAGCCATATATCCGACAAAGAACTAGTAAATAGAATATATAAAGAATTCTTAAAACTCAATAGTAAAATAAGCAAAAATCCAATTAGAAGATGGCCAAAAGACATGAAGAAGATCTTAAGGAGGGCAAATAAGCACATGGAAGGATGTTCAACATCATTAGCCGTTAGAGAAATCCAAATCAAAACCATGAGATACTTCTATTTCCCTGTCCAAATAGTGTCAATATCTGGCAAGGATACAGAGAAACTGGCTGACTTCTATATTGCTGGTGTAAATAAAATGGTTCACTTTCTCTGGAAAACAGTTTGGCAATTTCTTAAACATGTAACAACCATATGACTCTGCCATTATACCCTTGGACATTTATTTCAGAGAAATGAATACGGATGTACGATTCACATAAAACCCTGTACACAAATGTTAATTACAGCTTTACAACCCAAATGTCTCTCAACAGGTGAATAGTTAAATGAAGTGTGGTACAGCCAAAATACTATTGAGCAGTATAAAGAAATGAACTACTGATACACACAACGACCCCTGCGTGACTCTCCAGAAGATTATGTGGAGTGAATAGGGCCAATCCCCAAAGGTTATATATGATACAATTTATATGACATTCTTGCAATGACAAAATCATAGAAATGGATTAGTGGCTGTGAGGGGTTAAGGAGGGGAGGGGGTGGTAAGAGAAGCAGATATAGTAAGAAAATGGCTAACATGGGGGATCCTTGTGGTAAAGGGAAAGTTCTGCATCTTGACTATGTCAATGTCCACATATCCTTGTTGTGATACTGCACCATAGTTTTTTTTTTTTATTATAATAGTTTATTTTCAAATTGGTTTACATATAACACCCAGTGTTCATCCCAACACGTGCCCTCTTTAATATCCGTCACCCCCTCTCCCCCCTCCCTCACCTCCCTCACCTCCCTCACCTCCCTCACCTCCCTCACCTCCCTCACCTCCCTCACCTCCCTCACCTCCCTCACCTCCCTCACCTCCCTCACCTCCCTCACCCTCAGATTGCTCTTAGTCTTTGAGAGTCTCTTATGTTTTATCACCCTCCCTCTCTGTGTCTTTTTTTCCTTTCCCCTCTTTCCCTCCCCCTGGTTTTTGCTTAGTCTCACAAAGTCCACCTATTCGTGGAAACATATGGTATCTGTCTTTTTCTGACTGACTTATTTCACTTAACATAATACCCTCCAGTTCCATCCATGTTGCTACACATGGCCAGATTTCATTTTTTCTCATTGCCATGTAGTAGTCCATTGTATATATTGCACCATAGTTTTATGGGAAGTTACCAGTGGGGCAAACTGGATAAGGATATATGAAATTTTTCTGTTTTACTTCTTGTAACTCATGTGAATCTACAAAGATCCCAAGATAAACATTTAACTAAAAAAGTGTCAGGTAATGTTTTTGCTGCTTGGGATATGGCTGATATCTTAAAGGGTCCTCCAGTTTTGTCCCTATTCCAAGCCCACCTCAAAATGACTGTTCTACTCCTCACTGTCAGTGGTTCCCTGTTGATTCTATCTAGAACATTCCATTTAATGCTTATTGCAACCCTATGAAGTGCCATTATTCCCAGTTCTCTGATGAGGAATCTGAGGTCAATGAGGTCCATTGACTTGCCCCAGACCACACAGTGTTTTCAGACTCTGAAGACCATGTTCTAAACCACCCTCAAGATACAGAAGATCACAGTTAAAGTAGGTAAGAGGTGGAGAAAAACAAAACACCTGAGGTGTTCAGGGAACTCAAATTAGGCAGTTACAAGCCCAATTATAGGTCTCCTCCCATCCCATCCTGCCTTTTTAAAAAAATTTTTTTGTTTATTTATTTATTTTGGGAGAGTCAGAGACAGCATGAGCAGGGGAGGCACAGAGAGAGAGAGAGAATCCCAAGCAGGCTCCACACTGCCATCTCAGAGCCAGACAAAGGGTCTCAGACTCACAAATCGTGAAATCATAACCTGAGCTGAAACCAAGAGTTGGACACTGAACCAACTGAGTCACCCAAGTGCCTGGCATCCTGTCCTGCTTTGATGGTCCTGCCCAAAGCCCACTTCCTCCAGGACGCCTTTCTCTAATTTCCAACCCAGTGACATCTCACCCCTTTCTCCCAGACTTTAGAGCCTCTGGTTCAGTGCAGTCCACACTGCTTGTCAGTCAACCTCAAGGAGATCTATCTATTGAAGATGACAAACGTGTATCCAGGGAAAACCCCTGTGTGGCAATGCCAGGGCACTCCAGGAGCCCAGAGGGGCCAGGTGCTGGTGGAGAGGAGAGGGTTGAACAGGACAAAACCTCCAGGGGAAGCAGGTCAAGACTGTGGGTCCCCAGAACTGTAGTTTGTCATCACGCAGAACTCAAGGCCAGAAGATGGGGGGAAAGAATGAAGAGGTTGGCAAGCGCCAACTACACATTTTAATCACTTGGATGGAGGGTTAAAGATAGCACCACTTGGACACCATCTTCAGAGAGCCAGGATGCAGCTCATCTGCAGCAAGTGCAGCCTGGCAGTTTTGATGTCCTGGGTGTTTGGGGCTGGCACACAGGCTCTATCAGAGTTTCCTATAGCTTCCACATCAAGTCTGGTATGAAATTATGGCTATGCTAACAACAAAAATTTAGAAATACACACATAAGTATTTACAAATGAGATAGCTTGTGAGGAGTGTGGAATTCCAAACTGAGGAATTTGTCTTTTGAAGGCAAAAGGTATCTTTTGAAGAATTTTAAGAAGTGGTTATAAATCAAATTTGTAATTTTCAAAGGTCATTGGCATTTGTTCCAGTAATGTCCTTTATAGCAAAAGAAAATCCCAATTGCATTCTGTTGTCACATCTCTTTAGTCACCTTTAATCAGAAATGCCTCCTTAATGCTTTTGTTGTCTTTCATGAACTTGACACTTTTAATGGTCTGGCCAGTTATTTTGCAAGTATGTGTCTTGATTTGGGTTTGTCTGGTGTTTCCTCATGATTATATTCAGGTATGCGTTTTTAAAAATGTTTATTTATTTATTTTGAGAAAGAGCATGTATGCAGAGGAGGGGCTGAGAGAGAGAATCCCAAGCAGGCTCCATGCCCAGCATAGAACCCGATGCAGGCTTGATCCCATGAACTGTGAGATCATGAACTGAGCCAAAATCAGGAGTCAGATGCTTAACCAACTGAGCCACCCAGGTGCCCCTGAGGTTATGTGTTTTGACAGGAATCCTCCAGAAATAATACTGTACCCTCCTTAGTCCATCACCTCAGATGATGTCAATAGGTCCCATTAATTGTGTTAATTTAACTCACTTGGTTAAAGTGGTACTGGTCTAGTACTTTCATTGGAAAATTAGTTTTCCCTTAGTAACTTAGAAGATCATTCTCTTTTGGGGAAATAGATTTTGAGACAATTGTAAATATGCTCTTACTCTTTAAATTTTTACCCTTTAGTTTTAGTAAAAATGAATGAGTTTTCCTTGGCTCTATTATTATGATGATGGTTGCCAAATGGCAATTTTCTACTTCCATCATTCTTTCCATATTTATCAGCTGGCCGTATTCTGTAAGGCAGAAATGTCCCTTGTCATCCATTTAGTTATTTACACACACACAGACTCATCTTCCTATTTTATTCAATGAATTTCTTCATTTTTAATCTCTCTGCATCGTGTCTTAGGTGTTTCTCTTCTAATCAGCATACACCTAGGCCTTCCTCACCCCTGCCCCCACCCCCTAGACTGTCTTTCTAACATTTAAATGGTAAGTTTTATTCATTTTATAAACTGGGAAAATAGTATCATGGATTTATTTCTGCAAAAAAAAAAAAAAGATGGATATCTACATGTGGCGATGTAGAAAAATGGCTAAGATGTAGTCAAGGGAGAAAACAAATTGCAGGAAAGTATATATAATATGAGCCCATCTGTTGGGGGAAGAATGCTTGTATATATATTTCCATAGTCCTAAAAGTCTGGAAGGTTACACAAGAAGTAGGTTAATTTTGATTACTTCTAAGGAGCTGGGGTGGGGCTCTACTCATACTTTTATATATTATTTGAATTTTAATACCAGTGAACAGTTTGGTTTTTGTTTTTAATAATTAAAAGGTCCAACATCTGCCTCCTAGAAACTCATAGCACAGGACAGAGACTAATGAACACTGGCACCACATGTTAACCTGAGGTCAGTAAAGGAAGGGCTGGCCAGGGTTCTGTAAGGGCAAGCAACATGATGAGCCAGGGGAGGCCCCCAGAGAAGACATCTGAGTATAGTTTTAAAGGGAGGCATCTTGGCTTCATGAAAAGAATGTAGGCACTGGAACCAGGCAGTCCTGGATTGAAATTTACTCATCAGCTGCATGATCTTCAGCAAATTCTGCAAGTCCCATAGGGTTAGTGGGAGGATTAGAAATTAGAATATATATGAACAGCACCCAAACAGTGCCAGCAGCAACAGTCTATGTATTTTTGAAGAATGAGTAGGAATTTAGCAAAGGAAGAAGGGTGGCCAAGAGGGGAAGGCCATCGTTCAAAGAAACAGGTAGTTCACTGGGTGCCAGCCTGGGGAAGTAGGAGCCACTGAATTCCAGGCTAAGGAGTTTGGTTTGCATTCTGAAGACGAGGGGCATCTATTGAATAATTTTAAGTAGAAATGGTTACAAAATCAGATTTGTAATTTGGAAAGGTCATTGGCAAGCGATTGAAGGCAGACAGGCTAAAAGTAGATTTAGGAAGGTCAGTTCAATTATTGCAGTAACCCAGAAGGAAGATAAAGAAGGCCTGGACTAAAGCAGAATCAAGACCTTAACATCTATTGGCTCTGAGAGTCAAGAAGAAGGAAGGAGTCTAGTTATCTTTGTCTTAAGCATTGTGTGTATGATGATGGTGAAGGTAAACAGAGGAGTAAATGCAGAGGAAAGAAGAGTCCAATTTTGGCATGTTGAATTTAAGGTGCCTTTGGGACAGCTAAGTGGTGATTTAGCAAGTCCCTGGGTATGTGAGGCTGGAACTCAGAAGGAAGTCTGTGCAAGAGTTAAACTCTACTTCATTTAGTGCAAGAGAGAATAGATGGTGAGAAAGGCAATGATAATTTTGGGTAATGATCAAGCATGACAGAGTATGGACTTAGTAGATTACTTGGTCTTAAGGTTCTAAATAAAAGGCTCATTAAAAGTTTTAGTATCAATAACAACTAAGACCTAAGGGAGTATGAGAGGTTTAGAGATGACACCAGGAGGCCATTGCTGTTAAAATAACCAAATAATTTTGGATGTCTCCATACCAACTTGAACTGTTTGTGCTTCCAAGGGGAGCTATTAATGTGACAACAGTTGAACACATTTGGCAAGTGGTAGACTTCACCTGAAACTGACAATTACAGTATTTCTTCCAATTAGAGATCTAAAGATATGGTTTGGAGAGTCTCTGATAAAGCCTATTAAATCAGATAAACAGATAAGAATCCTGAATGAAATACTCGAAAGCCCATGTTCAAAACTTTAGGTGTTTTCATAGTCACATCTACATGAGAATTAGGTAATTTTACAAGCACTATATAACTGATAGGGTAACCCAAGGTCATTGCTATGGGCTGATGATGCCTTTCCTTGGAGGTTTTCAACCTGGGTCCCTAGGTGATGGACTTCACAGTCACAGAGACCTACAGATGATTTGCAAAGTATTAAGTGAATATGTATATGTGTGCATTGCTGGGGAGAAAGCCCACTCCGCAAAAACTACTATGGAACCACTTGGTTTTTTCTTTCTCTGACTTCCTTCTTTTTCCTTTTACCTATTTCCCTTTTTGTTTTTTCTTTCTTGACTATTCCCTTGGTCTTAACAGGCCATGGAAGGAATTTGCGTATCCCATTGTCTAGCCCTGTTCATCTGACATATGGTTAAAATGACTGCTGACTCTTGGTTTAGAAAAGTGATTTCAAGTATCCTCACCTCTTTTTTGAAAATAAATATATAATAGAACCTACTCCAATCTTTTCGTTTTATCAAACAAAATCTTTAAAATACAAAGAACAGCCGAGTGTGTACCAAAGTGGGGAAGCCTGGGCCCACCCACTACACCATCCTGTAGATGTGTATTTGAGGTACATTTTCAAGCAGGGCATTGGGATGGAGATCAAGAGGACCACTCCATGATCATCCCTACAGGGGAGCTGCATTGCCCACGGTGCCAAGGAGTGCAAGATAAGTATATTTCTGACCTGCTAGGCTTAAAAGCTTATCCAGATGGGTGGCCCTTGAGGAGGCTAAGGAGGCAACTCTCCTGGTTGGTTGAATTGTAGAGTATAATGTGAGCAAAATGGAGGCTTTGTGCCTGATTTCTTCTTCTGGTCGAGCAGCTCCAGGTTGCAGCTGGGCTATTTGTGAGCGAGATAAAGTAGGAGAGCTGCATGCAAATCCACCTTTAATGCCAGGGAAGGGAAAAACCAACCCTGCAAAACTGCATATGATTTGTCAATTATGAAAAAAGGATCCTTTTGTACATGTGTGTCTTCTGATGGCTACCAGATATTTAAGAAATCTTTAGGAAATCATGTCAAAGTCCTTAGTTCCTATTCCATCTTAACCCTTTAAGGATGGATTATAATGAGCATACCATTATCTTTATGATCCTTCATCTTCTTGGGACAAAGGAGGGGCCAACCAGGTGGTCTTGAAGGCTTTAAAGTAGTTGTGGCTGCTCCTACAGTGGAAGTGCCAGATACTTCCAGACACCGTAAAGTCATGTTGCATGGCCACTTCCTTGTCCAGCCCTAGGTGAGGCCGGATCATCTGTCTAGCTCCTAGTGGCCAGGTTGTCTTGGGTATCTTGGAAATTTCTACTCCCCTGGGCTTTGGTGTCCAGGTTACTGACCTGGACACCACATCCAGTTTTAGATAAATTTCCTTCCAACTTAGCCAAGTCTCTCCAACCATCGGGGTCCAACTCTCTGAAGCTGGCCTTATTTAATGCTTTTCTCTCTCATGATCCACTCCTTCCTCTATCCAGGGATTTTTTTTAAAATGTTTATTTTTGAGAGACACAGAGTACGAGTCAGGAGGGGCAGAGAGAGAGGGAGACACAGAATCTGAAGCAGACTCCAGGCTCTGAGCTGTCAGCACAGAGCCCAATGTGGGGCTCGAACTCACAAGCTGTGAGATCATGACCTGAGCCGAAGTCAGACGCTTAACCAACTGAGCTACCCAGGTGCCCCTATCCAGAGATTTTATCACCTGCCTGGACTCACTCCATCTAGTTTCCTGCTGCATCCTCTCCCCTGCCTCTTTTCTGCCACCTTGCTGCTGTCCCTGAGTAGATGTCCTTACTCCCTCGTAGGAGCATAAACTACAGAGGGACTTGGAGAGGCCAAGCCTCTATTCCAGTGATGATGGCACTACCCAATCATTTATTTGTACAACTCTTCTCTTAAAGCCTGTATCACATTACTTTGAATATCTTCAGTGACTGTACTTCAGGGATTGACTTTTTTCAAATGGCCAGACATCATTCAGGGTCATGCATAGTAATGAAGACTGATCAGACACAATACCGTTATTTGTGTCACTAAAGTAATCAGATTGATTTTCTTTTACAGTTTGTAACCTGGGCTCCAAAAGAAATTCCACTAGACTGTAGGCATGAGGGCAGGGGCTGTGTGAGCTCTGCTCATCACTTTATGCTCAGCTTGGAAAATCATAGGTGCTTAATAAATAACATTGAGTGAATGAGTAGAAGGACTTTCAAGAAAGTCTGGAGCAGAAGCTTCAGCATTGGAACAAGCTCATGACCCCTCAAGGTGACGGTCATTAGAGGACCCCACTGGCTCAGCACAGAAATCCTGATCTGCCTGGTTCCTCTCGTTTATGCTCATGTGGACAAGTTGCAAGCCCCGAGTTAGTAACAATTAAATCAGGAATGTAAACCTTGGGATCATCTACATGTTGAAGCCATGTGTGCAGACATTGTTTCCAAGTGAACTGCTATAGAGGCCGATGGTCAGTACCATGTGCCTTGTGTCTTTCCATTGTAAATCATTATTCCCAGAAATTTTTTAAAAAATGTTTTCAAGTACAGCTCAGTGCTTTAGATAGATTTGTTTTTCGCTTCATGTGGTAGACTCACATCTGGACATTAGTTAGATATATTTCATCTAAAAATAGCATTTATCCAATTTACTGTCACTTGAGGAGAGAAATCTTTTCTTTTTCTCTGAGGCAGACTCCACTTCTTATTCTCTGCAGTCTTTCATGGCTCACTGCCATTTAATATGGGGGAAAAAAGGTATTGGGTTGTGTGCGTGTGAGAATGTGCATGTGTGGAAGTACAATGAAATAATTACTTTAGAGCCTGTAAAAATATGACCACTGCCTTTTCATTCTCATTCTTGTTTAAAGTTGTCGCTGATCTTGGTGGCTATGTTGTTAAGCCCTAAAGTCAGCACTGGTATGAACTGCATCAGACTTTCCTTAGTCATTATTTCAGAGCCACAGCACATGAATTTGGGGATTCTTATCTGTTTTCTTTCAGACTGTCTTCTCGTTACTCTGCTTGATTGTGTCTTCTCATCCGTCTGTGGTTTGGGGTTTAGGGAGAAAGGAGGAGAGAAATGAGAAAGGAGTCAAGAATAAGAGGCGAAGCGGTGGTATTAAAGCTCCAGGCTCGTGGGACCCTTTGGGGCAGTCTGCACGCATTTAAGCCAGAAACTAGAATTAAATCTGACTCTAGAAAATCTGTATGCTGCTGCTGCTTCCTAAGGCACTGACATTAAGTAAGTCAGAGTTGGCTCTGGAAGAGACTGGTTGTAAATAAGGGGGTACTTACTAGTCAATCCCAATTTCACATTTGTCAAGGTCCTTCGTAGTTCTGGAAAGATTTATCTTTGGGTACAGGACTCAAATACTTGTCCTGTCTCCCTAAAGAGAACTCTGGCTTTTACCCTTTTTCTCTGAAGGCACATCTCTCTCCTCAATCCTCCACTTGCCAATGGGATCGTTATTGTCACCATTGTGATGGGGATGGTTTCTTTCTTTCTTTTTTTTTTTTCTTCACACCTTCCAATCAGAATTCATGGGTCTGACCTGTTATTGTTAAAATGTGTTGTCCCTGCATGTTAAAGTGGTTTCCCTGGCCCTCGGTACAGCAATTGTGCTTGGCATTCCTTTCCGTGCTGTGGGTAAGGGTTTGCCTGAGTCCATCCACATCCTCTGCCCTTCTCATTTGTGACCTCCCACAGGGGGGCATGAAATGTAAAATGGCAGAGAGATGCTAGGGCTATGGCTTGACCTATGGAATCAGGCAACACTGGCTGAGCCGTATGGCCATTCAATCCAGGCCCCTTGGTCTCATCAGTATCCTGTTTAAGCAAGTGTGCTAATAGCCCACGTGTCCATCCAGATGAGTCTAAACACATCTGCTTGGAGGATTTTCTTCCAGTCTAACAACACAGGGGCCTTCCAATTCCTAAGCATGTTCAGTCTGTACAAACTTTTGAAACATCAACCCTGAGATTGGACCTGTTGAACCATTTTCATTTCATGAAGTATTTTTGTAGATTTTTCTTTGGATATGTCTTGGCATAAATGAGACAACAGACATTTTAAGAGGAGATTTTCATTTGAGCGCAGTTCGTTGCAACCTCCATTTCTCAACTATAAAAATTGAACAGATATGTAAGTATCATGGGTGGAATGAAATCAATTTTTACCACCCACAACAGTTCATTAGTGAAATAAGGAAAGTATTTAATGGATTTGTGCTTGGTGTGCCTAAAATTATTTCACCGTAACAAAAGGTCTTGAAAGACTAAGAAAAGGTCTGATGACAATTAAGTTGCCTATCTGAACAGTATTACTGTATGAAAGAAAAACAGTCTTAAAAATAGCTCATTGTAGAGCTGAAAGAGATCGAGAAATTTATAAAGGAAGCATAAAGGTGTTGCGGATGGAATGAAAATCTTTTAAAAAATACAGGGTTCTTCTTCCTTACTTGTACAGAGGTCCTGTTTTGCATGATCTTTCATGCTTCCATTTCATTTTTGTGGAGATGTGACTTGCTTCAGTTAGACGCCTAAGCAAGCTCTATTTCTCTGCTCTACAAGGTAAACCAGAACGCATGGGTGGCTCTTGAGCGTCTGACCCTTAATTTTGGCTCAGGTCATGGTCTTGTGGTTCGTGGTTTCCAGCCCCACCTTGGGACTGACAGCCGGCTGACAGCAATTCCTGCTCATCATCCTCCCTCTCCTCTCTCTGCCCCTCCCCTGCTTGTGCACATGCCCGTGTGCACACACACTCTCTCAAAATAAACTTAAAAAAAAAAAGGTAAATATTCATTCCTCCCCAATGTACAGGAAAGCTTTGTATTCTTCATCTTGAGACCTACTAATCTAATCTTTGAAATCTACTAATTAAGAATTTGACAGTATTGGGGGCGGGGGGGCCTGGCTCATTGAGCTGAGCTTCTGGCTCTTGCTTTTGGCTTAGGCCATCATCTCGCAGTTATTTTGGGGATCAAGCCCAGTCAGTGCGGAACCCGCTTGGGATTCTTTCTCTCCCTCTCTCTGCCTCTCCCCTCCCCTAAAAAAAAATTTTTTTTGACACTATCCGTATATGAAAAAATGCCACCAGGACAGAGAGACAGGAGAGACTATTTAACAAACTTTTCCCAGTCCTTTAAGAGTGCCCTCTTTATAATATCAGAGGCGGGGGGGGGGGGAGTACATTTTAGCAGCCTCTAGTCCCGATTTTTTTTTGTAGACAAAGACAATGGAGCAAGGAGACAGAAAGTGATTTGCTCAAGGGCACAGAAGCAGTGGGTGGCCAAGGCAGAGCATGCAGCCTGGTGGCTTCCCTCACTACACCTCCTGGAGGCTCATGATCACTTGTTTACTTGATAGAGGTTTTCAGGACTGCAGCACGAATACGTTTTTATAGCAATTCGTCTTTATTAATGCATCTAATCGAAAGAAATAAAATCCCTTCAAAATGTCCTCTGATGCAGACTGGGCAGAGATCACACTTGGACATTATGCCCTCTGCTCTACATCCCGAGCCCAGGTGTTCGTTTGGTTTGAAGATGTTTTCCTACAGACGCTGTTGCAAGCCAAAGGGTAACCAGCAGCCTTTGGTTTCTTAGGGTCAAAGAATGGTGAACCTTCTCAGAATGAGGAGGTTCTGGAATCCTCCAAGAGGATCCAGAATCCAAGAGGATCCTCCAAGAGGATCCCGAATCCAAGAGGATCCCAGAACCTCCTCATTGTCCCATGAGATCTGTTTGTCTAAGTCTGCCTTTCCTCTGGTCCTCTTGACTCTGAAAGGAAAAAGCGAGGAATAAAGCCCAAATTTCTTTTTTCATTATCTGGTAATGGTGTGCTAAAACAACTGTTTTACTTTTTCCGGCTCTCCAGCTGCTTGTGTTTTTATTGTCTGGAGTTAAAAAAGACAATTTAAAAAAAAATTTTTTTTAGCATTTATTCATTTTCGACACAGACAGAACGCAAGTGGGGAGGGCAGAGAGAGAGAGGGAGACACAGAATCTGAAGCAGGCTCCAGGCTCTGAGCCGTCAACACAGAGCCCAACACGAGGCTCGAATTCATGGACTGCAAGGTCATGACCTGAGCTGAGGCCAGCCACTTTACCACTTAACCGACTGAGCCACCCAGGCGCCCCTAAAAGAGAAACTTTTCTAATGATAAAGGAGTTGTGTTGTGAAAGATAAGGAGAAAGGTGCCTGTGAAATCTGGATTCAGTGTGGGTCCTGTTGAATCATTCAGTGCTTAACTCTGTGCTTGGCATTTGGCGTGTGGAGAGAGGGATAAAAAGCAAAATAAAGCAAAAAACAGACCAGAGAGTCCTCATACGCAAAGAATTTTTAGGCTAAAGGAAAAAAAACAACAGAAACAACTAGGAAGTATGGGTGGCTTACTGATGATACAATAACTGTGTGGCTGTCACCAGGGAACTCTGTAAAATGGGCCATATTTTGTCCCTTCTTTCCTCATCAGGCAGCTCACCCAGATGTAAAGGACTGGAACCAGGGTGAGGCAAGCAGGGAACTTACCCTGGGTGTCCAGGTTCAGGGGGCACCAAAAATTAAGTATTAATTAAAATATTAATTAAAACACTAATCAAGAATATTTTAAAAATCCAAATTACTGCAAAAAAATCCATGATGAACAAGATATCAACATTTTAAATAGAAGACCAGTATTAATGATTTTTCTTTCCTCTGTTTCTTCAGGTTCTAATGTGACTCAGCATGGTGTTTGGGTTAATATCCAGAAATAAAGCAGAACAGTGTGTGTGTGTGTGTGTGTGTGTGTGTGTGTGTGTGTGTGTGTGAGAGAGAGAGAGCGAGCGAGAGAGAGCGAGAGAGAGAGACAGAGAGAGGACAGAGACAGACAGACTAATGAATGGCAAACCAAAAGGTTAGGCCAGTCAACTTTACAGGTGAGGAAACTGAGAAGTTTAGTGATTTACCTCAAACCAATCATATGTATCTTCAAAGATACGAAAGCCCAGGGCTCTTGACCACCAGTCCTGTGGATTCCTGCACAGTGGAGGCTTCCAAAGCAGCGGAAACTCACCTCCCCCAAAAGGAGGCAAGCTTAATGAATTAGGCAAGCATTTTAATGGGTCACAGACATAGAGATACCATTTTCATTTATTTATTTTTTGTTTATTTATTAGAGAGCACAAGCTGGGGAGAGCGGCAGGGGGGGAGGGGGAGAGAGAGAGAGAGAGAGAGAGACAGAGAGAAAGAGACAGAAAGAGAGACTCTCAAGTAGGCTCTGTGCTCAGCAGAGTTTGATGCAACGCTCGATCCCATGACCCTCGGATCATGACCAGAGCCAAAATCCAGAGTCAGGCTTTCAACTGACTAGCCACCCAGGCACCCCAGCGCTAGAGCCTTTAAAATATAGGTTCAGAGGCTCCTGGGTGGCTCAGTTGGTTAATCGTCCGGCTTCGGCCCAGGTCATGATCTCATGACTCGCGTCAAGCTTTGTGCTGACAGCTCAGAGCCTGGAGTCGACTTCGGATTCTGTGTCTCCTCCTCTGTCTGCCTCTCCCCTGCTCACATTCTGTCTCTCTCTTTCTCTCTCAAAAATAACTAAACATTAAAAAAAATTTTTTTTAATAAAATAGAGGTTCAAAGCATATGCATGGTCTGGATACTATACCTGTAAGGATTCCTAAAAAATATAAAGCATGGCCTGGAGACCCAGCCATTGCCTCTTTTTGGGTGCCAGTCATTCCAGAGAGTTGAGGAATTATTGGAGAGCTGGGGGGAGTGGTGTCAGGCCCACTGACATGCCTAATGCCCTGGCTCGGAGACCTGCCTGGCTTTAGCCACTGGTGCAAATACTTTCTTGCTTTGTACCCCTGCCTTGCTCTTTGGCTCTGCTCACCAGTGACTCTCCTGGCCTGGCTTTTCCTCCCGTTGCAGTGGTTTGAGCTGAGGTTTGGATTTTGTGCTTTGGTTCTGATTCAGCCTTCAGTGACCCAGGCCAGTTCACTGGAGTCTGACAATAAGGTTTGGGGCCAAAGCGCCAGCAAAAGTAAGTATCCCTTTGCCCTCAGTGAGTCTAGACTCCCTTGTGACCTTGCAGGAAGGAGTGTAGGTGGAGTGTTGCAGGTCCCTGACCCAGTTCTTAACAGTCTTCTATTTCTCAGTCTACAAATATCTATTCACATCCCACGTTGACCAAGACTTAGTAATGTACTCCAGGTATGTGGTGATCATGAAAATCTGTTTCTCCTTGCTCCTTCCCCATCCAGATCTAAGGGGACAAAGCCTAGCATGTGTACACATGAGAGTTCGGAACACAGAGAGAGTTCTGAATATGGCAAAGGACAGCTACAGCCTGTGGTTCCAGATCTAGCTCTTTGTCCCCCATGGATTTGGCTAAGCTGTAGGGCCCAAAGATCCTGGGGAGCTGGTCTGAGAAGATCAGCTATAGTTAAATTGATCAGTCTGTATCAGGTTGCTTGGGACTTTCCTGGTTTTAGCAGTGACCGTCCCAAGTCCCAGGAAACAGGTACAACTGGCCAGCCTCGCTCTAGTCACCAGAAGCCAGTAGTCATGAGGCCACACACAATAACCACTAGGATTTCTAGTGGTTATTGGAGGTGGAGCATTTGACTTTTTCTTAAGAATAGGAGGGAAGCCCAACTGTGTAGAGTAAAGGGGTAGATGAACTTGCTTTTCAAGTTTGGACATAGAACTCCGGTAAAACCTGTCCTTCAGCCTCTGATAAGAATCAGATGCTTTTGGCCAGGGTCTGTGCTGAAGGCCGCCCTTCCAAAGCAGTAGAGTTTACTACTACCCCCCATGGCACTTAGGCTGCAGGCCAGAGTTGTCTAGAAAATCAAAATCCTGGGCATTGGATTCCTACAACCATTAGAATCAGGGCAGAGGGAATGAAGGCCCAACATCCAGGACAGAGTGGCCAGGATGATACTTCGTCATTGGCCTTACAAGACACTGTGTCTTCACAGTCACAAAACCAAACTTGTTCTCGGCATTCAGGCTCTCTCCAAGGACAGGCTGATGGAGATACATGAGTGAGTTAACATGAATAGTATGGAGCAATCTCTCACCTGGATTTTGAGAGGCAACTGTGGACAGGAAGGCAAGAGAGAAAATGAAGGCTGGCAAACCCTTCCGAGTTCTCTTCTCTGGTGTGCGCATGTGTGCATGCATGCACACACTCCAGTCTGACCAGAGCATAAAGAATCTTTATGAGAGAAATCAGAAACATGAAGTTCTGAATGAAGCCAGAAATGAGAGCCCAGTAAGTGAGTAGCAAAAAGGGATCCAGTTACCCCACAGCTCAGGCAAATTTTCAGTGTTCCGGGTTTCCCTGAGAGAGGTGCGCTGCACCAGTTGACTCGGGTATCTTAAAGGCCCCGCTTAGCCTCCAGTGATAACTCCCATCAAACGCTATAGAGGGTTCAGAGGGACCACATGCTACGGAAGATCTGCCAAGACTGGTTATGGAATGAGTAGGATGAGAGAGGGGTAGGTTTTAGAGACTGGGGGGGACCTATGAGAGATCGAGGGGTGGTCAAAGGCTCCAGTCTCAGACGTGGGGGTGCTTAAAGAAGAGCCTGCACTGAAGCGGACAATGATCTTTATTGCCTTTCAGTTACTGGTATATGTGTCTAATTGTGTCTAATTCTCCTTCCACTCCCCCTTTCCACTTTCAAATTATAAGATCCCTAAAGACAGGGCTATGCTTTACTCATCTCTGTACCCACATTAATGTTTAGCACAGTGGCTTTAACATGACAGATATCCAGGGATGCCTGGGTGGCTCAGTTGGTTGAGGCCAACTCTTGATTTTGGCCCAGATCACGATTCCAGAGTTGTGGAATTGAGCCCTGCATTGGACTCTGTGCTGAGCATGGAGCCTGCTTGGGATTCTCTCTCTCTCTCTCTCTCTCTCTCTCTCTCTTTCCCTGCTCATTTGCATTCTCTCTCTAGAAATAATAAAAAAAAAAAAAACCACAAAAATACCCTATCATAGATATCCAGGAAACATTTGCCCTTCCCCCTGCTCATTTGCACTCTCTAAAAATAAAAAAAATAAACCCACAAAAATACTACCCCATCATAGATATCCAGGAAATATTTCTGATAAAAATTGAAGTGGAATTTAAGCTCTGATTTATTAAAGTTTAGGGCATATTATTTGGGACAAAGAAGAGCCATCATATATGTGGAAATAAACTTAGTGAAGCAAACTGAAGTCAGTTGTAACAAGAAACATCAAAGTAGCCCGAACTAGAAGTACAAGTTATTTCTATCACACATGTAAGCCAAGTTATTAAAGCTTGAAAACTAAGTACAAAAAGTACATGGTGGTGAGGGGGATCATGCATGGCCAGCTCAGAAGAGGGTGTGACTTTTGATGGGGGGAGGGCATGAGTTCAGCCCCATGTTGAGTGTAGAGATTAAACAAATACTTAAAAAAAATACACGGACTTTGTCTAGATCATGCACATAATCTCCATTAATACAACTTTAACTCTTTAAAAATCACTCATAAAATCAGAATGTAAATTAGAATAACCATTTCCATGGAAATCAGAGAGACCAATGTGTTTAGGTTTGTGTCTGCAAGCTGCTTCTTCATTAGGGACAGCGCCTCTTCAGCGCCAGTGAGCTGCTGACTGCTGGCTGTAAGTAGCATTTGTTGATGACGTTTCTTCACTGCTCAGTTTATGCAATCTTTTTCTCTTTGGCTCCCCATCTTCTTTTCCTTTTTACCCTCCTATCTTAAAGAGACTAATTGCCTGTGTGCCCACTCCCTTCTAGGGACATCTGCCTACCCTTTGTTCACCATCTCTCTCTCCGACAACAACTGCTGCTTGCTCCCACTCTTCCTGAGGCCCGATTGCCCAGATTTCCTCGGGGTCCCTGAGATCTTCCAGCCATCACCCTCTCGAATGAGCTTGGGTAAGTGAATTTCTGTTCTTGCACCCAAGAGCACCTCAGACCCATTCTCCCTCCCTCCTCCATTGTAGGTAGACCTGCCAGTCACATCCTGAGGAATTGCTCAGTCTCTATCGTGTCACCCAGGACATAAAAGGAATGTCGCTCAACCTATATGTTCTGAAGCATCAGCGTATTTGGAAATGGGTAGATGGTTGAATTTTATTTTTATTGAAGTGTTTTGGGATCTTGTGGAAAAGGCTCTTGGGCTACATTTAAAGACCTTGCTAAGACTATCAAATGAATCTTGTTGTGCAAAACGGGGGGATTGGTGTTGGTATTGCCCCTAAGCCCTATCTAATGTGCTACATGTAGGTGGTTGGGGATTTCCGTTATTTTTTTAAGAATGACAAACATTTAAAATTGAGAAATTGAACTTTGTAAAAGGATGGCTGTTAGAACAGCAAAACCTTTTTCTATCTCCAGAAGGGAACTGTAGCAAGAGAATGGAAGCTTTATAGGGAATTACTGGTATTATCAAAGGCTTTTCAAAATAGACTTGAAATGAATAGTTGTGTGCTGGTTTTATTACTACTTTGTGAGTTTATATTTTGTTTTTGTATGGTATTTTTCTCCCCCCTGTGAGATGGTTGCTAGGGCATGAGTGCAAATACCCTTTATTGTGTTAAATTTGGGACTGAATACAATTATCTTATAATTTGGGTTCATGGTGCCATTCTTGACAAGTTGTATTATGAGCTTTTTGAGGAAAATTGAGCCCACATGCTGTAAGCTGCTTCCTATTCAGTTGCCCTTCAAGTTAGGGTGTCTTTGCTCTCCCCACCCCCATTCCTCTGCACTGGGGCAGCCTCAGGACCAGATGCTGCTGGAGGCAAACCAGATGATCTCCGGTGCAAGCCCCACCGAGCTCCAGCACTGTGTCTTCTGAAAAGACTCTTGTCCCCAGTCAGCATGTTTTTCTGGATGATTCTGCGGACATGAGTCTCAAGGGTGCTGCACTCGGCTATCACTATGGGCATGCTGCAGGTCTCCGGACGAAAGTCGTGAGTAAACAAATTTTGTAATCAAGTCAATTTTCCCAGGAACTACTAGGACCATTTCAGAGATGCTTCACATCTCCACTTCTGACTGGTCTGCAGCACTTCTTACCATAGCATTTCTGGAAAGGTAGGAAATGAGCTGTAAATAAGCTCTTAAATGCATCATGGGAACATACACTTACAGAAATCTTTTTTTTTGTTTGTTTGTTTATTCATTTTTGAGACAGAGACAGCACACAAATGGAGGAGCCAGAGACACAGAATCTGAAGCAGGCTCTGAGTTGTCTGCACAGAGCCTGATGCGGGGCTCAAACCCATAAACTGCGAAATCCTGATGAGCCAAAGTCAGACGCTTAACCGACTGAGTCACCCAGGCGCCCCCAGAAATCCTTTTGAGCAATAATTTTTCTCTGTTCCTTCTTATGTGTCTAAAAGAAGTTGGGGCTCCACTAGCAGCAGGCCTGGAGATAAGGATTTACATGCAAAATGTTTACTAGGGAGGTAATGCCAGGAAACACCAGCTGTGGCGGGGAAGCCAAAAAGGGAAGAAATTCAAGATAGGACGTGAGGGCACTACGGTGGGCAAGTGGTGCTCAGTCCTGCTTGGAACCTCTGGATAGAAGGCGCACCTCAGGTTTATACGACCTGGGGGTGAGGGAGCCTGGGGTATTCACACACTGGCTCCCAGCGTCATTGTTTGAAGGCTGCATTCAGGGAAGGGGGTATTAATTTCCCAGCCCTTCTACTCTCTACATGGCAAGGGCTACCAGAATCCAAGAAAGCTCTTGGATAATAGGTGCTGACAGTTGGAAGCCAAGTCATATGTAAATGGCTGTGGGCAGGACACCAACACATCCGCTGTACTTAGCTTCTCAGAGCACGTGCAAGGAGGTAGGGCTCGCCCTTGCTCCTGAGAGTCACTAAAACAACTACTCCTTCCTGGTGTCTTCTAGGTGAATTTTCTGCAAATCAAAAAAGGTTTTTCCGGTGCCTAGCTGGCTCAATCAGTGGAGCATGGGATTCTGATATAGTGAGTTCAAGCCCCAGGTTGGGTGTAGAGCTTTTCTTATTTGTTTTTAGAGACTCATTATTAGGAAATTCAAGTATACCCCTCAAAATATCTTTGTTATGCAGAAATACTAGGAAATGTAAACAGTGGCCACAACCAATAGATTAATATCAAGCCCTTTCAAAATGCTCCCGTCCATCATTTTCAGTGGATAGAGGATATCAAAGCAAATAAATACAGCCTTTACTCTCAAGAGGATCTTTGAGCCACCATCAGTGGATTTCAGGATTAGCATAGATCACCGCTTAGATGCTTTTCCAAAGTGCTCTCTTCTCCCTAGGTACCTTGGGGACCCTGGTGTGGGAGGCAAACTATAACTTGCCCAGACAGGCAGCATCCAAAAGGAGGTATGTGACACTGTCCTTTATTTAGGGACCAGCTCCAAACGCTGACAACTAAAAGATGTGATTAAACCCATATATTCCAATTCCCATGACATGGTCTTAGTGACCCTGGAACCTCAAGTCCTATTGTTCTATCTCTAGTGTCATTTTGGCAGGTGCCCTGGTTGGTCTCTTGTCTTGAGAGTTGCTATGTGAAGAACTTAGACTCAGCATCAGAGAGCGACCTTGGTGATGAGAACTGAGCTTGTGGAGTGAGTCTGACACTCACAGACGAGTGGCGCTGAGCTTCCCTTGAGGAGCAGATCGATGGATTGGCATCTTGGCAAAACAGAATCCAGAACACTTCTATACCCAGTCCACCTAAGTGGTGGCCTGTATCCGATCCACTGACCATTTCTGCTTGGATTTCTAATTCTAGTCCTTAATATGTAATTTGTGAGGTTTCAGAGATGAGAAGAACTTTTTTTTTTTTTTAATTTTTTAATGTTTATTTTTGAGAGACAGAGCATGAGCAGGGGAGAGGGAGACAGAGAATCTGAAGTAGGCTCCAAGCTGTCAGCACGGAGCCCGATGTGGGGCTCAAACTTACAAACTGTGAGATCATGACCTGAGCCAAAGTTGGATGCTTAACCAACTAAGCCACCCAGGTGCCCCTGGAAGGACTTTAAAGATCATTTAGCCAACCTATTTAACTGATGAGGATACTGCATTCCAGACTAGTTAAGTGATTTGCCCAGAGTCAAACAGCTAGTGAAGAGCCAGGCCTAAGAGGCAGTCTTGTCCCTCTTTGCCATGAAGCTAATAAGGCAAAACTTCCAGTGGATTCAGTAGAAATGAATGTTTGATCCCAACTTTGATTTGAAGAATGAGACATGGTGTCCTCATAGCTCTTAGTAATGCAAGTGTAGAGAAATAACTATTCAGTGTAGAACAATTTTAATGTTTATTTTTATTTTTGAAAGAACACGCATGTGTGAGCTGGGGAGGGACAGAGAGAAGTCTACAGAGAATCCCAAGCAGGCTCTGCACTGTCAGCACAGAGCCTGACATGAGGCTTGAACTCACGAACCGTGAGATCATGACTTGAACTGAAATCAAGAGTTGGATGCTTAACCAACTGAGCCACTTCGGCACCCTGCAGCAGAAGTTTTAATAGGTGAGTCCACATCATAAACTAGGCACTCACCTTGCACCTCATGTTTGATGCGGCTACTGTTACTGGCAAGGAATCCAGCCTTCCAAGTCTCTGCTGGGATACGGGGCTCCAAGGGCCTGGCAGAAGAGACAAGAAACGACATCATGTATAGGTAAGGAAGTAAACTTCCCACTCCTCAGCCTCCCTTGACCGAGATGACCAAGTCTGAGGTCCACTGCCTGGCAAGAAGGTGTCCAGCCACTACACAACAGCAGTCTTTTGGGAGGGGGGGAAGGGCAGAGAGATGGGGCACCCAACTATACAGTCTTGGGCAGGTACTTCATCTTAAAATTCAATTTCCCCATTTCTGAAATGCTGTAAATAACAGCATCTACAGTGTTGGCTGGCATGAAGACTGAGTTAATGCACGTCAAATTCTTAGCACTCAATAAATATTCTCATCAATGTTATTTTTCCCCTTTGCCACCTCTGCCAGTGTCCCATAATATCTCCCCCTTTCTCTATCTCTTCTGTACAATTTTCCCACCCTCACTTTCTCCCTCTGCTGAAGGCCTTGGCTTCCCAGCTCTCTTTTCTTACTCTTTCTACTCCTCTCTCTCTCTCTGGTCTTTATTCCTTTCGACTCTTCCAACTTCACTCTCCATCCTGCTTTCTTATAATTTATGTCCTTCATTTCAACTCCCCTCTCCCACCACTTGCCTGCCCCCATACCACCATGTTCTCTTTCCCTTCTCTGCTGCTGGTCTCCCATCCCCTCTCTACTCCCTCTAGCTGCCCCTTCTAGGCATCTTTGCCCTCTCTCGTGTTCCATGCCTTACTGGGAGCCCAGTTTCCACTTCTAGTCTCTCCCACTCACAGTTTGAGTCCAGGAAGCATACTTGATTATCATGGTAGCCTCTGAGATGCCTACCAATAGTCCCCACTTCCTGGCACCCATGCTGTCGGGGAATCCTCTCCCTTTCAGTGTGTACTAGATCTAGTAACTTGATTCTAATCAATAGGGTGGGATAGCACTTCTGAGCTTAGGTTAACTGGGTGGCTCAGTTGGTTGAGTGTCTGACTTCAGCTCAGGCCATGATTTCATGGTTTGTGAGTTCGAGCCCCACACTGGGCTCACTGCTGTCAGCTTTTCAGTGAAGAGCCTGTTTCAGATCCTCTGTGCCCCATCTCTCTGCCCTTCCCCCCACCCCCAAAAAAAGACTGCTGTTTCCATCATAGGTGTCTTAGGTGTTCTTTGGCTTGGAGGAAGCCGGCTGCCATGCTGTAAACTGCTCTTAAGTAGAAATCTACATACCAAGTAACTGAAGTCTCCGCCAACAACCAGGTGAGTGAGGCTCTATCCACTTAGAGCCTCAAGATGACTGCAACTGCTCTACCATCTTGATGTAGTCTGCGAAGGATCCCCAAAATCTGAGGCACCCAGCTGAGATGCTCTGGATTCCCACCCACGGAAACTGTAAGATAATAGACAGTTGCTGTTTTAAGCTGCTAAATTTGAGAGTAATTTGTTAGGCAGCAATATTAAAAATGCAGAGTTGTGCTTCATAGATCGCCCTTCAGCAAAGTTTCTCTTCTATGACCTTGAGCAAACCACTGCTCTTTGGATCCATCTCATCCTCTACGAGTTGGGGGTTAGAGGCCAGGGCCCCAAGTCTCTCATCCCTGAGGAAGTGGTCGATGATGTTACGAGGCCTATCTGTTCTACTGTTTAGCATAGGAAGCCCCGTTAAACCTGCACATCTTTGTATTTTAAACTCCACATTTTTATAGTTGCCTCACATTTTTCACTCCTATTATCTGAAGTCTGTTTCTAATTTCTGACAGAATTGCAGTGGCCTATTGTGTGCCGCGCTCTGCATGACATGCCAATTTCATTTTGGAGTCACGGCTATTGTCTTTTTCCTTGCTAATCTCTCTTGTTTTGCAAAATTCCAATAGAAAGTGTGAACATAGAGAGTTGCCCTTGTGCCTGATCTTGGCGCTGTGTGGCCCCTCAAACAGGGGTGGATGATAGACAGACAGACAGCCCGTCTGCCACCCGAGGCATCTTTTCTTGCTTAAAAATTTGCTTTCCAGATTGCAGACTCCCTTCCAACTCGAGCAAAGACTGGAACATATTAAATAAAAGCAGGGCTGAAATTGGATGGAATGTCTCAGCCACTTAGATTCAGACCTCTCTTTCCGAGGAACACGTGGAGAAGGAGCAGGGGATCGGACTTGCCTACATGGATAGCGTAGGGGAAGGAGGCCTTCCATACCTTTCTCATACCATTCAAGCCTTAAGCAGGGGCAACATTTTTTCTTAAGCAGGGCCTGTAACCCAGGATCCATCACTTATGTATGGTGTCCATGGCAACCAGGCAATGGTATGGGATCCCTTCTCACTGGGGAATTCCTTTTATGGCTCATTTCCGAAACCAGCATGGCCAGTACAGGAGTCTGCAGTTTCCCAGTTGCTTAGCAACCAGCTCCAATGCTCTAGTCACTAGGAAAAGCAGAGTTTTTTTTTTTAAGTGTTTGTCGTCAGAATCATATGTTACATTCTCTCTACTTTGTCTCTTTAGAATAAAATAATTAGCGTGTGATAAGGATGCGGGAAAGGGCAACTGCTCCCCGTTGTTAATGCCTCCACTGCTCCTGGCGGGCTGTTGCAGGCAGGGAGAGGGAGGAAAATGTTAGCATGCTTTCGGCTGGTAATTAAGCAGCGCGAGCCATCTGCACATTGAAAGCTCTACATTTTTCACGTCTCGTGGGGGCATCGAGTAAGTACAGGGCCAGCAATCTGTGCTGCATTCCCTCCTTCAAACAAGAAAAGCCCAACCCCACCTACAGGTGTCACTGGGCCGTCTCTCCTTGGCTTACACTAGGGGGAGGGTAAGATTGGTTGAGTTTTTGGTAGAAAGGTTAAGGATGCCCTATGGCTCCCTTGGACTTACAGTAGTGGTTTTCAACCAGGGGTGATCCCAGGCAACATTCGGTAAGGTCTGCCCACATTTTTGGTTGCCACAACTGGTGAGGGAAGGGAGGTTACTGATAGCTAGTGGAGGATATTGCAGTCTGGTGCGAAACATCCTACCATGCAACGGACATCCCCCAGCAACAAAGAAGTATCCTGCCCACATATCAATATGCTGAGGTTGAGAAACCCTGAGTTAGAGCAATCAGAATATCCATCTGTCTTGTGAAAACCCAGCACTACAGCTGACTAGGAAAAATGTTGACAAGGTAAAGGGTGGGACTGATCACAATCTGTTCGACACAATTCCAGCCTCAATTTCTGCACGGCCCAGAACTCCTCCACCCCTACCAGCAGTGAACTTAGCAAAGGGGTAGAGCAGAGAACCGCTTGTGGTAATGGAGGCAACCTCTGAGGTTATAAGGAAATAGCACAGAGAAGGAATGGTTTCTCCTTCCAGGGAGGCAAACTTTGGTGCCAGACAGATGCAGAGTCACATGCTGCGTCTATAGCCTATGCACCAGGGGCTCTTAGGCATGTGACATAATCTGAAACCCAGTCTCCTCAACTGCAAAATGGAAGTTCACATGGGGTGCTGTGAGAATTACATGTTAAAACACTCAAAATGCCTGATCTCCTGTTAGGCTCTTCCATTCATTCACCACCTTGTCTCAGCCCCAGGACCCTAATGTCCGCCTCTCTCCAGCTGGGACTTTGAACTGTAGAGGTCTATGAACAAATGTGTGAGTCCTAGATGGCTGAGGTCGTCGTTTTCCAGCAATGAACAGAGGCCAAACCACCAGTTTTGGAATTTGAGGTGGTAAAGTCTTGGACTAAATTTAAGCATGAAGGCCAGAAAAGTGTGAAAGGAGAGGCAGTAGTGCCCTTAAGAGTATGTCTGGGCCTGAGGTCTCAGCTCCTCCAGTCACTGGGTGTGTGACCTTGAGTAGTTATTCAACTTGAGTGGCTTCTCACCTATGAAATGGGGTAATTATTATCTCTTGCCATATTAGGATTAAAGGTCATGTATATAAAAGTGCTGACCATGATGCCTAATATTAGGTAGGCACCTGATAAAGAGGACAACACTTTAAAAAAGTAAGATTGGAATGTGTGGTCCAACCCAGGGTCTTTTCCGCCGACGCTGAGGGTGAGGACAGGGCTGTATTTAGGAAGACACACTTGGCTTCCCTATTATCTACAACAATCACATTTCCCTCAGTAACCCAGGATCGTTCCAGCGGCCACAATGTTATGTAAGCAGCTTTGAAGCTATTTCTATTTTCAGCCTATGCCACCTCTTGGGGGGGAAAGGAGTTCCATACATTTAGTAACCTTTTTTTTTTTTTATTTCCTTGACCCTATCTCAAAATACTTCTCATTCTAATAAGTGGGTTTTGGTCTATGTTCACATTATCCATGCCTTTTAGAATTTTCTAGACTGGAGTATATCCCCCCATCAGCCTCCAGCCTGGCTTCAAACTGAAGCCCCTGCAGCCCCCTGACTTAAAATGCCTTGTGAACTCCATTATTCCTTTCTTGAAATACATCAACTAGAACTGTACATTCTTTATAAAGGTAATTTAACATCTCTGTATTTTTGTTCATTATTTTTCCTAATAGTTTCCAAAAATTGGTAGGCCTTTTGGGGCTACCGTCTTTGCGGCGCACTCTTAATATGAATCCCGAGTCCTTTTCTGGGGTCACAAACAGTCGGTTCATAGTGGTAGCATCTCAGCTTCTACAGTTTTACTTCCCTGGCCAGTCGTGCTCTTATTCCCAGCACAGTTTCAGCCACTCACCCAGCCTGGTTTACTCTCCCCACAGTTGGCTTCTTGTTGCACACCTAATAGAACCCTGCGGATGTCTAAACACTTAGAGATTTCATACCCTCTTCTATGTTGTTGTGTAATCCCACCTAATTTTGCCCAAACAGAAGCTTCTTGGGAGTGCAGCTCTAAACACATCGTCGCTAAGATTTCCCCCCTCCACCTGAGATAATTAAATGATGTTAAATTTAGAGGCTTCTTGTTCATCCCTCCCAAGCAGAATTGTGGAATCTCACCTGGAAGGCACCATAGCTGGGAGAAGTAGCAGAAGGGTGTTTCCTGGGCATGCATGAGCCCAGCCCCCGAGAATGTAGCACACAAGTGTCTTGTCTCTGACCAAGCAGCTGGAGCCACAGGTACCCCAGAGCAGTGAGCAGCTGGAGATGGGACATCTCGAGGTTTACCAGAAGGACCAGAAGCACTCAAAGTATGTAGAGGTCAGGGCAGCAGTAAAGAAAGCATACAGGCAGGCTGGGAAGGGTCAAGGGGCATCAGGCAGCACATCTGGGATCCAGGATGACAGGAGAGTCAAAATATGGAACCATTAGAGCCCTGAAACAAGGAAAAATTTTATCAGGGCAGGAACAGAGCTCCAGGAATGAGAGCAAGTGGGTCTGAAATGAGGGCAAAGGGTCAGCTGCTGAAGGCAGATCCCTGTAACAGTGAAGCAGCGGGGGAATCGGGGAGGGAGGGGATTGATGATGCTTTGGGGGCAGATAATTGTCTCCCTATTCGTGCAATGCCAATGTAGGTTTCTAGAAGATTGGGCGATTGGCAGGTACTGTTGAATATCACCTTCATAGAGTTCCTGGGAATGCTAATCTCGTGCGTTGCTCCAAGCAAGACAAGTCTGTGATCACTAAGTTTGGGATTTTTGCAAACTACAAGTCTGTCTTGGAAATTCACAGTGTACCTTAGCATTTTAAAAGCTCTAGAAACTCCGGCATAGAAATTTCTTTGTTTTAATTCAATGTTTCTCCCACATAGCTCACAGCAGGATCCTTTTGTTACGTAAAAAAGTATGAATATCCTGTGGACACACCTTGAGAGACATTGTTCTAGAACATTCCTAATCTGGCGTTCCCAGGCCCTCTACAACCTGGGCCTGCCCTTGTTTCCCAACTTGACCTTCCTTTATTTTCCTACATTCCAGCCACACTGAACTCTTCCCGTGAACAGGCCACTGTTCCACATTTCCTTCTTCGTTACGGCAGGTGATTCATCATCCGCCCAAAAATGGGGAGGAAAAAAAAAAAAGCTGAGCCTTCCTCATTTCACCCCTGCTCCCCACTTTATGTATTAAGGCCTACCTCAGAAGGGACACTTGATGCTGCTCTGCCCCAGCCCTCCTGTTACTATAAACAGTCCGTTCTCTTCTCTGATGCCTTATTTTACGCTATAACTTTTAGAGCACTTAGCACTTTGATGTAGGGCCGTTTATGCTGTTCTTTTTAGAAGACAGAATCCATATCTGATTTCTCTCGTATCTCCACCCCAGAATACAGCAAATTTGTAGGATTATTAGGGGGTGCAGTTGAAATAAATTTCTCAACAGACCGGAGATGGCAAAAATCTGGCTCCTCTGCTGCCAACCCCCACTTACCTGTGGCAAAACGACCCTATCAGGCACTATGTGATTTCCCCTGGGGCCCAGATAGTCTCCCAGAATGCTTCTCAACAGTCATAACCACCAGGTTATGGCTAGCACGATGGAGAAATCTAATTGTCATCCCTGATTTGGACTTTTCCATGAAGCGGAAAGAGAATTTAGTAAGCCGACTCCAGGAGCCGTTTAATACTTCAGATCAGGAACTGTCCATAACAGAAAAGAGCAATTAGCAAAACTATTCATTATACTTTCATGTTCATGTCTAGTCTCACGGCTAATTATTTGTATAATTAACATGTTACCAAATGCAAATAATTGATGAGCCTGATTTCTTGGAATGAAACACGAGTCTTGTGAAGTGTAAATAGCTGTGAATTATCAACAGCTTTCCTTTACTTAGGCTTTCTAATAGGGCAATGCCTGTAAATTAAAGAAACAATGTAAGTGTAATTCTCATTTATGTTAAAAAAAAAAAACTGACAAAGACAATATACAATGTGCTTCAATGCATAGAAAAGAGACAGGCTTTACATCTCTACCACTTTCCAGCTGGGTGACCTGGACAAGTTACTTAATCTCTGCTTACTCATGTTACTTAAAGTCTTAGTTTCTGCAGTTAGTGAATGGGTGTTCTACGGAGCCCCTAGGGTTGTTGTAAGAATTAGAGGAGAGTTCACTCATTTGTAAAAAGCACACGGTAAATGTGAGCCGTTGTTTTCATTAGTATGCTTATCTTGCTTAGATTTTTACAGTAAGTGCCTAAGAAACACTGGAGGGAAAGGGATACAGAGATCTGTCTCACCATCTTTTTGTTCCTGAAAAAGCTCCCATGGTCTACAAAGTGGGGTGGTATGGACAAAATTGGGTTGGGGCAGACCACTCAAAACCCATGTAACTTTGTAACCAGAAAACTAGCAAAACCTGTCACAACTAATAAAATGTTAGCTCCATCAAACCTGAACTTGCAAAAACATCTGTACACTGCATCCTGGCCTTGAATTGGGGGCTCGTGGTGGTGCTTTTGAGATAAAAGTCCTGGAGGACAGAGGCACCTGGGTGGCTCAGTCGGTTAAGTATCCTACTCTTGATCTCAGAGTTGTGGGTTCAAGCCCTGCAGTGGTCACAAAGCCTACTTAAAACATCCACACACACCTCCTGGAGGACATCAATTTCTAATAGGGACCAGTTGAATCACAATTAAGCATTGGATTTAAGGAGTGGTGTTCACTAATCTATCCTGGTTGAGAGTTAGGAAATATCTTCCCAGGTTCGGTTGCGTCCTCCTTTTCTCTGGAAAGCTTGACCTGAGGATCATGGGGATTCTAACAATCCCTCAATCAGTCCTTTTCTGTAAGAGGGCAGCTCTATGTATTCTCAGCTTTTCTTAGGAAAAGGACTTAACAGAATGCTAAGTTTCCTCTTATTAAAGAGGGAGTTGCTGTGTGAAGGCTTACCTACTCTGGTTGCTTCAAACATTAAGAGGCTAGAAAAAAGTTACATAAGACCTAACATGACTTCACGTTCTACCAATTCCCCATTTACCTGCGGCATGTGAGGCCATTCACTTAAGGGACACATACTGTAGCAAAATAGCATGTATTGAATATCTTCTATCATTTGCTGTGGTAGGAGCTAAATATAAGCCATGTGATCTAAACCGCACATTAACCTAATGTAGTAGGTGTCCTTGTCCCTGAGACCCACGGACATTAAACAACTTGCCTGAGATCACAAGTTTTGTTGTGTTTTTTTTTTTTTTTTAGCAGAATACTTTTTAATCTTTTTCATATTTATTTATTTTTGAGAGAGAGTGCCAGCAGGGGAGAGGCAGAGAGAGAGAGGGAGACCCAAAATCTGAAGCAGGATCCAGGCTCTGAACTGTCAGCACAGAACCCAATGCAGGGCTGGAACTTACAGATTATGAGATCATGACCTGAGCTGAAGTCAGACACTTAACTGACTAAGCCACCCAGGTGCCCCCAAGATCACAAATTTTTAAGTAGCAAAGCCAGGATTCTTAGCTACAGTCTAAATGACACCAAAACTCATGCTCTTTGAGACCACAATAGCTCCTTAAAAGTGGATGGAGGCAGGAAAGACTTCCCCCACCAACCCCCCACTGCCAACTGGCAATGAGGGCAGGCCTCATTCCTAACCACAAGTCACTAACATTTAATCTCATTAAAAAATTTTTTTATTTAAGTAATCTCTACACCCAACATGGGGCTCAAACTTATAACCCTGAGATCAAGAGTCACATGCTTTACCAACAGAGTCAGTCAGTTGCCCACATTTAATCTCATTTAATCCTCATGACAACCTTGTTACTTAGGGATGCCTTCCACTACTTTATAAATGAGGAAAGTGAAGCTCAGAGGAGTTATAAGTGGCTGGTAAGGGAGACAGGCTCCAGACCTAAACCAGCTGTTTCCTAAACTGGGGTCTTTCTCACTACTTCCTATATATGCTTATGCCTTCATGTTTAAAGACACCATTTCTTGAACATCTTGATGAGTCTGTTAGTTTTCAAAACACTTTGAGTTGGATGTCCCCATTCCCCATTTGCCCATGTGGCAAATTTCACTGTATCAACACATACACTCAGGCAACTGGCAATTCTCACAGGTGCAGCTTAGCAAGCATGTTTCATGGCACAGCCAAACAGCAATAGCCTCTCACTTTGTCAGTGTTTTTGAATTTTTTTTTTGCCATTTAAGTTTTCTTTTAAACATCCCAAAAACGAATTCATAACTAGAAAAGTATTACCTACTTAGGATCCAAAAGAAGGAATATATTAGGTGTAATATCACTTGATTCTGTTAAAAATAAATATATTAAGGTGACAGTGCATTTGATTTTTACCAAATGATAAAATTTTGTTGCCACAATGCTGTTCCTCATGTGGAAACGTGTTATCTACTGATAAGACAACTAAATGAAATTAGAAAAATGATGCGTGAACAGAGTTCAAAGAAATAAAAACCATCAAAACACCCCCAAATAGAAATTCTAGAGCTGAAAAAAAAAAATGACTGAAGAATTCAATAGAGAGCTTTAAAGCCAGACTCAACCATGCAGAAGAAAGAATCAGTGACCTAGAACACAGAAAATGTGATATCCAGTCAGAGAGCAAAAAGAAAGTGAAAAATGAAGAAACCTACAGGACTTCTTGGATGCAAAAGAAACAACATCCACATTATGGGAATGCCAGGAAAAGAAGAGAAAGGGACAGAAAGTAGTATATTTAAAGGAATAATGGCTGAAAACTTCCCAAACCTAGAGACAGAAATGGACACCAAGATTCACGAGGCCCAAAGGACCCCAAATAGGTTGAGCCTGAGTAGGGCCACAAGAAGTTACATTAAATTGTCAAAAGTCAAAGACAGAAAGAATTTTGCAAGCAGCAGGAGAAAGAGAAATTACATGCAAAGTTACCTTCCTAAGTCTCTTGGCAGATTTCTTGACAGAAACGTTTTAGGCCAGATGAGAATGGGATGATATGTTCAAAATATTGAAAGAAAAAAAACCTGTCAACCAAGAATTCTATATACATCAATATGGTCCTTTGGAAAGGAAAGACTTCCCAAACAAAAAGCTCAGGGAGTTCATAATCACTAGAATAGCCTTAAAAGAAGTGCTAAGGGAGTTCTTTGAGTGGAAGTAAAAGGATGCTAATTAACATTTTAAAAACATAAGAAGGTATTCAGATTCTGTGTTATAACAGTGGTGTGTATTTAGCTTGTAACTCTGGGTTTAAAAGTTAAAAAGGTGGGATACCTGGGTGGCTCAGAGTTTGTGAATTTGAGCTCCATGGCAGGCTCTGTGCTGACAGCTCAGACCCTGAAAGCCTGCTTCAGATTTTGTGTCTCTCTCATCCCCTCGCCCACTTATGTGGTCTCTCACTGTAAAATAAACATTTAAACAAAAGAAAAAACAACCAGGGGCTCTTAGTAGGTTAAGTGTCTGACTCCTGATTTTGGCTCAGGTCATGATTTCGTGGTTCATGAGTTTGAGCCCTGAGTCATGCTCTGTGCTGAACATCACGGAGCCTGCTTGGGATTCTCTCTCTGCCCCTCCCCCTGCTCATATGTGCACTCTTTCTCAAAAAAAAAAAAAAACATTTAAAAAATAAAAGTTAAACATGTAAAAACAACCATAACTACAATAAGCTGTTACTGGTTAGACAATATAAAAAATATGTAAACTGTAACATCAACAAACTAAAAGTGAGGGGGAGAAGAAGTTTAGGCTTGCTATTGAAGTTATCACTTTAAAATAGGGTGTTACAATTTTATGATATTTTATGTAAGCCTCACGGTAACAAGAAAAAAGCCTATGGCAATTATACAAAAGAACATAATAAAGGCATCAAAATACAAAAAAAAAAAAAAGATTACTGAATGTGAAACAAGAAACAATAGAGCTATAAAAGCCAGAAAACAAAAAGTTGGTAACAGTAAATCCTGACCTATCAATTACTTTAAATAGATTAAAGTCTCCAATCAAAAAAACATAGAATGGCTGAATGGCTTAAAAATAAAAAAGATCCAATGAAAGCTGCCTACAAGATTCACTTTAGACTTAAAGATACACAGATTGAGAGCGAAGGGATAGAAAAAGAGATTTCAAACAAATGGTAACCCAGAAAAGTCAGGGGTAGCTATGCTTAGACAAAATAGACTTTAAAAATGCTAAAAAGAGACAAGGTCATTATACAATGATAAAAGGATGAATTCAACAAAAAGATACAACAATTGTAAATCTTTATGTAGTCAATACCAGAGTAGTTAAATATACAAAGCAAAAACTAACAGAGCTATAAGGAGAAATAAGTAGCAGTACAATAATTGGGGACCCTAATATTTCACTTGCAGCAATGGGTAGATCATTCACATAGAGAATAAGGAAACAGATTTGAACAACATTATAGAACAAATGGACCTAACAAAGATATGCAGATTATATCTGTGTATTAGCAGAATACACATTCTTCTCAAGTACATATGAAACATTTTCTATGATAGAACATATACTAAGCTACAAAAACAGTCTTAGCACATTCAAGAAAGCTGAAATCATATCAGGTATCTTCTCTGACCACATGGTATGAAACTAGAAATCAGTAATAGGAGGAAAACTGGAAAACTCACAAATACATGGAAGTTAATATTCTTCTGAGCAACCAATGGATCAAAGAAATTAAAGGGAAAATGAAAAAGACAAATGAAAATGGAAACCATACCAAAATTTATGGGATACAACAAAAGCAGTTCTAAGAGGGAATTCCGTAGCAATCAACACCTAGATAAAGAAACAAGAAAGATCTCCATCTATGCCTTTAGGAACTAGAAAAAGAAGAACTGAACCCAAAGTTAGCAGAAGGAAGGAAATAATAAAGATTAGAGCATAAATAAATGAAACAGGAAAACAACAGAAAAAAAAATAACAAAACTAAGAGTTGTTTCTCTGAAAAGACAAACTTGACAAACCTTTAGCTAGACTAAGGAAAAAAGAGAGGACTCAAATCAACAAAATTATAATTGGAAAAGGAGACATTGCAACTAATTCTATAGAAATGCAAAGGACCATAAGAGGCCACTATCAATGACTATATTTAAAATAACCTAGGAGAAATGGAAAAATTCTTAGTAATGTAGAACCCACCAAGACCGAATCAGAAATAAAGAGAAATTATGAATGGTCCAATTACTAGTAAGGAGATTGAATCAGTAATAAAAAATCTCCCAATGAAGACAAGCCCAGGATCAGATGATTTTACTAGTGCATTTTAACAAGAATTTAAAGAAGAAACACCAATCCTTTCCAAACTCTTTCAAAAAATCAAAGAGGAGAGAACACTCCCAAACTCATTTTACGAGGTATTACCAAGATACCAAAACCAGAAAAGGACACTGCAAAAAAAATTACAGGTCAATATCCCTAATGAATATGGATCAAAAATTCTCAATAAAATAATAGCAAACCAAATTTAGCTGCATATTCAAGGGATCATTCACCATCCACAAGTGGGATTCATGCTTGGGATGCAAGGCTGGTTCAACATATGCAAAGTCAATATGGTACAGCATATTAATAGAATGAAAGAAAAATATTAGGACTATCCAATAGACACAGAAAAAACATTTGACAAAATTAATATCCATTCATGATTAAAAAGAAAAAGTCTCAATAAATTAGGTATGGAAAGATTGTACCTCAACATAGTAAGGCCATTTCTTCTTTTTTTTTTTTAATAATTCATTGTCAAATTGATTTCCATACAACACCCAGTGCTCATTCCAACAAGTGCCCTCCTCTATGCCCATCACCCACTTTCCCCCCTCCCACACCCCGTCTCTCCTCAGTTTGTTCTTAGTCTTTGAGAGTCTCTTATGTTATGCCTTCCTCCCTCTCTGTGGCTTTTTTTTCCCTTTCTCTCTTCCCCTTCCCCCTGGTTTTCTGTTGTCTCACAAAGCCCACCTCTGTGTGGAAACATATGGCGTCTGTCTTTCTCTGCCTGACTTATTTCACTCAGCATAATACCCTCCAGTTCCATCCATGTTGCCACACATGGCCAGTTTTCATTCTTTCTCATTGCTGCGTAGTATTCCATTGTATATATATATATATATATACCACACTAACATCAATGGTGAATATTTGAAGCTTTTTCTCTACAGTCAGGAGAGACAAGATAAGGGTGCCTACTTCTCACCACTCCTATTCAACACAGTACTAGAAGTCATAGCCAGACTGATTAGCCAGGAAAAAGAAATAAAGAGCATCTGAATCCGAAGAAGTAAAATTGTCTCTATTTGCAGATGACATGATTTTATATAGAGAAAATCCTAAAGACTAAAAAACAAAACTCTACCCCCCCAAAAAAAACCCACAAAGAACCTCTTAGACCTAATCAATGAACTGAGTAAAGTTGCAGTATACAAAACAAACATACAAAAATCAGTAGCATTTTTATACACTAACAAATCATCTGAAAAAAGGAAAATCCTATTTACAATAGCATCAAAAATAAAATTCATAGGAATAAATTTAATAATGTGAACGATTTCTACATTGAAGAGGTCTGTAAAACACTAGTGAAAGAAATCAAAGATGACAGAAATAAATGGAAAGGTGTCCCATGTCCATAGGCTGGAAGACTTAATATTGTTAAAATGTCCATCCTACCCAAAGTCATTTATAGGCACAATGCAAGCTCTATCAAGATTCCAGGAGCATTTTTTACAGAAGTACATAAAAAGCAATAGTCAAATTTATATGGAACTACGAGAGACCCTGATAGCCAAAGCAATCCTGAGAAAGAAGAGCCAAGTGAGAGGTATCACCTTTCCTGATTTAACCTATATTATAAAGTTATAGTAATAAAAAGTATGGTATTGGCATAAAAACAGACACATAGACCAAAGAAACAGAATTAAGAGCCCAGAAATAAACCCATGTATGTATGTGTACATATCAATATTGACAAGGGAGACTAGAATACTCGATAGAGAAAAGACAGTCTCTTCAATCCTAAAAGCCACTTAACTATATACTTTCCATAGATGCATTGTATGGTATGTGAACTGTATCTTAATAAAGCCATTTTAAAAAAAGATTTGAATGACCTAAAGACTTCACCAAAAAACTGTGAGAATAAATGATTCAGTGAAGTTGCAACATACATGATTTTTTAAATGTTATTTTCTTTATAGTTTGAGAAAAGAGAGAGAGAGAGAGAGAGAGAGAGAGTTTATCTAGGAATAAACTTAACCAAGGTGAAAGAGCTGTATTCTGAAAACTATAAAACACTGATGAAAAAAACGGAAGACCATGCAAACGGAGAGACATACCATGCTCATAGATTGGAAGAAATAATATTGTTAAAATGTCCACACTACCCAAAGTAATCTACAGATTAAGTGAAATTCCTATCAAAATACCAATAGTATTTTTCATAGAACTGGAACAAATAATCCTAAAACTTGTATGGAATCACAGAAAACCCTGTAATAGTCCAAACAATCTTGAGAAAGAAGAACAGAGCTGGAGGTATCATAAATTCAGATTTCAAGATATCCTACACAGCTAAAATAAGTATGGTATTGGTACAAAAACAGAAACATAGGTCAAAGGAACAGAATAGACAGCCCAGGAATAAACTCATGCCTTATGGTTAATCTATGACAAAAAAGGCAAGAATATACAGTGGGGGAAAGACAGTTTTTTCAATAAATGGTGCTCAAAAAAACTGTACAGTTACCTGCGTAAGAGAGAAACTGGACAAAAAAATAAACTCAAATGGATTAAAGACCTAAATGTGAGACCTGAAATGATAAAACTCCTAGAAGAAAACATAGGCAGTAATTTCTTTGACATCAGCTTTAGCAAAATTTTTCTAGATATGTCTCCTCAAGCAAAAATAAACTATTGGGACAATATCAAAATAAAAATCTCTGTATAGTCAAGGAAACCATCAAAAAAACAAAAAGGCAACCGACTGAACGGTAGAAGATATTTGCAAATAATGTATCTGATATGGGGTTAATATCCAAAATACTTAACTCCTACAACACCAAGAAAACCCAAATAATTCAACTAAAAATGGACAGACGACCAGAATAGACATTTTTCTAAAGACAACACGCAGAGGGCCAGACATGTGAAAAGATGCTTAACATCACTAACCATCTGGGAAATGCAAATCAAAACCAAAAGGAGGTATCTCACCTTACACCTGTCAAAATGGCTAGTATCAAAGACAAGAAATGAACAAGTGTTGGGGAGGACATAGAGAATAGGGAACACCTGTGCACTGTTAGTGGGAATGTAATTTGGTACAGCCACTGTGGAAAACTGTACGGATGTTTCTCAAAAAAATAAAAAGAAAAATATATGATCCAGTAATTCTACTACTATCTGCCCCCCACAACAAAAACAGTTATTTGAAAAGATATGTGCTCCCTATGTTCATTTGCAGTATTTCCAATAGCCAAGAAATGGAGGCAATCCAAGTGTCCATCAACAGGTGAATGAAATATTACTCAGCCATATAAAAGAATGAGATCTTGCCATTCGCCAACAACATGGATGGAGCTGGAGGGTATTATGCTAAGTTAAATAAGAGAAAGACAACTACCATTGTGCTTATATATGGAATATGGAAAAAAAAAAAGACCAAACAAAAGCAGAAAAAGACCCATAAATACAGAGAATAAACTGGTGGTTGCCACAGGAGAGGGGATGGGGGCATGGGCAAAATGGGTGAAGAGGTATGGGAGATACAGTCTTGCAGGTATGGAATGAATAGATTGCCAGGATGAAAGGTAGCATAGAGAATATAGCCAACATATTGTAACAGCATTGTATGGTGACAGATGGTAGCTACACTTGCGGTGAGCATAGCATAATGTATAGAGTTGTCAAGTTACTTTGTGTACACCTTAAATTGTTTAACACTGTGTGTCAACTATACTTCAATTTTAAAAAGGCATTGATAGAACATTTGAATGGACATTTTCCCAAAGGAAGACATCCAGATGGCCAATAAACACAGTGTTCAACATAATATTTATCAGGGAAACAAATAAAAGTCACAGTGAGATAGCTCTACATGCCTACTAGGATGGCTAAAATTACGAACACTGACGACACAAAACTTTGGCAAGGATTTGGAGCAAATGAAACTCTCATACATTGTTGATAGAAGCATAAAATTGTAAAGTCATCTTGGAAAACAGTTTGTAGTTTCTTACAAGTTTGAAGTTATATCTATCTTATGATTTTGAGTATTCCACACCTAGTTACTTACCCAAGAGAAATGAAATTATAGGTCCATAAAAAGCAGCTTTATGCATAATAGAAAAGTGTAACCAGTACAAATATCCATCAATTAGAGAATGGATTTTTAGAACTTTGGTATATTCATGCAATAGAAGAATACTCAGTAATAAAATGGAACTACTGATAATATACAAAAACATGGATGAATCTTTTAGACGTTTGCGTTTTTCTGGGTATAATAATCCTGACACAAAAGAGTACATACTGTATGGTTCCCTTTATATATAACTCTAGAGCAGGAACAAGTAATCAATGGTGAAAACTCATAGTAGTAGCCTGAAAGGGTGTAGGATGGATTGAGAAGAAACACAACAGAACTTCCAAGGTGATGGAAATATTCTAGATCTTATCGATGTAGATGTTTGTCAAATTTGCTGAATTATATTCTTAAGATCTGTGCATTTCATTTTATGTAAATTTGACCTTATAGGGGAAACAAATAATCTTGAACTCTAGGTTTGCTTTTCACAGTAGTACAAGTTAGCAATTCTGAAGCTTTTTTCTGTTCATTGCAAATGAATAAAAATATTCAGGATAATGAGATCCAGGCTTCTCACTATAGAGAATAGTTACTATGGAACGGATGTAAAAAAGAAAAAAAAACCTTTAGATACAGAGAATAGATTGGTGATTGCAGAGGCAGCAGAAGGTGAGGGGTAAGAGAGAGATCAAAAGGTTATAAATTATAAGTCCGTGAATGTAATGTACAGGATGGTGACTATACTTAAAATTGTATTCTATATGTTTTCATTTTTTATTTTTTTATTTTATTTTTGAGAGACAGAGCATGAGCAGGGGAAGGGCAGAGAGAGAGAGAGAGAGAGACACGAATCCGAAGCAGGCTCCAGGCTCTGAGCTGTCAGCACAGAGCCTGATGCGGGGATCGAATTCAGAGACTGTGAGATCATGACCTGAGCTGGTAGACCACTTAACCGACTGAGCCACCCAGGCACGCCTATATTCTATATTTGAAAGTGGCTAAGAGTAGATTTTGAAAGTTCTCATAAAAAAAAAAAACACCTTGTAACTGTGGTGATATCTGTTAACTACACTAATTTTGGTAATAATTTCTCAAAATATAATCAAATCATTATTCTGTACATAAAACTAATACAATGTTATACATCAATTATATTTCAAAGGAAAACAAAGGATGTATCCTGCAGTGTTGGTTTGCAATTGGATATCAATATGAACTCGTGATTGTGTGCGTGCATATGTGTCTACTTCCTGTCAGAGCCTAGAAATAATATCAGACCAGTAGAAATGAACACATTAAGAGCGAAGATCTTAGTTTCAAAGTATTTCCCAATGAAAGGAACCACTGGGGAAAAGATTCCAGGGTTGAAATAGGGAAAGCACAAGATGAGCCTAGATCTTGTTGCACCACAGAGTGCCTGAAGGAGCTCCTACTGTCCAAACCTGAGACAACTGGAGCATCATAGTAAATAATGATAGTGGTAGGTTATAACCTGTTCAATAAAATAGAATTCTGAGTCCATAGCTGATGTAAATAAATGAAAAAAAAATGCAGAACAGAAAGCTCATTAGAGTAGCAAGGCAACTGATGGATATAGAAGACATGATGGTGTTAGGTAGTCATCAGTGGATGCTAAAACCAGTAGGTAAAATTTTTATGGTAAACAGCATATTTACATAATCTCAAAGCATTTCCCCCCAAAATTACTCATCATAAAGCAAAAGGGAGTAACTTTACAGTGGAGAAACTGAGCAGAAACCATCTAACCAAGTGATCATATTTAATATCATCAACATTGGGACACACCTCTATCATGTGACAGGTTTCCAACTTATTCTCAAGTTGCTCTGAAAACTGGATACACACAAGAAAGAAGGGAAGGGGGAGAAAAAAGACGCAAAACGTAATTAGCAAACACAGAGGTATAAGGGAGTTCCTTGCACTATTCTTGCAACTTCTTGGTAAGTGTTAAATTTTATCAAAATAAAGTATCACCCAAAATGTTGGAAAAGATGCTGGAGATAATTTTCCATAATCTCCCATGTTTCTCCTAGTCTTGTGGCAGACGCGCTGATAGCTTTTGTCCCAGGCTAGTTTTAGGAGGATATTTATTTAGTGAAAGAGCCTTAGAAGATAAATATTATATCTCCTTGTAGAGCAAAGGGCAGGTTTGTTTACTGTCAAATATAATATAATATCTCCCTCCAAGGCAAAGGTTGGGAGGGTCTCTTGTAGCCCATTATAAAAGATTCAGATTCCCTAAACTCAGGGTCCTCAGCTTTGAAGCAAATCTGTGTGCACAGCATCTATCTGGGCCCCTATGTGTTACCCTTTATGACTTTGGAAGCAAGAGGAGCAGGTGGAATTGTGAAGCTCATACTGCTTGATGTGCCATGAGCAATAAAGTTTTTTGTCTCTAACCCAGTAGTCTTAGGCCTTCTGTCACCATTCATGAAACAGTGATAGGCTAACTTCTTAATTTGCAAGTAGGGGGAAATCTCGTACCCTTCACTGTTCTTAGAAAAAGGAAATGTAAAAACAAGCACTGTCAACCAATTTGGTAAATATGGTTACGTGTAGTTTTACATTAGCAGGCACCCAATGGAAGTCATGGGGAGCTTATATGTATATATATATTTGGGGAAAGTGTGGCTAGAGAGGAGTCTGAGGAGAATGGATATCAAACAAGAGGGAAAGGAGGAGGGAACAAAGACAGCAGAGCAGTGATGGGGGAGCAGTGACTAAGATCAGAATTCTGAGATATACAACACAGAAGCAAGTGTACTGCAGTAGTAATAGCAGTGAAAAATTGATTTTGGGGGATTATTTAGTTCTTATCACTCATGTACACACAAAGTAGAGACTCAGGAGAAATTCTTCATTTGGGTTTTTAAGTTAATTGAGGCCAGACAAAGCGACTTACGATCCTTTATTTTGCCCCTACTAGCATAACTCAGTGGTTAGTGCAATACATGCCTTTTAAAAAAGTTTTTATTTAAATTCCAGTTAACATAGAGTATAATATTAATTTCATGTAGAAAACAGAATGATTCACCACTTACCTATATCACAAGTGCACTCCTTAATCCCCATCACCTATTTCACCCACCTCCCATCACCCCCCTCTGGTAACCATCAATTTGTTCTCTATAGTTGAGTCTGTTTCTTGGTTTGCCTCTTTTCCCCCCTATGATCTTTTAAGTTCTTAAATTCCACATGAGTGAAATCATATAGCATTTGTCCTTCTCTGATTGACCTATTTTGCATAACATAATACCTTCTAGCTCCACCCACATTGTTGCAAATGGCAAGATTTCATTCTTTTTTATGGCAGAGTAATAGTTTGGGGGGTGTGTGTGTGTGTGTGTGTATCACATCTTTATTCATTCATCAGTCGATGGACATTTGGGCTCTTTCCACAATTTGGCTATTATTGATAATAAATGACTTTCAATTGATCAAGTCTATAAGAAATAGCCCTATTTTTGTGCTAGTAGTGAAGAAAGAAAACAAATTTTCATGAATTCCCTTCATACTATTTCACTTGCAAAATGCTTTTTAAATCCTCCTTATAAAATAAATGTTTACTATAATAAACATAGAAAATTAAAAGAAATAAAATTAGATCCCTCTCATTCCACTGTTTAGAGAAAAATCATTGTTAATATTTTAGCTTATTTTTTGTACAAAATTAAAATTCTTTTGTATAATTTTGTATCTTGCTTTTTAACCTAATGTTATACTAAAATAATGTTTACCTCACGAAAATCTTTTTGAAAGCATGACTTTAATGGCTATATAATGTTATACCTAATGAATCTATCACAATATATTTAATTATTTTTCTGGTATGGGTCATTTTTATATTGTTTCCAATTTTTTCCTTTTGCGGGAGAAACTGATTCCTTTAGGGTTTATTTCCATGGGTAGGATTACTGGATGAAGTCATTGTCAACTTCCTAGAAAAGTTCTACATCCTTGCCATTCCATGTAGAAACACACTGGTATGCATGAATATTACCTAGGAAAACCTTAATAAAATGTAATAACCAAATTTAAATTAAAATATGTTTTATTTTGTGATTATTAATTTAAAAAAATTTTAATATTTTTGAGAGACAGTACAAGCGAGGGAGGGGCAGAGACAGAAAGAATCTAAAGCAGGTTCCAGGCTCTGAGCTGTCAGCACAGAGCCCAACACACGGCTCAAACTCAGGAACCATAAGACTCATGACCTGAGCCGAAGTCAGACACTTATGTGAATGAGCCACCCAGGTGCCCCTTCTTGTGATTATTAATTATTAATGGGGTTTATACTTTAAAATTACTATTAATAAAACACTATGGTTTTGGCATAAAAACAGACACATAGATCACTGGAACACAATAGAGAACCCAGGAATAAACCCATGCATATATGGTCAATTAATTTTTGACAAAGGAGCCAAGAATATACAGTGGGGAAAGAGTCTCTTCAACAAATAGTGCAGGGAAAACTGGATAGTGACCGTGGTCCAAACTGGATCACTGTCTTACACCACACATGCAAATTAACTCAAAATGGATTAAAGACTTGAATGTAAAACCTGAAAACCATAAAACTCTTAGAAGAAAACATAAGCAGTTAGCTCCTTGACATTGGTCTTGGCAATGAAAATTTTTTGGATTTGATACCAAAAGCAAAGGCAACAAAAGCAAAAATCGAATGGGACTACATCCAACTAAAAAGCTTCTGTATAGCAAAGGAAACCACCAACAAAACGAAATCTTAAAAAAAAAAAACAAAAACTTGAAATGGAGAAAATTTTTGCAAATCGTATCTGTCAAGGGGTGAATATTCGAAATATATAAAGAACTCATTGGCCTCAATAGCAAAAACACAATCTGATTTTAAAAATGGGGAGGAGATCTTCTAAACATTTTTCCGAAGAAGACATACAGATGGCCCAACAGACACATGAAAAGATCCTCAACATCACTCATCATCAGGGAAATGCAAATCAAAACTACAATGAGGTATCACCTCACTTGTGAGGATGGCTTTTATCAAAAAGATAAGAAATAAGTATGAGGAGAATGTGGATAAAGGGAGCCCTTTGTACCACTGGTGGGAATGTTATCTGGACAGCCCCTAAGGAAAACAGTATGGAGCTTTCTCGAAAAGATTAAAAATAGAATCACCGTATGATCCACCAAGTCTACTTCCAGGTATTTACCCAAAGAAAATGAAAACTCATAAGAGTATAGAAAACTATAGAGTATAGAAAACTCTAAGAAGGCATATGTTCATAATAGCACTATTTACAATAGCTAAGATGTAGAAGCAACTTAAGTATCCATTGATGGATGAATGAATAAAGAAAACCTGGTGTATGTATACACAATGGCATATTATTCAGCTATAAAAAGGGAAATCTTGCCATTTGTGACAACATGGATGGATCCTGAGGGCATTATGCTAAGTGAAATAAGTCAGATAAATAAAGATAAATACTATATAATCTTAAAGATATGTGGAATCTAAAAAACAAAAAACAAAACGAAACCAACAAAACCCAATCTCAAAGATGCAGAGAAGAAATTGGTAGCTGCCAGAGGTCAGGGGTGGGAAGTGAATGAAGCAGTGAAGTTAAGGGGGTCCAGTACAAACTTCCAGTTATAAAAGATATTTTATTTATTTATTGTTTAGAGAGAAAGAGACGAGGGAAGGGGAGGGGGAGGGGGGAGAGTGGGAGAGGGAGAGAGAACCTTAAGCAGGCTCTATGCTCAGTATGGAGCCGACACAGGGCTAGATCCCTCAACCCCGGGGATCATGACTTGATCCAAATTCAAGAGTCGAATGGATGCTCAACTGACTGAGCCACTCAGGCGCTACCTCCAGTTATAAAATAAATAAGTCATGGGAATATAATGTATAGCATGATGATTCTAAGTATTATCCTATTTCACATTTGAAAGCCACTAAGAGATCTTAAAAAGTTATCACAAGAAAAAAATTTTTTAGTAACTACGTATGGTGGCAGATATGAACTAGACCCTGTGTGCTATAATGGAATACAGAGGGAAGAGCTCAAGCTTAGGAGCCAGAAACCCGGGGGTTTAATAATTCTTCAGTGTTGTGAAAAATTCGATAACATTTATGAAATATATATTATATACAAAATACCTAAAATAATGTCTGACACTCAGAAAATGTTAGTTTTCTTCTCCTATCTGCTTTTCTGGGGTTGCAAAAAGAAAATTCTTTGATAACAAACACGGATAGGAACATTTTATTATTTTTTTAACTTCAGACAGGCAAAGGAATGAAAGAAATGTGCCTTTCTGTTGATAGACTGATTGCCCAGATCCCAACTGAACTAGAATTTCCAAAAGGTAAACCTGATCTCGGAACATTTTTAATCCAATTTTCTTTGTATTTCATGAGAATTGTTTTCTTGTTGCCTATTCATTTATTGCCAAACTGTCAAAATAGCCACTTCCTACTTAAGTTTTATTTATACAAGCATGTAAAGTGCTTTCTATTAAATTTAATTTTGGTTGAATTAGATGGAATCTTTTAGAGGAAATAAATCATTCTTATTGCAGTAAGAAAGTTGACCTTATGGGCACCTTCCTGAGAATGAGGTTTCATTAGTGCTGGATCAGCTTTTAGTAGCTACAAGACAATCTGAAGTCTGGGGACTCGAAGCAGTACGTCTCGCCATCCATACTTTATCAGGCTTTCTGCCTGGGTCCTAACCCACCTTGATAACTGGCTTACTTTGTTTTCATTCTCTTTCCCTGTGACATAGACAGATATATTTGAGACAAAACCAGTAAGAAGGCAAGAAGCAGGAGCCGTCTTTAAGCAACCCATGTAAAGTCAAGCCTTTACGGTAGAAATGATAAAGAAGTTGTTTACTCTGGTCCATTGTGAAAGAGGTCATTTGGCACACATCTCACAAACGGAGAACAAAAAATGGGAGTGGAGGCGGGAGAGAGGGACGTTCGTATGTAGAAATTACCAGAGTTTAGGCCCTTGGCTTCCCAACCTGCAAATCCTGGCTATGATCAGATTTGGGTATGTGAACTTTCCAGAGACTGCTGGAGAAGAAGTCACCTGCTGGCTGCGTTCTGCTCGTTGGATTGGTGAGGAATAGGTTTACCCAAGAACTCCATTTTTACTGCGGTCACACGTGCCAGCACCAGGGGAAATGGATGGTAACCAATTGTCTGTGTGCTTTTGTAGTGCCTCTTTTCTGTGGGGCTGGGCTGCGCAATTACTGGAGCCCTTGAGAATGCTTATTGTCAACGGGAGTAATTTCACAGCCTATCCACTTAGTGAAAAGCTGTGAAAATTGATCTCGGTTCTACGGTAAGATTGGAACCAGAGTGCAGGCTACGAATGCCTTGGAAATAAATAAGTGCCCATCATTGTTTTCATTAGGCGTTGCAGTAGACCAGCCTTCAGGAGAATGAACTCTAGTCGGTCTCCTTCTGTGGAAGTTCAGATGTGTTCCCAATCTGGTGAAGTAGCCTGTCAGTTTCATTTACTGTTAAATTTTTTTTGTAGTGGTTGTCAAGTAAGGGGCTGGCAGCCCTGAAGAGCACAGTTCTGTTTTATCCACAGACAGGAGACAATGTAATTTGACACTTAACTGCCAAGGAGGAACCTGTCCTTCCAACTCAGCTTATTGGTTTTATTTTCCCCCCTTACGGGCTCTGTATGATTTCATAAGTCTCTTCAAAGGGCAGCAAAATTAGCCTTAAATAGTATTTCTTGGATTGTTTTTAACAATAGCAGTTAAGGCCAAAACTTCTAGTCTTGACAGAGTGATTCCTTTACAAACTTGTTTTTATCTTGCCAGAATAAGCAAAATACAGTACTTTAAAATGTGTTTTCATTAAGGCGAAAGACCTTGTTTTAGCGGATATCTCCTGCAAGAAAGAACGACCTACAAATGTGTATCTTACATTTCTCTTTAGCTTTCCGTTCCTAAGGCAAAAAGTAGGCGGGTTTCGTTTGTTCGTTTGTGTTGTATAGAGGACTGGTCTTCGCTTAGCACAATTAACATAGCAACGAAAATTGGTGTTGCCTAAGTTCCGCATTTCACTGCAAAGAATCAAACTTTTAAAGTGACATTCATAAATAAATACATACATACATAAATATTTTAACAAAAGGAACACCCGGGTGGCTCAGACAGTTAAGCTGTTAAACATCCTACCTCAGCTCAGGTCATGATCTCAGGGCTGGTGAGTTAGAGCCCCTCATCGGGCTCTGTGCTGACTGCTATGAGCCTGGAGCCTGCTTCCGATTCTACGTCTCTTTCCCCCTGCCCCTCCCCCACTTGCTCACGCACATGCTCTCGCATGCTCTCTCAAAAATAAACAAACATTAAAAAAAATTTTTTTAGGGCATCTGGGTGGCTCAGTTGGTTAAGTATCCAACTTAACCAGGCTCAGGTCATGATCTCACAGTTCATGAGTTCGAGCCCCACATCGGGCTTTGTGTGGACAGCGCAGACTGGAGCCTGCTTCAGATTCTGTGTCTTCCTCTCTCTCTGCCCCTCCCACCGTTCGTGCTCTGTCTCTCAAAAATAAACATTTAGGGGCGCCTGGGTGGCTCCGTCGGTTGAGCGTCTGACTTCGGCTTAGGTCATGATCTCACTGTTCCCGAGTTCGAGCCCCGCGTCCGGCTCTGTGCTGACAACTCAGAGCCTGGAGCCTGTTTCAGATTCTGTGCCTCCCTCTCTGTCTGTGCCCCTCCCCTGATTATGCTCTGTCTCTCTCTCTCTCTCTCAAAAATAAATAAACATTAAAAAAAAAGAGTCTCTTATAAAAAAATTTAAAAAAATAAACATTTAAAAAAATTAAAAAAAATTTTTTAAAGTGATATTCATGGGGTGCCTGGGTGGCTCAGTCAGTTGAGTGTCCGACTTCGGTTCAGGTCATGATCTCACCGTTCTGAGTTAGAGCCCTGTGTAGGGCTCTGTGCTGATGGCTCAGAGCCTGGAGCCTGTTTCAGATTCTGTGTCTCCCTCTCTGTCTGTGCCCCTCCCTCACTCATGCTGTCTGTCTGTCTCTCTCTGTCTCTCAAAAATAAATAAAAACATTTATAAAAAAAAAAGAATAAAGTGATATTCATTTACCAAGAACTGGAATCAAGATAAAAATCTTTACTTTAAAATTAAACTTGGAAACAGAAGGCTAAATAAAAGCAAAATATAAACGATTCTGTTAAGTCTTCTTCCCTTGCAGGTGACATTAGCCCAACTTTGATCTACAGACATGATATCATCTACAGAGTATGCCCAGTGCCACATGACTGCATTCTTTTGACCAAAACAGTGGTTTTGTGCAGCCTTACAGATACAGCCTAAATAGCTTCAGAGCTGGCCTGCATCATCACAGACAAACAGGTCAGAGCAGATTCGAGTTACACAACTTCTGCAGACAGAGCCTCTTCCCCCGTGGCCAGCTGGAGAGTTTACATTTGTCGATTACTTCCTTCAGGGCCTGGCTCAAGATTCATTTCCTCCAAGACTCCCTTTTCCGAACTCACTTCACTCAGCCTTTCCCTTCTACCACATCTGCTTATTACTCATCTAATACTCTTTGTTCTGCTCTGCCATGCGCTGTTATGTTTTACCTCGTGATCATTCTCTAAATTTTGACTTTATCCTTTAGCTAAATTAAAGTTGCCTTGAAAGTAGGGCCTGTCTGCTCCTTCTTTTGTGTACTTCCAAAGCACTTAAGTATAGTGCTACGCGTATAATCATTTCTTAATAAAAGAGGAATGTTTTGTGGTTGTTGGGTTGCAGTTGGGATTCTGCCTTTGCCTTCTGTTCCTGAAAACCAAATTCACTGCTTCAACGTCATGGGTTTTCCCAGTCTGCTCTAGCAAGGGCCTGTCACCCTGACACATTCCTCTCTGCCCTGACCCCAGAAATTTCTCTCCTAGCATCTCATGGATTTGATCTTTCAAGGTCAGACGGCCCACAATCAGGAAGGTAGGGTTGAGGAGGCAAGGAAGAACCATGTCCGTCAGAGTGATTTTAAGCAGACAGCACAGGATCCAAGAAGGGAGGGCAATAAACCTGTAAGTGGTAGAGAGAACAGTGGGTAGAATAGGTAGTTGGGGTAGGACACAGCAAAGAGATTGAGCTCTTAGCAGGAGGCTCCAGTTGGGGAGGGGTTGAAATTTAGAGCAAAAGTGTTCAGAATCAATGCCCATTTGAAGAATAGGCCCAGGTACATTATAGCATCTCTGAAAAAGAAGTTCTCACACATCTCTAGGGGAAACACAACAGTGTGCTAGGGGAAATATGAAGCCAGGGGATAAACAAGGCACTTTTTCTGGAATGTCTATTTTACTGAACAATTTATGAATCTTTCACTTGCAAATGGTCTAGTCCCCGCAAACCCAACCCGCCCTTTTATGGAGGGGTTCACTTGACTGGAAAACCTATGAAGCTTCAGGTATGGTTGGATACAGTGCTCTGATTATATTCCCAGAGCTCTTGCTCTCTCTCTTACTACTTTGCTTGACTTTATTTTGTGTGCAGGCTTTTTCAAGTTACATTTGATTGCTGGCAACTCCAGATCCTGATTTACCTGGCTTAGCCACCCACAAGAAGAAAAAGGACTTCTCTTGGGGGTGCCTGGCTGGCTCAGTTGGTAGAGCATGCAACTCTTGATCTCAGGGTTATGAGTTTGAACCCCACGTTGGTTGCAGAGATTACTTAAAAATCTTAAAAAAAAGAAAAAGAAAAGAACTCCCCATATCCATATACCTATTTTAAAAACACACTGTTGGGCCTTGTTTGAGATATGTGTCAGTAGGTACTATGGTCAGTCTGGCCCGTGTCAGCAGCCCAACCCTGTGACCAGGGATCAGGGCCATCATGAATGATAGCTTAATAGCAATGATGCAGCAGGAGACTATGGTTTCTTCCAAGGAAAGGATGCTAGCAGACAAAAACATCATGTCCATAACACTCAATGTTCAATAATCTAAAACATTTTTATATTCAAATAAACCCACTGTGGGCCACCAGCAGGGGTGGGGTACATGGTTTACTTTTTTCTGCTGATAATAGAACTTTGATGAAAAGGTTTGAGGAACACTGATCAATATACGAGCCTTTTAAAACCCACAGCAACTGCGTGGGAAATAGGTGTCACTGTACTTATCACACTGGATGGCTGTGCCCTCCAGAGGGAAGCCTGACACTGTCCGTGGATGTTGTAAAATTAAAGGGGGTGTTTCCAATTTCCTGGACAGCATCAATCTCCTTGCTCTATGGATCACAAAGACCTGAACTGTTGACTCGTGGGCAGCTGTAGTAAGAGCCATTCACAGGTGTTGCCACCCATCTTCACCCGAGTGGAATAGGCACCCTAGAAAGGGATATGAGGCTAGGAGATAGGACTGGAGAAGTAACAGGAAAATATGCAGAAGGATGATAGAGAATTGGCATGGAGGAACACATTGCTCTGGTCAGCACACAAGATATCCCACTGCTGACCTGCACATACTTGACCTGCTTAGCACCCAACCCACCATGGTTTCATGCTCTCCGCATAAAGGTAAAACCAGAATGGAGGAGTAGCAAATGCTATCGTGCCCCACCTTTATCCCTTTGCCTTTCCACTTCTAACCCAGGACTACCAGACTTCCAATCTCCAGCACTGACATTTCCTTGCCTTAATGGCACTCCTTGGCTACTGCTAGCGTGTCTGGCTAGTAGTGTCTGGGTTTCATTTCTCCTGTGGCGGCCCTTAGCTGACTAGCAAGAGCTGAAGAAATACCCCAGTTCCTCATCTCTTGGCTGGGATTCCTCTGAGGTGTATTCTGCACTGGCTCTCAGACTTGGCCAGTGAGATTAAGTTCCAGTTGTTGTTCACAGTAGTAGTTGGCTTGGTAACACATCTTTTATTGTCTGCTTTTCTTCCTTGCATCACCCCCTCCCACACTTCTATCACTTAAATAAACTACTTGCACTTGCATCTTTATCTCAGTGTCAACTTGTGGAGGAACCCAAACCAAGGTGGAGCTTCCTGGTAAAGTCTTAGGGTCTTTCCTTAGACTGGGGGAGGCTTTCTATCATTTTGGATAGGAATAGTGGGCCTATTATGCAAATATCCACTAATGTCTCTGTAGATTCATTTGGTTATTAACCCTTATGATACTAGGCCGATTCTGAAGTTATGGAACCACTGGAGAGCCAATATGACCCCATATAACACCTCTGGTGGTTAATTATTATTGCATAATAGTAATCCACCATAATAATAATCCCTTGTTATTACAGTTCATGCACCTAGGAGTTAGTTTGGGTTGGCTGATCTAGACTAGGCTTGCTCATGCAGGCACAGTCAGTTGGGGTGCTCTTATAGGCTGAGTTTAGCAGGGCAACTCTGCTCCATGTGTCTTTCCTCACACCCTGGGATCAGTCGGCCAGCTTGGGCACATTCTTTTCTTGGCAGTGGCAGAGTAGAAGAGTAACATGTCCAACTGAATGAGTGTTTGTTTTTTTTAAACTTTATTTACCTTTTAGAGAGAGAGAGAGAGAGAGAGAGCGCATGCACACATGAGCAGAGGAGGGGAGAGAGAGAGGGAGACACAGAATCCAAAGCAGGCTCTAGACTCCAAGCTGACAGCACAGAGCCCAGCGCGGGGCTTGAACTCACGGACAGTGAGATCATGACCTGAGCCGAAGTCAGAGGCTTAACCGACTGAGCCACCCAGAAGCCCGAGCAAGTGTTTTTCTAAGCCTCTATGTACATCAGGTATATGAGTGTTCCTTTGACAAATGTAAATAAAATGGACAAACCCAGAGTCAAAGGGTCGGAAAAGCTATTCTTCCCTTTTTGGGAGGAATTTGCAAAGTCACATGGCAAAGGTATGAGAGGGAAGAGTGAGAAATTGAGACCAAATCTACTCAGCACCTAAACATCTGTCCTCATAAGTCCACTTTTCTACTTGTCTGTCCCTGGGAACGTTGTGCAGGAAACACTTGGCTGTCATCAACTTTAGTAACATGTAAATTATGTTCTGACTTGCCTCTTTTTCTTAAGAAAGGATTTTATATGTATTTTTCTCTTATGCAATAAACCCGGTTTTATAATTTAAAATGAATCCAATAAAGGTGCTCATCTGAACTTGCCTTAGTCCTGAACTAATGAATTTGAAGTGAAGTGTGTATTTCAATAGCTGAAGCATGAAAGGAACAACCAATTAGCAACTGGGAGCATGGTTTAAGACGACACACAAATTTCCGGTAGTGTTTAATTGGAGGATTCCTTTTCACAAGGATTCAGACAGCCTTACTTCTTAACCTTGACACAGATCATCCTCGGGCCTTCCCCAGACATGCTGAAATGGCTGGCGTATGGAAACACCTATCATCAGTATTCATGCTAGAGTTCTTTTGTATTCTCTGTCCATCAGAGGAAGGGAAAAAAAAAGTTTTGTGACTCATTGTTTTTCAAGGATGCTGCTTTCTCTGCAGTTTTTCAAGTTGTTTTTTGGATAAGATTTTCACCTTGTTTATATACTGCCCACTGAAGTTCTTTTTATATCCCAGGTTTGTACGTTTAAGGGCCCATCAGCAAACTTCCTAATACTATTTTATGCCCCTCAAAAGTCTCTGGTGCTTTGAAACTGACTTGATAGACAACAGAGAAAGAAAAGGTAGCTCGATTCAGCCAGCGCCATTAAAAACAATCATATTGTTTGACCCATTCTTCTGATGATAACCTTTTGTGATAGTTCTGTTTCCTTAGATCTGCCTTTTCGAACGGCCTTTGGCCATTTCTGAAGTGGTAGGTTTCTAGGGCTCTCTGGAGAATTGTCCCATAATATGAGGGAGCCCAGAAAGGAATTTTACAGTAATTCTGCTACAGTGAAACATTTGCCTCGAGGCCAGAATCAAAAATAGCAGCTGGAAGGACATTTGGAAAGGGGGGCGCGGTGTGGGAGTGCAAGAGAGGTGGAGAGGGAGAGCTTTTCGCATTTGGATAAAAACACTAGCAAAAACACTAGGCAAAACTGAGACAGGGCTGGCGTCTTTTACCTTTGAAACCATCCCATCTCCTCGGGCTTGGCTCTCCAAGCCAGTGATTTCAGCACCGAGAGCGCTGACCAGGGTCAGTGCACTGCGCTTGGCAATAGACAGTGGGCACCAAGATTCCTGGATGTCGACCAGCAGCACTGGCTTCTCTTCCATCTCACCAAGAAGCACAGAGAGACTGCTGCTCCTCCCACAGCAAGTTAGCATCCAAAATGTAAACCAGTTTCCTGGAGTAACCAGAAATTGAATGACTAATTTCAACCCTCTGAAAACTTTGGGGAAGAAATGCTCCAACTTTACCATTAAGTGTCACTGCAATAAAGGGCACAGATTATAGAAGGGTTGTGCAAGAGCCCAGGAGAAATAAACAAAGGAATGTAAAGGAGGAATAGGAACATCTACATAATCTGACTAGGGCAGCCAGTCTGCAAAGATGGCCTCCAGGGAACCGTGCACCTCAGTACTAGTTATTAGTGCCCTTGTGAAATTTCCTCCCTTGAATCTGAGCTATCTTGGGACCTGGGACTGTTAGAATATGGCTCAAATGACACTGTGGGGTTTCTAAGTCTAGGTCATAAGCAGCCTTGCAGCTTCTGCTTGGATTTCTTAAGCAAAAGGAGATTCCTCTGGGACACTTCCTCTCAAATCCAGCCACCAAGCTGTGAAAGCCCAAAGGTAGGTATTCTAGTGGGCGACCCAACCATACTCTCCCTCGAAAGCCAGCATCAGAGGACTCTGAAGCCAGTCACTTCAGAGGATTCCAGCTGCCACTTGAGTGCAACGACATGAAATATCCCAAGAAAAACTGCTCAACCGAGACCACTGAACATCCTGAACATGAGATAATAATGTCGTTGTTTTAAGCCTATTGCCGGTTTGTAATCCAGCAGTAGGTAACTGGAACAGAAGTTATACAATTACACACATGGCCATATACATTTGTGGATGGAAATATCAACTGATGGATTAGTTGAATGGTATTTATTCATTTATTCACTGACTCAACAAATATCTATTGAGCTTACATGTGCAAGGCACTGTGCTAGTTTCTGGGAACACAGTGGAAAACAAATTAATTATGATCTCTGTCTCTAAGAAGCCTATAGCGGGGGTGGGGGATAGACAAACATACACATACTTGTAGGATTATATCAAGTTTTATGATTAAAAAAAAAAAAAAGACCTAGGTGCTAGACCAGAACAAGAGAGGGAGACCCAACTTAGCCTGAGTGATCAGGAAAGGTCCCTCCGAGGTGATGATTTTGAAGTAGATATCTGACATATAAGAAAGAGCTAGCCCTGTGAGGGGTGGGGATTGCAAAGAACTTTCTAGAATAAGGGAACAATGAGGGACCTAAAGTAGGAAAGAGCTTGGGCTATCAAGAGGACTGAGAGAAAGCCAATGTGGCTGGGCTGGAAGAATTCTCAGGGGGAGAGAGGCGGTAGGGGGAGACCTGGGTCACAGTAGGCAGGCTTGCAGGAGTCTGGATTTTCCCCTAAATGCAATGGGAAATGCTTAAATGCTTTTAAACAGGAGTGACAAGATCCTATTTACATTTTAAAAAGGTCACACAGGCAGCATAGTAAATAACGGATTAGAAGGGGGCAAGAGGAGAATCAGGGAGGCCGTCATTCCTGGGTGAGAGGACAGGGGCCTAGGACACTCAGTCCTAAGAGGCACTACGTGGCACCTGCTTCCCGTCGTGTCATTGGGGCCACTGCTCCTCAAATAGCCCCAGCAATATTTGTTCTAAGGCAGTTGCTCCATAGAGTGTACTTCTGATTGATGACAAATGCCACACACCCATCAATTCTCATTCAGAGAATCTAAATTGTTACAGCAAATGCAAACGCTACCCTTGTTTTGGCTTGATAGATGAACTAGGCTTACAGCCAACCCACCCCAGAGGGGGTGTGTCAAGGAGTCACAAGCCTGCCCTCCTCACTCACCTCTAGCACACTCTCAATTTACCTAAGACACCACCCCAGAGATGGCTGTGGGTGTGGGGCTGTAGGAGGAAGGAACATCACCATCCCCCATAGCAAATCCTGTATCTTGGGACTCTTGAGGTCTGTAGGGCCAATCCATTTCATTGACCAGATTTACTGCCTGGATGAGACTGTGTTTCCTGACCAAGTTGCTTATTATAACCAGCAGATACTAGGTCTTTGTGCTGTTGTTACGTTAGCTGTGAACAAAAGGAAACCTGAGTAACTGAAGCCTACTGTCCCCATAGGCTAGAGAAAACCTGTCAATAGTCATTATTCCCCAAGATTGTCATTACAAAGGTATTTAGCTCGTCATGTTCAGCTTCCCTCTGATTTTCTCAGGATTTATAGATTGTACTTTCATAGAAACTGCCAGACACATTTCTGACACCCCACCCCCACACATGGATAGCCAAGTGTGCACAACGGCACTGAACCGAGCCTTCAGAGGAACAGATCCTGTTGCCTGTCCCCAACCCTCCCCTGGACTTTGCTTTTCCCCGGTCTCCCACCTCCCCTGGCACCATCTGCCCACTGTTTGCCAGAAGTCTGGGAGTCAGCCTTGACCTTGTCCCTCCATCTTCCTCCCAACACTCACAGAATACCCTTCCTAACCATTCGCTTTGTTCCCTTTACCCGGGGAGTTCAGGACGCCCACAGCAGCAGCAGCTACCACCTCTCCAGTCTCTGCATCCAGACTCCTCCCACCCAAAATCTGAAGCCTCCTCTTAACTCCTCAGACTCCCACCCCCTGCTCCCACCTCATCCTTTATGCAGACGCCATACTGTTGAGGGATCAACAGTCCCTCAACTATGCTTTCTCCCAACGCTGGCCCTTCCCATATGCCAAGGAGTCAACAAGCTAGGATCTGTGGGTCTGCTGCCTGTTCTGTAACTAAAGTGCTTTTGGAACATCTCCACACCCATTTATTTATGTGTTGTCTACAATACAACATGCAACATACAATACTTAGCTGTAGAGTTAAGATCCATGGCCCGCAATGCCTCAAATATGTACTATCCGGTGCTCTCTAGAAAAGCTTTGGTGTCCTGGCCATAAACCGTTCCTTCTGCCTGGAACTCTCCTCTCCTTATGTACTTTTGCCTCGTCCACACCTTTCCTCCCTTCACCTGGCTAATACCTACTTATCCTTTAGCTGTAGGCCTAGTGAAGACTTCCTCCAGGAAATCCTCCCTGACCACACTCCATCCCCTTTATAGGTTTTTCTAGCATTTTACTGTTGTACCACAATAACTACATCCATGCACCAGTTTCTCCCACAACACTGTAAGTCCCTTGAGAAGCTGGAGGCTGGGTTGGTCTTGCAGGCCTGCTTCTCCGTTTGTGGGCTGTGATGCAAGAGTATAAATAAAGTCCCAGGTTCTATTTGTTTAAATATTTAAGCGTAAAGCTATATTATAAACTACAAGCTAACACAGTTAAAGAACAGGTCTTTATATTCTTACCCTGACAAGTATTCCTTCATATGTGGTAAAAATACATGTAAAGCTAGGATTCTGAGAGGATTAAAAGTTGCCAAAATATTAAAAAAAAATTATTGTGTCTGAGTGTTCCACTAATAGATCAGTGCTGTTTAGCCAAGTCATGAAAATGACACACGAGAATTAGCATATAAATACACATATATTTTCAAAGATTTTTTTTTTTAATTTTTAAGCAGTCTCTATACCCAACATGGGACTCGAACTCACAATGCCAAGATCAAGAGTCGTATGCTCCACCAACTGAGACAGCCGGCCACCCCAGAACTAGTGTATATTTTATAAAGTTTATTTTTCTTGTCTTGGTTTCAGCTTAACTACTGTTACTATAATCTGATTTTTACATAACATATGTTCATTTGCTCATAATCTAAAGGATTAGAAATCAAATTAATTGTGGGATACCTACCTGGGTGGCTCAGGCAGTTAAATGACCCTTTTTAAGATTAATTAATTTACCTAATTTATTTGAGAGAAAGGGAGTGAGAGAAAGAGCAGACTCCATGTTCAGCATGGAAAACGATGTGGGGCTCGATGCTATGACCCTGGGATCGTGACCTGAGTTGAAACCAAGAGACATTCAATTGACTGAGCCACCTGGTGGCCCAAGTGTCTGTTGCTTGATTTCAGCAAGGTCATGATATCACAGTCAAGGGATTGGGACTGAGCCCTTGTGTTAGGCTCTGAGCTGAGCATGGAAGCTGCCTAAAATTCTCTCTCCCTCTTTCTCTTTCCTTCCCCTATGCACGCTTGTGTTCTCTCACTCTCTCAAAAAGTTTTTTAAAGAAACATAAAATTGTATTAAAGGTACAAAATTTGGGTTGTTTTCATTAAAAAAAGTAAATTGAAATAAAAGCAAAACATGATTATATCTGCTATTCTTCTAAATTATTAAAAACTATATCTTAAGAGGCAATACAATTAATGAATTAAAATTGTTCAAAGCTACATTTTTAATTTTTTTTTTGAGAGAGAGAGAGTATGTGAACAAGAGAGGGGCAGAGAGAGAGGGAGACACAGAATCTGAAGCAGGCTCCAAGCTCTGAGCTGTCAGCACGGAGCCCCAAACCCACGAACCGCAAGATCGTGACCGAGTTGAAGTCGGACACTTAACTGACTGAGCCACTTAGGTGCCCCTAAAACTACACTTTAAATTTAATTTCATAAAAGTGAAATCTTACTAAATACATGAGTAAAAGGATTCCAGTGCTAGTGGGCAATGTCTACTAGTTGACAAAGAAATACATATGTTGTATCTAGACCTACACATGCACAGATAGAAATGGTTTAATACAATTAATATAACACTCTTTCATAAGTTCCCTCAGAACTATGAATTAAAATAATATGAAGGCTGGGGTGCCTGGGTGCTCAGTTGGTTAAGCATCAGACTTCGGCTCAGTCATGATCTCACAGTCCATGAGTTTGAGCCCCCCCTGGGGCTCTGTGCTGACAGCTCAGAGCCTGGAGCCTGCTTCAGATTCTGTGTCTCCCTCTCTCTCTGCCCCTCCCCTGCTCGCACTCTCTCTCAAAAATAAACATTAAAATAAAATAATATGAAGGGAAGCAAGGAAGAGGACCTTCAGCCCCACTGGGAAGTTCTTTTTACATCTATTGCATTGACGCTTGAAGGAAGTTTTGACAACTTACTTGCCTTTTCTCTTACCTCAGCCCTTCCACTGTTCAAACAGGTCAAAGAAGTGTCTTCCTCTGACATTAGCAGTGGCACAAGTCACGTCTTTGTGGCACTGACACATGGCCTTTAGTCTTTTTAGTCTTAAGGACACACTGCCAGGGACATAACAAAGAGTTTTCATGGGGGCCAAATGGCGTGAGCTGCACAAATAGTCGTTCAGAGTTATAGGTCGTGCTGTGCTGATGCTGAGCCCTGGGGCCCAAGGGATGGAAGCACCACGTAACCCTTCATGTTTGTTTCTGTATGTATCCGTAATATGCATAGCGCTCTAAAGTGAAGGGCCCATGGAAGGTGCCCCTGTTGCTTCAGTGTAGGGGTAATATAGCCCTTATCCATTGTCAGAGCCCTACTTCTTACCATAGAGTCTGACATACAGTAGGGCTCAGTAAGGGCTGACTTAGGTACACTGTGAAAGATTTTTGTTTTGGACCAATGAGGCACCAATCTATACATGACTAGTCTCTGGCTTAACCACCATTAGTGTAGCCCTCTACCAGAGCAGGGGTCAGCAAACCTTTTCTGTAAAGGGCCAGATAGGAAAAAGTTTAGGTTCTGTGGGCTAGATTACCTCTGTTACAAATATTCGACTCTGCTCTTGTCATACCAAAGCCGCCATAGACTATATATATATGTACACACACATACACACAAGTGTGACCATACTCCAATAAGACTTTATAAAAACAGATGGTAGGCCAGATTTGGCCAGTGGGCTGCTGTCTGTCAACTCCCATACTAGAGTATAGGAGGAAAGGGACAGTGCTGATGGAGAGGAGGCAGAGTTGGAAAATATTTAGGAGGGGAGATGTATCAGGAGTAGATGACTGCTATGGGCATGGCCACCCTACTCTGATGGCCTTAATTACTCTGGCATGGTAATGGAAGTCTAAAAGTGTCAAGGGATGCTAACGACATCCACCAGACTGGCTTTCCTTCTTCTGGGCTGTTCCTCTATGCTTCCCTGGTTTGTCACCTTGACTACAGGCTTTTCTATAGGGATCTGTTTTGTCTAGCTCTGTGCTTCTCCAGCCTGGGTGTGTATTAGAATCACCCAGGGAGTTGATGAGAAAGACCTGTGGGACTCTCCCAGGTGTATTAGTCTGCTTGGGCTGCTATAACAAAATATATAACAAGGGCACCTGCGTGGCTCAGTTGGTTAAGCTTCCAGCTTTTGATTTCAGCTCAGGTCATGATCTCACAGTTCATGAGTTCAAGCCCTGCATTGGGCTCTGCTCTGACAGGGTGGAGCCTGCTTGGGATTCTCTTTCTCTGCCCTTTCCAGCTTGCTCAGTCTCTCAAAATAAAGGAATAAAATAAAAATTACTACAGACTGGGTGGCTTAAACAGAAATTTATTTTCTCATAGTTCTGGAGGCTAGGAGTCCAAGATCAAGGTACTGTCAAGGTTGGTTTCTGATGCAGCCCTTCTCTGTGGTTTGCTAACGGCCACCTTCTTGCTATGTCCTCACATGGCCTTTTCTCTGCGCAAGCACTCGCAGAGAAAGCAAGCTCTGGTGTCTTTCTTTTAAGGACACCAGTCCTATCAGATTAGGGCCCCACTCTTATGACCTCATTTAACCTTAATTACCTCCTTACAGGCTGTATCTCCAAATATAGTCACATTCGGAGTTAGAGCTTCAACATAGGAATTGTTGGGGCGGGGGAGAGGGGAGTACAATTCAGTCCTGTGATATTCTGATTTATAAGAAATATATATTTGGCCCACCGTTCCTGGCACATAGCTCCTCACACCCTTGCAAAGAGCCTCTTTGTAAAGGGGCACCTTTTGTTACAATATTTAGGTTTTCCTTAGTTCCTGAAATAGCTTCCGAGCAGAAAGTGAGTGTCTTTTGTTATTCATAACAAGCCCCTTTCAACCACACTGAGTTTATGTTAATGAGGTGACTTTTGGAAAGCCCCTAAGGATGGGGGCTGGTTGCCAGGGGAACCAACCAAGATTAGAGGGTTGGAACTTTCAGTCTCCCATCTCCACCTCCACACCGTCTCTGGGTAGGGAAGAGGGGCTAGAGATTGATTGAATCATTGGCCGCTGGCGATTGAACTCGGTCGTGTCTATGTAGTGAACCCTCCATGAAAATCCAAAAGGATAGGGTTTGGAGAACTTCTGGTTTGCTGAAGAAGTGGACATCCATCTGCTGGGGGGTGACAAACTCCAGATTCCACTGGGACCCGAAGGTCCTATGCTTGAGACCCAAGGTCCTATGCTTGAGACCCTTCCAGACCTTGCTCTATGTATCATTTCATTTGGCTGTTCTCACTGGGATCCTTCTTCGTTCCTTGCAATAAACCAGTCATCTAGTAAGTCAACTGGTTTTCTGCATTTTGTGAGCCAGCCTAGCCAATCTGTCAAACCTGAAGAGGGGAGTCTGGAAGTTCAGATTTATAACCTGTCAGAAGCACAAGGTGACAATTTGGACTTGCAACTGGCATCCGAAGTAGGGAGGAGGCAGTCATGCAGGCCTGAACCCTTAACTTGTAGTATGGGACACGACTTCCAGTGTCAGATGGAGTGAAATTGCAGGACATGCAGCTGGGATCACAGAATTGCTGGATGGGTGAAAAACTTATGCATCTGGCGTCAAAAGTGGTGTTGTAGTATTGAGAGTAAAGACACAGATACATAGGAGATGCATATTTCCTTTAGAAGTCCAGGATACTAGATTTGGGGATTAACTAGTTTCAGATGGGACCCAAGTACACAAAGAATTCTAAAGCTCAGTGCAATTGAGAAGCCATTTAGAGGTTTTTGTTTTGTTTTGTTTTGTTTTTATGTTTGTTTACTTCAGAGAGAGACAGAAAGTACGAATGGGGGAGGGGTAGATAGAGAGGAAGAGAATCCCAAGCAGGCTCCACAGGGCTTGATGCAGGGCTTGATCTCACGAACTGTGAGATCATGACCTGAGCGGAAATTAAGAGTTGTACACTCAACCGACTGAGACAACCAGGTGCCCCAAGTAGCCATTTAGATGAGATCGGAACCAGGATATCCTATTAGCTCAGCTCTGTCACCTCTCCAGGATAAGTCCAGTTAATAGCTCACCATGTCCGTGCTTGGTTGTGCTCTCTTGATCAGCTCCACCCACTTCAAGGGAAAGAGAATGTGACAGTATGTGGAAGGTGGTAGCAGTGTCATTCAATTGGTGGGAACGATAAGGAGGAACAGGTCTACAGGGAAAGGAGATGTGTTTGGCTTGATCATGCTGACTTTCAGATGCCTGTGAGTCCTATGCTATCAATAGGTCTCGAATTGAGAGGAGAACTCTCAGCTACAACTAAAGATTTTAGTCTTCATCAGCAAAGAGGAGGGAAATAAGCACATGACAGTGAAGGATAGTTTAAAGAGAGTCAGAAATGGAAACCTGGAGAATTTTAGCACTTGAGAAAGGTAGACAAAGTTTCTAGTGAACACGACTAGCAAGGAGCCATTTGAATTAGTTGAAAAACGAGAGGGGTGGGGCATGGGTGTGAGGGGGGGCACCTGAGTGGCTCAGTCAAATATCCGACTCTTGATTTCTGGGCTCAGGTCATGATCTCATGGTTTGTGGGTTCAAGCCCACATTGGGCTCTGCAAAGACAGCATGGAGCAAACTTCGGGAGATGTTTGGGGCGTGTGGATACCAGCCTCAGTTTGTCCCGGTTCTGAGCCCTGGGAGGTTGACCTGAATGGGCACTATCAGTCGATTTCCTGGCTCCCTGGCTTCAAGTCAGGTTTGGCCAATGGGGAATATTAATAGGAAATCAGAGGGAGAAAGGAGAGAAAGGTCAAGGTATTGATCTTATTTGGCTTCCTTGACCCCTTCCCACGTGGCTGCATTCCTTATGAAGGCCATCACTCTTGCTGGATGGTCCTCTCCATACAGGACTCTCTCAGCCTGTGTTCCTCTACAGGAAACTTCTCCTTTTCCTGCAGGCCTAGGATAATGACAGCTTCCCACAGTTACCAGCCCCAGGGGTGCCACACTGTTCTGTTGGCTACAGTATCCTGTCAGCATCTTTGTAAATAGTCCCTATATTAAACTCTCCTCAAATTACCCCATTTGTGCCCTTTGTTTCCTGCTAGGATCTTGACTGATGTAGGACACAATCCAGACTGCAGTGGGCTGGAGAATGAGTGGGAGATTACGGAATACACATTATTTTGAAAAGTACCATAGAAAAGTATAGATAATGTAAAACTATGTGCCGCCAGAATAAAAAAATTATCATTTTACTTCAGATGAAATAGATGAATTTTCCATTTTATTTTTTTTATTGTTTTTTTTTAATGTTTTAATGTTTATTCATTTTTGAGAGACAGAGAGCATGAGTGGGGAAGGAGCAGAGAGAGAGGGAGACACAGAATCGGAAGCAGCCTCCAGGCTCTGAGCTGTCAGCACAGAGCCTGATGCAGGGCTCGAACTCACACACCGTGAGATCATGACCTGAGCTGAAGTCGGCCGCTTAACCAACTGAGCCACCCAGGCGCCCCTGAATTTTCCATTTTAATCCCCATCGTCTCTTTAAAAAAATTTTTTTAATGTTTATTTTTGAGAAGGAGAGAGGGAGACAGAGCGTGAGCAGGGGAGGGGTAGAGAGAGAGGGAGACACAGAACCTGAAGCAAGGCTCCAGGCTCCAAGGTGTTAGCCCAGAGTTAAGGTTTGAACCCATGAATTGTGAGATCGTGACCGAAGCTAGAGTCTCATGAGCTGAAGTCAGATGCTTAACCAACTGAGCCACCCAGCCACCCCTCATCTCCTCTTAACTGAGGCCACTCTCTCATGAATTAGGTATGAGCCCTTCTAGCCCTCAAAAAACCCAAAAACTTCATTAGTATGTGTATTTTAGAATTTACCTAAATGCTGCCATACTGTATATATCACCAAGCAGATCCTTTTTCTCACAAATACATCTTTGAGAATGATCCATGTTGATATTTATAGAGCTAGGTCTCAGGTTTCAGTATTTCATTTTATTCTATTTAATTTTATTTATTCTCCTGTTCATGGGCATTGTTATGATTCCTGTTTTTCTGCTATTAAACAATACTGAAATGAACATCTTTGTACCTTTCTCCTGATAGGAGTGTTTCTCTAGGGTATATAAATAGAAGGGAAATTGCTGATCATAGGGTTTATATATTTAACTTTATTGGGCGTTACCAAATGGATACCCTTCCCAAGCTCCTGAAAGTCGTTCTACAAACTCCTATAAGCAGCAAGTGCAACTTCATGTCTCTTCACTTCATGATTAACATCTTAGGTTGTCAGAATTTTGATTTTTGAAAATCTGATGGTAAAGTCAGACAAAAACCAGTATACAACTGTTACTATTAGATATAAATTATTTTTGGAGTGGATAATACACACACAAGGTATGAAATCCAAAAGGTACAGGAGCATATGTAGTAGAAAGGAACTCTTCCCCAATTCCTGTCCCTTAGCCACCAGAATTCTGCCCAGTTCTGCTTGTGTTCTTCAGATACATTCTGTAGTTACCTGTGTGTCATACAACACTAATTGCATCACGCTTTTGCTTCAGTAGTTTCTACAGTTTTATAAACTCAACGTTAACGGTGTTCATTTTACCATAAGCCTGGTTTCCTCAGATCCTGCAAACACAGGTTTGGGTGACAACTTGAAGAGCTCCCAAACCTGGAAATCAATGACTCACCACCTCCAAAGATGGCATCACAACCATTCCGAGGGCTTAGAGAACCGCTCTACTAAGTTCTAGGGCCCTAGAGTTTCCAGTGGAAGCCTTGTGGACTAGGTTCTTTTATCAGGGAAACAGTCACTACGGTATTTGCAATAGGAAGGGGTTTAGCACAGAGAATTAGAGGCTCTCACACAACTCTAAGAAAGCTGGAGAAATGGAGGCTAGGAACCCTTTCAGGGAATCTGGAAGTGCAGAGATCACGAGGAAAACACTGCTATTGATCTCATCTGCCTGTAGAGAGGATTCTCAGGACACCTAAAACCTGGAGGCAAAAATCCCATGTCACCCATTCCATCTGCTGCTGCCCATATTTCTGCCTGTAAGATCCTCCAGAAAACAATGGCTTCTCTTTCTCTTCCTCTACCAAATATCATGTCAGTGCCTCTCACTGGTGGAGTCTAAGCAGACCATACTCTTGTGGAAAAGGAGGAGCCAGAGCCCAGAAAGGCAAATAGGATACCACGTATCCACAAATGGCAATTGGCATGGCTCCCAATAAACCCTCCTCCCTCTACACATGGGTAATAGCTCAACTTCGTAATATTACATTCTGTCCCTAGTAGGGGCAGACACCAGGAGAATTTGTGGGACAGCTGTAATTTAGGTCATAGATTTTATATAGGCCAACAACACTTAAGCACCTATTTTCTCTTGCAAATGGCCCAGTATGTGGCAAAGATTTGGGGAAGAACAACACAAAAGCAAAGACAAGATTCAGTTCCTGTTCTTAAGGAAACATCATTCATTCAACAAACTTTGACTGAGAACCTACTATGTATTCATTTCAAAAACCCTAGGAAAGTAGAACTTGATAGGGACACATAAATATGTAATCAAAGGATAAATTATCTACATAGCAATGATAAACAATTCAAGATAGAGATTACTCATGGGTAGGAGGAGACACAGGTATAACTGTGCAAGTAAGATTTTAAACTGGATAGAGTAGGGGCACCTAGGTGGTTCAAGTGGTTAAGCGTCCGACTCTTGGTTTCAGTTTCCCGCTCAGGTCATGCAGGATCTCAGTGTTTTAGTTTGAGCCCTGCATGGAGCATCTGTGCTGACAGTGCAGAGCCTGCTTGGGTTTCTCTGTCTCCTTCTCTCAAAAATAAACAAACAAACAAAAAAAATAAACTGGATTGAGTATACACATTTGTGTATTTCTTACCTCTAGTTTTTCCTGTGGCTGAAATATTTCATAATAAAAACAAATAAAAATAGGCAGTGTCTCTGTCCTTGGGGAACTTTTTTAGTTTTGAGAGAGAGAGAGAGTATGAGCACATGAGTAGGGGAGAGACAGAGGGAGAGACAACATTAAGCAGGTTCCATGCTCAGCATGGAGCCCCACATGGGGCTCAATCCCACAACCCTGGGATCACGACCTGAACTGAAATCAAGAGTCGGATGTTCAACTGAGTCACTCAGGTGCCCCAAAGACTATTTATTTATTATGTATTTATATATATAGAGAGAGAATCCCAAGCTGACTCAGTGCTTTCAGGATGGAACCCCATGCAGGGCTCGAATCCTTGAACCATGAGATCATGGCCTGAGCTGAAATCAAAAGGCTGATGCTTAACCAACAGAACCACCAAGGTGCCCCTCAAAGACTTTATTTTTAAGTAATCTCTACACCCAACATGAGGCTTGAGATCAAGAGTCACACACTCCACTAACTAAGCCAGCCAGGTACCCCAGGGAAACTTATGTTTTAACGGGAAAAGTCTCTCTCTCACATAAACACACGTGTAGACACACACACACACACACACACACACACACTCGACTAAAAGGTCAGAAATGGACATGTGGCCGAGATGTTTTCTTGGGTAGGAGAGCTTTCTGAATACCAATCTTTGTGGAATTAATCAACTAGGTGAAGTAGAGAAGTTATACATTAACTCTGCAACAAAAGATAAATTAAGCATTGGCATAAACTTAAAAATTTTTAACGTTTATTTTTGAGAGACAGAAGATAAGGAGAGGGGCAGAGAGAGAGGAAGACATAGAATCCGAAGTAGGCTCCAGGCTCTGAGCTGTCAGTCTCTGTGCTGACGCAGGTGTCTTAAAACCTCGAACCTTTAAACTGTGAGATCATGACCTGAGCCTAAGTCAGATGCTTAACCAACTGAACCACCCAGGTGCCCCGGCTTAAATTTTTTTTTTTTTTTAAATCAAGGTAATCATACTTAAAATCTTTCTTGCTTTGGGAAAGGAGACAGAATAAAGCTAAAGATCTACCTCATGCTTGCTATGACTTTCTATGAATCTACAAACAGAACACTCTATAAACCAAAGAGCTAAGTGTAAAGGGGTATGAGGTAGAGCAGTAGGCAGTAGGGGGTGAAGAACAGGTGAGTTTTGAGACAGGGTTTGGTAGGCAGGAAGAGGATAATGAGATGTAGGATGGAGCACAGCAAAAAGAAAGAAAAAGAAAAGGAGAAAAAGAAGGCAAACATTAAAAATTCACTTGCAGTTAAAGCTATGGATTCGAAGTCCTAGAAAGTCAAAAGAATAAGACATGTTTCCTGGCCTCAAAATCTTAAGTATTTACCCAAAGGCATGGACTGCCTACAAGAATACTGTGTTATGTGCTTTATAAGGATTGTTTCCGTTAATTCACACACGAATCCCATCAAGTGAGCACTTCTAAGTCCATATTCTGGTGAGGAAACTGAGGCACAGAGCAGTTCCAGAACTCACCACCCTCCATCAAGAAGGGAAGCCAAGAGTTTGTCAGCACTATTCTTAACTGCTGCCCCTTCCATGCTAGAAAGACTTCAATGGATAATGGAACTGAGGAGGTCTGGAAAGATTGGTCTCTAGAAGGTAGAAACTTAACTCGGTCATTCCTCAGCCTCCTCCCAGGTCCCAAAGATTTATTTTTTGACTCTGTTATTTTAAGTCCTATGTCCTTACCCTCCTGCCCCCTCTAATCCCCTTTTCTCCATGCTCTTTGCCTCTCTCTGCCCCTCTCCTCTCCCAAAGCCTCTCCAAGGCAATACGTATATACCAAACGGTAAGCTAGGCTTTTAGTTTTCCAAACGATCTTCAGTCTTTGGGTCTATGTTTGGAGGAGATACAATAGATAATTCCTAGAGAGACTTTCAGACTATAATTTTTCCCCTCTGTCCTGCATCATTCCCATCAGCTTAGAAAAGTTTAGTGTTCTCTTTTTGTAAAAAGTAACTATTTTTTAATAACCTGTCCTTGACCCCACATACTCTTGCAACCCTATTTCTCTACTCTCCACTTACAGTGTCTTATAAAAAGTTGTCTGTAGCTGCTGTCTTCATTTCTCACCTCTTTTCAACCCACTTCACTGGCTTCTGTCCCACTCTCTATGCTGATAACTCCCAAATTTATATTTACAGCCCCAACCTTCCTTCTTAACCAGCTGCCTACTTCACATCTAATTTGGATGTTTAATTTCCAAATTAACATGCCCCAAGGCAAACCCTGGTTTTCTCAGCCTGATCTACTCTTCTCCCAGCTTTCCTTACCCAGCAGAGAACTTTAACAAGAGCCCAAGCCAGGAGTGTAGGGCTCACTCATCCCACCTGATTAAATCCACCGAGTGCTATCCACTCTCCTCCACCTCCGGAATATCCCAAATCTGTCTGCTTCTCTCCATGTTTATCCTCATCCAAGCCACCATCATCTCTCACCGGAGTTACTGTTACAGCCACTTTATATAATCCATTCTCCACATAGTAGCCACGGTAATATTTTAAAGTGCAAGTCAGATAATATCATGCCTCTGCTTAAAACCCTTTGAGGTCTTTCCATTATATTTAGCATTAAATCTGGCCTTCAAGGCTTTACACGAAGTTTCTGGTCCTCCCCGACTGCATCACCCCTGCCCCTGTTCTCCCAAGTCTCCAGCCATACTTGCAGTCTTTCTGTTTGTTGAGTGTATTAAGTTTTGGAGTTTCTGTACTATTTTCTCCCTCTTCCTAGAATAAAAATTCCCTTGATCTTCAATTACTGGCTTCCTCCCAATATTTGGGTCTCAACTCAAATGTCACTTTCTTGAAGTAGCCTTTCCTCATGACCCAGTTTAAAACATTCATTTACTGTCATTCTGTCCTATTTTCATATATGACCTTGTTACTCCCTAATGTTCCATTTCTGTGTGGGTCAATCCACATTAGAATGCAAGCTCTGTTAGAACCTTGGATTTGTTTTGCCATATCCCAGCACTTAGAATCATGCTTAGCACTCATAGTAGGCACTCAAATATTTGTTTAATAAATTAGTGAAAGAGAAGCTCCTTGAAATCTGGAACTATTGAGACTCAAACTTTAATTTTTAATGTTTATTTTGGGAGAGAAAGAGCATGCAAGCAGGGGAGGGGCAAAGAGGGAGGGAGAGAGAGAATCTAAAGCAGGCTCTGTGCTGCCAGAGCAGAGGTCAACATGGGGTGCCATCTCATGAGCAGGGAGATCATGACCTGAGCCAATATCAAGAGTCAGATGCTTAACCAACTGAGCCATCCATGTTCCCTGAACTCAAACTTCTTTTTAACTCTTCCCAACTGCCTAAAGACATTGCTGCACCTCTAATGAGCTCTCAAAATGCTGGGGAAAATAGGGAACACATCTACCTTAGAAATTCTAGCGACAAAGGGAAAGTGAAGACCTTAATGTATGCTTCATTTTAATGAAAATTTCTGATGAGAATTTGTTGTGATAAATTAAAAAAAAGTTATACGAACTACAATCCCCTGAATATGGGAACTTTTTCTGGGTTTGGAGTTCAAGTCTTGGGACCAGGAACTGGTTGGGAATCCCAAAGGCAAAGCATTCCCTAATTGTCTTCATCTGTTACCCTTGCCCTCCTTTCTCCTCTTCCCTATGAGGGACAGGAGCAATGAATATTTAAGAATTCTTCTCTTCAGGGGCACCTGGTGGCTCAGTTGGTTATGTGTCTGACTTTAGCTCAGGTCATGATCTCACCATTTATGAGTTCAAGCCCTGCATCAGGCTCTGCACTGACAGCTCAGAGCCTGGAGCCTGGTTCAGATTCTGTTTCCCTCTCTCTCTTCCCTTTTCCTGCTTGAACTCTGTCTGTCTCTCTCGCTCTCAAAAATAAAGAAAATTTAAAAAAAATTATCTTCCATCAGGAAACAGTGTCAATAATTCCATGCCCTAGAGAATGTCAGGGTTTCAGAGTCTTTATTATGAAACACTTTTTAAAAAGTGGGTTATAGGCACTTTTCTATCCACTCTGTAGAATTCTCATAGGTTGTATAATGCCTCACGAAGGGCCTGGATGCTCACCACCCACATCTCCAGTCTAAAACTAGGTTAGGAGTAAAATGAACACTCTGCAAAAAAAAAAATTTCCTCCTGCTCCTCATAAAGTCCTCAGCTTAATTCATATCTCACAGCCATGGAAATCCAGAGCATATAAAGAGGCCAAGAACCTAAATAATTATTCAGCTAGTAATGAACAGTAGCAGACACCCTCTCTGAAATTGTGGAAATTCTCATTTCCACACTGAAGCCAAGAGAATATGGCCATGACCAGCAGGCAAGACGACTGAAAAGATACCTTCCTCATTTACCAGATAGCTCTTGCCCTACTTCATCCAGAACAGTGCTAATCTGCCATACCTGGGGTTCAGGAAATTTTGAGGAGGAGGAGGAGGGGCAGGATGGAATGGAGAGACTTTATCTAGTCGGACTACGTGTAGTCTGGGAAATTGCCCAAGTGAAAACAATTGCATACCGAGTCATTTTCCCACAAGGCTGGCAGAAATCTCCATAGATTGTCAAGCATCAACCACTCTGTAAACTCTAAGATCTCTTTAAGGCCTTACTTTCTTCCTCCTCTGGGGAGAGGTCTTCACTCCAAGAGGTTAGCCTGGGAAGATATGGTTATCTTCAAACTGCAACAAAGCCCCTAGTTCTCCCAAAGTTCCTGCACTCCGCCCTAATGGAGTTTAGGAAACTGATAAGGCAGCTGTGAAAATAGAGTGCAAAACATTCTCTTCCACTCAAGGCAGCTGGCACCGTTTGCACTTTTTACAGAGGGGACAAGGAGGCTGTTATTTTCCATTTTTAAAAGAGGTTATGGATCAAAACACAACTAAGCAACCAGACTTCCATTGCACAATTTGTCCACTCATTAGCACATATGTAGCTCATAATTATGCATATATTCATTTAGAACTTTGTATGATCAATATTTTAAAATGCCCGCAAAAGTAGAGAGAATGTCAGTGAACTCCGTGTACTTGATACCCAGCTCCAGTGATTATCCACATAAATCCATTCCATGTTAATGCTCTTACGACAAAACACAACATTTTGCTGTGAGAATGAGCCCATGGGCCACAACATTTAATTTGTTGTGATACAGTAACTTCTTTAGAGTTTTTGGGCAGAAGAGTAAAGCTTCCCAAATTCTGACTAATTGGCTAGAACTCTGTCCGCATTATTGAAAAAGCTGCATTATGCAGTTTTTTAAAGGCAGTTTTATCACTTCCAAGTTAAAGAGGATCACAGAAGCATTGCCAAGGAGAGGTCTGATCAACTTGGCTTTAGTGAACATAGGCAAATGGTAACTGTAAAATTATTAATTTTCTTTGCATGCAGATAGGTGCTTCAAAGTAAAACAAGATATATTAATCAGCTCAGACTGTCATAGCAAAACAACACACACTGGGTGACTTAAATAACATCGATTAATTTTCTCACAGTTCTGAAGACAGGAAATCCAAAATCAGGGTGCCATGGTGGTCAGGGTTCTGGTGAGAAGTCTCTTCTCAGCTTACAAACAGCCACCTCCCACCGGGTCCTCCTAAGGCAGAGAGCAAGCAAGCAAGCACTCTGGTAACCCTTCTTATAAGGGCACTAATCACATCACGAGGCCTCCACTCCCATGACCTCATCTAAATCTAATTGTCTCCCAAAGGCCCCGCCTCCAAATACTACTACATTGTGGGTTGGGGCTTCAGTTTGAATTTGCAGTGTGGGGAGGGATGACGGAAGCAATTCGGTCCATGGCAAAAAAAAGTGTCTTTTTTCTTTTCTTTACAAATTATAATTATATAGACATTATGTATTTGCCTAGCACACTCTTTTTATTGATGCTGCAAATACAAACTTCGGAACAATTGATAACATCATAAATTCCATATTGGATACATTTTATTGAATAGGTTTTACAGCATATGAAATAACTATTCAGTAAGTGCCTGTCAAACTGTCACTTTTCTCTTTGCCCATACATTTCCCCCTAAATAAACTGATAAGGGACAAGAAGTGACAAGGCTTTCTGAGTCTGCCCTTATGCCTGAAGGTGAAGCCGGGTAGAGAACAGGACCTTTCACAACAGGCTGGTTCTGGGTTTATAGAGTTAATTATCAAAGCTTACCTAATAAAACTCAAGTACATACTAAGATCTTCTGAAAGTAACCTAGATTTAAGTCTTGCTTATGTTTTTTTTTTTAATGTTTGTTCATTTATTTTGAGAGAGAAAGTGTGTGAGTGGGGGAGGGGCAGGGAGAGAGAGAATCCCAAGGAGGCTTTGCACCACCAGCGCAGAGCCTGATTGTGGGGCTGGAACTCAAGAACCGTGTGAGATCATGACCTAAATTGAAATCAAGAGTTTGATGCTTAACTGACTGAGCCACTCAAGCACCCTTTGCTTGTGTTTTTATTTTTCTTTTTCTTAAAATTTTTTTCATGTTTATTTAATTTTGAGAGAGAGAGAGAGGAGAGAGATTGTGAGTGGGAGAAGGACAGAGAGAGAGGGAGACAGAGAATCCGAAGCAGGCTCCAGGCTCTGAGCTGTCAGCACAGAGCCCGATGCAGGGCTTGAACTCACCAACTGTGAGATCATGACCTGAGCCGAAGTCAGACGCTTAACTGACTGAGCCACCCAGGCGCCCCTGCTTGTGTTTTTCGAAAGATCAGCAATTTTTTTATTGACAAAAGTGAAGATGCCTACCAGGAGACCTGGAAAAAATCCAGACCCTTAAAATTCCCCTTGAATTTCAAGTGGGTAATTCATTATGCCCCTCCTGTCCCACAGATGCTCAGCGGTTGGTGGCTGAACTCTCTTACAAAGGTGACCCCACTAGAGAAGTGAGGTCATGGTTGCAGAGCACTGTTAAGAGCTCACCTTGGGATGAAACAGGGCATCTAATGCTCTTCATAAGACCTCTCTGACTGGAGATGAAAGTGCTTTGGGGGCTTGAGGCCAAACCTCGTGAATTAAGAGCAGGAAAAAAAAAAGGTACTTTGTGAAGGGTATCTGAGTTGCAACGCCATGAGATAACTTAAGAATGATCTGTAACCAACCACAGTGAAATTTTGTCTCGACATTTTCCTGGAAGCTGGAAGAAAATATTGAAAATCTGAATGCTGGGGCGCCTGGGTGACTCAGTCAGTTACGCATTGGACTTCCGGCTCAAGTCAGGATCTCATGGTTTGAGCCCCGCGTTGGGCTCTGTGCTGATAGTTCAGAACCTGGAGCCTGCTTCGGATTATGCGTCTCCCTCTCTCTCTCTGCTCCTCCCCTGCTTGCAATCTGTCTCTCAAAAATGAATTAAAAAAATTCAAAAAAAAATCGGACTGCTTAGTTTGAGGAGTAGCCACAAATTAACTGAAATATGGCTCATTATGACATATATCCTTATTATACCTAACAATATTATTACCTAATAATATTATACCTAATATTATTGCTTGTGAGGCTTGGGAGTTCAGGAAGTTCTGAGTTCAAAATATGACTTTAGGAGCTACGTGACCTCAGGATAATTCCTAGGCCTCCTCACTTTTCGTTTTTGTTTAACTCTGTAAAACAGACATAGCACCACATACCTTCATTAAGCGGTTGTAAGGAATAAATAGTAAATGTAAATAGCTTGGCATAGTATCTGGTATAGAGTAAAGCCAAATAAGTGGTGACTACTATTATTAGCCTGGCATAATTAAACTTCAATTTTAATTAACTACACTTGCACAATTTGAGTAAAAGATTGCTCTACTTACTTATCTCAACAACCAGAAACACCTTCTCAAGAGAGGGGAGGTAGATTTTTAAAACTCTTGTCACTGGTACTTTGCATATCTTTGGAGTATTTTAAAAGATGGTTATCAGGGGCACCTGGGTGGCTCAGTCGGTTAAGCATCCGACTTCAGCTCAGGTCATGATCTCACGGTCTGTGAGTTCAAGCCTCACGTCGGGCTCTGTGCTGACAGTTCAGAGCCTGGAGCCTCCTTCAGATTCTGTGTCTCCCTCTCTCTCTGCCCCGTCCCCATTCGTGCTCTCTCTCGCTTTTGAAATAATAAGTAACATAAGAAAAAAAAGATGGTAATAAGTTTTTTGTTTTTTGGGTTTTTTTTTTTTTTAGCACTTTATAGTATCCTCTGGTTCACAGGATTTTGGTAGCTTATTTGCCACTTACGTAAGAAGCTGTGTCTTAAGTCTTACTCTGCAGGACATAGTAGGACTATTCAACAAGCACTTTTCAGAAATAAGAGGTAAGACATTCAGCCAAGGTTCTGGGGATACATATACAGTGCAACAACATAAATAAGAGGGCTCAATGTAATACAAATACCACTGGAAATAAGAGTTTACTTCTCCAGCGGTGTAGGGGTCACTAGAATGGGTTTCTCTATTGCAGTTACAGTAGAAAGACCAGCTTGAGCTGATTGTGGCCTTGATTGGGTGCACCCAATGAGATAGTCCAGCCTAGGCCTGTTCCTCATTTATGGTGAGGAAAGCAGTGTTTGCCTCAGAGACTGAAATCTATCTGTAGATTTCAAGGGGAAAGCTGGAGGCTGAAGACTTACGTGAGAAGATACGAAGTCTTTTAAGAAAATATTGTGAGGTGGTAATATGAAAATGATGCTCTTGAGTCCTATTTCCCATCAGTGAGGTGCTTGAGAAGAGTCGATCTGATTAAGACACAGAAAAAATATTCATATGCCAGAAAATGAAAAGTGGGGCTTGCCTTGGGGTCTCCTTGCTCACAGCAAACGTTTTTTGGTCTATTAAGAGCTAGGTAGGGGAGGTGCAAAATTCTGTATTTATGCATAGTGTAAATCAAGTTTTACTAATTGAATTCTAAAACAAGGGGGTGATTAGAAAATTATGGAGTAAAATGTTTCATCAGGGTGAAGCCTTGGCAGTTGCTGCAGTTGGTATACTAATATATCCCCGGGTACAGCTATGGCATACTAGTGACAGGAGTGTTCTAGTTAATCTGGGTTTGATAGGATCCTGACAATCACGCACACTCAGTGGACCTGGGACTGTGTGTTACAAGTGATGTGTGCAGGCTCCTTCAGCCTGAAGGCTTTCACAGTGTTTCTCAGTGTTGGGTAATGATCTCTTCTAAAGAGGAATGAAGAGTCTCCACTGGTCCTTACATTGACCTAAATTACCCTTAGTATGTTATCTTAATGTACAAAAATAAAACTAGGTATGAACTCCTAATATTTATAGTTCTTATGAACCAAAGGCCTTTTCCAGATTGAATTTACACAAAACTATCGAGCCAATGATATCTATATTGACAATATTAATTTAATGAGATAGATATTATTTTGCTAAAACTATATAACTAATTATAAAGTAAGCATGCCACTTATTGCCACAGGGCAGGTTCTTTTGATTTCAGTGCATTTATAATGGCAATTTTTCTTTATTTCAACTCTTAGATTATCTTCCTTAACACAGGGGTAATACATCATTCACATATTAAGGCCAACTCTATTCTCTTCTCATTTGCCTAGGACAACTGGAGAATGCTACATCTGCCAATTTGATCACAAACACAAAGCAAACATGAGCGGGGTGCCTGGGTGACCCAGTTGGTTAAGCGTCCAACTTTGGCTTAAGTCATGATCTTGCGGTTTGTGGGTTCAAGCCCCATGTCGGGCTCTGTGCTGAGATCTCAGAGCCTGGAGCCTGCTTTGGATTCTGTGTCTCCCTCTCTCTCTCCCCCTCCTCTGCTCACACTCTGTTTCTCAAAAATAAATAAACATTAAAATTTTAAATAAAAAAAAACAAAGCAAATATGAGCAAAAATAAGGCAGTACTTAGTTATAAAGTCATTTTATTTTTAATGAAAATGTTCTGTATCTGCACTGTCCAATGCCACATGTGGCCACTGAGCACTTGAAGGGGACTAGAGTAAGCCAGGGACAGGATTTGTAATTAATTTCCACTCAAACAACCAAATGTGGCTAGTGGCTACTGTTGGCCAGTGCAGATGACTCACTCACGCATTTACTATACAGTTTTTTAGATTATCATCAGAATGAAATCACTAGCTGTGTGAGTAGGGCTATGTAGTTAACCTCTCTAAACCTCACTGCCTTCACCTATAAACTGGGGATGAGAAGGCACCCGGGGGGGGGGGGGGAGCTCAGTCAATTAAGCACCTGATCTCAGCTAGGGTCATGATCTCCCGGTTCAGGAGTTCAAGCCCCACATCAGGCTTGCTGCCATCAGCACCAAGCCTGCTTCAGATTCTCTATCTCCCTCTCTCTCTCTGCCCATTCCCTGCTCATTTTCTTCCTCTAAATAAATAAATAAAATTAAAAAAAAAACACCTGGGGTTGACACATTTAATCACTCACCGCAGTGCTAAATGTAAAGAAACAACACTCAACCCCTAGGGATGCAAGTGGGCGAAACGAAAGGCCAGGAGGAAGACTTGCCCCTTTTCATCGTCTCTAGCACTGCCCTCTCAAGCCACTCCTGGTTGTAGTTACTTTTCAAAATATACAAGTTTTTCTCCATTTTATGTGAAGTGTTAATAAAGGCATCTTTAGATAAAGTGATATTTTTATAAATCTATGACAGGCAAACTAAGTAAAAACAGTGTGTTTCCTATGCAAATATAGCTTCGATTAGTCACCTGCCTTCCACTTAGATTGTCCCCCTGAGTCCCTCTTATATGGAAAATCTGGAGCTGCCAGTGATCTTGAACAATTGTCACACATGCCTCAACTAGGCAAGGTGTTTAGGCCTCATTTTTATTTCTCTGGAAAACAGGAAGCCTAAACCCCCTTCAGGGAAGAATGGACCATAATGAAACTGGTCACATCACACTATTTACTGCCTCTGTTGCTGTTCCTGCAGGGGGCGCTCTTCTAATCCCAGGTCCAACTTACACCCCATTCGCACCTGGCAAACGTTTGGCATCATTTTCCAGAACCTGCTCAAATTTCACCTCCTTTATGGAACCTTTCCAGACCCTTCCAGATAAGGCTTATCTCCTTTATCCCCTGTCCTCACTCTTTACTTTACACAGACCTGAATCATAGCAACCACGGTTTTCACGTTTATTTTACATTTATTCTTACCTTCTGCTGTTGGCTGAATTGTTTTCGCCTCCAAAAATATGTTTAAGTCCTAACTTCCAGTACCTCAGATTATGACCTTATTTGAAAATAGGGTCATTTGGGGTGCCTGGGTGGCTCAGTCGGTTCAGTGTCCAACTTCGGCTCAGGTCATAGTCTTGCAGTTTGTGGGTTCCAGCTCCATGTCGGGCTCTGTGCTGACAGTTCAGGGCCTGGAGGCTGCTTCGGATCCTGTTACCCTCTCTCTCTGCCCCATCCCCGCTCGTGTTCTGTCTCTCTCTCTCTCAAAAATAAACATTAAAAAAAGAAAAAGAAAAATACGGTGATTGCAGATAAAATCAGTTAAGTGAAGATGAGGTCATACTGAAGTATAGTGGAGTATACTGAATCTGTTATGTAGCCTTATAAGAAAAGGAAAAGAGACAGAGACACACGAGGGGAGAATGCCATGTGACGACAGAGGCAGAAAACTAAGTGCTGCAGCTATAAGGCAAGGAAGGGCAAGGACGGTGGGCAAACCCCCAGGAGCTAAGAAAAGGCAAGGAAAGATTCTCCTCTCCAGCTTAGAGGGAACGGGGTCCTGCCGACACCTTGATTTCAGACTTCCAGCTTCAGAACCGTGAGACGATAAATTTGGTTTTTGAAGTCACTCAGTTCGTGGTACTTTGTTATGGCAAACCTAGGAAATGAATACATGAAATCATAAGCTCCTCGAAGACAGGGACCTTGCTTGATTTATGTGTTCTTTACAGCTGTCACAGTGTGTCCGAACCAACATGTTGGATGGATAAATGAAAGAACACACTACCTATTCCTTTGCCTTAATCTGGTCTCGAATTGGAAATGCAGAAAAATTATTTTAAATAAATTCAGTGCTGTGGCATACGGCCACACAGGTTTGTGTGATGTGGTGACCTTCAATTATTTATTATTGTATAACTTAATCTACATTAGGAAAGTCAATTGAACGGTGAACCTCCACACCATCTGTTAGAAAAACCACCGGTATTGTGAGGTTCAGCTCTTACTTTGCCCAACAGCAAAAACCCACAAATAATTATCCTCTAGATCAGGGCCTAGTAAACTACAAACTTGAGCCAAGTCCAGCCTGCTTTTGTAAATAAAGTTTTACCGGAACACAGACACTCATTGATTTACACATTGTTTATGGCTCCTTTAATACTACAATGAGAGTGATGAGTGGTTGTGATGGATAGTGGTTGTGATATTGCCCAAAGAGCCTAAAATAGTTACTCTCTGGCCCCTTACAGAAAAGCTTGCAGAGCCCTGCTCTAGATAATATAAATTGATAGACGTTGCCAGAATGTTTTATATTAAGTGGTAAAAATCCCACCTTGAAACTGAAGCAATTCATTTTATCACACTTTGGAAGATTCTATGCTACTACTGTTAATGTTGACATGCCAGGAAAAAAAAAACTATGTGTAGAAAGTAATTTATGTCTTCCTCAAAATGGGAGCCAGGGATTAAAAAACGAGCTTATTTATGTTGTGTATGTGAATGGGGGTGTGGGTAGAATAAGTTCCAAGCAAATCTAACATATGTAATTTCTACAATTCGGTGCTCTATACAGGGACTTTTTTGAACCATGTCCAGCTCCCCAACTTGGAGAGAGGTGAGAAGTGAAGAAATGGATGGAGCTCTATTACAAAGTCCAGGAGGAGAAATGCTATTCCAATGTTTATGAGAACAGTGCTGCCTGCAGTTTTATTCTTTCTGGAAAGTATTGTGGAAAGTCTTAGACCTTTTGGCACAGTCCCTTATGCATCAAGTCTGCCATGTGACCCCATCGCCCTGGTCTCAGCTGATTGGGCCAAGGCAGGATGCCTGATCCAAAGGTCAAAGGCCTAGGTAATAGCCTGGTATAAAGACTCGGTCCGTACGGGGGAATACTGGCCACACCGACCACATGCTCTCTTTTGGGAGTTTGGAGACTTATGGAGACAGTGAATCTATTTATCAAGATTAGCGAAGCAGAAACAGAGCATGCTTGTTCCCACAATGACAGAACAATTATTACCTAAGAAGAAAATCTGCTCACAGACGTAACACTGCATCCTGAGTGATGTTGCCATTTCCAGAGGTCTCGCTGTGCCACAGGTATGGTCCAGCTTGTGCCATTTTTGTCTTACTGGAAAAGAACAGGTTTAATTCATGGTCAGCTCAGTTTTTTTATTCCATCTCTTAGTCCATTCTCTTCCCATCCTCTGTTCCCTTGCCTGATTTTTTTTTCTTATTCTTTTTATTTTTTACTTTAGAGAAAGAGAGAGAGCACACAAATGGGGAGGGGGCGGAGAGAGAGAGAGAGAGAGATTAAAAAAAAATGTTTTTTTAAAAATATTTTTTTAACGTTTTTTTAATTTATTTCTGAGAGAGACTGAGCTAGGGAAGGGCAGAGAGAGAGGGAGACACAGAATCTGAAGCAGGCTCCAGGCTCTGAGCTGTCAGCACAGAGCCCGACGTGGGGCTCGAACCCAGGAACCGCGAGATCATGACCTGAGCCGAAGTCGGATGCTCAACCGACTGAGCCACCCAGGCGCCCCTAAAAAAATGTTTTTAATGTTTATTTATTCTTGAGAGAGAGAGTGAGTGGAGGAGGGGCAGAGAGAGGGAGACACAGATTCCGAAGCAGGTTCCAGGCTCCAAGCTGTCAGCACAGAGCCTGATGCAAGGCTCGAACTCACGCGCCTGAGATCATGACCTGAGTCAAAGTCAGATGCTTAACGACTGAGCCACCCAGGCACCCTGAGAATCTCTTTATCTTTAAGTTTATTTTATTTTGAGAGAGAGAGAGAAAGAGAGAGAGAGCGCACGAGCATGTGCACATGTGGGGGAGGGGCAGAGAGAGAGGGAGACAGAGAATCCAAAGCAGGATCCAGGCTCTGTTCCAAACTATCGGCGCAGAGCCAGATGCAGGGCTCAAACTCACGAACTGTGAAATCATGACCTGAGCCAAAGTCAGAAGCTTAAGTGACTGAGCCACCCAGGTGCCCAAATGCTTTTTACTTTAAATTGATCTACACAGGGTCATGTGCAAAGGTTGCTCACCTTCACTTGATCACGCAGTGATAACCTTACCCCTTGTTCCCTAATATTCACTCAGTGGGTCAGAAGTGCTCATTCCTATCATAGAGCAAGTCTGCTGAGCCTCTCTATTACTCTCCCCAACATGTGCTCCTTTTTTTTTTCTCCTTTTCTATTCTTCCATATGGCAACAACCCTGTGAAGCTGGGATTATCACCTTCCCCACCACTCCATTTCTTAGATAAGGAAACCCCATCTCAGAGGGGCTAAGTGACTCACCCAAGACCATATCAGATGGATGATATTAGAGGCTGACCTGTGTCTCCTCCAGAACAGGTATGTTGAAATGCTGCCCTTCCCCCAGTACCTCTAATTAAATACGATAGATGTCCTTATAAAAAGAACACCATGTAAAGAGACAGAAAGGGAGAACTCCTTGTGATAATACATGATCGGAGTGATGTTTCTATAAGCCAAGGAACACCAAAGATTGCAGGCAAGACACTAGGAGCTAGGACCAGGCAAGGAAGGATTCACCAACAAGTTTCAGAGGAAGTGTGATTTCAGACTTCTTGCTTCAGAACCATGAAACAATAATGTTCGCTTGTTCTAAGTCACCCAGTTTGTGGTTCTTTGCTACAGCACCCAACTAACTAGGAACTTAATGCAGATGCCAAAGCCATCTCCTCCCTGTGCCACACTGTCTTAGATATTTAGGGCAGGGTTGTCTTATAAGGGATGCGCAGAGAACAAGTATGTGCTTAAGGAGTCTAGGAATTTCATTTCAGGTGAAATCCCAAAAACAGAACCCAAAAGTACCTAAAACCACATTATTCACATTCTGCTATCTGCGGAAGTGAAGAAGTAGGTCGTCCAGTTGACCAAGTATGAAGTTCACCAGAACGAGTACACCAGGAGAAATTAGATGTTCCCCTGGGCCCCCTCCACAACACGTTTGTCACTGCCCACCTCCTCACGCCCAAATTCAGGATGACATCCAGGGGCCTCCCTAATTATATCCCAGATGCTTCCCTCTTCTGAGCTTTTTTCTTCTCCCCACTCCCGAACCCCGGACAACCACTGTTGTTTCTTTTCTTCAGCTTACCCTGATTTTCCTTTAAATTTGGCAGTGACATCCAAAAGCATTTCTTTAATCTGACTGAAAGAAAATAGAGTATGAAAATATCTAATCCCTGCTTTACCACTTCAATCCACATGTATTCCTTTGAACAATGTGATAACTCTCACTGGTGCTGCTATCAAGACTGTTGGGGGAGGGGAAGGCAGAGACAGAATCTGTGTAGTAAGAAGAGGAACAGAGAAGGTTAAAAAGGAACATGAAAGTAGACATGGAAGAGGATGACTAAGGGTCACCAGCTTTTCCTCCTGGAGTGGATGTTCTGGAGGCTCTTGACCCTTGGGAATTAAGCATTTTCCAATGTTTCCCTGCCTTCTGTTCTGAATCTCTTATCCTGATTTTTAGAAGTGAAAAAAATATTTTGATTTAAGCCATATGGCCTTTTTCTCCTTGCACTGGAGCTGTAGAAAACTCAGAGGGGCAGGTGTGGAAAGCAGTGGCAGCAGGGTGGGTGGTACCTAGGGTCTGTGTGTCTATAGCTTGTGCAGCTCTGTAACTATGGCAACCATGTGCAATGTCACTTGCATAGCATCATAACATGGCCCTAGAGTTACCCCTCGCTCCCAACTATTCCTCTTCAATGCACTATCTGTGCTGTGGTTTCCTAGCTACCATCGCTCTGTTATATTTTTTCGAAGTCGTGCTTAAGTATTGTTTCTGTCTACTGTGCTTGCCGTCACTATACTTTAGTTCATCTGATAGCAAAACCAAAACCCCATTTCTTATAGATACTGTTAATTGTTAAAAAATTGTCAGTACTTAAACACATTGAACTATATAGAATCTTGATTGAAACTGTAGTCTGGACAAGATGACCACTTGAGACTTTTTCTAGTTTTAAAGTTCCATGCTGGATTCCATTAGAACTAATGATAGTATCAGTTGACTGCCTGCTTACTGAAAATCCTTTTTTTCTTTTCTTTTCTTTCCTTTTCCTTTTTCTCTTTTCTTTCTTTCTTTTTTTTTTTTTGCTAGTTGTTACAATTTCCCAACTACAAGAATCATAAAATTAAAGTTTACAACAGTGTATGTAAATATATCTTATGGAGCTTGTACACAGAAATATATGTATATGTACCCCATAAATGAAAACTTTGTTGTGTTAATTCTGAAAATATATACATGAATGATTTCTTTTATTTATTGTTAAGAACAATCCCCAAATCCTCAGAAATATTTCTGCTGTAATTAAATTTAAATGCTTTTTAAAAAATTCATGTGAGTTGGCAATTTACTATGTTCATGTTTTAGCTTCCTTATGTTTGGTCATTAATTGTGGTATCATAAACCGCTAAGATTTAAAGCCCTTAACCTTCCCAGGCCCAAGCAGAAGCAACATGTCAACACCCATAAGTTATGAGCAGGCTCCCAAAGGGACTGTAATACAAAATACACTTATAATTGAATTAACTTGGGAGAGGATTCTGGGAAGATGACAGCATCAGTAATTTTTCATTCTCTCTAAATCCCTACATAAAAACAGAGAGAAAAACTGGATAGCAAAACCCAAAACCTGTGAACAATATTTACAACAGAACTAGGTGACAAGATACCCTCACAAACTCCAAAATATAAGTGGATGGGTACAAACCACCATGAGCCATAAAAGCTGCATGTTATCAGCGTACGTGTGGGAGAAAGGATAAGGGAGATGCATCTGATGGACCTGAGCACAAGAAGACTCCCAAATAGCCAATGGGCATTGACTTTCTGGAAAGAGGGCAGGCCAATTTGAGAACAGCAGCTGAAACTGGGAGGGTTTTTGGCCATTACCAGTATTAAGCCCAGGGGGAAAGGTCTGATAGGGCACCTGTGACCTCTCAAAACAATCTGTTTGTGGGACAGAGACATCAAAAAGAAACTGCTTAGGGTGGAATAAAAATTAAACAGGACATGGACAACAGAGATGAGAGAAAGAAAAGCTCCAGACCAAAATGGCGCAATATCATAAAGCAAGCTGCCTTGTTTTTTACTTATTTATTTTTATTTTTAGGGAGGGAGGAAGGAAGAGAGAGAGCGAGTGAGCATGTGCAAGTGGAAGAGAAGGGCAGAGGGAGAGAGAGAAAATCCCAAAAAGACTCCCTGCTCAGCTCGACCCAGGATCATAACGTGAGCTGAAATCAAGAGTCAGATGCTCAACTGATTGAGCCACCCAGGCACCCCCAAGCTGCCTTATTTTTTAATGCCCTCCAAAATCAACAGAAAAAGTGCTGTGAAGTGAGGCAAGTTTTCCTAAATGCTACCTTATAACAAAAGTTCAGGAAAACTAATTTCAAATTATATGAAGCAATAGAAAAATATAAAGGTAACATAGTTTTTATAAGAAAAAAAAAAAAGAGGGGAAAGAAGCTGAATAACATCCCTATGGACAATGAGAGCACTCTGGATAGACATACCCACAAAACAGAGCAAAACTATAACTGCTAATTCCAAATGAGCTAAAAGACATTAAGAAAATAATATAAGATATGAAATAACAGAAAAAAGAATTAGAAACTCAGAGATGAAGTGACAAAGCTCAAAAAAATAATTAGAAATAAAGAAACAGGGGCACCTGGCTGTCTCAGTTGGAGGAACATGTGACTCTTGATCTCAAAATTGTGAGTTTGGGCTCCATACTGGGTGTAGAGATTACTTAAAAACAAAAATCTTAAAAAAAAAAAAAAAGAAAAGAAAAAGAAAAAAACAATAATTTAAGAAACAATGAATATTCTAGAAAGGAAATAAAAGAAAATAAACTCAATAGTAGTGCCTGAAGAGAAAAAATTAAATATAAGAGATTTAAATTATTTTTTAATGAAGAAAGAGACAAAGAAGGATTTGAGAGAAAGCAATGGACACTGAAGAGTGATACAGAGGATCCAAAATATAGATAAAAGAAGTCTTTAAAGAAGATTAAAAAAATAAGGGAACAGAACAAATACTAAAACAATGTCCAAGAAAATCTTTCTGAAAAAAAAATATTGAAATGATTCACTGACAGAGTACACCATAACATATAATGACAAATTCTAGTAAGGTTATTGAATTTTAAAGAAAGAGAAAAAAAATCCTTTGGGTCCCTGGATAAAAAAGGAATGTATGACTTAAAAAAGAAAGAAAATGAAATTATTATCAGACTTATTTTTTTAATTATCATCAGAAAATGTGGTCAAATCTTTAAGATCATGAAGGAAATAAATATGAGTCAAGTATGAAGAACACAGGTAAACTGTTAACAACATCAAAGAACTCAAGGGATAGTGTTCCCATAAGCCCTTCCCAAGGAATTTAGTAGTAATTGAACTTCGGGGGAAAAAACGACTACGGAGACATCATTATAAGAAGTGGGGGTGAGCATTAAAAAGTTACTAGCATGACTAAGGGAGCTAAAAGAGATATAGCATATAATGGCCATATGCTCCAACAATGTAGATATAGCCTAACTATAAAATATGGATGGGGAGCATATATAAAAAATGGTAGTGGTATTAATATTATTATCTTAAGATTGTCCTGGGAAGACAAAAGCTTGAGTTCAGGGTCTGTATTAGTCAAGATTCTCCAGAGAAACAAAACCAATGAGATATCTATCTATCTATCTATCTGAGGAGATTTATTATAGGAACTGGCTCAAGTAATTATAGAGGCCAAAAAATCCTTTGATCTGCCTTCTGAAGGCTAGATAACCAGGAAAGCTGGTAGTATAATTTAGTACAAGTCTGAAAGCTGAAAACTGGAAGAAGTGATGGCCAAAGGCCTGCAAATTGAGGTCTGCTTGTATAAGTCTCAGAGTCAGAAGGCCTAAGCATCTCAAAAGTGCTGATGTCTGAGGGCAGGAGAAGATGGATTCCTAACTCAAGGGGAGAGAGACAGAGAGTGAGAATATTCATCCTTTTTCCACCATTTTGTTCTATTTGGACTCTCAACAGATTGAATGATGCCTGCCCCGAGTGGTTAGCGTGCTCTTTGTTACTCAGTCTATTGATTCAAATGCTAATCTCTTTTGGAAATACTCTCACTAACACTCCCAGAAATAACATTTTACCATTCTTTGGGCATTCCTTAGCCCCGTCAGGTTTGCACATAAAATTAATCATCACAGGATCCATCAAGGAGAAAACTCCAGAGGTGCCTGGGCGGCTCAGTCAGTTTAGCGTCTGACTCTTGATTTTGGCTCAGGTCATGATCTCACAGTTTGTGGGATTGTGCCTCGTGTCAGGCTCTGCACTGACAGCATGGAGCCTGCTTGAGATTCTCCCTCTCTCTCTCTCTCTCTCTCTGCCACTCCCCTGCTCAAGTGCTCTCTCTTCAAAATAAATAAATAAACTTATTTTTTTAAAAAAAAGGAGAAACAACTCTGACAAACAAAGGTTTAAATTAAGAGTCCTGAAAAGGCTGTGCCCTCGAATTAGGGCAAGTTAGTTTTACCTGGATAGAGGTGATATGCCTGAAGTCTGTCTCACTGCCAGAAGAAAATGAATTCTTCTGTGGAGAGTAATATCATCATTCAGAGTCTTATAATTTTTCATACACAAAGTCTAGCATTCAATTAAAAAAATCAATAATGCCAGGAAACAGGACTAAATGATTGAAAATCAAGAGACAAAACAGACTATGGAAATAAACCTATAGGGAACAAACATACTTGTCTTACTTAGTCACAATTTAAAAAATATGATTAGTACTTTTAAGGAATTAGATGAAAAGAGGCAGAATTTCAATAGAGAATTAGTATTAATAAAAATGAGTCATTATAAATCCTAGAAGTGAAAAATATAAGTGAAATTAAGAATCTAATAGATGGACACTAGTACACTGTTGGTGGGAATGCAAATTAGTGCAGTCACTGTGGAAAACAGTATGGAGGTTTCTCACAAAATAGAAATTACCATGTGGTCCAGTAATTCCACTACTGGGTATTACCCAAAGAAAATTAAAACGCTAATTTGAAAAGATATATGCACCCCTGTGTTTATTGCAGCATTATTTACAATAGCCAAGATATAGAAGCAACCGAAGTGTCCACTGATAGATGAATGGATAAAGAAGACATGGTACACATGCATGTGTACACACACACACACACACACACACACACACACACACACAGACTGGAATATTACTTAGCCATATAAAAGAATAAGATCTTGCCATTCGTGACAACATGGATGGACCTAGAGGATATTATGCTAAGTGAAATAAGTCAGATAGAGAAAGACAAATATACCATATGATTTCACTTATATGTGGAATCTAAGAAGAAAAACTAATGAATAAACAAATAAATAAAAAGCAGAAACAGACTTATAAACATAGAGAACAAACAAATGGTTGCCAGAGGGGAGGGAAGTCAGGGAAATGGGCAAAATGGGTAAAGGGGAGAGGGAGATACAGGTCTCCAGTTACGGAATAAATAATGCATGATGATAAAAGGTAAAGCATAGGGAATATAGTCAATGTTATTGCAACAGTGTTGTATGGTGACAGATGGTAGCTACATTTGTGGTGAGCAAAGCAACATGTATAGACTTGTCAAATCACTATGTTGTATACCTAAAACTAATGTAATATTGTGTCTCAACTACACCTCAACTAAAAAAATTCAGGGCACCTGGATGGTTCAGTTGGTTAGGAGTCTGACTCTTAATCTCAGCTCAGGTCTTGATCTTGGGGTTGTGAGTTCAAATCCCACATTAGGCTCTGTGCTGGGTGTGAAGCCTACTTAGAAAAAAAAAAAAAAAAAAAGAAACCCAATTGATGAGTTTAACCCATCTATTAGACCCTATAGAAGAGATTAATGAACTACAAGATAGGTTGATAGAAAATATCCAGATTGAGGCATAGAGAAAAGACTATGAAATATAGAGAAAAGAACATAAAATACATATGGGACATGATTAAAAGATTTTATTATTATGATTGTCAATGGAGTGCCAGAAGGAGTAGAAATGTGGCAGGAGACATATTTGAAGAGACATTAGCCAAGAAATTCCCCAAACAGAAGACATTAAGTCACAGAATCAAGAAGCTCTATAAATCTGAAGCTAGCTAAATACAAGGAAAACCACACCTCGTCAAACCATGAAAAACTAAATGCTAATATTAAAATGTTAAAATTAGCCAGAGTAAAAAAAGGCACATTATCTTCAAATGAGCAACAATAAAACTGACAGCTAACTTTTCCAACAGAACTGATGGAACCAGAAGACAATGGAGTGACATCTGTAAAGAGTAGGGAAAAATCACAGCAAACTTAAAATTCTATAGCTAGCAAAATATTCTTCAAAAATTAAGGTAAAACAGACATTTTCATAAAAATTAGAACCTACAGAGTTCGATGTCAGCATATGTGCACTAAAATAAATAGTAAAAGGAATTCTTCAACAGAAGTCAAAAGAATCAACAAGAAGGCCAGAAATGCAGGAAGGAACAAAGAGCATCTGAAAGAAGTCATCTAAATTAGTATCGATTGGTTAAAACAACATCTTGTGGTGTTTAAGAAGCTTTTCATGTACCCATTCATACAGATGGACCAAACACACAATGTCATTCAAACACAGCATGTGTATTTTTGCCTTTGTCCCTCTGGTCTCTCCCTTGCCCATCCCTTGAGGCCAGATGTACATAATAACATCTTCAAGAAGGGCTTACTGGCCACTCCTTCAGTTATGTCTCCTCTCCCACCCCTCTAACTTAGCACCGTGTTGTGCTGGTCCTTTAATTAGACATTAAGTGGAGACCACTTTTTGTTCTATATTTTTAAAATGTTTATTTATTTATTTGGGGGGGAGGGGTAGAGAGAGAGGGAGAGAGAATTCCAAGCAGGCTCCACACTATCAGTGCAGAACCTGACATGGGACTCAATCCCACAAACCATGAGATCACGACCTGAGCCAAAATCAGAAATCTAATGCTTAACTGACTGACCACTCAGGTACCCCTCTATTTTTTGTGTTTTATTTCACTTTGTGTTTCTTGATTTCTTAGATAGAATGTAAATTTAATGTCCTTTCAAGGTGTCTACTCTATGTTATCTACATAGTATGCGCTGCATTGATGTTTGTTAAATAATTAAATTTGTTGAAGAATCAATTGGTAATGAGTGGGCTGACCTTGTTGTTTTCTAGGATAGAATCTTCCATCCTAGTTAGTTAATTAGTATTCTGAGATGTGATAAACACATCTACTATAAACATATACCAAAAAAGTTTTTGTAACTTCTTGGATGAAAGATCCAGGAGGGACAAATTGGATATTCACATTACATTTATAATTTTTTGAAATTGATTTTATGCTTGTTTAATAAAATCTTTCTTGGTATCACTGTCAAGTGTATAAGGCTGGTTGCATCATATCACAGGTATGGCATTTATTTTATTTTAATGTGAGTCATTGTACTATTCCTGGATGCTGAAGAAATAAAAGTCACAACTCTTGAGTTCCCCAAAGGACGTAAAATCTAATTGGGGGCTAAAATACACATATACGAAATAAGTTGAGATGAAATCTGAAGAAATATTTCAGTAACTGCAAGAAAATATAGTATAGTGTAGACTAAAGCTAAAATAGATAAGAAAACTAAAATCGTAAGTGATCACACTAAAGGTGTGATTATTGGAGAAGGTATGTGAAAAGAGGTATGTTCTGGTTTTGAAGGTTAGAAAGAAATATATAGAAGAAAAGAGGCATAGATTTTTTTCTAAGCAGGGAGAACATAAAAAGCACAGAGGCAAAATAGTAAGTCATGTTTAGGCAACTTTACAGACAAGCTTGAGGAATGGAAGGAATACGTGAAGCTAGAGAGGCAGAAGGGAAGTTGATAGAAGACATCAAATATGTTTATTTTTTTAAATTGTTTTTAATGTTTATTTTATTTTGAGAGAGAGAGAGAGAGAGAGAGAGAGAAACAGAGCACAAGTTGGGGAGGGGCAAAGAGAGGAAGACTGAAGCAGGCTCTAGGCTCTGATCTGTCAGCACAGAGCCTAACATGGGGCTGGAACTCAGGAACTGTGAGATCATGACATGAGCTGAAGTTGGACGCCTCACCGACTGAGCCACCCAGGTGCCCCCAAATATGTTTATTTTTTGAAGTAGTGTGGAATTTTAGTTCCTTTTTCAATAAAAATAACCTTTATGTCAACAGCGCAGTCAGACCCCTTAGCGGATATAATGACGATCCCAGCTTCCTAGGCTACTAGTCGCAATAATTTTAGCCATATGAGCGTAATGGGAAAAACACACTGCAAGCGAATTACTTTTGAAATGTATTGCATGTTGACATTTGGGAAATTAGACCCTGAACACAAGGCATCCTGATTCTTTGAGGTGCCTTCCCATCATGAAAAGATAAATTCAGTATAACAATTAACAAAAGAAGATCTGCATGTTAGATTCATTTAAAGTTCTGTTCTTTGGCAAGGTTTTTCTCAAAACTTTTGGTTACTATTCAGATGAATAACCGTGGGCAGGGATTATTCCTTGCCTAAAAACAATCTGGTCTGAGGAGTCCAGATGCCCTCATTCAAACATATTTCAGGCCAGCGCCTGGCAGTGACTGCCAGCCTAGCCCCATCTTGTGAAGAATTCTGTTGTGCCCTTCTCTCTGTTCCCAAACGTGTCAGTGCTAGAGATGACCCTGCTCAGTTGGCTTCCTTTTCACTTTCTGGAAAAGGCACAGCCACACTCTTCTATGAAAAACAAATGAGTCTTCACTTCTCTATTCCCACTCAGCAAATTCCTCTGGCACCACTGGCCCGTCTCATCATGAATATACATTTGCTTTAGCCCTTCCTCCTCCAGAAAGTTTTGATGGGCTTCTGCGCTGAGCTAGAATAAGTTCAGCAGTCCTAAATCCAGAAGCACAGATAAGGAATGAGTTTGACAAAGGGCCTTCTGAGAAACCATAAATGCTATTTCAAGGCAAAGCCTTCCTTGTTTATAGAATGCATCCAATTTGTGTGCTGAATAGAGCAATGTGATGAGGAGGGAAGAAGGACACGGGAGAAAATGGGACCTCACATGAAGAATAGAGCAGGGATCTGGAACTGGGAATGCTAAAAGGAAGAAGGACATAAATGGAATAGTGAAGGGTCAGTGATGTCACATAAATCAGACCAGATTATTATTCTGATCATTGAACTAAGCATGCATATAACCATGGCTTTATATACAATAGCTCTTGGCCATGAATCTGTACTTTGGAGTAAAAGAGACCCTGGGTTTGAATCCTGGCTTTACTTCACATTAGATTAATGATTTTGATTCTGTTATTTGACTTCTTCAAATCCTCATTTCTTTATTTATAAAATGTGAATGCTAATAGTATCTCCCTCAATGGGGTTATTGTGAGGATTTAAAAGACGGTACTTGTGAAGAGCTTAGCACTTTGCCTAGCAAGCGGCAAGCGCAAAATACATGTTATCTTTTATTGTTTTTGAAATTTAGGTTAGTCTAATTTCTCTAAGGCAACCTGGTTTATACTCACTAGGAGGAATGCCTAATTAAAAGAATCTTATGCTGGGTGCCTCGGTGGCTCAGTCGGTTAAGTGTCCGACTTCGGCTCAGGTCATGATCTCGCAGTTGGTGGGTTTGAACCCCGTGTCAGACTGTGCTGACAGCTCCGAGCCTGGAGCCTGCTTCAGATTCTGTGTCTCCCTCTCTCTCTACCCCTCCCCTGCTCATGCTCTGTCTCTCAAAAAACGAATAAACATTAAAAAAAAAAAAAAGAATCTTATGCTGAATCTTTGGGGGCAGCAAATTATCACCCTCTGACTGACCTTTTTAGTGCATGTGTATTTTCATTGAGTTGGCTTAAATCAAGTTGCACCTTTAAATATAAGTATGCTCGTGCTGCCACTGAGCAAGTTTTCTTGTAGAAAAGTAGGCATATGTTTAATAACTAGTTAATAGAATTTATAATTTCCCCAAAGCAGATTTGGTGAATTCCTTTAATACTCAAATTCTATTGTGATTTGATACATATATAAAAAACATATAAATATATTTTTATCTATTTGCTATAGAAATTTTAATACATAATATATAAAAATATTTATAAGTTTATAATATTTATAAGTTATATAAATATGTTATAATATATAACATAGACATATAATTTAAATATATACTACATAGGTATTATAATATTTATAAGTTATATATAAATACATATAAAATACATATACTTTATAGCTCAGGACGCTGCATCAGAAAGAGATTAAAAGTTATACTCCTTACTGGATACATCTGCTTGGTCATTTTCCAGGTGTCTTATACCTAAGTATTGTCCAAAACTGAACTCATTATTTCAGCCCACAAACTTCCTCTTCCTCATATGCCTTTTCTCAGTTAATGGCACAGCCATCTACCCAGCAACCCAAGCCAGAAATCTGTGAATCATCTCAGACTTCTCCCTCTCCCTCACGCATCATCGCACCAAACCCTATAGACTTTTAACTATTAAATGTTTTTTTTTAGTCTGACTTCTTCTTCTCCATACTTCCCACCACTGCTTTTGCCAAATTTCCACCATTTCTCACTCAAACTACTGCAACTGTCTCCTAACTGATCTGATACTAGCCATACTGCCTTCATATCGGTCTTCCATTCAGCTGCCAAATGATATGTTAAAACACAACACTAATCTTTTGGACAGCAAAAGAAACAGTCAACAAAACTAAAAGGCAACTGACAGAATGATAGAAGATATTTGCAAATGACATATCAAATACAGGGTCAGTATCCAAAATCTATAAAGAACTTATCAAACTCAACACCCAAAAAACAAATAATCCAGTGAAGAAATGGGCAAAAGACATGAACAGACACTTTTCCAAAGAAGACATCCAGATGGCTGGCTAACAGATACATGAAAAGATGCTTAACACAACTTGTCATCAGGGCAATACAAATCAAAACCACAATGAGATACTACCTTACACTAGTCAGAATGGCTAAAATTAACAACACAGGAAACAACAGATATTGGCAAGGATGTGGAAAAGGGCAACCCTTTTGCACTGCTGGTGGGAATGCAAACTGGTGCAGCCACTCTGGAAAACAGTATGGCAGTTCCTCAAAAAATTAAAAATAGAGCTACCCTATGACCCAGCAATTGCACTGCTAGGTATTTATCCAAAGGATACAATGCTGATTCAAAGGGGCATACATCCCTATGTAACACTATCAACAACAAGCAAATAATGGAAAGAGCCCAAATGTCCATTAAATGATGAATGGATAAAGAAGATGTGGTATATATATATACGATGGACTATAACTAAGTGATCAAAAAGAATGAAATCTTGCCATTTGCAACAATGTGGATGGAACTAGAATGTATCATCCTAAGCGAAATCAGTCAGAGACAGATAATTATCATATGATTTCACTCTTGTGGAATTTAAGAAACAAAACAGATGAACATGGGGGAGGGAATGAAAAATAAGATAAAAACAGAGAGGGAGGCAAACCATAAGAGACTCTTAAATACAGAGAATAAACTGAGGTTTGCTGGAGGGGTGTTGGGTGGGGGGATGGGCTAAATGGGTGATGGGCATTAAGGAGGACACTTCTTGGGATGAATACCAGGTATTACAGGTTAGTGATGAACCACTAAATTCTACTCCTGAAACCATTATTACACCATATGTTAACTAAATTAAATTAAATTTATTAAAAATGAAATTAAAAACTTAAAAAAAATAAAAAACACCACTAATCACATTGACCCCCATCTTAAAAACTTTCAATGGTTCCCTATGTCTTCTAGAATGAAGCCGAGGTTTATTAGTATGGCCTTCATGACCTCAAAGCACACCACTATCTTAGTCTAACCAAGGTAATTTAAAACAGAGTGTGTATATGACTGTCTTCCCTGTTAGGTCCTGGGCTCTTGAAAAGGTAGAGGCAAAGTCTTTTCATCTTTGTATCTCAGCAAATAGCTGTATCAGTAAAAAATTGTTAATTAAAATAAAATGGTGACATCAGATTTGAAGTCAAGTGGATCAGCTCACACTTTCTAACGTGGTCTTTACTCTTTAAAAATTTGAGATTAAATCCACCATTTTAATATATTCAGTGGTTTTTAGTATATTTGCAGTTGTGCAAACATCACCACTAATTCTAGAATATTTTTGTCTTCCAAAAAAGAAACTGCTTACCCATTAACAGTTATTCTCTATTATCCCCTCTTCCTCTTCACCATCAAGAAAGTGAAAAGGTAATACATAGAATGGGAGAAAATATCTGCAAACCATATATCTGATGAGGAACTATTATCCAGAATATATAAAGAACTCTTACAACTCAGAAATAAAAAGACAAAGAACTCAATTAAAGAATGGGCAAAGGATCTGAATACCCATTTCTCCAAAAGAAATATACAAATGGCTAATAAGCACATTAAAATATGTTCAACACTATTAGTCATTAAGGAAATCAAAACTACAAAAATAACACTTTACACTCAATAGGATAGGTGTAATCAAAAGGACATACAGCATAAAATGTTGGGAAGGATATGGAGAAATTGGAATCTGCATATATTGCTAGTGGGAATGTTAAAATGGTACAGCTGCTCTGGAAAACAATTTGGCAATTGACAGTTTCTCAAAAAGTTAAACAAAGAGTTAACCACACGACCCAGCAATTCTACTCCTAGTATATATCTAAGAAAACTGACGATGTGTACCCACACAAAAATATGTACATGGATGTTCATAGCTGCACTAGTCATAATAGTCCCAAAGTAGAAAAAACTCAAATATCCATAAACCGATGAATGGATAAATAAAAGGTGATATAGCCATACAAGGGAATATTATTCAGCTTTAAAAAAGAATAGGGTACCAACACATTCTACAGCATGGATGAGCCTCGAAAACATGCTAAGCAAAAGGAGACACTGAATTCAAATACTGAATACTTTCATTTATATGAAATGCAAGTGCATTTCATAAGCAAATCTATAGAGACAGAAAGTAGATTAGTGGTTGCCTAGGGGCTGGAAGAGTTGAGAGGGAATAGGTAGTGACTGCTAATGGGTAAAGGTTTTCTCTTTGGGGTGATGAAATGTTCTAAAATATATTGAGGTGGGGCGCCTGGGTGGGTCAGTCGGTTAAGCGGCCGACTTCAGCTCAGGTCATGATCCCACCGTCTGTGAGTTCGAGCCCCGCATCGGACTCTGTGCTGACGGCTCAGAGCCTGGAGCCTGCTTTGGATTCTGTGTCTCCCTCTCTCTCTGCCCTTCCCTTGCTCATGCTTTGTCTCTATGTCTCTCAAAAGTAAAAATAAATAAATAAATAAATAAATAAATAAATAAATAAATAAATAAAATCTATTGTGGTGATGGTTGCATGACTCTGAATATACTAAAAACCACTGAATTATACAGTTTAAATGATGAATTTGATGGCATATGAACTAAAATTCAAAATATTATAAAATAAAAAAGGCAAAAAAAAAAAAAAGCAACATATAAATATAAAACCGACCATTTACACCTGAAAAGGAAAACGCGAAAAGAAAAAGATGGCCAAGTCTGCCTTTCTATCTTAAGTAGGGCTAAACTGAGGGTATGAGGATCAGGTTGGCAGGGATATCACTAGGATCAATTGCTTGGAGCAAGGGAAAGGAAGGGGGATTTAAATATCCTTCAAATAAGAGACAATAGGGGTTAAGGGGGTTGAGAAGGAACTGTACATTTTCAGGTTCATCCCAAAAACTCTGGTTTAAACAATTGTTTCCAATTTGGGCTGTCAAGCCACTCTTGGAAACAGATATCTAGTCCTGCTTATTCTGATCAAGATCTTGAAAGCATAACTGAAGAGTGCTGGCATGGTTTATCCCAGTCCAGGACCTGACTTGATGCCAAATTTAGCCTTTGGCAACTTCTTTCTGTTGAGAGTCCCTGGGGACTTGTTTGACCTCCTTTTGGAGTGCTGCAAGGGAATTCACTTCTGGACAGTGGCCCAGCAAGCTGGGAGTGGCTCAGCAGGCTGCCTAATCCTCTATTAAGTTAATGATAAAGTGTACCTGGGCACAGTCCACTGAAAGGCCAATTCCCTATATGTGGGGTTTGGACCAGGAATTTTCCAGATAACCAAAGGTAATTCCCAGCATTAAATATTATAATCATCTTGAGAGGAAATCTTACAGAATGTATTGTTTACACTCCTGCCTTTTTGTATTTAGGCTTTTTTCAACTGATAATGAAAGTATTACATAGCTGCTATGGAAAGCTTGAAAAATATAGTGCTATTCTCCTTCCCTAGAGTTAACCACTGCAATAGTTTGGTGTGCATTATTCTTTCATTTTCCATGTTGGTACACATAGATCTACCTTATTCTTTTTTATGCCTGTATATCATTCTTTTGTTAATTTTTTTTAATATTTATTTATTTTTGAGAGACAGAGAGTAAGAGGAGGAAGGGCAGAGAGGGAGGGAGACACAGAATCCAAAGCAGGCTCCAGGCTCTGAGTGTAAGCATAGAGCCCAAGGCAGGATTCAAACTCATGAACTGTGAGATCATGACCTGAGCAGAAGTCGAACGCTCAATCGACTGAGCCACCCAGGTGCCCCTATACCTGTATATCATTCTATGGTATGGATATACTATATTTAATCATTCCCTAATGATGTATATTTCCTATATTTCTAATTTTTTATTTATGATCAAGAATGATGAAATAATTCTTATACAACATTTTTGTGTACATGTAAGAGTATTTGGGAGGATGTATTCTCAGTAGTAGGATTATTTATTTACATTTTTGATACATCTGGAAATTATTTTTAAAAACTTTATATTTTGAGATAATTTCAACCATACAAAAAAGTTGCAAGAGTGGCATGGTAAATTCCCCTATCCTCTTCAGCTCATTTCCCCACTTGTAATCATTTCCTTTGCTCGTCTTTCTTCACCGCCCCGCATATATGTTATAAACATACAATAATTTTCTAATCCAATCGAGACATCTGATCCATTGTGGACATAAAGCCCTTACTTCTAAATACTTCAGTGTGTACCTCCTAATCACAGGGCATAGATATAGAACTTTGAGTTCACGCCAATTTCTCCAATCCAACATCATAGAGTTCATTTTAGGCTTCTTGCTTTCCACGTTTGTAACTCCCTTTTCCGATGGAAAACCTCTTTCACCAGCCTCCATGTACTTCTTCATTTGCCCAATACCTCCGAACAGGACAGATCTCCCTGCCATACCAGTTATCTCCTCTGCTCTGCCCCTACTGCCTGCTGCTTGCTTGGCTCCAGCTATTCTAATCCTAGCCACGTTGGCCTCCGCCATGCTGGCTGCTGCCTTTTTAGGCTTTGGCCCTGACCATGCCAATTGCTGGGTAGGGGAAGTTAATTATTTTTGAATGATGTGATATAAGAGATATACCTTTCTGTTTTCTTTAAATGAATAACCAATTGTCTCAACACCTGTTCTCAATTATTTGAAATGCTTTCACATGTGTTTGTGTCAGTAGCTAAGGATCTATTCTCTTTCCTTAATCTATTCTATTTATGAGGCAATATGACACTTTAATTACTGCGATTGTATAACATGTTTTGATATCTGGTAAGAAGACCCTCATGATACTTAAAAAAAAAAGTCTAGCTATTCTTAAGTATGTACTCTTCCAGATGAATTTTAGAATTAGCATGTCGATTTCGTTAAAATTCCTGCATTTAGTTGGAATTACAGTGAATTTGTAAATTATCTGGATAAAACGGCAACCTTACAAGAGTCTTCCCATCAGGGAACATGGTATGCCTCTTCATGTATGCACTTTTGAAATTTCCTTCAGTGAATATTTACAGTTTTCTTTGTGTGAGTATTGAACATATAGTTTGTTCCTAGGTTTGAAAAATCGTGGGCTGGCATTATTAATGAGATCTTTTCACTTCATTTTCTTTCTATATATTTTATGCATCATTGAGATTATGCTGCATATCCAATTCTGTATTCTGTTTTTTAACTTAATATTTTGCCATATAAATTTCCTAATTAAAAATATAGTTTTATGATTCCATAATTGTCCCACAAATATTTATGTCATAATTTATTTAACCATTCTTTAAGGTTGGTAAATTAGATTGCTTCTGATCTTTTTTTTTTAATTTTTTAACTTTTTTTTGTTTATTTTTGAGAGACATAGAGACAGAGTGTGAGCAGGGGAAGGGCAGAGAGAGAGGGAGACACAGAATCCGAAGAAGGCTCCAGGCTCTGAGCCATGAGCACAGAGCCCAATGTGGGGCTCGAACTCACAGACCGTGAGATCATGACCTGAGCTGAAGTCGGCCACTTAACCAACTGAGCCACCCAGGCGCCCCTGCTTCTGATTTTTAAAATGCTAAATACTGCTGTGACAAACATCTTTGTGCATAAATCTTTGTTCTAGTTTAGATTATTCCTTAAAATATATTATTATGAGTAATATTTCTCTATATTATGCATAATATATTCCCTGCAAAGTCTTGGATGACATAACAGTAGAGTAAGTTAAAAATAACTTCATACTTGTTTAAAAGTTTTAATATTTTGCTCTTATTCAAAGTACTTATTCTCATAAACTGGTCCTGCATTCTTCCTAACTCTTAGTCATTTTTGGACATGATTAGAAAGTAACAAGATAGGGCATAAAAAATAGCAGTGTCATAACCCAAGCTGATGCAGTGAGAGTCTGTGTGGGAACAAAAGCCATAAGACCCGACCATGGAAGGCCATTATTTCCTTATACCTGCAACTTCTATCCTTATATTCTCATCTTGCACGGTTCATTTGTACACTTCTTTGCATTTTTCAGTGTGATATATAAAATCTCTCACATCTTCACAATTTTATTATGTGCCTTATGGAACTATTTATATAAAGCTGAGTGCTGCATAACTCAGGGAATGTCTTTATGCTGAATGTAATTTAATTTTCTTGATTCCTCAGGGTTAATATAGAAACGATTTTTAAAATTTCTTCCCCAACGCCTATGGAAGTATGTAGGACTGTTTTCTCTTATGCTATAGGCACTAAATTGCTGTGTTTTTTGATTATGAAGTCAATTTTTATCCCTTTTTTTCTTGTCTCTGCCCTGTTTAAGACTTCCACTTTTTCTTTTCACCGCTATCTGCAAGCCTGCATGCAATAGTTTCTCCTCCCTCTTCTAGTTTACTGCTTTTAATTTTTTATGAGTTTGGAAATCAGATTGCCAGGTGTTTTAAAATCGAATCCAAGTAAAAATTAATAGCCTATGAGAAAGGGCTAGCAGTAATGGGTATGATGTTTAGGGCATGGACTTTGGCGATTTGCTTTGTTTTTGCAGAGGTCTTTTTCCATCCCTTCATTTCCCTGGGTCTTTTCTGTGCTCCAGATAGATGAGATTGTTAGATAACCAAGTTCCATATAAATGAAGTGCCATTACAATTATTACACTAGTAACATTAAAATGGATCTTTTTCTTTTCCTCTACTGAATTCTGATTCTTCTGAATTCTTTCTTTTGTTCCTTTTACATTGTGTTTCAGGTTGGGTTGACTAAATCCAGAGAAAATGGATAATTGGGCCTCAGATGTGTGAGATAAGGTCCAATTGAATTGAAATCTCTCTGTATTTCACACCAACAAAACTACAGTTCCCTTATATTTAAAAAAATTCTTTTCTTATCTAAAGATTCCTTTGATTAAAAAGAAATAAAGTGTATTCCATTGTATGAAGGAAAGTAAAGGCAATTTACACAACTCTACCATATTCCTACCTTTACTTTTACTCGTGGCTAATTGATAAGGGCTGTGGTACTAAACCAAGACTGTGTGGTCATTCTCTGTAAGGGCCATTCTCCCTTTGCTTCTACTTGCCTCTCCTAATATTTATTAACGACCTCGTAACTACTCAGGTGCTTTGAGTTGCAGGATATGGCAGGTTCAATAAAACCCACACAATATTGAAGAATCAACTCAAAGGTCATGACTTATTAATGGTGGGTCAGTGGCATCATCTTTTGTGTTTGGGTACAATAAATACCACTGATGATGATAATATTTTTATGAGGATTAGATTAAATAATATAACATATGCAAAATGCCTAGGCATAGGTCTATTATACTGAATGATAATAGATTTGCCATGTATAGGCCAGGTACTTCCACATGTAACAACTTAATCTTCACATCAATCCTATAAGATGGGAATAGTTTTTAATCCCCAATTCACAGATAAGTAACCTGAGATCTAGAAATGTAGAATAACTTTCTTGAGGTCACAGAGTTAGTAAATATTTAAATTAGGGTTTGGGCGCAGTCAGTCAGGGTCTTAGGTCCTTGCTCTTAAATACCTGCGCTATCTATAGTCCCTGTGCATGAATATTCATTTTCTTCTCTTTCTCATCTAAATTCTACTCGTTTACTGGTCTATTTCCACTTGGGTGACTTTCCATTATCTTAAATCAAGAATTCTTACCTGGACCCCATGGGTGGGTTTCAATTAATATCTTTAACTCCTGAATTAATCAGGACTCTCATATATAAATGACAGAAATGCAGCTCAAAGAAGCTTAACTCTGGTGGAATTTCAAGAAAGGACTAGGGTATCTCCTGGAATCCAAGCATAGAAATGTGATAGGTCCATGGCCTCAAATGCCATGAGGGTATATTCTCTCTCCCACTTCTGACCTCTGTTTATCTCAATGAGACACTTTCTCTTCTCTCATTCTGCATTTTCTCTTTCTCAGGCTCATGTGTTAGGAAACAGATCAGCCAACAGCATCCATAGCTTCAGCTACTAGGGAGAGATTGATTTGATCCTTTGAATATAAAGTACAAAAATTCCAGAAAGGGGCTCTGATGGGCCAAGCTTGGGTCAAGAGTACTCTGGCAGTTAATTCCAAGGGCATCCATTATTAATGCATAGCATGTATAGGTAGGAATAATTTTTTTCCCAAAAGAGAGGATCCATTGGTTCCATCAGATTCTTGAGTGATTTGTAATTCAGAAGCAATAAAGTACTACAAACACAAAATAAGCCAACACCATCTCTTTCTGTCTTCTTTTTCAAACCAGTCCTTCTGACTCCTCTGCTTCTGTCAGTCTTCTAGACAGTCTTGTCATCTTGCTATATTTTGCTTTCTCATTCTTCTTTACCCCCTGCATCCAGTTATTCAGAAAGTTCTGTTAATTCTTCCCACGCAATGGCTGTTGAAACTATTCCTTTCTATTTCCACTGCCACAATTCTTGACTATCAACTGTCACCTTCTTTAGCTCATAAAACAGTAATATCTTCTTAGCCATATCCTTATCACTTGTCCTTCCTTGCTGAAATCCACCCATTAGATAAAGCTTTGAACACTGTCTTCTTGTCACTGTTCTGCTCAAAGACTTCATGGTGCCTCCTTTTCTGGGCAATACTCTCTGAAGTTCAGTCCTGGCCCAGATGTTGGTAAGATGTTACCAGATGTTTTATCTCTTGATAAGTAAATACTATTCATCTACGCGTGTTGCTTATTGGTCTGGTTTTTTTTATGTTTGCATCCTGTCTATTTGTAGTTCACACCAATGCCTATCTTTGTTAAGAAAGCAACTCACTTCCAAAAGGGGTTCATTCTTTGACCTAAGAGTTGTTATACTTACTCCCTGCTTTAAACTTTTGTTGATTCTCTAGGGCTCTCCCTGGAATAGTCCTTCCTTCTTTCCATCTACATATTTTTCCTATTCTAGTTTCCTCAAGTAGCAGTCCCGTATCATTCCAGTCAAAGTTTTATGAATTACTGTTTCACTCATGTGTTGACAATTCTATATTATGCTGTATTAATATTTAAATGGTTAAAGCATTTTGTTGTCTAAATAGATCATGAGGTTCTAGTAGCCAAGACATCTCTAAAATTAGTTAAATATGCTTGGTGGCACTTAACCACAGTTATATGCATACTGTAGGCACAAATATTTGTCAAACATTTACAAATGTCCATGTAAAAATATATGGAGTTTTGTTTCTTCACATTGTACATGAATTTTTCACTTTCCAAAAAAAGAGATTTACTAGAAGCTTCTTTTAAGTAGTAGCTCCTCTGTGTGGAAATACTTTTAAATGTTAGTCTTGAAATTATTAAATATTCATCAAAAAGACAGAAGTGGGAGTTGGTGGGGAAAATGTTGAAGCTATTGAGTTAGAGGTTATCAACTACAGATAAAAAGAAATGAGATTATGAAAAACAATCAATGAGAAAAATCTCTTTTACATCAACTTTTCAGACATACTTTCATTGTGTAATATTGTTCATAATCTAAAATGATGTATTCTGTGTTTTCATTTACATTTTATATAGCATTATCCTGAGGGGAACTGACAGAGGATAAAGTTTGTTTGGGTTGATTGTGGCTCTGCTCACCATTCAGTGTGATCTTAATCTGGTCATTTAACCTCTCACCCCCTCCTCCTCCCCCTCCTCCCCAGAGAACACTGAGATAATGCTGATAGGATGTTGTGAGAATTAAATAGGGTAGTATATATAAGGCATTTTAGTAAAGCATTGCAGCCAGTAGGCAACCAATCAATGGTGAATGTCATTATTCTTTATTCAATAGGGAGAGTATTGAGGGAAAAGGGAAGAAAAGGTGAGTCTGATGGTTAAGAGACTCAGAGTTGCCAGGGGAAGACATATGCAGAGGTGAGTGTGCAGACTTGATAGACCAAAAAAGGGCATTTTAACTGGTATAGATGGCACTGACAGGTTGAGCAGTATAGGGTAAGTTTGGGCTAATTCATGCACATTTGCATGTTCCTCTTTCATGGTATGCGTTATGTTTCCAAATTTAAGTTATAGACAAAATTATCATCTTGACTAGAATGGCTTTTTAGTAAGTTAAAAAATAGCATTCTCAGGATTTCAGGTATCATTGACAGAAAAGCAAACTAGGAGAAGAACTGAGAATTGGGGTGACTTCTCTAAACAATGTTGCCCACCATCCCTAAAGTACCCCCCTACCCTTACCTCTGTCAGGGACAGAGTATTTCCTCCACAAAGTTAGACCGTGGCAGCAAACTGTAAGACTTAACAGCAGTACTATGTGGAAGAGAATGGGCTGAATAGAATCATGTTGGATGATCAAAACAGCAAGGCAGTGCGTTCATTCAGCGGGTACTTGCGCTGTTAGTGTGAACATGGGATTTGGGAAAGGTCAGCCAAAGGAAATGGAGACTGATCTCTGGGAGTATGATGAGGATAGTGAGTCAGAGTTACTCACTTCATCAGAGCCAGAGACCCTGTGGGTCACAGCTTTTAGAACTTACTGTGGGAAAATCCAATAAAGAGAGCTCTGCTGCTAAAACTGAACAATTACAGTGTTTTTCTAATTTCCAGGAAAAATGGACTTAAAGGTTTCCATTTTGTGAACTGTATTAAACTTTTGGTATTTTCTTTTTTCTACTTTGTGAAAAGTTGCAAACAAATTTTAAAGGAAAAACACAGACCTATTATTGCCTAAAAATACATTTTAAAAAATATGGGAGAGATCTGCATAAACATAATATAGCCAGATTCAGTGGTAGTAGAATGGTGCATGTCCATATGGCAGAATTAAATCTATCAATATTTCATGGGGTTCCACAGTGAGCACAGTAATTTCTAAGTACTGCCACCTGAACTAGTTTGAAAACTAACACATTACCCCTGACTGCTTTTGTTATTTCTTGCCGGAAGGGAATGTTATTAGCTTCAGTGAAACTCACAGCCAAAGGATGAGATACAAAGTCATCTTTAAAATAAGAAAGCAACAACAAAAACCAAAAGAGAATTGAATAGAGTAAATCTGAGTGTAAGAAGAATAACCTAATGATAGTTACTGCTCACTTAAACACTTATTACATATTAGGCTCTGTGCTTAGTATTTTTCAAAGATAATTTCATTTAATTTCTACAGCCTTCCTGTGAGGTATCATCACCCACATTAAGTTGATAAAGAAAAAAAAGCCCTGAAGACTTGCTTAAGGTCACAGAGATGGTAAGTGATGGGTGACACTGAGATTTAAACCCAGGTTTCCAGACTCGAATCACGATGATGTTGTAGCGCCTCTTGGTGTGTGTGAGTAAATATTTTTGCATATATATTAACCCTTGTAGTTACTAGCTAGATCAAGCTATTAAACATTTCTGGCAAGAGAAGGCTCCCTCCTGCCCTCTGTCAGTTCCCTCCTTAGTAATCACTACTATGTGTCTATCACCACAAATAGATAGGTTACAGCTAGAGTAATCTAAGTTTTTGGAGTTATCACCAAAAGATTCCATATACTTGGGGTGCCTGGGTGGCTCAGTGGGTTAAGTGTTCTACTCTTGATTTCGGCTCAGGTCATGATCTCACCATCTCAAGATTGAGCCCTGCGTTGGGCTCTGAGCTGACAGCGGCAGAGTGTGCTTGGGATTCTCTCTCTCCCTCTTTCTCTCTCAAAATAAATAAACAAACATAAAAAAAAATCCATATGCTAACCCTTCACCTTGCGGTTTTAGCTGTAGTATTCAAAGCTGTTCTAACTCCAACTTTTCAAGCATTCACTGTAGAGGCTAGCTGTTACAAATGGCTTCACGTGTAAATTCTTATATTATTTGAGATAATACTAATTAAAAAAAACCAAAAAGCTCCTGGGGTGGCTGGGTGACTCAGTTGGTTAAGCCACTGACTTAGGCTCTGGTCATGATCTTGCTATTCACGAATTCGAGCCCCACAATGGGCTCTGAGCGTGAAACCTGCTTCGAATTCTGTCTTCCCCCTCTCTCTCTGCCCCTCCCCCATTCACGCTCTCTCTCTTAAAAATAAGTCAACATTAAAAAAAAGAAAAGAAAACAAACTCCTGGATGAAGCAGATTCAAAGAACTGTAGCAAAAAACAAAAGTATCTTAGAAACGCCACAGACACAGGTTCCTCGACTGAGGTAATTTGGGGCTTCTGTTTCCAATCATGGCGTCTCATTAGGACAGAGATGACCATGAAAGGTCCTCTCAGTTTACGGAAGGGAAGATTAGCCAGACAGAGTATGTAACAGTGATTGCTTTGCATCATCTTACAGCACACGAAAAAATTTGTGTCCTGGTATCTTCCACAGTTGACTTGCTGTTTTATGACGCAAGGGAAAGGAAAAGAGGAAGATGATCTAGGTGGAGGGTAATGGGGGAAGTAAGACCTCCCGGGAGGCTTTAATGTGGTGGCTTTGGGGGGGGGGGGGCTTGCGCACTAGCTCTTAAAACCACATCACTTCTTGTCCAGCCTGGCAGAGACAGAAGTAGCCTCACAACTTCACCTCAGGTTCTCAAGCTGTGGTTGGTGAAATTTCAGCAATAGTTCTAGATAACTTAGTCTTCCTTTTCTCTCCTCCCTCCCCACCCACCTGCTCACCCATTGCTGGTTTTGCACCTCATTCTGATTCCCACCACAGCCAACTGTGGCATTTGAAGCAATTTACAGATTACAGTTGAGCATCAGGCAAAGAATGACCGACATATGTAGGACTTGATGACTCCGGGAGTGATGTGTACGTAAGGTGACTGAAGCGGGGGGTGGGGGGGCGAAATCTAGAGGAACGTTCTGGCCATTAACGCGGGAGGACAGGCCCAGAAGTGGGCGCACGTGACAGCAGCAGCACCTCGAGAGTGACATCACCCCTTCGGAGGCGGAGTCGAACTATTTAGGGCCTTGTCTGCTATTGAGCTTCCATCCTTCTTCCCCACCAAATGCCCTCGACCCCACCAGTCAGAGCACCCTGAGGAAACAAGAAATGCCCAGACCTCACAGAGCAGCAGAGTCAGGACCCAACCTCTCGGCTCAGGGAAGGGTTCGGTTTTCACGGTCTCTCCCAGCCGCTCCCCACCCCCAAACTGTGGAGGGGGCGGGGGCGCGCGCGCGCTCCACCACGCACGCGCCCCCACGCACGCGCTCTCCCTCCGCGCTCGCGCTCCTCCCCACCCGGGCCCGGAGGGGGCGGGGCTGCGGGCGGCCGGGGAGGGTGTGACGCCCCCGGCGCGGCGGCGGCGCTAGCGAGCGGCCGGCCGGGCGCGGGTTGCTGGGCGCGCTGCTCTGGCGGGGCCCGCTGGCACAGCCGCCTCGCGCGAGCAGCCCGCTCGGCGGGGGAAGCTACGAGCACTCCGAGAGCCGGGCTCCGGGCTGCCGGCGCTGCGCTCCCGCCGCCGCCCTCCGCGCCTCCTTCGGGCGGCCCCGCCCCCGTTCCCATCCCCCTCGCGCTCACCTCCCGGCTGTGCCGCGCGCTAGGCGGAGCGAGGCGCCTGCCGCTGCCGCCGCCGCCGCCGCCGCCGCCGCCGCCGCCGCCACCGCCACCACCACCGCCACCACCACCACCACTACCGCCACCACTACCGCCGCCGCCACCGCCACTGCCGCCGCGTTTAGGGGCGAGAGCCTGCACCCGCGCCGCCGCTGACAGGAGGACCGCCGCGGGCTGCGCTTGCCCCCCTCGAGGCCCCGCCGCGCCTTTCCGGGGAGCAGATCCACCGCGGGCGTCGGAGCGCAGCGAGGTGCTCTGGGAATCGCGGGCGGCGCCGGCGGGCGGCGCGGTCCTCACTGGAGATCTCGGGGACTGGGGCTTGACCCCGAGGTGCAGCGAGCCCCTCAGAGCGGCAGGTAAGACACCCGGGGAGCCGCGGAAGGAGAGGTCGCCTCAGTGACAGGGGCGTTCGCCTCCTGTGCCTCGGCTCCAGGGAGAGGGGCGGGGGTGAGCGGGGAGACAGCGAAACGGACAGCGAAGTGCCTCCGGTGCCCAAGACATGGGGAAGGGTGGCTCCAAATGTGGCACTCAGGGTGGCTTCAGATGGGGCCGGGGATGGTCACTTCGATGTCACCGAAGGTGTCAAGGAATTTGGTACCGAGAGAGTCTCTAGATGACGAGGACTGAGGGTGAGATGCGAGGCAGATTGCTAAACGTGGCAGGGAATGTGGTGCAGAACGAGTTGCAAAATGTGCCCCCAGAATGCAGCATAAAAAGTAGTTGTGAAATGTGCCAGGTAAGGCGCAGGGTGGGTTGGCCTGTGTGGCATTGAAATTCATGGCAGAAGTGTTATTAGTGATATTAACAATCTCTCCTGGGAAAGGAGATGTAGTGTAAGAAAAGATTAATAAGGTTCATTGCTAGATATTTGATCACAGAAAATCGAGAGGAGCTATGATATGCTATTTTTTTTGAGATAGAGATAGTATGTACCCACGTGAAAGAGAAAAAAGCATACTGTATCTGGTTGTGAGATGGGAAAGAAAAAAATAGGGCTAAAATAATTCCAGGTTTTGGCGTCAGCTTGTAAAGCTGTGATATAATTGTATCCTGTCCTTTATTTCAGTTGTGGAATGTTTAAAATGGGTTTCCCAAAACATAAACAATGATAATTAACATTAGGAAGATTTGGTGTTTTGGGTGTCTTTCACTCTGTTCTCTGCTCCTCTCCAGGAAAAGAAAAACAATAAACAAACAAAAAAAAACCATCCCACCATATCTTGCCCATAATTCTGAGTTCTGAATTATGCAAAGGGAATTTTTTTTTTTCCTATGTGCCCCTGTCTTCATTTTCACACAGGTGAAAATAGCTGGAATGAGGAAAACAAAACAATATGGTGAACAAAAGGGATAAATTTTCAGGCATTTTGAGGGGTTGGAGCCAAAAGCTATGGCAGTGGTTAATTACAGTGAATGACAGTAGTGATATATTCTTGGGTGTTCTTGGTGTTGGGGCGGCAAAACGGGGGAAAAAATCAAATGCAGTAAATGTAGCCTAAAAAGCAGCAACATGGATACTGTCAGTGGAACACTTCTTGCAGCGTTTCCCAGGTACATCATCTTAGGAATGTGAGCACAAGAATAAAATATTAACTATTCTTTATCTCTCTCTGTCTCTCCCTATAAAATTACCCACATGCCGTGAAACATTGACTTCCATTTAAGAAGAACATCTTTGTTTTGAGAGGACTGTCAGAAAATAGCTAGAATTTCAGAAGTAACAAAAGATAGTTCAATGAGCTATGTAATATAACTTACATATGTGCGTTCAGTTAGTGTCTTGAGCTGCGAAACAAGCAGAAATATCTGGATGTGTTCATTAGGATATAGTTAATGGTTGAGATTTATACTGTTTTATGTAGGTTTTAGGATTATTGTAGAGAAATTGAATCACTTGCCTGAATGTTCTTATAACAGTAAGCAATTTGCCAGATAATCTGAAAATTCATACCGATTGGCTTTCTCCTGGGTGCAGGATTCAGCCACTGAGGGATCATTTGCCTCAAAGACAAAACTGGGTTTTCCTTGGTGATTAATATTGGGTTTTAGTGTTTTCCGTAGATATGTTACTCACCTTGAGGGTGTGTTGGGGCCAAAGCAGAGAGGAGAGGGCCAGAAGAGAATAAAGAGCAGTTCTGTTGGGTCTTCCTGTTTTGTTCTGACTGGAAGCCGTATGTACTGCCACCCCCTACTGTCTGTAGGAAGAGGTGTTGCAGAGCCCCATTCTTTTCTTGTTATCACTGCCCCCTTGTGTAAGGGAAGAAATTGATAGTTGCACTTGGGAAACCGCTTTCATATTGTTCTCGACAGGGTTGTTACGTGGATCTTTTCATGATCTATTCTTTTCAGAGTTGCAGGGATTTAAATTTACTGTTAATCAGGCTCCAGATTTGATGTCTATTTTTAATAGTATCTAGTGTTAGTAATTCAAATTTCTCAGAATGTTTTCAGTATGTTTGGGAAGATGGTGTACTGTTCCTGGTAGGAGGACTACCAGCTATATAATAGCTCACTCTTATATAGCACCTACTCTGAGCCAATCCTGTTACACAGGTTTTAATCCGTTTCAACGCCCAGTGCGATATGTACTGTTCTTTCCGTTTTCTGATGGGAAACGGAAACACAGAGATGTTCAGTAACTTGCATAGGACAGTCAAGAATCGGATTTAGCTAGCAAGTGGAAGAGTTGGGTTTCAATTCAGTAAGTAGTAAGACACATAAATGTTAAGCCTACAAATATACCGAAAAAATACAGTTACTTATAGTGTGAACGTTTCTCTTCTGGAATTTATTTTTGTAATTTATCTCTGGGATTATGAGTAGAGGAGTATCAGTACTTTTTATGTGGTTAAGGAGATGTGTGTGTTGGAGGTTGGTTTTGGGGGGAACTTTAGAGGTAGAAAGTTATTTTCAAGTAGGTTGATTTGTGTCTTTGTGTGTGTGTGTGTGTATATACACAGTGTGCAATGAAGGTTTACGGTGCTTTCAAAAATTTTTTAATGTTTATTAATTTTTGAGAGACAGAGATGGAGCATGAGTGGGGGAGGGGTAGAGAAAGAGGGAGACACAGAATCCGAAGCAGGCTCCAGGCTTTGAGCTGTCAGCACAGAGCCTAATGTAGGGATGGAACTCATGGACTGTGAGATCACGACCTCAGCTGAAATCAGACGCTCAACTACTCAACTGACTGAGCCACCCAGGTGTCCCTACTGGTGCTTTTAAAGAGATAGTACCACACACACACCCACACCCCCCCACACCCACCCTGAGATACTATCTCTTTAAAAGCACCAATAGGTTTACTGCTAACTTTCTCAAGGAAAATTAAGGGGTAATTATCTATTTTTTCTACCTATTCACACCACACTTTTATGATCTCTATTTTATTACTAAAACATTTTTTTTGATATTTATTTTTGAGAGAGACAGAGCGTTAGCTGGGGAGGGGCAGAGAGGGAATGAGCTGTAGATCCCAGACAGGCTCCAGACTCTGAGCTGTCACCACAGAGCCCAACGCGGGGCTCGCCCACGAACCGCGAGATCATGACCTGAACTGAAGTTGGGCGGTTAACTGACTGAGCCACCCAGGCGCCCCTGATCTCTATTTTATTTTAAAAAGTAACAAAAATGGATTGGATGAATGTGTATATTTTACAGCTTCCATCAACAATCGTTGGCTTAGATTTTTCTCACACTTAAACATTGTTTTATATATCTTACATATGAAGTAATATTTATAAAAATGTGTAAAGAATATCACCTCTTGTAACAATTTTCTTCTCTAAGCCAAACTTTGCCATTCTGTGATTCACATATCTCATATAATCAAACACTTCTTTCATTTTTATATACATTTGTTGATAAGGGAATTCAAGATAATCTACTGGTTATGGCTAGGATTTATTCAGGCTGTACGTTTATGTACTTTACTTAATATTTAATAAAGTGTCATAGACTTGATCATGCTGTGTATTTTAGATTGGTTGGTAATTCCTTTTACCATACTTCACTTATAAAAACTAATTTGATGTTTGCATCTTTATCATAACTTTTTTTTAGAGTTTATATTTGAGAGAGAGAGTGCACGAGTAGGGGAGGGACAGGGAGAGGGAGTGAGAGAATCCTAAGCAGGCTCCATTCTCCACTGCAGAGCCCAACATGGGCCTTGATCCCACCACTGTGATATCAAGACCTGAGCCAAAATCATGAGTCCAATGCTTAACCGACTGAGCCAGCCAGGTGCCCCTCTTTTGGATTTTCTCAATGACTCTGTGTGCATTATTTTGAATGGGGAAGAAAATAAGCCTAGAAAGAAGTACAGTAATCCCCCCTTATCATCAGGGGATACATTCCAGGATCCCCAGCAGATGCCTGAAACCATGCATAGTACCAAACCCTGTATATATGATGTTTTTTCCCTGTAAATACATTATCTGCAATAAAGTTTAATTTATAAATTAGGTATAGTAAGAGATTAACAATAATAAAATAGAACAGTTGAGCCTGGGTGGCTCAGTTGGTTAAGCATCCGACTTCAGCTCAGGTCATGATCTCATGGCTCATGAGTTTAAGCCCTGAGTCTGGCTTTGTGCTGACAGCTCAGAGCCTGGAGCCTGCTTCAGATTCTGTGTCTCTCTCTCGTTCTGCCCCTCTCCTGCTCATGCTTTGTCTCCCTTTCTCTCTCTGTCTCTCAAGAATAAATAAACATTGAAAAAATCTTAAAAATAAAATAAAATAGAACAGTTGTAACGGTATGTCGTAATACAGTTGTGTGAATGTGGTCTCTCAAAATATCCTACGCTATTGAATTCACTCTTGTGATGACATGAGATGATAAAATGCCTGCGTGATGGGATGAAGTGATGGAGGCGATGTGATGTAGCCTTAGATTACTATTGATCTTCTGACTAAGTATCAGAAGGAGAATCATCTGTTTCTGGACTGTAGGTGGATTAGCAGGGACTCCTATACACTAAACCAATACTAGTTCTAAAAAGTGAATATTAGGGTAGTCGATACTGATTAGACGTAAGGTAGAACAAGTGTGCATAAAAGAAATTCATCAAAGTTTCTTTCCTTGTTATATTTCTTCCCTTTACAGTGGAATTAAAATTGAATTTCTGAGACATACTGATTGGGCATAGTAGTTGAATGTACTTACACAGAATCACCAATGTTAGATGGAATATTTTTACTCAGGATTCCAAGATTTTATTTCAAGAAGCTAGAACAAGCTGTTGCAGATGGCTGTTTAATTTTCTAGTACTAGTCTGACCAAAGTAACAAATATAAAATAGTTTGGAAACTAGTTTAATTATTTGAACTTTTTTTTTGTTTTGTGAATGAATTGAAGCTCAGCATTGTCATATCTGCTGAGTGCCTGTAGGTAACAAATATAACTATTATTTGGGGAGAAGGCACTATATAAATATACTGTATAAATAAATAGTCTTTGTTATAATACCATGAAAATTGTCACTTGACTTATTTGAATAGCATTTTTTGTAATATATGAAGTTGTATTACATGAAGATTGTTTACAATAAATAAATGAGGGGCTCCTGGGTGGCTCAGTCAGTTAAGCATTCCACTTCAACTCAGGTCATGATCTCACTGCTAGTGAGTTCGAGTCCCGCATTTAGCTCTGCACTGATAGTGCTTGGAATTCTCTCACTCTCCCCCTCCCCGATGTGTGTGTGTGTGTGTGTTCGTGTGTGTGTTCATGTGTGCACTCTCAGAATAAATAAACTTAAAAAAAATGAATTGAGATGTGTATATGATGATGGAGAATACATATATGCCTGGTGAGTCTCTTTAAAATTCTGTGGAGGGGTACCTGAGTGGCTCAATTGGTTAAGTGTTCTGCTCTTGATTTTGGCCCATGTCACGATCTCATGGTCGTGGGTTCAAGCCCTGTGTTGGACTCTGCACTGACAGCACGAAGCCTGCTTGGAATTCTCTCTCCCTCTCTCTCTGCCCCTCCCCTGATTACACACACTGTCTCCAAATAAATAAAAGAAAAAGATTTTATTGAAAGAAATAGGTTAAAAGGAGAGCTTAAAGACTTATAGCTCTATTTCCCCAACCAATGACCCATTTCCTTTCTTTTAGAGGTATTTTACCTCAAGTATTTAAGATTCCAGGTAATATTAGATGGAGAACAAGTAATTTGGGCCTAAGTTTTAGAGGGTTAAAGCAGGGTAAGGACACAATACATGGAAAAAGTTTCTGATAGGGATTGTTCTTATTCCAGAAAGCTCTAAGTAATTACAATACCATAATTATTTCTGGAAACAAATTTATTAGGTCCGTTTATATTATTTAACAAAAATATTTATAAGTCTTTAGAAGGCTGTGTTTGTGGATGTTTTAAGTATAAGTTGTGTTTTTATGGACCATACATTACAAAAGTATCTTACTATATTCAGCTTCTGTTTGTCCTTGAATAGTTGAAGGTAAACTTGATCGAGTTTAAGAGGCAAAAGAATTAAGTTGGTATTAGTTTTAATCATGCTTTTGCTTTACCCCTTTCTTCCCTGTAATATTAATTTCCGCCTTTATTCAGTGCATAGCATATATATTCTATTAAACTTCTTACTTTTTATCAGAACTTGAGATATTCTGTCATTTATTTATTTAAAAAATTTTTTTAATGTTTATTTTTGAGAGAGAGAGAGCGTACATGCAGGTGGGGGAGGGGTAGGGAGAGAGGGAGAGACAGAATCTGAAGCAGGCTCCAGGCTCTGAGCTGTCAACACAGAGCTTGATGCAGGGCTTGAACTCACAAACCATGAGATCATGACCTGAGCTGAAGTTGGACGCTTAACCTACTGAGCCACCCTGTTGCCCCTGTTCTGATGTCATTTAAACTGAATAGTTGCATTATAGTGAATAATCTTGTTGGTATGTTTTAAAAAAATCCAGTTACCCTGTAGACATCTTTACTTTTTAATGTCAAATTTATGTACCTTTTTTCCATAGGTACTTTGCTGTCAGAGCGATCTTTCTAACACGGCCATCTGATCGTGTCATTCTTTTCTTCAGAATCATATTGTGGCACCTCATCACTTAATGGATAAAATGGAAACTCCTTAGAAAACCATGTAAGGCCCTTCATGATGATCTGATCTTTGCCTCCTCTTTAGACTCATTGGCGCATTCCTCTTTAAAATTCTATGCGTCAGGAGATGTGTGGAGAAATACACGTACATATACACACCATCAAGAATATTATTCAGGGTAACTCCTGGACTATCATTGAAACAAACTTTAAAGATAAACCAAATTTTATTCCTTATTTATTTCTTAAGTTGGGGGAGGAAGATTAGAAGGTTCTCTGTGTGAACTTTAGCTGAATTATTTTTACTATATTATGGGGGTCGGCAAACTACAGTGCATGGGCCAGAAATGCAGCCCAATGTCTATTTTTGTATAACCTGCAAGCTAAATTTCGTTTTTATATTTTTAAATGGTCAAAAAGATATCAAAAGAAGAATAATGCTTTGTGACCTGTGAAAATTATAGGAAATTCAAATTAATTGGCCCTAAAAAAGTTTTATTGACATATTATTGGTTATAGCTGTTTTCTTTTTTTTCTTTTTTTTAATTTAAATAATTTATTTTCAAATTGGTTTCAATATAACACCCAGTGTTCATCCCAACAAGTGCCCTCTTTAATGCCTGTCACCCACTCTTCCCCCTGCTGTTTTCTGAGTATAGCCACAGAGTTGGGTAGTTTTTATGGAGACGTATTGCCCACAAAAGCTAAATATTTACTATTTAGCCTTAACTAACTGATTCTAACTTTATTAACTGATAAAGTTACCAGTCCTTAGTTTATAATGTACATGGTCATTGAATATCCTGAATTGGAGATGGACCAACTATGTCTGTTGAAGGCCCTTTCAGGACATAATTGCTTCTATCTATCTACTGAGAAAAGATTGGCTACTTTGCCTTCATAGGGATTTATCTGACAGTCTTCTATTGTGTCTCCATTTGACACCCATATTATGTCTAACTCTGAAGAAGTTTCTTCCAAAGTATATTAATTGAATCTATTCCTTTTTCTTAGAAGAGGTATCCCAAGTGAAGAGTTTTGGAGCACAGCATATGAGAACATTTTTCTTTGTCCAAGTCTCAGTCTCTTATATGCATATTCTGCATTAAAAAAGATCATTGTTATGTGAAAAAAAAAACCTTGATTTTTTTTTTATATTAGTTTGCTATGTGGATACCTTGTGTTTAAGGTTTATGAGTTGAGTTAGATTATTTATATTGGAAAAATTGGAGTTTTTTTTAATGCAGTATATTAACATATTAAATCATTCGCTTAAATATTTATTGACTACCTGCTGTGTATAAGTCGTTACTTTTACTATTGTAGTCTTTCAGTTGAAGGTGGACATTTCATTTTCTTACTTAATAAAAGCTAATAGTGTAATTCAGAATTCTGTGTCCTAACATTCATTCTACCTCTGGGAAAAAATACAGTTTTAAAAAATCCAGTGTATTAAAGTTTGCCACTTCCCTAAAGTTTCATAGGCCAGTTGATAAGTTTTACTGTTTTCATTAGGTGGCAAAGATATTATGAAAAGGAAAACAGTGATTTGTACATTCCTTTTTATAAATACCAGCAAGTATTCCAGACCTAAAATTCACAAAGAAAAGTATATAAACAATAGTAATGGACAACTTATTCCAAACATACCTTTGGACGAGGTAGCCATGCTTATTTCCTTGCCTGTAATACCATACTTGCATTATCATATCTGATTATATCAATTGACATCTGATTATAGAGATTGACAACATGAAGAAATATGGCACCAGTTGTTTATTTCCATGGAAACCCCTCCTCTGGATCTAGCCTTATGAGTGGATTAGTTAGTTATTAAACTTGGAAATGGGACTGAGTATGTAGGTGTTGTGATTTAATCATCTTAGCCATAGAGAATCTGCCTCAGATCTTAGTAAATTCCTTCTGCCTAAATGAAGGAAGGCTCTTCTTAGCACTTTGCAGTCTTGGGTTGTGGGATTCCCACAATGTCTAGCTCTAGTTGCTGAAATTCGATAAGGCAAAAAGCTAGTCAGGCTATGGAAGGAAGCTTGATGGGTATTTGTCGTTACTCTAGAATTGTTTCTGTTCAAATTTCAAGGAATTCTTTAGGGCTCCCTCGGGTTGGGAATTAGGGTGAATGAAGGTAATTCGTTTTATTAGGATATGTGGGATGAAGATTTACTACATACCCAAATCCTGCTTTAGCATCAGAGAATCTTAGTCCTTTTTTAGGGGTTTAAAGAGGAAGAAAGACTTATTTGGAAGTTGTTACAGACATTCCTTTATGATAGGATGACAATACTGTTGTTTAGTCATAAGAAGCTTTGAAATTGTACAATTGTGAGACCCATTTTATAGCAGAAAGAACATGAATTTGTGAGCTTTGAATCATGAAAACATTCAAATTATTGCTCTGTCACTCACTAGATATATGAGGGGCTAAAATCTATCTTGCAGGATTTTGATGATGACAAGATGAAATAATCACTGAAAATCCTTAGGACCATGTCTAGTGCTTAAGGAATGGTAATTATTAGACCTTGGAAGGCATCCTGGATTTCTCTTTTTTGATGTGTGCTTGACCCAGCTCCTCTCCATAGTGTTTTACTAGCATTGTCGGTTCAGCTTTCCTTTGTTGTCTTGTCTTGCTTTTCTTTTCAGTCTTGCAGGCCATTTATAAGACCCATGGTTAGTTCAGCTACTGATTTATTTTGTATCCTGAAATTTTCTTTTATGAAAGATCTGATGAGAGCTGAGAGAATTCTTAAATAACTGTAAACTTAAAAATAAAGACTCTTGCAGAAGTGAAATGCTGTTGGGCAGACTCCTGGTGTGCATACCTTTTGGGCTGTTTCCCTTTAAGTACCACAAACTTGACAAAAATTAGTTTTTAATCTCCTCCATAAAATAGCAAATGGTGGCATTTCTTTGAGATAGTGAGCCCTTTGACAGTTCTTTTTTCAATCCAGTCATGTAAACATTTACAATTTTTATAAACATTTCTCACATTTGTGAATAACTGAAATTTTCTGGGATAACTTTATCCCCCCATCACCCATGTTATATGTTAATAGCTTTTTGTAATTTTTCTTTTTTAAAAAGTTGTATGTGACAGTTAAGTGGTTGCTTTTCTTTTGTGATTTAGTTTATAAAAATGGCCTTGTTTATTTACAATGTAAAATAGTACATTGGAAAAAGTTCGCGGCTCTTTCTTTAGTATAGGTATAGCAAGTTAACTATTCAAAATCCCTTTTTTCCTGAGCTTTAATTACTTCTGTAACATTTTGCCCATTTGTGCCAATCAGTGTATCATGCCTATTATTATTCAGTGAATATTTTTTTACTCACTTTTTCTTAGTTTTATCCTTATTTGTCAAAATATCCATGAACTGATATGTTTGTGCTAGTTATAAAATAAAAACTAGTTCATCCTGAAGTCATCTTGCTTAATGTACTTGAGAAAGATCATTTTTATGCAATTTTGGTTCCAGATTGGTTTTGAATTTTTAAATAATGAACTTCATAATGATTCCTTGCTTTCCATGATTCTAATTTTGTCTCTGGATGTATTAAAGGTAGCCATTTATTAGTTAACAAATGTTAATTGTTATTACTTTTAATAGATAACTGTTCTCTCCTTACTCAATCTATTCTAGCTTTATAAAAAAAATTATAAACAAAATAGGAGTGAATAAAGGAAAAGTTAGTATTTTCGTCTCCCCTCAGGTCTCTCCCTTCTCTAGTTTTCCTCCTTGGAGTAGCCGACGTTAACCAACGCTGAGTATTTTTTCAACTTCTTTTTCTTACTCAAATCATATAAGTATGTACACACACCTATACAAGCTTTTCGTGACTTGCTTTATTCATTTAAGAACATATCATGGTATCTCTCCAGTTTAGTAAATGGAACTCTAATTTTAAAAAGCTCAGTAACATTCTATAGCAACTACACCATAATTTATTCTGTTGTTACCTAATGGATATAAAGATTGTTTTCTTTTCTTTCTATTTATTTTTTTACCCTTATATAAACATTAATCTATTCTTACTCATGACCAGAGAAGCAAACATTCTAAAATATAAAATATTAGCAAGGTAAAACTAGTAATATATTTAAAAGATAATACATCAGCATTTATTACAGGAAGATGGAGACAGTTAAATATTAATATAATTTACCATATTAAATATGAGATAAAAACTATATGAGTATCTCTTTTGGGATGAGTTGGAGGACTTTGTATTGTATTTAGACAAAATAGCATAGGGAGATGCCTGCCCATGCAGATAGTAGTCCAAGTTTTGTACAGTTCTTTGACCCTCAAAGTTGATAAGCAGAAGGCTTTTTTCCAGACTCTTTGTGGAGACTTTGTGGGGCCTGGGCCTTAGATTTGACCTTGACCTAACTACAGGACTTTGGTTGTTAAAGCTTGGGTACCCTTGACCATATGGCAATAAGTATACTTCCTGAGACTGGGATGGATGATAAGGGTGAGCCTGTCCAACTTAGGGCTGGCCCTTTTTATGATCTTGTATTCGATTACTTTGGGCTTATGAGCACCTTTTTGGCCTCTGTACTGATGCTCATTGTTTGGAGACTTTGGTCTGAACCTTTTTGAGGCCTTTCTTGTGCTTGTTGGCAAAATATGCATTCCTTAGGATCTAAGTTTCTTGAAGCTTTATAGGACTGGTTGGTTTTATATAATATTCTTGGATTTGGTCATTTCTGTACTGTCAGCCACAACTCTGGGAGTGGTAGAGACTAGAAAAAAAGAGTCCCATGACTGTCATAATAGATGCCAGAAAAGCATTTGGAGTAATTTCTTCAGTGGACGGCATAATTTCTGAGTCCTTGCTTGAATGAAAATGCTTGTCTTTTATCTTGATCAGTGAATGATATCTTGGCTAGATAGTGTTCTTGGATAATCATCCTTTTTTTTTTTTCCTGCTTTATCACATGTATACCTTATACTACCATTTTCAAGCTTGTGCAATTGTGAAGTTTGATGCCAGTCTCCTTTTTTTTTTTTTTTAATAATTGTCAATGTTTGTTCATTTTTGAGAGACACAGAGAGACAGAGCGTGAATGGGGGAAGGGACAGAGAGTGAGGGAGACACAGAATCCGAAGCAGGCTCTTGGCTTTGAGCTGTCAGCACAGATCCTGATGTGGGGCTCGAACTCACGAACTGTGAGATCATGACCTGAGTGAGGTCAACGCTTAACCGACTGAGCCACCCAGGCATCCCTCTTCTCTTTATAAGTAACTGGTTCTTTATCTCCCACATAGTCTTGCCACACATACGTGTCCTGAGATTATCAGAAATAATCTTGTTATGTACTTGATCCCTTTTATATCATGGGAGACACAGAACTGCCAATTCATCTTGTATTTCCTGGACTCCTGCCTGTATGTCTGTATTTTTCCCCATTTCTGATCCCAGTTTTCCTATTTTTTTTTTTTTCTTATTTTTTAATGCTTAGTAGTAGTATAGTAAAATCATTTTGGTCATTCTGAGTTGATATTCTCAGGTACAAATTGTTCTTTCAAAATGTAGATTCAAATATTTATTTCAGGAAAGTTTTTTTGAATTACTATTTTTATTGTCTTTTTTGTTTTGATATCCTTCTACAGGGGTTCCTATCACTGTATGTTCAATATTCTTTGCCTATTTTCAATATTTGCCAGTTTTTCTTAAATCTTTTTGATCTCTTTGAGTTTTAAATTTTTCTCTTTTTTAACTATGTATTTTTCTTAAGGGATTATCTGTTTTTATTCACTCTTGTCTTTACTTCTGGAATGATTCTTTCCCTTTATTTTTAATTACTTTGTGTCCTGTCATCTCATTTTGAATTTTTATAATTCTTAGAGCTATTCTTTCATGTCTTTTGTCATTTTCTTAAGGTCTTTTAGTTCATTTTGAAATGGCATATTATAGTTTTGATCTGTTATGTGGGCATGTCTTTCTGGTATGCTTTCATTGTAGAGATGTTATTTTTTTTAAATTTTTATTTATTTATTTTAGAGAGAGAGAGAGCAGGGGAGGGGCAGAAAGAGAGAGGGAAGAAAGAGAGAATCCCAAGCAGGCTCTGTGCTGACAGCACAGATGCAGGGCTTGAACTCACGACTGCGAGGTCATGACCTGAGCTAAAATCAAGAGTCGGATGCTTAATAACTGACCGAGCCATCCAGATGCCCTTGCAGGGATGTTATTCTGCTTCTTGTAACTTAATATATGGAATTGACCTTGATACTTTCTATGATTCCTTTTTATTTGAAATTAATTTCAAAAAAAAACCTTTTAGACAATGTCTGGGTTCAGGAAATCTAATTTCATGGAGGTTTGTTTGTTTTTTGTGATTGTTTTTGTGTAGTGTTAAAAAATATGGTGGCTTGTGTTCTGAGGTTTCCTGGCCTTATTCTCGTCCAGTAGTTTTGTTTGGACCTTCTCTTTCCTTCATCTCTCTTGTCTGATCCCAGTTTTTACCCTTTTATGATCATTAAACCCTTTGCCTTCTGGAATTCATCTGCAAAATTCCCTTTGTCTTTAACCTCTTTGCTAAACATGAATACCTTTCTTTCTGTAAGTAAAACTTACTCCTCCCCTGAGGGCGATATTTCCCCATAGAGTTCTTATGTGGTGGATCCTCCTATTGATATGGGTTAAGTGTTGTCTTTGCTTTCTCATACTTGCTTCTAGACTTTTTTGGGGGCTCACTGGTACTCCTCTACTACTCCAGTTATGATTATTGGTGTCTTCAATATCCATACAGATGATCCTTCTGGTATTCTGGCTTCTTGACTTCCTCTCCTCTATTGATCTTGTCCTTTGCCTCAGCCATTCACGTCTATGGCATATTCTGTGCAGATGTTTTTAAATCCTCAGTGCATCCGCATTAACTGGGGTGCTTTGAGAAACTGCAAGTGCCTAGGACTCACTCCCAGAAATTCTTAGTTGATTAATCTGGGGTGTGGCTTCATATGTTATTTTTAACAGTTTTTCAAGGTGACTTTAATGTGCAGCCAGGATTGAGAGTCACTGTTCTAGAACTCGTTATTACCAATAGCTACAATTTTCTATAATATAATTTCCGACATTTTACTCTCCAACTACCTCCTCCAGTGTTTATGGCTCACTTCTTTTTTTTTTTAATAATAGTTTATTTTCAAATTGGTTTACATATAACACCCAGTGTTCATCCCAACATGTGCCCTCTTTAATGCCCATCACCCCCTCTCCTCCCTCCCTCACCCCCCTCACCCTGAGTTTGTTCTTAGTCTTTGAGAGTCTCTTATGTTTTATCTCCCTCCCTCTCTGTGTCTTTTTTTCCTTTCCCCTCTTCCCCTCCCCCTGGTTTTTGCTTAGTCTCACCAAGTCCACCTATTCGTGGAAACATATGGTATCTGTCTTTTTCTGACTGACTTATTTCACTTAACATAATACTCTCCAGTTCCATCCATGTTGCTACACATGGCCAGATTTCATTTTTTCTCATTGTCACGTAGTAGTCCATTGTATATATGTGCCATATCTTCTTTATCCATTCGTCAGTTGATGGGCACTTGGTCTCTTTTATGGCTCACTTCTAAGTACTCAAACAATCTTAATTCTTTGACCCCACTCTGACCTTTAATTTACTGTTCCTCGGTGCATACATGTCCTCAGTTTCTTTTCTGACTTGTTGAATTCCCTTTTCACTGTTCCTTGATGCATATATGTCCTCAGTTCTTTTTTTAAATTGCTGAATTCTGATGATAATTGCTCTTCTGAATCTATTCTCAACCCTCTTGACCTCTCTCCCTTGGTTGTTCTTGTCTGGTAAAACCAGGTTCTGGTTAAAACCAACTCTCCTTTTTCACACCTGCACACTTGTAGCTGTATATGGCTCAGTAAAACAGTCATGTTGACTTTAAATTCTTAGTACGCAGTGACTTTAACTTCATTTTAGTGCTGCCAAGCTATCCTACTTTATTATTCTAGTGCTTCCACAGTCCCATTTGCTTAGTTGATTATATCTTTTCCTTGCATGCAAATCTTCAACATTTCCCTTCACATCCTCTCTTTCAGCTGGTAACCTTCCTTTCTAATTACTAAGAAAATAGAAACGTTCTTCCCACCACCTGCATCTTTACCAGTTATTGTGAGTTAACTGTCTTTTCTTCAGTTGAAGGTCATTCTCACCAATTGTTCCTTTGAGCCCATCCCTTCTTGCCTTCTCAAGGACATTCTTCCTGCAATTCTTCCCTGTTTTTCCTTTTCTGGATCACTGTCAACAGACTAGGCGCATATTGTAATTTCTTTCATTTGAAAGAAACACTCTCTTGACCTTACTAACCCTTTCAGCTACTACCCCATTTCTTTTCTCATTTATACCAGAATCTGCAAAACAGTCTTGTTTACCTTATCCATCTCTCTTTTTAAAATAGTTTTATTGAGGTGTAATGTACATATTACAAAATTTACCAATTGTAACAGTACAATTTACTGAGCATAGGTAAATTTATAGACTTATGCAGTTATCACCACAATCCAGTTTTACAATATTTTGATCACTCCCCAAAATTCCTCTGAGCTTATTTGCATTCCATCTCCATTCCTAACCCTAGCCTTAGGCAACCACTCATCTACTTTCTGTTTCAATAAATTGGCCTTTGGACATTCATATAAATGGAATCACAAGTGGGCAGTTTTGTTTTATAATGCGCAGTCTTTTGCTTCTGTCTTCTTTCACTTAGCATGATGTTTTTGAGGTTAATCCATGTTGAGCATGTGTCAGTATTTCATTCCTTTTTATTGCTGAATATCTTTGCATTGTATGGGTGTACCACGTTTTGCTTCTCTGTTCATCAAATACTGGGCATTTGAATTGTTTCCAGTTTTTGGCTTTTATAAGTAATGCTGCTCTAGTCATTCATGTACAAGACTTGGTGTGGATATATGTTTTAATTTCTTCTGAATAGATTCCTAGGAGTGGAGTTGCTGGGTTTGTGATCCATCTTGAGTTAATTTTTGGATGTGGTATGAGGTAAGGATCTGAGTTGTGGTGTTTTTTTTTTTTTTTTTTTGCATATGGACATCCAGTTGCCCCAACACCATTTGTTGAAAAGATTATTCTTTGTTCCTATGAATTGTCTTGACACAATAAAAAATAACATATTACAAAATTTACCCATTGTATTTGGGATATGAAAAGGGATTATCATCCTCCAATGATGATTGGTTGTCTCACTACTTTGAACTTCCCGTTAAATCCCCAGGTAGGCCATTGGTTTATTGCTTGCTCTTAACAGGACTACAGCCCAGGCTAGGAGATCTGACTCTCTATTCACTTGCCACTAAAATGGCTACTTTAATTGGTAGTTCTTTTAATTGAATCCTATTTGGCAGTAGCAGCAAAGCTCCTGGTTTTCTTGGAATGCTCCAGCCTGCTTGAGCTACTGCTCATAGGGGGCAGGGTTGGGGAGAATGAGAGTAGTCCCAGGCAAAAATGCCACAAGCTTCCCTTGTTCTTCCCCAGTTTTGCCTAGGGGCAAATGTTTGCTTGAATAAACATTTCTTTGTTTGCCCTTGGTTGATTATCAGAGTGCTGTAAAGTCAGATCTCCATTCTTTTCGAACCCACCCCAACCAGGCTTCCTCTCCCACCATTTCACTGAAACTGCTTGTTTTGGTCATCAGTGGCTTTCATTCTGCTCAATCCAGTGGTCCTTTTTTGGTCTCTGTCTTGCTTCATCTATCAGCACCATTTGATAGAATTGATTACACTCTTCCTCCTTGAAGTCTTTGACTTCCAAAATACTACTGTCTCTTGGTTGTTGTGTCGCTGGAGACTCCAGTTTTGTCAGTTTCTTTCACTTAGTCCTCCTCATTCTCATAGCCTATCAAACTTGTAGTGCGTTAGGAATTTTATCTTCCCTGAGGACATTATTTCTCTTTCTGCCCTCTCATTGATGCCTTTCCCTTTTTTTCTTCCTATAACCCTCATGCCACTGGATGTGGAGGTAGATACATTCTTTATTCTCCTTTTCAGTATTGAAATCATTCTCTTCCCTAAAATTCTTTAGCTTTGAAATTCATGTCATCACGTTTTATTTGGTACAGCCCCTATTGCTGTTGACTGGATTTCCTGGTTCATCCCCATACAGTGACTTCTGATGGTTACCACCTGGAGTTAGGCCACACTTCACAAGTTAAGGGCATTTTCCTCCACAGGACAGCTCTCACTTCAAATACCAGCTGCAAGCTTGGGGATTCCCAGAATCATCCTCACTTCTAACCAACTGGCTGTAAAGTAAATGTGGGAATTCCTGCTACTAACTCATGTTCAGTAATTTACTAGAATAGCTCTGGAACTCAGGAAAGTGCTATGTTTACACAATTTCACGGTGGCAAAAAGGGTACAAAACAGCCAGCCAAAAGAAGGGACACATAGAGTAAGTAAGGTCTAGGAAGCTCTCAAATGTGCAGCTTCTGGTGTCCTCCTCCTTTGAAATCAGGACACATCCTCCTCCTGCTACATCTTCCCTCTGGCACATCACACAGACTATTGCTAACCCTAAAGCTCACCCAAACTTTGGTGTCCTGGGTTTTTATTGAGGCTTCTGTATGTAAGCATGATTGATTAAGTCATTGGCTGCTGGTTAAACTCAATCTCCATCTCCTTGCACTCATCGGAGGGCAGGTCTCTAATTACATAGTTGGTTTTTTTGGTATAGCCAGCCCCCATCCTGATTCATTTTATTAGCACAAACTATTCAGGGGTCCTCTATGAGTCATCTCATTAATATAGGCTATCAGGGTCCACCGTGAATAACAAAGACACTTCTGTCACTCAGTAAATTACTAGGATTTAGAGACTACCAGTAACTGGGAACAAAAGCTGGCCAAATTTCTTTATTACATGGGATTCCTTTCCTCTTCTTACTTTTTGGTTTTATTTTGTTTATACTCTCTTCTGTCTCACCAGTACTGTTTCTGATCTCAAATCTTGGTCATTTCAACCATGTGGTTACTTTGTCAGCATTCAGATCTTTCAGTTCTTTGGATTTCAGTTCTTTGAATCTCCTTCTGTGATCTTGTTTTCTGCCTCCCGTAAATCATTTACTACCAGTTATTCCCTAGCAATAATAATTGCAACCTCTCCATAATTTCAATTGTGCGTATCCCACTCTCTGGCCACTACTTGCTGTCTTTATAAATCTTTTCCCTCTTTAGTCACCTGATTCCCATAATTCTTTAACCCCACTATGACCTCTAATGATTCAGGCACCATTTCATTGACTCTTATTGTTGATAACCTCTTTCCTTTCCTTACTCAAATCACTTACAATCATAGTTCTCCCTTGCACATACCTTTGACATCATTTCTTCTCTCTTGATTCATTATTCTTGCTGTGCCAAAACCGCATTCCTAGTTCAATCCACTTACCACCTATTCCATGCCTGTGTCCAGGAAGCTGAAATGTGGTTGGTGAAAAACATACAACCTTGCCAACTGGTTTTGTTTTAAATTTATGGCCATAAACCTCAAGTGGAACCATAATGCTTCCAGATAATCATGCTATACGTCCTTAGTCTAGTAGGTAGGAGAATGAATGGATGATGATTTTATACATTTTCCCTCTTTTTTCCCTCTCATCTCACTTTTAATACTTTCATTCTTTTTTTCAGCTAATGACTTTTCTTCCTACTTTATTGAAAAAGTTGAAGAGAACTTCTGTAGAATTCCACAGTCCTATCTACTCATTTATCAGCATTTGCATTCGCATGTTCTGACAGTTACCATAGTGTTATGCTTACTTCTGTCTGAAGGCAGTTCTTTCATTTGTCCACTAGATCATATCCGCTCTTGCCTCCTCAAGAACATTCCTTCAGTTATTTTTTCTTTAATTAATTTCTTCTTCTCTGATTCATTCCCATCAGCATTCAAATATGTTACTTCTCTCATGTTAAAAAAGAAAAAAGTTTTCTTGATCTTACTTGACTGCCTAATTTTGCTCTTCTATCTTGTAGTAAACCCTTCAAGAGTTGCCTGTAATGCTGTTTGGTTTTTCTCCTCCCATTGCACTATATGCTAACTAACTTGGATGTAAATTAAATAAATACATACATACATACATGTATATATACATACTATGGTGTTTGTTCTCTAAGAATGGGGATATTCTCATATATCTCATGCAATTATCAGAATCCGAAAATATTTAATATATGTCTATAAATATTCAATATTTATTATTGGTATATTATCCACAGTCCATGTTCAAATTTTATTTTTTTTCCCTAATAAGTCCTTATAGCATTTTGCGCGTGCGCACACACACATGCACACACGCCCACCCACCCACCCACCCAGCCTAGGATTCATTGCAGTATTCCTTCCAGCATTACATTTGTTGGATTTAATCATTAATCTGGAGCAATTCTTTAGCCTCTCTTGGTTCTTGGCATTGACACTTTTGAAGAGTACAGCCAGTTATTTTGTAGACTATGCCGTAGCTTGGTTTGTCTGTTTCCTTAGGTTTTACATTTTGGGGGCAGGATACTATATAAATGATGTGTGTTATTGGTGCATCCTATCAGGAGTCATATAATTGTGATTTCATCTGTTATTGGTCATGTTAACTTTGATGGTTTGATTTAAGTGTTGTCCACTAGGTTTTTCTACTATAAAGCTATTATTTTATTTTTGTAGCATGAGTAATTCATTGGAAGATATTTTGAAATTACAGTTGATTCTTAAATGATGCAGGAGTTTGGGGCACTGACCTCTTCATGTAGTAGAAAATCTGGGTATAACTTTTGACTCCCCTAAAACTTACTGATAGCCTGTGTGACTAGAAGGCATACCAATAACATGAACAGTCAATTGACTCATATTTTATATGTTGTATTATTATATACTGTATTCTGATAGTGAAGTTAGCTAGAGAAGATACTGTGTTATTAAGAAAATCATAAGGAAATGCACATGTCATGGGAATAACAGGTACATCATAGGGAATATAGTCGAATATAGTCATTGGTATTGTAATAATGTATGGTGATAGTAGCTACACTTAGAGCAAGCATAGTACAATGTATAGAGAAGTTGAATCACTATGTTGTGCACAATGTTGAAATGAATGTAACGTTGTTTATCCAACTATCCTTAAATAAAATTTTTTTTCTTCTTTTTTTAAAAGTTTATTTGAGAGAGAGAGTGAGAGAGAGTGTGTGTGAGCGGGGAAGGAGTAGAGAGGAAGAGAGAGTAATCTCAATCAGGCTCTGCATTGACAACACAGAGCCCCTCCACAGAGCTGCTTGAACCCACGAACTGTGAGAGTATAACCTAAGCTGAAACCAAAAGTTGGACGCTTAACTGAGCCACCCAGGCGCCCCTCAAATAAAATTTTTTTAATTAAAAATAATTAAAAAGAAAATCATAAAGAGAAAATACATATTTAGTACTATACTGCATTGAAAAAAATCCATATGTAAGTAGACCTATGCAGTTCAAATCTATGTGGTTCAAGCATCAGCTGTATGTACTCTCTTGTTGCTCATCAACTTTTACTTATTTGTTTTAGTATCATTACTAATCTCACTGGAATTAATTATTACTAGGATGGCTGCAGAATAATGATTCTCTAACTCAGCCATTTTTTCTGTATTTATTAGTTGATATTTAAATTGGAAAGACTCAAGTGTGTTTTTCTTCTTGAGTAGGGAAAAAACCAGTTATGTGCTACTTTGTTTCTCTCTTGTGAGTCTCCTTTACTACTTACACAAAACATTTTATTTCTGACGCTTCTAGTCACCAAATGTGTGGGGGTTTCTCCTCACAACAATAAACAAATCTCTGACACCAGCTGAGCGTCCTACAATTTAGTTTCAATTCTAATACTATCTACCCAGACATAGTGTCAGGTAAGGGCTCCATTTTACAAGACTGCTCTCCCTTACTCCAACTTCAGATGGCAGTCCCAGGCTCAGGTTATCCCCTGTGCTTGTGACCAACTGGCTGTAAATTAGAGGTTCCAGTGATCCCCCTCCTCGGGTTCACATAATTTGCTAGAGAGGTTCACAGAACTCAGAGAGACACATTTACCAGTTTATTAAAGGTCATGATAAAGAGTACAGATGAACAGCTAGATGAAGAGATACATAGCATGAGGTCTGGGAGGGTCCTAAGTACAGGAGCTTCTGACCTGGTGAGGTTGAGGTGTGTCACCCTCCTTGTGTGGATATGCTCACCAGTCTGAAAGTTTGTTGGACCCCACGCTATTGGTATTTTATGGAGGCTTCCTCATGTCGGCGTGATCAGTTATTAACTTTGTTTCTAGACCTCCTTGCCTTCTTTGGAGGATGTGGGGTAAGGATGAAAAGTTCAAGCTTCTAAGCATAGTTTGTCTTTCTGGTGACCAGCCCCCACTTAGACCCGTCCAGGAACCCACCCAGAGTCAGCTCATTAGAACAGAAGATGTAGCCCTAGTGCTGTCATCATTTAGGAATTTACAAGGGTTTTAGGAGCCCTGTGTCAGGGATAGGTCAAAGACAAATATTAAAGTAAGAGATGCTCCCAGTGTGTTTATCACTTAGAAATGACAATGATTTTAGGAGCTCTGTGCCAGAAACTGGGCACAGAGACCAATATATATATTTAATATTACTTCACAATATTCTGTGGAACAGCCAGCCAAGCCTTTGTCTTACATTCCTTAATTAACAATATGAACTCATGGGTTCTTCCTTTATTTAGTGGGTTATGACCTATTTCTGTCGTTTATTTGGTGCTCAAATTGTTCCTGGTTTATCCAGTGGGAGCAGCTTCAGGCTGGTTTATTGTTACGTGCACTCATAATTTTTTTGAACACTTGCTTTTTTGATGTTCCAGCCTCATATTTTGCTTTCCTATCCCAGCAGTAGAATCAGACATTTCTCCATGGAGCCTTTGATTCCTTTTTTTCTTCTTTTTAATCGAGGTATGATTTACAAAGAATTAGATGCACAGATATTAACGTTTAATGAGTTTTAGCAGTTATATACATCCATGTAACTATTATCACAAACAAGATATAGAAAATTTCTATCATCTAACAAAGTTTACTTGTGTCTCTTTCTATCCAGTCCTTCTCCCTTCCCCTAACCAAGAGGATTTTTTTTTTTAAACTTCTGCTACCATAAATTAGTTTTGTCTACTTACCTACTTCATATACATGGAATAATACATTAAGTGTTTTTTTGGTTTGGTTTCTGTATCAGTCTGAGTTTAGTCAGAAGACAGAAACGACATAGTAGTTCGAATAGTGGACTTTTAAAAGAAGAGTTATTAACTATAACAGGGAAATGGATAATGAGGTATTGGCTAGTAAGAAGTAAAGAGAAATTAGGAGTAGCAGATATACAGGGAAGTCACTACTCCTAGATTAAGTGAGATAGAGTGTCCAAGAAGAGTGCCCCCTCCAGCCCCCAGCTGACATCCAGGCCTTGTTGGAAGGGGCATGGCTGTGACTCACTTGAATGGCAGAGGAATTGCTGTGATGTCACACTGAAAGAACTTTCTGGAAATCTGCCTTCCAGAATTGCTGGAAATCTGTGCCCTGCAGAGGAAAACTATACAAGGGGAAGTATCTCACCAAAGGTACTCCTCTATGAAACCACCATAGGGAGAGTGTTTGGCAAAAGTATTGGTTGCTGGGTACCCCTGGCTACCATGTAGCCCAGGGACAGGACATTGGAGAAGCTGTACATGCTGTAGTAACTTGATGCTGGAGAAGCTGCCTTTGCTACAGGAACTAGGTGCTGGAGAATCATGCATACTGTAGTACTCTGCTGAGCAAGCACAGTGGAACACAGAAACAAAACTCTTCCCTCCTGTAAAGTCTGTCCACTGACTTCTTACAAGGCTTAACATTGCGTGATACTCCACGCAAAGGAACAAATACTTAAAGATCTCAGATTCAGTTTCACAGAGCAGGCAAAAAAAGGGTGAATTTGGAGCTGAGAGTCAAAAAGTTATTAGTGCAGGTCACATTTCCTTTGGAATCTCCTACTTGTTGATTGTATGCTAGGCATTTTGTAGAAAAGAATAGTAGACACCTAGGTAAATATTATTTACCTCCGGAGAGGGGCATGCTGCTACTTGTGTGGTAACTAGAGTAGAATGCTTGGTCAGTCTGATCTATCTTTGACCTGTGACTGAGCTATGTTGTTGCTTAGTTAATTTCATTTCACCATTGGCTTCAAATATATTAAAGATGGTGTCAGGACTTTTTTGTCAGGAGGGCTTAGTATCTGAATACTGGCAGATTTACAGAGATCTCTCTGTGCTTTGCAGCTGAGTCCCCAGCTTTCTGAAATGCAGAAGATTTCTCTCTGTTTTATTGCCTTACTGCCAAATGTTTTTGGCTTATCTTTCCCATGTTTATTCTTTTAAAAAATTAGCATATACATGCATATTTTCATTTCCTCTTCCTTACAGAAAAGGTAGCATAGTATAAAACTTTTGCATTTTGCTTTTTTTTTACTTAATATACCTTGAAAATCATTTTGTGTTATACAGATGTTTATTCTTTTTTTTTCCTTACAGTTGTATGTAGTACTTCATAGTGTGTATGGGCCATGATTTATTTATTTGACCTCCTATGTTTGGACATCTACATAGTTTCCAATATGTTGCAATAAAAAGTACTGTGGTAAATAATCTTTTGTTTATTTTTATATTGTTGGAATACATCCCTTTTTAAACCCCTTTTAAACAGATATTTGCCCTTTCTACTCCAGTGAAACTACTCTTATCAAGGACCTTAGTGACCTCTGTGTTCCTAAATATAATAGTCATATCTAAGATGTAGATTTCATATGATCTCAGTCTGTATTCACTCCCTTGATGATCTCACTTGGTCTTATGTTTCTGTTTACTGTCTATCTATATGCTGGTAACTCCCAGGTGTATGTATCCAATCCAGATTTCATTCTCAAATTCCAAACTCGTATATCCAGCTGCTTACTGGACATTTCTTACTTGGATCAAATAGACATTTCAAACACATTTTCCCCCAAATTAAAGTTCTCACTATTCCTTTCCCTTTTCTCCCCCTAACTATTCTACCTGCAGTTTCTTCCATCTTGTTGTTGAAGCTCCATCCTTGTACTTGTTCAGAATGTTGGAGTTATCCTTGATTTCTTGTTCGCTCCCCATATCCAGTCTGTTGGGAGATCTCTTGGCTACCTTCAGAACATACCTAGAATCTGACTGTGACTGACCGCTTCCACCCAGGTCTGAGCTACTCATGTCACTTACCTACAATTGCGGTACCCACCTTATTGGTTTGCTTCTCTAGCTTCTCTTCAAAATAGAAGCCAGAGTGATCTTTTAAAAATTTGCCAAATCATGTCTTTACTCTTCTTAATATCTGTCCTGTGAATTTTCATCTCACTAAAAATAAAAGCTGAAGTTCTTACAAGAGCCAGCAAGGCCCTTCACGCTGTGACTCCATTCAGTTCTCTGATCTCACGTACTTCTCTAACTCCTACCTCCTGCCCCTGATCCACTGGGTTTCAGCTACAGAGGAAATTCTTCTGCCAGAATTTTCTTTCCCCAGGTATCTGCATAGTTTATTTCATCATCATCTTCAGGTTTTTGCTTATCCAGTTTACAATTACAACCCTCCAATCTTCATTTCTCTCAACCCCCAATATTCCTGTCCCCTTTCCCTGCCCTTTTTGGTCCCTTCTTTGGGTTTTTCTGAATACTATCATTACTTATTTATTTATATAAATATTTATATAGACTAAGCTTGCTAAAAGCAAGGATTGCTGACCTGTTCCTTGCTGTATTTGTGTAGAGTAGTGTTTGCCACATCATAAATAGCCAGTGATTACTTGTTGAATGAGTTAGTCTTATCTGGAACTCAGAGCTCTTTAAATCTTAAGGCTTAAATCTTTTTCTCAGCTTAGAGCATTGGTTCTTAAACTTTAGCATGTCTCATCATAAGAAAGGAAAACTGAAATTTCATTTACTATAAAAGTATATTCAGAGCAATTGTGTTAAACGTTATGAACGCATGTAAAGATTATCAAAAAATTGATAGGAAAAATAGGATTTTAATACATCTTGTAAGACTACAAGAAGAAGGAAAGAGATAGTACTAAGGAGGAAGACTGGGATAATTTTTAGAGAAAAAGATTTAAAAGTGATATTAGGAGTACCTGGGTGTCTTAGCTAAGTGTTTGACTTGGGGCTCAGGTCATGACCTCACGGTTTGTGGGTTCAGGCCCTGCGTTGGGTTTGGTGCTGACAGATTGGAGCCTGGAGCCTGTTTCAGATTCTGTTTCCCTCTCTCTCTGCCCCTCCCCACTCTCTCTTCGTCTCTCTCTTTCTCTCTCTCAAAAATGAATAAACATTTTAAAAAGGTGGTAATAAATAAGTTTGCCCAGCTCCTAGGTAGGGATCTGGCAGGGTGTGGGTGAGTGGGGTTTTAAGTTGTAAATAGGTTAACCAGAATTTTGTCCTTAATACTTCACCTCTCTTCTTTATCCCCAGTTTAATTTTATGATCCTGTCTTGCTTTGTTTTCACCTTTTATCTGCCCCTTTCCCTGATTATTGTCTTACTTATCTATTCTGACTGCTTTGTTTCATATCACGTTCTATGCTCTTCTGCATTCTGATACAGAATTTTAAATTGGTAGTATTGTTTTTCAGCTATCATATGGTAACTTATTTCATTATTTTAAGGTAAGAGTTTTGGCTATTATTTAAAAAAGTGACAAAACTTTTCTTAATCTTTAGCTGTCATTAATTGTCCATTTAAAATTTCAGTTTCTCTGAAATAGAATTCTTAGTTTTAGCTGTGAGCTGCTCCTCTTATTTGGACTTTTATTTTCCATTTAATTTCTAAACTGTCTCAAATTCATATACTCCATCCCATAGCATTTGGGCATGCATATTGTGGTTGGTGTGGGTATGCTGTAAGTATTAGGTGCATGAACTTACAAGATATAATAAAACTTCACTCAAGTGTGATTTTTTTCTTCTTTGTACCTCATTAGGGACACATTTCTTGATTTTTTTAAAAATATATTTTTAGTGTTAATTTTGAGAGACAAGGAGCAAGCAGGGGAGGGGCAGAGAGAGAAGGAGGGAGACACAGAACTGGAAGCAGGCTCCAGGCTCTGAGCTGTCAGCCCAGTCACAGACCATGAGATCATGACCTGAGCCGAAGTCGTATGCTTAACCGACTGAGCCACCCAGGCGCCCCTACCTTTCTTAATTAAAACTATTCATTCTTTGATTCTCTGCTGATAGAATTTTTGTCTTGATGAATACAAAGTACTCCAGTTTTTAACAACTGGACTGTGTGTGTGTGTGCGCACACATGTGTTAGTTGACATCCCACTGTTTCATTACTTTACTGATGAATAATTTAACACTGCTGATGAATAATTTAACACATTCTGTTAAATGAGAAGTTTTGTGAGATAATTGCCTTTACTGGTCTCTGGGTGTTGGATTCTTTTCCTAGGTGTTTTTACATGCTTATATTAGGATTGTGTTCAGCTGCATGTAACAGAAATTCAAGTACAGTGAATTAAAAATTGAACTTCTTCCAGAAACAAACCTGGATATAGGCAGTCCAAGGTTTGTGGCAGTTACACCATGCCATCAGGCTCCTTCTTTTTTTCTTCTCTGTTATCTTTGAAGGGTGGCTTTTGCTCTATGGATTGCAAGATGTCTATTTTTTCCCCATTTTATTTAGTTTTTTTTATTAGCAAAACAGTAATTTTCCTTTAATCCTTCCTCTTAAGCATTGTGCTTTCGGCTCATTGGTTACAAATGGGTCACATGGTCACTGTAGGATGCAGGGAAGTCTGGGAAGTTGATACTTTAGGCATATTAACTGCTTTCTTCAAAATTAGTATTCTGATAACAGGGAAGAGAGTGAGAATTTGGGGTAGGCAACTTTAGCAGTTGGTGTAGGTATTGTGAAATCATACATCTCTATTCCTTACAACAACCTTGCAAGTTGGATGGTGTCATTTTCATCACAGAGGAGAAACCAGGGGTCATAAAAGCTAAATAACTTGTACAGAGTCATACAGCAAGTAGTTGATAAAGCCAGGATATGAACGTAAGTAAATCTCTGTCCAAAGATCATGCTTTTTCCGTTCGTTCTATTGCAGATCTCTTTATATTGTCCACTTGGCAGTCTGATTTAAGTAAAGATTTTAAAGTAGTATTTAAGATATTTTTTTAGAATGTGATATCTTTTAGAAACGTTTATTGGTTTTTTAAAAAAAATACAGCGACTATAAGAGGTTTCCTGCTGCTTGATCTCTTGGATATATAAAAATGATGAGATTCTTGTATCAGAAATCAAGATAAACTGTGAATGGTATGTGTAACTTTATTGAGATCTGCTCAGATAGAGGATTATCACAGTGTCTTACAAGGACTGTAGCTGGCTTTTCAAATTAAACTAAATATAATAATGTTTAATAACCTGGGATTTGTCGTAAGGCAAATCATTTCAGATTTCTTTTCCGAATTCATTAGTGCTCTGTGATTTATAATACCACCTGCCTAAATACTAATATTCCTTAGCATGTCTGACCAAAAAAATCTAGCATATAAAATAATAAGGTGTCACCAATATGATATTTTGATAAATGCTTTTATTAAAAATAAACTTGTTCTCATACTGGCAAAGGTTCCCCATTTTGCTTTATAGCTCTTTAATTTCTTATTTGCAAATTCTGGTACTTCATATACTTGTTCGGACCATATTTTCATAACTATTCTTTTTTTAAAAATTTTTAATGTTAATTTATTTTTGAGAGACATAGAGACAGAGCGTGAGCAGGGGAAGGGCAGAGAGAGAGGGAGATACAGAATCCGAAGCAGGCTCCAGGCTCTGAGCTGCCAGCATAGAGCCCGACGCGGGGCTCGAACTCACAGACCGTGAGATCATGACCTGAGCTGAAGTCGGCCGCTTAACCGACTGAGCCACCCAGGCGCCCCTCATAACTATTCTTTAAAGTGTATTTGTTTAGCTTGCAAATATGTCGAAGATATGTATAGGAAGAAGTATTAAGACCAGCAGAAATTATTATTTACACTGAGAGAAGAGCCTAAGTTCTCTTCTCTTCTTCTGCCTTCTTCCTCCACTGCTAGGGTTCAAATCCCATTGATCATAGTTTGGTTGGGGAGGTGGTGCTTTGCATTACGGAATAATGGGAATTTCCTCATCTCTCCCAGTGAGGGACTTCAAATGTCAGAATAATTACCACTCTTTCAGAAAATATTTATTGAATGTTAACGTGGCAGAATGAGCAACTTGCTAGAGATACAAAAATGAATTTGGGAAAAACATTACCGCATAGTACATGATTTGAAGCACAGGTTTTGGAGTCCGACAGACCTGAGTTCACATTCTGACTTGTTTATTTGCCAGCTGTATAATTTGTGACAAGTTATTTGACCCCTTGAAGCCTCAGTTTTTTTGTCTGTAGAGACTTCTGTCATAGTGATTTTGGGTGAAGCAAATGCACCTAAAGTGCTTAGCACAGTTTTTGGCACATGGTAAGCATCTCAAAAACTATTATCTACTACTATGGTGATAATGAAGAGATAGTGGGGAGTAAACACACAATTCAGTGGAGAGAAAGGGGTTTTTGTTTGTTTGTTTGTTTTTTAGGGGAGGCTGGGGGCAGGAGACTAAAACATTAACAAGAGAGGTCACATGTCACATAATTAAAGAAGTATGTAAGATTGATATCCTCCATCCTTGTTACAGTGAATTTAGCAAGTCTCCACTAAACACAGTCTTTAGATTCACCTGTAATTTTTTTACTTGGTGAGCGTAATAATTTTTCTTGCAAGATAAGGGGCAAATATATGAAAAATCAGATTACCTCATTCTCAGGATGTCTTAGGCTGGACCTATTTTCTTGCTGTAATTACTTTTTTGTAGATTTTCTTTGGCACTTAAGTTTTGCTCGTACTGTAATGAGGTTTTCTCTGATTACATGTTGAGAATAACAATGGTGTTCATGTGTGAGAATGATTTTTGAAGTTTAAATGCAGTTGATGTATATTGAGATCATGTATTAAGGTATATAACTGTTTTGGGTTATAGCCCCTAATAGGCAAATCAGGAATTTAAAGGAAAATAGATAAGGAAAAAAAATTTAAGTGGTATACAATTAGGGCTACATAATTAGGGAAAAGATAATAAAATGATTCTCACCGAGTATGAGTTAAGTATCCCAGATGTTCAAATCCAGCACTCAGGCACAGCTCTGACGTTTCTTTCAGAAGACCAAATCACCACCAGCTCTAGTTGTTCAGCATGCTCAGGATCTGAGCTTAGAAACACAAGGAAGCAAGAGTAATACTCTACTTTCCTTCAATATGGAGAAAAGAAGCTATGGTTTATGTGTAAACTTTGCCTTGAACTTTCTTTCAGGGAAGCTAGGAGAAATTATTTTACGTATGCAAAAGTCTACTTCTAGGAAGGTGACATTTTCAAAAAGAAGTAGGCAGCTAGTGTAAGACATGTTATAAATCGAGAACTAGAGTTTAGAAAAGTGATGATCAGAAGATATGGGAAAAACTGATGATGGTTTGTATCTCCAATGAATACTAATTTTTAGTTAACACTTTAATGTTTAACAGTTGCTAGTAGGTGCCAGACTGTGCTGAGGTGCTTTAGTTGCCTTAATTTTCACAACGTATGAATAGAAAGTCACTTTCATATTATTAGGCTCAATTTGCAGATGAGGAAATGGAGTCTTTGAAAGGCTTTGATAGTTTGCTCACCATCAGAAAACTAGTTAAGTGGCAATGGGGAATATCCCCAGAACCCCAATTCTTACCATTACACTAATACAGTTAATTGTTTTTTTTGGTATGAAGAGAGAGTCAAATATGACAGTGTTGATTAAAGACAGATATTGGGAAACTTGATTTCTAATGCTGGTTCTGATTTGGCGAAAATTCCGAGGATAGTTAAATAGTCTACCTTGCATCCATCACTGAGCCATCTTCTTATCAAGCCTGGCTTCTTTTCTGATATCTTCTGCTTCTTATGTCTGTCAGGTTTGGAGATTGGAGATTGGTCCTGGCATTATCTTTAAATGTCCAAAGTAGATAGCTGGGAGTAGCATAGAAGCCAAGTAAAGATTTTAAGTAGTGTTTTTGAAAATTTGAAAATGGTTTGTATTTGGAGGATTAATAGATTTGACTTTTGTCCATATGTCATGTTGGAATCATAAAAAATTGCTTTGGAAGACAGGTATCTTGATAAGAGTAGTTGATTTCTTGCTATAACTAATCATTATAGTTATCAAAGTGTTCATGTGGTTGACTTATTTTGATCTTCTTAATGACAGTGTAGCTATTCTGCTAACCACCCATAAAACATGAGTTTACTGACAGTGTTCATTTGGTTTTAGATTATTGCAGTGTCTAAGATTATCCAGTCATTGCTTTCTAAGAATGTTCATTAGAAAACATTATACTATTTTCCATCCTCAGTGCTTTAAGAATTGAGATTTGAGTCTCTTGGTGGACATAAGCACTAATATGCTGAGTTCTGCTATATCACTTATTTTGAAAATGTGAATTTTTTTTAATGTGATTGATATATCAGGGAATGATTTGACCTTAATGGGAATTTCTCATGCTTATGCACAGTTTCCTCTGTGAGAAATACGTGGTACATGCAAAAAAAACTGTACCCCACTGAAACAGGTTGCATAGGAATACACAAAATGCACACCCCTAAAACATATGCTGGTTATCTCAATTTACCTTGTAGGTTGTGAATTACACCCATCCACGTTAGGTGTTACAACTTTATATATGGCGTCTGATAACTCTTCCACCCTCCTTCACATCTACTCACAAGTTAAAACCCTTCTGACACTTCCATGAGCAAATCTCAGTTCTTTTTCAAGGTAAAGTGCCATACTTATTGTATTTCTTAGCCATTTAATATATGTAAAATTGTGCTACTGTGTTTTTAGGTTCCTACTGCTGTTTATTTTTTTTTTATTCATTACTAATGTAGTTTTGAGTGTTGTGCTCTCAACCCCATTTTTTTCTATAAGCTTCCTGGTTTTTATTGTATAATTTTGCACAGAATTTTAGGATGAGTTTTTCTATTCTGCAAGTCTACTATTTTTATAGCTTAGGTTTTTAATATTTTATTTCTATATTTTATTACATCTAGAATTTATTTTTGTATGTAGGCAACAGTAGGAATCCATCAACTCCCTCTGCCATTTCTTTCTTTAATGACAGCCTCTGCCACTTGACCCAACATTTACTGAATCCTCGTCTTCTCTTGCTCCTGCCTCAGTTTGACATTTTACCTTTCCCTATACTTAATTTTGGACTCTCTCTGAGCCTATATCAATAACTTATTGTTTCAATTATTGGTGATTTATTTATATCAGTTAAAGCTTTATCTCTGGATACCTCATTAAAAGAAATTGATATATTTGTATAGATGGAGTCCTATTCTTAGTTTTAAGTTCTATTAGTATTTTGACATTAAGAATGTTTAACTTTGTTTGATGGTTGGTTTCTTGCATAAACTACCCTAAACACTCTCCTTAGGTCTAATAACCAGGCTTATAAAGATAATGATTTTTGTGATTATTTTTTAAAATAGGGACTAGGATGAGAGGATGCCATTTATACTTTTTTCTTTCAGTATTTTTTTAACCCACAAACCAGCAGAATAATTTTATTTAAATTTAAGATTATTTTCATCTACTGTCTAAAGGTGGGGTAGATAAGCATTTGTAGTTTTTATACTACCCAGCCTTTTGTGAATACCTCCATCACTGAATTTTACATTATATGAAGCCATCTATAGGGTCTCTTACTTCCCTGTTAGGCTGTAAATTTTCTTTCTTTATATATGTGTTTTAAATACTTTATTTTTAAGTAATCTCCACACAAAACATGGGGCTTGCACTCATAATCTCAAGATCAAGAGCTGCATGCTCCATCGACGGAGCCAGCGAAGTGCCCCTCGGCTGTAAGTTTCTGGAGAGCAGTTCACTGTTGCTATCTGTGGTACCCAGCATGACTGAGCACTTTAGTAGACACTTAAGAACTGTTTGTTTATTTAGACCCTCTTATAAACTCCCAACACTCCTTGTATTTCTCTTGTGCTACCTAGCACCTTCTATTTTTAATTGTACTTCGCTTCAGTTTTCCTTAACTCTCATTACCAGACCGGATGCTCATTTTAGGCAGGAACTATTATTAACTTAAAATTTTTTTTCTCCAGTATCTTCTCAAGGCTTTATACTTTGTTCGTAATGAACATTGAATAACTAGAAGATCAGAGGACTATTTATTTAAAATTTTATTTATAGGGTAAGACTAGAAAAAGATTTGAGGCTGCCTTGCCCATCTGTATTTCACATGTGTTAGAAGTAGAGAAGCATTCCTAAGCCCAAGAGTATAATTTGTAAAGAATTTTAGCTTGTGTTACTAAAATAAAGTTTTTACTGTGTGTATGTGTGTTTTGGTTGTTTCTTGATGTTATTTATAAGAATGCTTAGTGCCTGGACTTAGTCTTCTAAAGTGGCAGGTTAATTTTAACTTCACAGTCCTGCTGGACCGGTTCATTATATGGTTTGGAGAAACCAAGGGAAAGCAAATGATGCAGGAAGTGGTAGTGGTAGTTCTGCAAATACTCTTCTGATTTGACCTTTTACTGAACTTGATGGCAAAACAGTTCTATGATGTAACTTTAAAATATTTGATTAGAAGATGCGGATGTTAAAAAGGATGTAAAGTTTTAAACTTCATTTTCATGATTTTGGATATTTTTTGATGTAGTCCACTGGATATGTATTGAGACATGGTAGATTGGTGGGATAACTCTCTGAGAAGCCAGTCAGCTTGAAAGGCAAAGATTTTCTAGAGTGCTATCTGATCCTTCACTCTTAGAGATCTTATCCGCTTTGTGAGATTCATGGAAAATTTACATGACAATGAATAATTAAATTTTTTTTACTGATATTAATAATGAATAAATACTTTTGGGGTAATTACAATGGTTTGGAAATAGAGATGGTGAGTGTAGTACATGCCACACTGAATTTCATTAATTATTTTTTAAGTTAAAAAGTGTTTTTACAAAAATTTCACCTTTATATCCCTTTTAACACTGTACTTATTTTCTGTAGGAACCTTTGTAAAGTTTTGTGTATATCATCTACACACACACATACATATGTCTATAAACACATAGTTTTAAAAATTAAAATAAGGCCATATTGTACATATTACTCTGTGACTTGCTTCTTTTCACTGAAGGATAAAACTTGGAGAGTTTTTAATCTTGAAATAGATACACTGCACACTGTTTAAACTGCACATAGTATTCTGTGGTTTCCATGGAATATGTCATGCCATGGAATATGCCCAGAATTTGATCTTTTCCCTATTATTTGATCCTCTTTTTTTCCATCTTTTCCTCATTCTGTTTCTTTCCTACTTTAAAAAAGCAATTAATAAACTTTATTTTTAAGAGCAGTTTTGATTCACAACAAAATTGAGCAGAAAATACAGAAGTTCTCATGTACTCCCTGTCCCCACACACCCATCCTTCCCCACTGTCAGCAACCCACGCCACAGTTGTACACATTTGTTAAAATTGATGAACCTACATTGACACATCGTTATTACCCTGAGTCCGTAGTTTACATTAAGGTTCCTTCATGATTCACTGAGTATTTCACTAAATTACAAAGTAGAAATGGGCAGAGAGAATGAGTGATTTGCAGATAGATTTGAAGAAGTTGCTAGAGTGCAATGCAGGTAAAGAAACGGAAAGTATGAAAGAGTGGTTAAGAGATAAAGAGCCTTTCCATTCTGTAGTAAGCTCTCTTGGTTCCTGCTCATAGGACTGTTTTAAGCCTATTTTAATACTTAGACGAAATAGATGGCTTAAAAAACATTTTTCAAAGATTGACTCAAGAAATAGAAAACTTGAATAGACCCATAACCTTTAAATGACTTGCATCAGTAGAGATGGATGAGTAGACGTAGGTGAGAAGATTCAGTCCTGTTACTCTCTTCCCCTTAGTTGAATCCTGTGACTCTTTGTAAAAGGGAATACTTTTCCTTCTGCCTTTAGTCAGTAGAGTGTATGCCCCCTGACACTATGTGGCATCATTGTCAGCCTATGTGGCCTTTGAGAAAGTGTCCTTTCTGGGCATCCTCAACTCATAGATCAGAATTTTGGTTGGACTCCCTGGTCCAGAGGAAGTGTTGCCAGTCTATAACTGAACTGTGATTTCTTCCCAGCCCTTCACTCTCTACCCTTCCCCTGTCCTGCAGTACTGATACTATTCTCATTCTCTTGTCTTGGATATATTACAGGCACAATCCACAAACTGAGGCTTCTGCATTAGAGTCTGTGAAAGGGAACTCATTGCTTCCATGTGTGGTAGTGGGAGATGTCTTCCTTTTCTTTGAGAAGTAACTAAGGACCCATTAATGCCTAAGGAGCATTAAGTATCCCCTCCCTCTTGTTATGATCATTGTGTCCTCTCATGTAGGATGGCGATATGTGTTGTTAATCACGGTCAGTGAATGAGGCTCTTCTCTGCTCCAACTTAAGAGCACTACTGGCTCATCTTTGGCTATTAGTGTCAGTTGGCAGGCAGGGATGGTTACTCTCCCTTCTTCTCCCTGCCAGTTCTGGGCCTGGTTTGGTTGTTCCATATAAGCTGGCAAGTATCCCTCTGAATCATTAGATATTATTTCTGAGATAGTATACAGCTGTTTCCAAAACCCATTTACTGGAGTACTGTAGTCCCTTATGCAATATCCCATTAGTTAGTGATAATTTTTGACATTCCTGGATTAGAGAACATTATTACCTTTAGTTTCCCCTATGAGAAGTTTCACTGTTCACTTTCTCTCCTTTACTACTACAGGATGCTACAAATCTTACCACTTTATAGCAATATTTCACTCTCATTTGGTAGTTGTGGCTCAAGTTTTAAGGGTATGTAAATCAAGGCTGCTTCAGATACATGTACAGAACTCTGATGACCTCCACTCCTCCTGGATATTGCCTCAGTGGTTTAGGGGTAGAAGCTGTTAATGATGCACTAACAATAATGAATACTGTGATGATAGTTTAAAGGTCACTCTTGTTGCCCTGTGATATTCAATTTAATGCTGGTAAGGACATGTATGAGGTTTTTATCAATCTATATTTATGAAAGTACCTCTATACATACTCCTTACATCTTTGGATAATCATTTACCTCTGATAAATTCCAAGCTTATTAACAGTTTATTATTCTTTCTTTTGATGGTTTCTGAATAGAGAATGCCATATGTTTATTTTCTCCAAATCATTTTGATACATTATCGCCCCCTTAGTCATCTGAGGTGGATATATAAAGGGTTATTGTGCAAAGGCTTATTGAGGTTGTAAAAAGTCATTACAGGGACATTGATTTTTCCACCATTGTTTAAAATTGCTGCTTGCAGGCCTTCCCCATCTCTCTCCAAAACTAGGCCATAGATTGGGTACCTGCCTTTCAAGTACACACAGATGCCCCAACTATTTTCTTGATGATATGAGATGCTAAGGCCTGCCAGGTTCTCTCAGCTCAACTTGGCAAGGGGCTCAGTGAGAGCCATGTAGTCTGTCTGTAATATCTGCTTAGTCTCTCAAATATCATTTCTCAAAAGGTAGGGCAATTAGGCCTTTGCGCAGAATCCTCCCTGGGTCTGTTCCTTATTTGAGAATTTATGGGTCTCCCTCATAGCTTCTTTAACTGTTATGGTAGAACTGACATTCATCCAAGTGATGGTCTTAATTGTCTCCTGTAGGCAGTATAGCACCATGAGAGACATTGTTGCTTGTCTCCTTAATTTACATTCTGTTTTCCCTTTGGTTTAGTAGCTTCGATTTTAGTGTTAGATACTGTTTCTCAATACTCCATTCACTGGCCCGAGCGGGGCTAGAGGGGGAGGACATGACATAGGCCTTAGCCAATTAGTGTGTCACATTGCTTTCATTTGGTAGTACACACATTACCAAAACTGTCAGATTGGAGTGAATCTCGGAACGAAGACCTTGCTTTTTTCTGCTGGACTGGATGTGCTGATGATGTGAGTTTGAAGTTGTTGGAGGCCACAGTGTGGAGGCTGAGAATAGGCCCAGTGTGGGTAAAACAGTCAAGAGTTGGATTCTGATTCTTGTCATATCCTCAGGCCTTGGTTGCAGCATAGGTCAATCTTACCCCTGATTATTCTCTAAAATAAACAGAAAATTCTCTATTTTGCTTAAGCCAGTGAAGATTGAGTTTGTTTTCTTGTTATAGAAAATCTTAACTTTTGAGAATACTTTAAAGAATTGCTTCTCTTGGGTGCCTGGGTGGCTCAGTTGGTTAAAAGCGTCTGATTTGGGCTCAGGTCTTCAATTCATGGTTCATGAGTTCGAGTCCCAAATCTGGTGACCTTGTGCCCTGCATCGGGTGAGCCCTGCTTTGAGTGAGCTCGAGGCTTGCTTTGGATGAGCAGGGGCCCTGCTTCTATTGAACATGAGCCCCTCTTTGGGTGAGCCTTGCTTCTCCCCCTGCCCCCCAACTCTCACTCATTTGCATCCTCTCTCTCTCTCTCTCTCTCAAAAAAGAAAAAAATTAATTTTCCTATTTTTTTGTAAGTCCTTCCAGATAGTTATGTCTACTAGATGTTGGGATGTTTGTATACAGTCTAAGACTTGGTCATTATGCCTGTTTTTAAAACAAACTTAATATGGTCCCTTAAATAATTGACTTGTGACAGAGCAGTCTTTTGAAAATGTGCTCTAAAATTCCTGGGACTTCTGTAATGCTATTCTCTTTTTACACCAACTATTACTTCTGCCTCATAGCTGCTGTTGCTTTTTTTTTTTTTAATTTAAATCCAACTTAGTTAACATATAGTCTAATAATGATTTCAGGAATAGGATTTAGTGATTCATCGCTTACATATAATATCCAGTGCTCATCCCAACAAGTGTCTTCCTTAATGCCTCTTACCCATTTAGCCCATCCCCCCACCCAACACCCTGCCAGCAACTCTTGATTTGTTCTTTGTATTTAAGAGCCTCTTATAGTTTGTTTCCCTCTCTGTTTTTATATTCTTTTTGCTTGCCTTCCCTTATGTTCATCTGTTTTGTATTTTAAATTCCACATAGGAGTGAAGTTATATGATATTTGTCTTTCTCTGACTGGTTTATTTTTTAGCGTAATACACTCTAGTTCCACCTGTGTTGTTGCAAATGGCAAGATTTCATTCTTTTTGATTGCCGAGTAATATTCCATTGTATATATATACCACATCTTCTTTATATATTCATCAGTCGATGGACATTTGGGCTTTTCCCACACTTGGGCTATTGTCAACAGTGCTGCTATAAACATAGGGGTGCATGAGCCTCTTTGAAACAGCACTCCTGTATCCTTTGGATAAATACCTAGTAGTGCAATTGCTGGGTTGTAGGGTTATTCTGTTTTTAATTTGGAGGGGGGGGGGAACCTCCATTCTCTTTTCAGAGTGGCTGCACCAGTTTGCATTCCTACCAGCAGTGCAAAAGGGTTCCTCTTTTGGGTTTTCGAAATAGAGTATTATGTCATTTGTGAAGAGTGAAAGTGTGACTTCCTCCTTGCTGATTTGGATACCTTTTATTTCTTTGTGTTGTCTGATTGCTAAGGCTAGGACTTCAACACTGTGTGGAATAACGGTGGTGAGAGTGGACATACTTGTCATGTTCCTGACCTTAGGGGGAAAGCTCTCAGTTTTTCCCCATTGAGAATGATATTAGTGTTGGGTCTCTTGTATATGGCTTTTATGATCTTGAGGCATGATCCTTGTATCCCTACTTTCTTGAGGGTTTTTATCAAGAAAGGATGCTGTGTTTTGTCAAATGCTTTCTCTGCATCTATTGAGAGGTGGTTCTTATCCTTACTTTTATTACTGTGTTGTATCATATTGATTGATTTGCAGATATTGAACCAGCCCTGCATCCCAGGAATAATTTTTGATCATGGTGAATAATTCTTTTAATGTATCTGGTTTGTTGGTATCTTGTCAAGAATTTTTGCATCCATGTTCATAAGGGAAATTGGTCTGTAGTTCTCCTTTTTAGGGGGGCTCTTTGTCTGATTTCAGAATCAAGGTAATGTTGGCCTCATAAAATTAGTTTGGAAGTTTCCCTTCCATTTTTTTTTTTTTTTTGCAACAGCTTCAAGAGAATAGGTGTTAACTCTTCTTTAAATGTTTGGTAGAATTTCCCTGGAAAACCATCCGGCCCTGGACGCTTCTTTGTTGGGAGATTTGTGATTACTGATTTCATTTCTTTACTCGTGATGGCTCTGTTCAAATTTTCTATTTCTTCCTGTTTTAGTTTTGATAGTTTAATGTTTCTAGGAATTTGTCTATTTCTTAAACGATTGTCTAGTTTGTTGGCATAGGATTGCTCATAATTTTCTCTTATTATTGTTTGTATTTCTGCTGTGTTGGTTGCGATCTCTTCTCTTTCATTCATGATTTTATTTATCTGGATCCTTTCCTTTTTCTTTTTGATCAAACTGGCTAGGGGTTTATCAATTTTGTTAATTCTCTTAAAGAACCCACTCCTGGTTTCATTGGTCTGTTCTACTGTTTTTTTGAAATCGATATCTTTGATTTTGCTCTAATCTTTATTATTTCCCTTCTTCTGGTTTTGAGCTTTATTTGCTGTTCTTTTTCAAGGTCTTTAAGATGTAAGGTTAGATTGTATATTTAAGACCCTTCTTCTTTCTTTAGGAAGACCTGGGTTGCCATATAATTACCTCATATGACCACCTTTGCTGCATCTCAGAAGTTTTGGGCTGTCAGGTTATCTATTTCATTGACTTCCATGTATTTTTTTCCTCTTTAACTTCTTGGTTAACCCATTCATTCTTTAGTAGGATGTTCTTTAACCTCCAAGTATTCATTATGTTTCCAAATTTTTTCTTGTGATTAATTTCGAGTTTCATAGCGTTGTGGTCTGAAAATATACACAGTATGATCTCGATCTTTTTGTACATATTGAAGATTGATTTGTGTCCCAGTATGTGATCTATTCTGGAGAATGTTTAATGTGCACTTGAGAAAAATGTGTATTCTGCTACTATAGGATGAAATGTTCTGAATATATCTGTTAAGTCCATCTGACCCAGTGTGTCATTTAAAGCCATTATTTCCTTGTTGATTTTCTGCTTAGATCATCTGCCCATTGCTGTAAGTGGGGTGTTAAAGCCCCTACTATTATGGTATTATTGTCAATGACTTTCTTTGTGATTAATTGATTTATGTATTTGGGTGCTCCACATTGGGGACATAAATGTTTACAATTGTTAGATCTTCTTGGTGGATAGATCCCTTAATTATGATATAATGTCCTTCTTCATCTCTCGTTACGGTCTTTATTTCAATATCTAGCTTGTCTGATATAAGTATGCTATTCCAGCTTTCTTTTGGCAGCCATTAGCATGATAAATGATTCTCCATCCCCTTACTTTCAACCTGCAGGTGTCTTTAGCTTTATTTGATGTTCTTCTTCTAGGTCTAAAATGGATGCATATAGATGGATCTCGTTTTCTTATCCATTCTGTTACACTGTGTCTTTTGATTGGAATGTTTAGTCCATTGACATATAGAGTGAACTCTGTGAAATATGAATTTACTGCCCCTGTGTTGCCCGTAGAGTTGGAGTTCCTGGTGGTGGTCTGTGGTCCTTTCTAGTCTTTGTTGCTTTTGGTCTTTTTTGTTTCATTTCGTCTTTTCTCCCCTCACAGAGTTCCCCTTAAGATTTTTTGCAGTGCTGGTTTAGTGGTCATGAACTGCTTTAGTTTTTGTTTGCCTGGGAAACTCTTTATCTCTCCTTCTATTTTGAATGACAGACTTGCTAGATAAAGAATTTTTGGCTGCATATTTTTCCAATTCAGCATGTTGAATATATCCTGCCACTCTTTTCTGGCTTGCCAAGTTCCTGTGGATAGGTCTGCTGCAAACCTGATCTGTCTTCCCTTATACAATAAGAACTTTTTTTTCCCTTGCTGCTTTCCTAATTCTTTCCTTGTCTGTGTATTTTGTGAAATTGACTGTGATATGCCTGATGATGGTCAGTTTTTGTTGAATTTAATGGGAGTTCTGTGTGCTTCTTGGATTTTGATGTGTGTCCTTCCTCAGATTATGAAAGTTTTCTGCTCTAATTTGTTCACATATATCTTCTGCCTTTTTCTCTCTCTTCATCTTCTGGGACTCCTATGAATTGAATTGACTCCTTTTTAATAAGTCACCAAGTTCTCTAAGTCTAGTATTGTGCTCTTTTGCCATTATTTCTCCCTTTTTTCTGCTTCATTATTCTCCATAATTTTGTCTTCTATATTGCTGATTCACTGCTCTGGTTCGTCTGTCCTTGCCATCATGGCATCCATTTGAGATTTCATCTTTATTATAGAAATTTTAACTTTGTCCTAACTAGATTTTACTTCCTTTATCTCAGCAGAAAGGGATTCTATGCCTTTTTTCAACCGCAGCTAGTAGTCTTATTATCATGGTTCTAAATTCTAGTTCAGACATCTTGCTTATATCTGTGTTGATTAAGCCTCTGAAGAAGCTGTCATTTTTTCCTGTTCTTTCTTCTGGGGTGAATTCCTTCGTTTTATCATGGAGGAAGAAAAAAATCAATAAAATAAAAAATTTAAATTAAAAAATTTAAAACAAAACAAAAAAAATCAAAGAAAGCTGGATCTTAGGTGTATTTTGGTCTGCTTGTTGAAAGAAGCTTGATAGAGAAAAAAGAAAGAAAAGAAAAGAAAAAGGTAAGAAAAAATTAAAAATTAAAAAAATTATACAATAAAATAGAATAAACTGAAGTTAAAAAATGAAATAGAATAAAAATTTGAAAAAATTCCATAAAAAGAATATAGAGATAAATTTTTCTCTTTTGAAAAAAAAGAAAAAAAAAACAATTTAAACAAAAACAGTAACTAAAAAAATGAATAAATGAAGACAGACAGAATGAAACCTGAATGAAGTTACATCCAGTTTCTCCTAGAACTGAAACTATGAAGTCCTCTATAGTCTGTATACTACATAGGTGGAGTGACTTGTGCTGATCTTCTAGGGGATGTGCTTGGAGAGCACATTTGGACAGGGCTTGGTGTAATGACTTCATTCTCCGCTAGGTGGTGCTGCTTAGTTTACTGGAGTGGATCAGTGTGGTGCACATGTGTAGAGAGGTAGCCATGGCTTCCCCCAGCTTCCTAGTCTCTGGCACAGAGACTTCCTGTTTTCACTGACCCTCAATCAAGCGCCCCTACTTTGTCTCAGGCTGCTGTCCACTCCCGCCACTACCCTTTTCTTGTCCAGGCCATCTGCCTGCCAGGTGGCACCTCCCTCAAGAGTTTTATCTCAGATGGGGTTGTGTTTCAGAACCCCACACTTCAGAGACCCCTGCAGCTTGGACCCCTGCTGAGCAATGGTCGGTGTCGGCTTGCCCAGAAAATGTTTGTGCGATTGAGCAGCAGTAGAGGTTCAGAGATGATGGCAAACCACAACACACAGCCGGTGCCAGGTTTCACCTCAGTCTGGCGGCTTTGCCCCGATACCAGCAAACGTGGCTGTTCTCTAGAGTCTGCTGGCACCTTTGCCTGTGGGGAGGCCATACAGCCTCTACCAAATGCTCTCCGGGCAGGGGAACTGCTTCTCATGTGGCACAAGGACCACCTAGACCCTGCAACCTGCTCCTGGCGATTTGCTCTGCTTCCTCCCCAGAGCACATCTGGAACTTCAGACTCCGTGCTCCAATGTTTGTAGAATCTGGGTGGTACTGAAAACCTCTCCTTTCTTCCCATCACTGGTTTTGGGGAACAGATATCTTGTTCAGTCCCCCGCGGGGGTTTTCACCCTTTCTCTCCCTTTCTCTCCCTTTCTCTGCCTTTCTCTCCAGCTACTTTCCGGGGAATGTTTTTCCTGCACTCTCCTGATGTGCCGCACTCTCCCCCTTTCTCCATTCTCTCTGTGCAAAAGCTGCTCTCTACCTGCTTTTCTCTCCCCCATTTTTCTCCCCCATTGGGTTTTTCTCTCCCCCATTTCACCTCTGCCGTGCGAACCTGCCAAACTTACTGAACCTGCAGAGTTCTGTGGCTCAAGTTATGCAGATTGTTGTGTTAATTTCCTAGGTGTGCAAAATGGTTTGGTGCTGATATAGCTGTGCTGCAGGGATGAGAGAAGCTGAGGGTCTCCATGCTGCTCTGCCATCTTAACTCTCTCTCCCTCATAGCTGCTTCTTTAATCAACCCTTTTTATTTTGGTAAATTGCTGAAATCAAAACTGTTCATCATCATCGTTTGGAAGGTGCTGGCTAAGATGTATAGGTGGTGGTCCCCTGGGTCCTCAAAGCTTCAGATTGTATAAAATTAGCAGACAGAGCATATTATCAGGAGCTTGGTCAGATACTGCACCCCATTTAATAATTAACAACATGAATATTATTATCTGAAATTGTAGTTGGTCAGTGTGATGTATGTTTTTTTAAGAATCACTGAGCAGTTATCTTAATTCTGACCCTATGAAGAGATAGGGTCCCATAGCCCACTTCAGATGCCAATTGCAAGTCTAGGTGTCAGGCTTGTGACCCTACTGGCTATAGATTGGAGATTCCCAAGACCCCTTCCTTGTGTTCAATTAATGTGCTAGAGTGGCTCACAGAATTCAGAGAGACTTTTTACTAATGAGATTACCAGTTTATTATTAAAGGCTGTAAGTCAGGAGCATCCAGATGGAAGACATGCATAGGGCAAGGTATGCAGGAAGGGGCGTGGAACTTTCATGCTCTCAAGGTGCGCCCGTCTCCCCAAATCTCTATGTGTTCCACCAACTTGGTGGAAGCTTCCTGAACCCCATACCTTGGGTTTTTATGGAGACTTCATAACATAGATACAATCGATTAAATCTTTGGGCATTGGTGATTGATTCAAACTCCAGCCCTTCTCTGCTTCCTCCAAAGTCTGTGGGGTGAGACTAAAAGTTCCAACTCTATCCAGTCACTTGGTTGGTTTTCTAGGCAACCAGCTCTCTTTAGGTTACACAGAGGCTTCCCAAAAGTCATCTCATTAACATAACAAAAGAACCTTTACCACTCTCTTAGAAAATAACAAGGGTTTTAGAAGCAGTGTGCCTAGAACAGTGGTCGAAGACTTAGGTATATACAGTAAAAACATGGGTTGTGAGTAACTTGTTCTGTGAGTGTTCCATAAGACGAGCAAACATTTATTACAAATTTTAACTTGATAAGTAAGTGATGTCTTGCAATATGAGTAGAACGTGACACTGAACTCCCATAATCATAACTGAGCCAGTGGTTCTCTCTCTCTGGTTGTGGGATTGTGTGTGATCGTCAGTGCAGTGTCACATTTCCGTGAAATCTTCAAAAGGAGGCAAAAGCAAGTGTCATTGGATAGGTTTCTTGTTAAAGTTGCACGAAAAGAAAAAGATTCCACTGAGCCAGTAGATAGCAGTGATTCCCTTAGTGATAGTGAAAGTCGTCCTTCACAGTAACCCTCGTCTCTCTTGTCTCCTTCACACTAGCTACAAAGGTTTTCAAAGGTAAGTGCAGGTTAATTTGTTTATTTTCTTTATATTTTGTATTTTCTTTATTATTTTATATTACTGTACTATATCATTTTTATATGAATATTTTTGGGTTGTGGAATGAATCATCTGAGTTTCTGTTATTTCTTATGGGGAAATTTGCCTTGATATACAAGTGCTTTGGATTACAAGTGTGTTTCTGGAACAAATCATGCTCGCAAACCAAGGTTTTACTGTATTTCTTTTTATAAAATCATAGTTTCACAGTTGTTAGCAAATAGTTCATCTGTCAGGCTTGGAGGGCCAGCATACTGCTGAAGTGTAGTAACTTCTACTTTCTTTTCTTTTTTTTTTTCTTTTTTAATTTTATAATAGTTTATTTTCAAATTGGTTTACATATAACACCCAGTGTTCATCCCAACCTTAAACTTCTTTCAGAAATCCTGGGCATTCCACAGTGCATCTTATCAGCTCCACCCCATTCAGATATTGTGGGTATTTGTATGTGAGCCAGTTACAGCAAATAGACCAACTGTACTGTGGTTGTGGCTTACTCATCATAATGAATTTGATATGGCTCTTCTTGAAACCTTCACTTGCTGTCCCACCAGACTCAGGAAAGATAGGAGATATTTGAAGCAATGGTATGGGGTTGAGTCCAACACATTGTGGATTCTGAGTCGTTGCAATTTGGGGTTCAAAGATTATTTCTTGATCCTCTTTTCCAACAAATGGGAGAAGTTCTTGTGATGGATATAATTTATCAGACATACTGTACTAGCAGGGTAACAGAAAGTAGGTTAACCATTACCAAGGAGACCTCTGAATACTTCTCACTTCCAAAAGATAAGACTTAGAGGAATTTTTCACTGTGTTTATTATGACTGTCAGCACAGTAATATGTTTCTCTGAAACTATGTCTGTTTGTTTCACTAAAAACGCTGTTTTTGTCAAGATGGGGGTAGAGGTCATTTAGGGCTTGCAAACAGTTCAGTTTCAGAATGATATATTTACAAGGTAAGCTGATCTTTATGTTGGTAAATCAATTGCCTCTTAGAGCAAAACTCTGGTGAATTATTACACTGATAATCTCTATATCCTGGTTTTGTATGGATCAGGGTCCTGGTGTAGTGTGTGTGTGTGTGTGTGTGTGTGTGTGTGATTTGCTAATTGTCCTGGGAGGGGATGGACTAGGGAGAGATGTCATTGCAATTCATTCTCTCTGTAATCTAGTTATTACTGTATTCATTTATGTCTCCGTTCTGCAATTATTTATTGAGCACCTTTTATGTGTTGGAGACAGAAGGTGCAAAGATAACAAGTTTAATTTTTCCATTCATAGAGCTGATAGGCTAGTAGAGGGAACAGTTAAAACAATTATGATAGAATGTAAGTGTTGGTAGAATTTTAAGTGTTTATTATATAAGGACAAAGGAGGGATAGGTAACATGAACTTGACTGGAGTAGTCCTAGCAGTCTTCTGGGAGATGTCTGAGCTAAAATATGAAGGATGAGTAGGAGTTAGACGAGCTGAGATAGAAATAGGTTTGAGTCTCTAATTTACAAAAATGTCTTTACTTTTGTTAAATCTTAATAAAATAGTTATACAATATTCTGTTTTGAAGCCTCCTAAAATAATAGTGACCAATATTTAATGGGCTCTCACTATATAAAATAATATATAATGAACTTTTTCATAAGCCAGGCACTGTACTAAGTTTTTCCATGATTTAATTTCACAGCCATCTGTAAGATATAGAGAGTTTAAATAACTTGCCCAATATAGCATATCTAGAAAGTGGTAGGACTGCAAGTCTATCCTTTTGATCATTGTGGTCCAGTGCTGCCTTCCTAACATAGCCGTCTGATACAGTTCTTCCCTTTGTATGCTTGAATACCTTTTATCATATCCCGCCCATAAGCAAAGAGTATTTATTTCAAAAGCAGCAGAACATTTATGAAAGCTAAACATGTACTAGGCCCCCCAAAAATCTCAAATTTTGCAAAGCAGAAATCTAAGAAGCACATTTCTGACTACAAAAGGAAAAGCTAAAACAACAAAAAATTGAAATACTTGGGAAATTTTAAAACTATGTCTTAAAATTCTACCTTCCTTCCACCCTCTGGCTTAAAAGAAAATCAGCAGAATGATAGATTATATATAGAAGTGAAACATCTGTGGGGCCTGTTGGAGGTGTGCAAGTGGTGAAGCCCACAACATATAAATGAACTAAACTCTGAACCTAAGAAACCAGATAAAAACAACAAAACAGATAAAAAGTAAAAGAAAGGAATTTAAGAACAAGAACGTAGAAGTCAATGAAACAGAACTTTTAAAAACAGACTTAACAACCAAAATCTAGTTTTTTGAAAAGAAGAATAGGTAAATCCCTGACCAAGAAAAAGAAGAAAATATTTATAAACGAAGTTAATCTCATTTCTTCACACCTCATATCACCATATCAGCAAATCCTTTAAGTTATATCTGTAAAATATAGCACTTTTGACCAGATAGCCTGTCATTTCTGTCATCCTGGTGGTAGTCTTCATAATCTCCAGGGTTACACCAACTAAGCGTTGGAGTGCCTGCTGTTGATGGACCAGCCTTTCATCAAAATTCTCTAGTAGTGTCCCATAATACTGAGAATAAAATTCAGTCTTTATCCAGTAACTATCTCTGTGGCCTCTTCTACCATTCCTTCTTATTCTCCAGCCACACTGGACTTCATTGTTGTTCCTTGAACGTTCCAAGCTCATTCCTGCCTCAATATTTTTGTAATTGCTTTTTCTCTGGCATAGATCTTCATGTACATTTTGAAGGATTACCTCCTCATTTAATTCAGATCTCTGCAAATAACCTTTCAGGCAAACCTTCCCTGATCTTATTTGTGTAAAATAGCACCCTCTCTCACTCTCTAAATGTTGCCCTTCTTTGTCTTCATAGCATTTTTTACTACTTGAAATTAGATCGTGTATTCCTTTGTTTACTTATTGTTTCTTTTCCCTTCTAAATTGGAGAGCAAAACTCCCCATTCTTTTTTTTTTTTTTTTTTTTGAAGCTTTATATTTCCAGGGCGTCTGTGTGGCTTAGTTGGTTAAGCATCCAACTCTTGATTTGGACTCAGGTCATGATCTCACGGTTTGTGAGGTTGTGCCCTGTGTTGGGCTCTGCACTGGCAGCATGGAGCCTGCTTGGTATTCTCTCCCTCTCTCTGCCCCTTCCCCCCCAACTCTCAAAATAAAATAAATGAAATAAAAATAAAGAAGTTAAAAAGTAAAATAAAATAAAATAAAGCTTTATATTTCAAATATCTAGAATATTGCCTGATATATAGTAGAAGATGATAATAACTCTTAATTGAAGGAAGGAGAGAAAAAGAGATCTAACTACAGATATAATGGAGATTAAGAATAGGAGGATATTGCATGTAAGTTTTGGCTTACAGATTGAAAAATTAGAAGAAATTATTTTTTTAAAGAAAACAAATTATTATATTTAAAAATAAGTGGAAATCTATTTATGTGAAATATTTGGAATAGGTAAATCCGTAGAAAGCAGATTAGTGTTTATCAGGAGCTGGCTTCTGAGTTCTGGTATATTAAGTATATCAGATACATAAGTATGTATAGGTACCTCTGCACGGCTGAATTGACTGATTTTTAATAGTATCACCTCTTCCTTCTACATATCTACTGTGGATTTTGTGTGTATGCGTGTGTGTGCGTGAGTGTGTGTGTATTACCTTTTAGATAAACTTTCCTTATGTCACTTGTCTCCCTTTTTTCTTTTAATTTCATGCTTTTTTTTTAAAGAAAATGATTGTTTTCTGTCCCTGTTTTATGAAGGCCATATCTTATTGTATTTTGGATTTGAATTAGACCCTTCTAAAGGGCATCCCTTTCCTTTAATTAGCTGGATCATAAACTCCATGAGAGAAGGAACTCCTTTTTTATCATTAGCACCTAGGACAGTACCTGGTGCTTGGTAGCTTGGACATACATGTTTGCTGAATGAGTGAGTGGATACGTGTTCCCTTTATTCTGAAGCATTTTAAGAAAATATGCTTCATATGGATTTATGATATTTATCTACGTTTATCACCAGTGACAATGCTGATTTATTGGGCTAGAAAGTACTAGCTACAACTGGAGGAGAGTGAGAATTGCTTATCCAGATACTAGGTGACAGAGTAATGACAATAGATGAACTGGATAGGGAGGTATTGAGAAAGAATTTTTAGTTTTTAAAGGTGAGAGGATTTTTGAGCATAGAGAAATGCTGATGGAAGGAGCCATTAAAGGACCAAGTTCAAAATATAAAAGGTCCCAAGAAGAATGGAAGGGGGTGGAATATAGAGCAAAGATAGAGAATTTGACAGTAATACATCTATCTGTTTTTTGTCTATCTATCTTTCGATCTGTCTATAGTATTAGTGACAGAGTACATTTATTTTTATCCTATTCAGATTGATAACACTTCCTTCTGGAATGAATTTATATGATTTTCTTTTAAAAATTTTTAATTCCAGTATAGTTAATATAGTATTAAATTAGTTTCAGGTGTACAATATAGTGATTCAGCAATTCTGTACATTGCTCAGTGCTCATCAAGATAAGTGTACTCTTAATCTCCTTCACCTAAGTAATATATTTATTTTAATAGGAGGAGAAGGTGTGTTAATTGACTTAAATTTGTATGTTTGTTGGGAAGTAGTTGAAGGAGTTCTTATAATTTTGAAGATATGTATTTTTCTTTGTGTTATAGGAGCTAAAACCATTGGATGATGGATAGGAGAGTGATGGAGAGAAATGAGAGGCCAAACAGTGTTCAGAAGGAATTGACTAGAGAAAAACAGTAAATTGCTAAACAGTAAAAAGAGTTGAAATTTGCAAGTATAGATTTCTAGTGTATCAATCTGGTCTGACGTGACTTTTCTCCAGTAGTGCTTAGTGGCCTTGACAGAGTAGAATCAGCTTGAATTTTGATTTTTGTCTGTTATATGGAACCAGAGAACAAAGGGGCTAGGGAGTTTGGGATTTTGGTCAGAGAGTGATTGAAATGATAGGTTCAATATCTCATTTGGTGAGAGGGAACTAAAGACCAGAGGAAACTGATGCCTAGGACTCAAAAACCTTCGTTTGTATCACCATATTTGTTGAAACCACTTCCTAAAATCTGGAGGAAAAAAGTTTTATGTGTATTTTCTTGTGCTGTTGCATGCCACACTTCCATTTATGTGCCCATCTTTTTCTTTAGTGATCTAAGTAGAAAACTTTAAGATTGTATAGGTTAATAGCGAAATTTGAGGCTAAGATTTAGATTTCTGTACACCTTGCACATCCATGGCACACCCCAGTGCTGTTGTTTTTTTGTGATATGAGACTCAGGTGTCTTGTGAACTTTATAGCTATGGTGTAAATTTTTAATCAGTGTGTGAGGTTTATTTTTGTCACAACCGTGTATTTTTAGTTCAGTGTCTTTTAGTTTGACTATAGAGCTGAGTTAAATGATGTGGAATAACTTGATGGAAGAAGTGTAGAATTACTTTAAACTCGTGCCTTCCTTCAAAAAAAAAATCAACTGTTTTTACTGAGAACTGAGAATTTTTGCTCTTTCATATAAAAAGACCTATAGAGTATAGTAGTACAGTAAACAGTTCTTGAATAACAAGATGCTTGGACAGCCAATTATTAGGCAGTTGCATGCTTTTATAGGTGTGGAGACATTGTTATGTGGTAATAATAACTATGTCATACATGTTGATAGCTATTGTGATTGTACTCATTTCCTGTTGTTCGTGTAACAAATTACCATAAATTTAGTGGTTTAAAACAACACTAAGATACTGTTTTATGTTTTTTATAGTTTTGGAGATCAGAAGGTTGAAATGGGTTGTTAGTTGTACTCCTGGAGGCATAAGGAAAGATCTGTTCCTTGTTTTTTCCACTGTCTGGAAGCCCCCTGAATACCTGAATTTCTGGGCTTACGGCCACATCGCTTTGACCTCTTTTCTGTCATTACATCTTCTGAGATTGTTCTGCAGTTTTTTCCTGTTTTTTTTTTTTTTAAGTTTATTTATTTTTGAGAGAGAGAGAGAGAGAGAGAGACAGAGCATGAGTGGGGGAGGGGCAGAGAGAGAAGGAGACACAGATCTGAAGCAAGCTCCTGCCTCTGAGCTGTCAGCACAGAGTCCGACGCGGGGACTCGGACTCACAGACCGTGAGATCATCACCTGAGCTATCATGACCTGAGCTGAAGTCGGACGCTCAACCAACTGAGCCACCCAGGCACCCCAGTTTTTTCCTGTTTTAAGGACTCTTGTGATTATATTAGGCTCATCTAGATAAAATCCAGGATAATCTCTCTTAAATATTTTAATTTAATCACATCTACAAAGTCCATTTTGTCATGTAAATTCAAGATATTAGAACATAGATACCTTTGGAAGGGGCCTTTATTTATTGACTTTGTTCTTTTTCAAGATTGTTTGGTCTATTCTGGGTCCCTTGCATTTCCATATGAATTCTAGGATTGACTTCTCAAATTCTGCAAAGGAGGTAGCTGGGATTTTGTAGGTTTATTGCATTGAATCTATAGATTAATTTGAGGAATATTGCCATCTTGACAACATTAAGCTTTCCATTTCATGAACATGGGTGTCTTTTCGTTTAATTAGGTCTTTTTAAAGTTTTTTCAATGATGCTCTGTAGTTTTCAGTGTACATGTCTCGTGCTTTTTTGCTCACTTTATTTCTAATTTTTTAAAAATTATTTTTTTGTTACTCTTGCAAATGCAATTGCTTTTTTTATTTCATTTTTGGATTGTTCATTGCTAGTGTATAGAAATACAGTTGATTTTTGTGTCCTGCAAGTTTGTCGAATTCTCTTACTGCTCTAATAGTTTTTTTGGTAGAATTTTCAGTATATAAGGTCATGTTATCTGTGAATATAGATAAATTTACTTCTTCCTTCCCAATTTGGATACTTTCTTTTTCTTAATTGCCCTGGCTAGAACTTTTGTAACAATGTTGAATGGAAGTGATGACAGCAGGCACCTTTGTCTTTCAGCAATAGTGTTTTTTTTTTTTTCATTAAGTAGGGTGTTAGCTGTAGGTTTCTTCTAGATGCCCTTTATCAGATTGAGGAAATTTCCTTCTGTTCTAAGTGGGTTTTAGTGTTTTTGTTATGGAAGGGTATAGGCTTTTGTCAAATGCTTTTTTAGTTGTTGTTGAGGTGATTATTAGGAGTTTGCCCTTTATTTGTATGTATTAGGAGTTTGCCCTTTGTATGTGTGTACATTGCTTTTTCAGTATATTGATGGTTCATTTCTGTGAATGGCTTTGCATTTCTAGGATTCACTCATTGATTATTGAATGTAAGAAAATTCATCTGTCATATGGTGATCTGAAGACTCAGTCTGAGATTTACATTTCATGATCAGTTTCATCCTTGTCAAAGTTGAGAGTGCTGTCGTCTATCTTTTTGCATTCATCTTCTCATCTAATAATTGTAAAACGTCTTTCTTCGACATTTTGGGCAGAAAATGAAAATTCCTGTATTCTCAAATGTGTTCCGTGAGGGCTTAAAAAGAAAAGAAAAGAGGCTAGAAAGCTGGTGTCTCCAAACTTGTATCTTCTTGAAAGTTGATGCAACACTTTATGGCAAAGTGATAAGAAAAGCAAAGGAGGATGTAATAGTGATAATTTATTTCATTGTTGAATCATTCTTTTAGAAAATTCAAGCTCATTTCTATTTTCTTCTCCCCCCCCTGTTTTTTATAGTGAACAATATTGTGTAATAATAAAGCAGTTTTACCCCCGTAATATCTTTTCTAAATCGTATTACCTCATCTGGATTGTTCACATTGTTTCCTAGGCATTGCAGCCTCAGGGGCTCAGACGATACTGGGAGCTGTATGGGAGCTGTAGTTGGGTAGGAGTGGCAAACCGAGGACATACTGATCCTTGGCCTGTGATATAAAGATCCAGAATCTGGGATGGATTGATAACTCATCAATTGTAAATCCATCTGGACAGACTACCTCTGCTAAAATAATTGCTTGAGTTGAAATTTAGAAGTTAGGCAGCTTAGCCTAATGGGGAGGAAGGTTCGGAAGAGTGTTGATATATGTATAAGGAGTAATGCCGTCTTTTAGATATTTTCAAAATATGTATTTTTTAAATTCAAGTATATGTATTTAATTAAAAAAATTTTTTTAAGGTTTAATTTTGAGAGAAAGAGAGAGCACCAACGGGGGAAGGGCAGAGAGAGAGGGAGACAGAATCTAAAGCAGGCTTCAGGCTCTGAGTTGTCAGCACAGAGCCCAACGCGGGACTTGAGCCCACAAACTGTGAGATCATGACCTGAGCCGAAGTTGGATGCTTAACCGACTGACCCACCCAGGCCCCCAGTATTTAATTTTTAATATCTCTTTCATTAAAACCATGTATTATAAAATATTACCACTTTTTTCAACATTTCTATCACATCTACGTCATTAATCACTGCATCCTTTCATATAATATTAAAAACTTTTTTGAAATTTTGTAAATGTATGTGTATGTTTTGTTCTCTTAACAAAAATTTCTCTGAAGGGAAGCTCTAGGTTGATACATGTTCGAAAAAGGGTAACATTTACTTTAAAGATACATAATTTACTTTTTTGTAGTTATACCAACAGGTTGTTTTCAAGGGGACTCTTGAAGGCAGTATCCAAATTAGCATTGTGGAGAAAATCATAAAAGATTTTCTTGGTTGTCTGAGTAAGGAAAGATAATACTTATTAATCTGTCATTTGGATCACTGTGCATTCTTGTTTTTGTAAATAGAGTTCAACAGATAATATCTTTGTTACTTTCTCTTTTTATTTTCTTACTATTTGAAACATTTTCTTCGGATTCCATAGAACTTTAAAAGCATTTGAATGGTGTAGTTTATCCATTAGTCATAATTCTAATGTCAAGAAACTTGTTTCTAGAATTGGAAAACTAAAATATATGAATAAGCCAGTCCATCACAAAACCAAAAGTGACAATAAAAATACCAACCACTCAAAATGGAAAAGGATATAGAAAAAAAATTTTTTTTAAAGAAAGCTGGCTTATCAACTGAAAGATGTCCTCTGTGGAAAAGTTAATGAGAATACCATGATTATTTAGCCTGAATAGGGCAGAAGTGCTTAATAGTTAATTTGATTTCATTATTATTACATAAACATTTTTATGAATGGGGATATTGTGTTCCTTTTTTAAATAATAAGGCAAGAAAAGGTCTTCCAAATATGCAGGAGGGATGAACACTGAAAATGAAAATTGCACAAATAAAATAGTGCAGGAATATGTTGAGTAATAGGTTCAGTCTCCAGCCTTGGTGGACGATTAAGAAAATAGTCAATACTTCTTTTGAATGGTTTAGATCAGGTACATGCTTAAAATGCTTAAGGGCCATGCAGATAACACAATGTTAGAATCAGTTAAGTTTAAGACAATTAGAAATGACTGGGGGCCTGTGAATGGCTTGTTATCTTCCTGCCAGAGACTTTGACATGCCAGGAATTTATTTGATGATTTCTCCTGAGAGAGTTACCATTTTTAATTTTGGATATATAATTTGGAAAAGTAAGATGAAATTTAGCCATATATTACTATCATAAATCCAATTAGATGAAATTGCCATTTCCCACTTAGCTTCAATTTTGTGGAGTTTCTATTTTAATATTTTATTACAATAAATTTTCTGGTGATGTGTTATCTTGAATAAGAAAGTCATTTTATCAAAGTGTAACTATGAGATGGATAATTAGTTTTAAATAAGTATTTTATGTTTCATTTCATTCTTTATACATTTCAGTCAACTTTTATAAAATATTTTAGGACTAGCAAAGAAAAAAATCTCCCTACTTCAAAAAGTGATCATTGTAATTATTTTATTGCACACATCATTGCTTTTTACTTAAGTTAACCTTAGAATATTATCTTGGTTTATTTTTAGATGTGAGATTTTTATTTATGTTTGGCTCCTAGTCTTAGTAAATTTTAAATAATGGTTTAGTCTCATAATCTGTGCTGTTATTCTTTTCCTTTTGAAACTTTGAAGAACTGTGCATATATATTCAAAGTTATATATATATATATAACTATATAACTTCTGAGTTAGGCAGAAGTTTGAAGTATGACTAGAATTTTTTTGTTTTTTCTCATATAAATATTTTATTTATTTCTCTGCATTTCCCTGGTGCTTAATCACCCTAGGTAGTGCCCATGGTTACAGTTAATTCATAACCTGTTCTTGTCTGTTGAAATTTACTTGTATTGTGTCCCTTTACCTCTTTAACAGGTTAGTAATCTGATGAATGAAGTACTTTGCTCAATTATTCATTCATTTATTTATTCGTTCAAGAAGTATTAGAGCCTCCCATGAGCTGGGCATTGAGGATAAAAAGAGTAAGACCAGGTTTCCCTTATAAGGTTTTGATTTAGACAGTGATACACAAACTGAAGAAATACAATTAATTCAGTCAATATTTATTTGGCATCCACTGTTTACCAGGCACTATTCTCCAGTTGTAGGTTTGCAACAATGAATTAACAGGCAATTTCCATGTCTTCATGGAACTTATATTATGGTGGGGGAACCGGCAACAAATAAACAGGTATATATCATTTACAGATGAGTTTTTAAAGAAAAATCAAGCATAGGAAGAGATGGGTGAGGGCTTTGGAGCATAATTCATACCAAAAAGTTGTCCCCCTTTGAGTTGAAGGAGCTGGTCTTTTGTACCTCTGTATTAATAAGTCATTGGTGGCTCTAGTTAGCCTAGATCATTCTCTGAAGGTGGGAGCAGCTCTGAGCTGTTAACACCTGAGGAATATGTGCTCTGATCCCGTGATAGGGATCTGGGTAGGATGTCATAGAGTCCACTAAAGCAGGGTATCTTTTCTTTTCCTCCTCAGTGTGTTTTGTTATAATTTTTCTTGGTACATTTGCAAAGACTAAAGCCAACCTGTAGCAGAATTTCTTTTTTTTTTTTTTTAACTCACTAGATTAAGGTAAAATAAGGTAAAAGGCATTATTTCAAAAACCAGAGTCAAATGGAATAATACTTAAGACTTTTAATTAGGATCACTAGATTTAGAACTTTTATAGTTTCAATTTAAATAGATGGTGCCCTTGTGTAAGAAAGGCACTGAAGAGGAGGACAAAAAGCATGGGTTCAGATATGGTCTTAAGCATTTTTAGCTGCAGAACTGTGAGCATGCTATTTCTACTTTCTTTGATTTGCTGTTTGTTTTTGAACATTTTCAGATAGAAGCTTAGGTACTGATTTTCATTTGTCTGTTCTAAAACATGCATTCTTCTTTACATTTATTTATAAGTGTTATTTTAGTTTCATTCTTTATGTTTCCATAGTTTACATTTTCATTATAATTTATTGCAGATATTTTAAAATTTCCATTATGATTTATATACTTTTATTTGTTTGACTCATGGGTAATTTAGAAGTATGTCACTTAATTTTCAAGCAGTAGGGGAGTTTCTCAATTTTTAAAAATTATTCACATCTAGCTTAATTGCCTCATAGTATAGAATATACTCTCAGAGACTTCATTCCTTTGAAATTTAATGAGACTTACTTTATGATTTAGCATATGGTCCGTTTTGGTATGTGTATTGTGTATAGTCTACATTCTGTTCTTATTTGGAAGAATGTACTATGTATTTTAAGTCTTGGGTGGCTAGTCATATAGTTCAGATCTTCTGTATCTTAGTAAAAAATTTTCTTTCACCTGCCTGATCTTGTAGCAATTGACAAAGGTGTGTTAATCTCCCATGTAATGATTATGGATTTGTCTGTATCATCTATTAGTCTTATTTTTTGAACCTTTTTTTTTTTTTTTGCTTTATATATATTTAAGCTTTGATATTGGGTCCATTCATACTTAGAAGTATAATATCTTTTTGTTGGTGTGACTTTTTAATTATTAAGAAATGTCTTTGCTTATTTTTAGTAGTGCTTATTGCCTTAAGTTGACTTTGTCAGCTGTTGGTATAGCTACGACAGCTTTATATTAATTGTTTTTTTGGATAGTACACTTTTCCTCATCATCTTATATTTAATCTTTCTGTGGCCATAGTCCTATAGTAGAATGAATATTTAACATAATAACTGTAATTTGAATTTAAAGCTACTATTTTACTATTTGTATTTTAATGATGTGCACTATGCCTTTTCTCTTCTTGTCTTCTTTGGTTCAATGAAATATTTTAATTATTCTTTTTCTCACCTCAGTTAGCTTTTAATGGCTATCCTAGAAATGAATGTTGAGTTATTGCAGTACGATGTAGATTATTACTTCTGCCACTTCCTGCATAATGCAGGTATCTTAGAAACTTTAACTCCATTTAATCCAGTTCTGACTTTTTTTTTGTTTTCATGCATTTTTAAACTTAACAAGCTAGTAATATAATTATTTTTATGTCATAGTTCATGGTCATTGTTCATGTTTGCCAACATTTACCTTTTTTATGGCTTTTCCTTTTTGCATTTCTGTTTTTTCCCCCTAGTATCATTTTCCTTCTGTTGGAAGAATTCATTTTTAGTATTTCTTTTACTGATAAATTCTTGTTTGTTTTTCTGAAATCACTTTTTTTTCTTTTTCATTTTTCAAACATTTTTAAACTGCGAATAGATTTCTTGATTGGCACCTATTTTCTTTCAGAATTTTTTTTTTCAGTTTATTTATTTTGAGAGAGAGAGAATGTGTGAGCAGGTGAGGGACAGAGAGAGAGAGAGGGAGAATCCCAACCAGGCTCTGCACTGTCAGCACAGAGCCCGATGTGGGGTTCGAACTCACGAAACTGTGAGATCATGACCTGAGCGGAAATCAAGAGCCAGATGCTTAACCAACTGAAACTCTCAGGCATCCTGATTGTTGCTCATTTAAATCTGTTTATTTTTACTTCTAGGTCTTTGAAGATGTGACTTTATGTCTCTCACTAATGTTAGAAAGCTTTGGTTGTTACCATTTCAGATATCGCTTCTGTCTTATATTCTCTCTCTTCTGGGATTTCAGTCATATGTGGTAGAAGCTTTCAGTGGATACCATAGGCCTCTTATTCTCTTTTACATTTTTCAACGTTTATTTCTCACTGCTTTGGTTTGGATATTTTTTGGAACATCTGTTTTAGTTCAAGTTTATTCTGTTCAGTCTGCTGGAGGCACCAAGTACTAACAACACTTTGGAAATTTTGCTATGAAGAGCAAGGATATAGGAGCAGTAATTGGACCATGTGGGAATAAAGAGAGGGGCTTGCTTTTTGGTTTTGGTTAGGACATACTAACATGTTTCTGTTGTGATTGGCATGATTCAGAGAGAAAAAAATTAATGCTGTGTGAGAAAGAAAAGGAAGATGATTTTTGGCTAAAAGTCCTTGTGTAGGTGAGAGGGGACATAATCCAAAGCACAATTGGAAGAATTTTCCTTTGATAGAAGTGGGATATAAAGAGGATAGGCACTAATTTATTAGTTGTCTTTGAGGTGGAATTCTGGCTTAATTGATGGAAAATATGCACTGCTGTAAGTTTCTGGACTCTTAAACTTTAAGAGTGTGTGTTGGTCATATGGGAAAATTGTCCAAGAAACAGAGAGTCAAGTGGAAGGGTAGACTGTGTTTATAGCTACCTAATTCTTTCTTCTACTTCTGTGTGCTCGCAGTGATATCTGCCTTTATCTTTTATGGTACTCAAAGTATTACAATGTACTTTTAAGGAAATACTTAAGTGTTTACATAAGTTAAATTAATTAAATGTTTTTCTCATACCATTAAAGTTTCTGTACTATATATTTAAACATAGTTAATTCCTTATAGTGCATTTAAAATTAATTATTAATAGTATTTTGAATAGAAAATCCAGGTTTCTAACATTTTCCCATATTATCTTTTACAGTTTTGTGAGTACTAGAATAGCACAACCATGTTTCGGAATAGTCTCAAGATGCTTCTTACTGGAGGGAAATCAAGTCGTAAAAACAGATCAAGTGGTAAGTGACTATGCTACATTTATTCTCTGTGCTATTTTAGAAAGGGAAGTTCTTAGGGATCTGAACTGATGCTACAACTTTATATGTTAATTTATTAAATGGTTAATTAAAAAAAGTTTATAATTTCTCTAGGCTGCCATATTCTTTTTTTTTAATATTTTTAATTTTTAGAGTTTATTTATTTATTTTGAGAGAATGTGAGCCAGAGGAGGGGTAGACAGAGGGAGAGAGAGAATCCAAAGCAGGCTCCAAAATCAAGAGTCAGATGCTTAACTCAGTTACCCTGGTGCCCCAAGGCTGCCGTACTCTTAAGTAAGACGTAGCAACACTTAAATACTTACTAGGAATAGTCAGATAAAAGAGTTTGTGAAGGAAACATTTATTTCTAATATATGAAGGAGTAATGCTTCTGTGTACTACTTATTAAAAACTTTTTAGACCTAAATTTATTTTTTGAATTAACATGTGAAATTATTTCAGTCCTAGGTACCCTTTGGGGAATGAGACTGTAAAAATAGGAACTGTCTTCAAAGGGTTGTACAGAAAGTGAAATATAAATTTAGATTTTTACAGTCATTAAAATAAAGTTTATAAAGGTTGTTTTAAGAATAAGGATATAATTCTTAAGCTTTTAAGGTAAAAACAAACTTGCATATATACTTTTTTTGGAGAAATGTTGATGAGAAATGTACTAAATGTTTTCTGTTAATGGGTTGAAGGTATTCTTTCTGTCTTCTTGATTTTCTAATTTTTCTGCATTTTGCAAGTTTACATTGGTGGTATATTCATTATTATTCACTTAAAAGTGTTTGTTTTTTTTTTTAACTCTTGTGATTTTTTTCTTGACCCATAGGTATTAAAGTGTAGTTGTTAATTTCTAAACAGTTGGTGCTTTCCTGGTCTTCTTATTATTAACTAAGGTTCCATGATAACAGTATAGCTAAGTTCTCTAGTATTATTTTATTTAATTAAAAAAATATTTTTTACTGTTTATTTATTTTTGAGAGAGAAAGACAGGCGTGAACAGGGGAGGGGCAGAGAGAGAGGGAGACACAGAATCCAAAGCAGGCTCGCAATGGCGAGATCATGACCTGAGCCGAAGTCAGACGCTCAGCTGACTGAGCCACTCAGTCTCCCCCCTTGATTTTTTTAGACACCTTCAGTTGTTCACTTTTGACACCAGCACTAGCATTTTCTATCACTTCACAACTATTACTTCCTTTAAGATACTAGTAGAAGTCAGTAAAACCATATTAGGATGCAGTTGTGAATAGACTTTCTCACCTGAGTACCAGATAAGTGACTTATGTATACATACCATTCTGATTAAAGGTAGGCATCATATTTGCACTTTAGTAAAATTACAAATTATTATATCTTAGGCTTCAGAGTAAATACTACTCTAGCAGATATATTATTAAATCCATACATGTCAAGGTTCTACTATAGTATTAAAGCTAATTCCTTTTGATTTACTAGAGATTTAATTATGTCAATAATGATTTTGGGGGGTCTTATTTTACTATTCTTCTCCATGGTTTTTCATGTAAAATGTTTATAATTTAGTGTAGTTATGAGTAGTTATAAAAATAGTGCTTTGTATTCTGTATGAAAGGAAGCCCATTTGTAGGGAAGCAGCATGGCTTTTTAAAACGTACTCTAAGGCAAGAAATTCTAAAGCAAGAATAAATTTTATATTTTAAAAAAAAGTATATCTATGGAAGGACATCATTAGTGTTTTTGTTGCTACTTTTTTTCTTTAACTGTTAACAAATAATTGGATGGACTTTATTCTTTAACTTTTGCTCCTAGCTTATATTTAAGATTAATAAGGTAAGTTTTCTCATAAGCATAAATATTTGTTTTGTTTTAGGAAACTAACTTAGTATTTGTTTTAAAAGAATTTGTAATAAAGGGAAATTGTCTGTTGTAATCTGTCTTTTAAATAGTTGATGAGAACTTTGGCGTAGGCCACTATATAAATATTTCATAGAAATAGATTTTATATCCAAAAATAACAAATGAATATTCTCAGGCAAAGTTTTTCCCTAAGCACATGTAAATACCAATTTTGAATTTTATAACTTATTTCACAATTTTCATGTAAAAATTATTCTTGATACATGTAGGAGTAGATGCTCCTAAGTTTTATGAAAAAAACAGTTGTGTGACTCTTTTTAATTATGAGTTATAAAGGAAATATATGTGTTTCTGTGTTTTTTAAAAGTTGTATGTTTAGGGATGCCTGGATGGCTGAGTTGGTTAATTTCCAACTTCAGCTCACATCATGATCTCACAGTAGGTGAGGTTGAGCCCCACTTCGGGCTCTGTGCTGACAGCTCTGAGCCTGGAGCCTGCTTCAGATTTTGTGTCTCCTTCTCTCTTTGCCCCTCCCCAACTCACACTGTCTCTCTCTCTCTCTCAAAAATAAAAAAAAATTAAAGTTATATGTTTATATATTTTATTAACTTTTGTTTTAACTTATTATTCTAAACATGCAAGTAATTAGTAAAAGTTAAAATATGCTTCTTTGATAGATGTTAATGTCATTATTTAGTATCATTGCATCATTGTAATGGTAAACCATTATTCAAATATGAATGGGAAAAATAACTGCTAGTTTCACATATTCAAGAACTTAGAAAGTATAGTACCCTAGCATAACACACCTGTTGGGAGAACAAAACTTGAGGCTATCTCCCAGCAAAGGAAAAAATAAATGTGAAGGTGATATAGAAAGAAAAGTGAGCCGAAGTAAGTAAGTAAAACTTATAGGTAAATATAAATAATTGCTGATAATGTACTAGAACAAGTAGAATTTATGCCAGGAATGCAAAGATGTTTATATATCAGAAAATCAAAAGGCTTTTAACTTAGAAAAAAATTTAAAAACCACATTGTTGTAATACCATTAAATCCTGAAATAGCATTTTGTAAAACTGAGCAGCCTTTAAAAACATCACCAAATAGAATAAAAGGTACTTTAAGTATATTAAAGGCTAGCCACCAAAACTAAACATCATACCGAACAAAGAAGTACAACAGCCTCTTCTATTAAAACAGAAACATGGTCATGATTTCTCCTATTACCACTCTTTTTCACAGTTGTTTGGAAATTCTAGTATAAAATAAAGACAAGACAGTAAAATAACTAGTGTAAATATTGGAAAAGACAGAGTCATCTTTATTTTTAAATGAATTGAAAACCCTAGAGAATCCAGTAAATACTTACTAGAAATAATATAATTTAGCAGGTGGTTGACACTTTTAACTCTACCAATATTTACTGCTTAAAAATGTAAATAAAAAATTTACATTCACAAAGATAACAGCCATCATATTCTCAGGGATAAATTTGACAGGGAACTTCCTTGAAGTGTGTAAGGCTTGGACAAATGAAAGACACAAGAAAGAAGAATCATGTTATTTGATTTACACATAAGTTTATTGCAGCTTCATTCAAGGACAGCAGGTTCATTTTTAATTGGTTAAAATAATTTAAGTTCCGTGGAAGAATACATGAGAATAAATGAGGATGAAAAAGGATAATTGGTTTTGGTGGGGGTGTGACTTATAAGGTACTAAAGCTAACTGTACCTGGTCACATGGTTAAACATAAGCTAGATGTGTCTAGGACAGAGAGCAAGGAAAACCATGGCGTATTAGTGAGGCCAGAGGACTATTACTACTTCATTTTTTGAAACTGTCCAATGCATTGGAGGACAAACTGCCATCATGACTGAGGGATACCTTCTAAGTTTTCAAACAATCAGAGTCTGCCCTTGATTGAGAACTGAGCTAGAGATACAATAAAGGTGTTAGATTTTTATATTTTCTTGTGTCATCATATTACCTTAAATGCTTGGGGTGCTAATTTTTCTGTTATGTTTTATGACTTGTTCCTGGTGGGTTATTTCCTCATGTGTTTTGTGAAGTTTGTTTATAAGCATCTCAGATAGGAATGGTTTTCAGTGGGAGATTCCGCGCTGTTGTATATTGAAATGGTCTCTTCCGCTAGGCATTGGCACTAGTATCGCAGGCCATGGACTGATTTTTTCAAAGTTTTTTATTGTGGTAAAATATATATAACATAAATTCCTCATTTTAACCATGTTTAATTGTACAATTCAGGCATTAATTATATTCTCAGTGTTGTGCAGCCATCACCACCGTCTGCCCAAAACTTTGTCAGCTCCTAATTTTTCGTCATCCCAAACACAAATGCCATACCCATTTAGCAGTAACTCCCCATTTTACCCTCCCTCCAGCTCCTGATACCCTCTAATCTACTTTCTGTCTCTCCAGATTTGCCTTTTTAGGTTTTTTACGTAGTGCAATAATAGTATTTTGTCCTTTTCTGTCTAGCTTATTTCATCTAGCATAGTGTTGTCAGGGTTCATTTGTGTTGTAGCATGTATCAGAACTTCGTTCCTTCTTATAACTGAATAAGTTCCTTTTATGTGTATGCCACATTTTGTTTATCCATTCATCTGTGGATAGACACTTGGTTTTTTTTCTTTTCACTATTGTGAATAATGCTACTATGAACATCGTGATGCAGCTGTCTATGTTTCTGTTGTAAATTTTTTGGGGGGATATTTCTAGGAGTGGAATTGCTGGTCAAATGGGAAAACATACAGGGTTTTGTGTGAACATGTGTTTTCATTTATTTCAGATAAATGTCTACAGGGTAGTGTCAGAACATATTTTAGTTGCATGTTTAGTTTCTAAAGAAAGTACCAAGTCTTTGCCAGAATGACTATCCCATTTTACATGCCTACTAACATTAAGTGATCCGATTTTTCCTCATCCTTGCTAGCATTTGTTGTTGTCACTATTTTTATTTTAGCTACTTTGATAGGTATCTTGTGCTTTTAACTTGCATTTCCATACTGGCTAATGATACTGAACATCTTTTCAAGAACATCTTTTCAAGTGCTTACTTGCTGTCTGTATTTCTTTGGTGAAATATCTCCTCATATCTTTTCATTATCTTCTGATTGAATTGTTTTGGTTTGTGTGTGTGTTGAGTTTTGAGAGTTCTTTACATATTCTAGCCTTTGTTAGGTATGTGGTTTGCAAATATTTTCTGCCAGTCTATTGATTGTCTTTTTACCCCTTTAACAGGGTCTTTTGTAGAGCAACAGTTTTTAATATTGATGAAGTCCAGTTTGTCACATTTTACTAAGTACCAGGTAGGGTACTGGTTGTTTGAATTTGAATTTGAGTTAAATTCTCTTTAAATACCCCCATGAGCAAAAATCACATTATTTGTAAAAATAAGGCACTTTATTAGAAGCATTTGTTACTGGTGGGTTTTTTTCCTTTATGTTTTTTTTTTTCCTTTTTTTTAGGGTGGGCCGGTCTACGGGCCATTGAAGTTAATTAAAATCTTCATTGTTCTTTGAATAATGATTGTTCATAATAAACTGTAAAGAAATATATATAATAGTACTTAATGCAAATATATATTGTAAAAATATCTTTTCCCTTCCAGGGACAGTATGTTTTATTTCACTTATAAACCATGAAATTACAGCATATGCTTTTTAAGGGTTTTTACCTTTTCTTTAACCTGTTCTAACAAAATTTGGGTAAAAAAAATACACTCTCAGGCCACCTGGGTGGCTCATTTGGTTAAGTGCCTGAATTCAGCTCAGGTCACAATCTCACAGTTCATGAGTTCGAGCCCTGTATCAGGCTCTGTGCTGACAGTTCAGAGCCTGGAACCTGCTTCAGATATCTGTCTCCTTTCTCTCTCTGCCTCTCCCCTGCTCACGCTGTCTCTCCTTCAAAAAATAAATATTAAAAATATACACTCTCATTTAATATGAGGAAGGGATTCTGCTTACTTAATTTAGAGCTACAAAATCTTTTTGTAATATCAACTAAACCTGTCATGTTTTTTTTCTCTAATGCAGTATTTTCCTTTCTGTTTCTCTGCCCATCAAGTTTTCCAATTCGTGGTGGCTGTTGAGATACTTCTTATGAAATTCATTTGTCAGTTAAGATAGGTTGTCATGGAACCTGAGGTGAAGGTCATTAGAGGAAGCGACAGAATGTGGTCATATAAAAAAGAACAAGGATTCTTATTTGGCGGTAGACAACAGTGAGCTATAAAAATTAATGTGGCTGGAGAATGAAAAGAGTGGCAAGAACCTTGAAATTGCATTTTGAAACAAGTTTGATGTGACTGGTTTTGTTTATATTTCTGATATTTGAAGCAGTTTAGTAATCAAACTAAGAACACTTCTCACCAGATAGACACATATACTCACCCTCATGTTTTCACATCTATTTATTCCCAGTTTAATTTTCATCCCCTTTTTTCAGAGTTGTTTTAGAGTTGTGCTAACTTCACAAGATGAATTGTCATGATTTCTGTCTTTCACTGTGCTTTATGTATCATATAAATTATTTGTTCCTTGTAACTTTAGCAGAACTCATACATAAAAATGGCTGACCTAGATTTCCTGAGGGGTTTTTTTATTGGTAGTTTTTGGACAGTATTTTCTATTTTGTTGTCATCCATAGAATTAGGTTTCCTTTAGGTAATTTGGATAGTCTGTTATTTTCCGAAAAAATTGTCCATTTCATTGAAATTTTAAAATGTACACAAATTATATATATTGTGGTCATTTGAAATTAATTTAGCTTCTCCTAATACTATTTTCATATTTCCTATCTCTTACCTTTTAGGCTTATCTTTTTTATTAGCTTTATTAACAAATTTGCAACTCATTGATTTAGTAATTTATTTTTTTCTTGTTTACAGTATGAATTTTCCTGATATAGATTGTGCCCTATTCCATAAACTTTTGTATATAATATTCTCATTATTAACTGTTCACATGGTCTGCAATTGTTGATTTTCCTTTGAACCTGAGTAATTTAATTAGGTTAAAATTTTCCAAGTCACTGATTTTTGTTTGTTTTGTTAACACTTTGTTGTAATTTTCTAGTTTAATGTATGATGGTTAGAAAATGTGGCCTAATCATTTGCTTCTCTTTAAAGTAGTGATTGGCGAACTACCTCCTGTAAACAAACCACTTGTATTTGTAAGTAAAGTTTTATTGGAACATAGCATCACATTTGTGATAGAGACTGTACAGCCCACAGTCCTAAAATATTTACAGTTTGGCCCTATAAGAAAAAGTTTGCCTCGCTTTTAAAGTATTGGAATTTATTTTTCATGGCTGAATTTTGTTCAGATTTTATAAGTAGTGGGTCTGGAGAATGAAATGTAGTTTTTATTGATGGGACAAAGTTAACTATATTTATTAAGTAAGCTACTAATTTTTTAACTACCAATCGTTAATCTTTAAAGTACTAATTTCATCACTCTTTTATGTTAATTTTTTTTTTTTGCTTAGTTGAGCTTCCAGTACTTTTTGCCTTAAATCTGTCTGGATTTTGTATTTAAGGTGTATCTCTTATAAATACATGACCTGTATTTTTTGTCTTGTTAAATCATTTGATTTTCCATTTTTAAACGGTAAAATTAGTCCATTTACATTGACTATGTAACCTGATATGATTCGGTTTAAGTTTCTCATCTTGCTCTTTGTTTTGCATTCCGTATGTTCCTTGTTCTTCTTTTTTGCCCTGCTTTCTTTTTTAAGATTTTTCAAAAAATTTTTTTTATATTCTTTCCATTTTCTTGGTCTTTTAGCTGTATCTTCTTGGAATTTTTTTTAAAGAGATTACACAAGGGATTACAGTATGCATCTTTAACTTTTTATGGTTTAACTTGAATTTTTATTTTACTACTTTGTTAGCACTGTAATGACCTTATGATATTTAATTCTATTTATATCGCACACTTCACTGTCTTATATTTTACTTCTGTATTTTATAATACATTGTGTTACTGTTGCTTTAAGTAGTCAGTAATCTTATTAAGATTTTTTTAAAATGTCTTTTTTATTTCCCCATATATTTACCTTTTCTAGTATACTCCGTTCCTTCTTACAAAATGATGTTATATCTGAGATTTTTTTTCACCCTGAGGAATTTCCTTTGCATTTCTTGAAGTGTAGGTCTGCCTGCAGTGAATTATCTCAGCTCCTGTTTTCCCATGATGTTTTTATTTTGCCTTCATTTTTTAAAGGATATTTTCCTTGGATATGAAATTTTAGATTGGTAATTTTTTTCTTTCAACACTTTAAAGATGTTATTCTATTATCTTTTGACTCTTATTCTTTCTAATGGGAGGTCATCCATCATTTGCAGTGTTTTTCTACCTCTCCCAAACTTGGACTAATATGTGACCTATTTATTTATTTAATTTGGTCTGGTTGTTTTAATTTTCTTTTTATTAATCTTAGTTTTTAGTATTAGGCTATGATATACATAGGTGTATGATTTTCTTTCTTTTTTGCATTTTGGAGATGTCTCATCAATTGTGGAAAACCTGAGCTATAATTTCTTAAAGTATTTCTTCTGTCTTTTTTTAATCTGTGTTTTAGAACTTTATATATATATTAGATTCTTTGATATTATCCCTCACGCTTATCAACCTATGTTCTTTTTGTTTTTTTGGACTTTTTTTTTTCTCTTTGGTTAGTGTATATTGACCTGCCTCCATGTTTATTGATCCTTTCTTTTGCTGTGTTCAGTCAGCCTTTAAGTCTAGTCAATTAATTCTAACTCGTATAATGTTTTTTAGTTGCAGAATGTTCATTTGGTTCTTTTAAGATAATTATGTTTCACTATTGAAATTTTCAATTTTTTCAATTTTTTATGTTTTCAACCTCTTTTTTCTTAACTTACAACATAATAGCTAAAAATAATAGTTTAAGAGCTGATATCCCTGCTAAGATATATATGCATCTGCTTCTATTAATTATTTTTCTACTTGATTATGTATCATATTTTCTCACTTCTTCACACATCCGAGTTTGATCTTTTGGATTTGATGGACTGTTGAAGCCTATAAGGGCTAGGTTATAGTTTAGTTTGTTTCAGTTCACATGTATTCCATAAGGAATGAGGGTGTATGTCAGTATTTAGTAGGGTTCTGGCTAATTCCATCTGATGAGATCGTAATCAACTCTGTGTATCTGGCTTCCAGTCCTCCATGTTGTCACTATGAACTTGGTAGAAGTCCTGTGTGGAGAATCAGTGGGCATAGAGACCTAGCTTTGAATATAGGATTTCTTCATCTTCTGTATCAGAAGCTGGCAAACTGAGGACTGCTGGCTAAATCTGGCCTACCACCTGTTTTTCCAAATAAAGTTTTATTGGGACATAACTGTACTCATTTACTAATATGTTGTCCAAGTCTGCTTTCATGCTATAAGAGCAGAATTCTGTGGTTAGAACAGAGACTGAAATATTTAATATGAGATTCATTAAGGAAGAATTTGCCTGACCTCTTTTCTATACTGTCATGTGAGTGTACACAGGAGATAAAAATTTAGCTGATTTCTCTTTATCTGACTGGAGCCTCCGCCTGTAGCAGACCAGTCTTTCTCCCACTGCCCATGCTTTGATTTTGTAAATGACCATAGTGATCTTAAATAAACTTCATCAATCATATCAACCCTAATCGTAGAGCCTAATGATACTAGATCTTAGAATAAAATTCAAAGTCTTCCACTAAATTTATAGAGCCATTGGTAATATAAACTCTGCCTAATCTTCAGTCTTCTCTTTTTTAAAATAGACTTTATTGGGGTGCCTGGGTGGCTCAGTTGGTTAAGCATCTGATTTCCACTCAGGTCATGATCTCACAGTCTGTGGGTTCAAGTCCCACATCGGGTTCTGTGCTGATGGCTCAGAGCCTGGAGCCTGCTTCGGATTCTGTATCTCCCTCTCTCTCTGCCCTTCCCCTGCTCACTCACGTTCTGTCTGTCTCTCAAAAAATGAATAAATATTAAAAAAAAGTTTAATAGACTATTTTAGAGCAGTTTTAGGTTCGTGGCAAAACTGAGGGGAAGATACAGAGATTTCCTATATACCCTCTGCTCCCCTGCATACATCCACTAGTCACTGGCCTTTCCCCTCAGTCTCCTCACTTAACTTCCTTCTCAGCCCCTACCATGCTCAAACTCCATCCAGTTACCATTTTTGTCCTTATAGTAGATACCATTTTTTGATATATTTTACTTTGTTTACTTGGTTTGGGTTATTGTTTATCTTCCTTAATAAATATAAGCCCTACAAGTTCACTGACTGTCTTATTTCTAGCAACTAGAAATTAGTAAATCTATAAATATTTGTTGAATGAATCAATATACTTTTTCTCTGACTCACTATCATCTGCCTTCACTTTCATTCTGCTGTCATTAATTTTCTTAAGGAACTAATTTTAGCTAAAAAATTCTTAGTTGGCAGACCTGACCTCACCTAGCTTCTCTAGCCTCATTCCCTGTAATATTTTATTTTACATTTTTAAAATTTTTTTTGAGAGAGAGAGTACATAAGTGAGTGAAGGACAGAGGAGAGAGAGAGAGAGAGAGAGAGAGAGAATATCCCATGAGGGGCAGAGAGAGAGAGAAGTGGGGCTCAGACTCACTCAGTGCGAGAGTGTACGCATGTGAGATCATGAGCTGAGCTGAAGTCAGATGCTTAACTGACTGAGCCACCCAGATGCCCCTCCCTGTAATTCTTATTAAGAAACTTTCTACTTTATCTAAATAAGACTTCTTCATGTTTTATATTTTCTGTACCTCTTTGATCATGACATTCACCCTGTCTGGAATAAACTTGCCGTTTATCCTTGAGTTACCTCTTTAGTCGTATCTAATCAATCACTGAAATCCAGCTTAGGTCTCATTTTGGTTCACAGTCATTAATCTTTTGCCTCACATAACTATAGTACTTATTGCTTGTATTCCTAATATGAAACTTAATAATGTAATGCCTTCTATTGTTTATGAACTTTCTAGAAATAGTTTCCTAGTATAGTTTTCCTAGTATAGTTTCCTAGTATAGTATAGGATTATAGTATAATCCTAAGGGTAAGAGAGATGTACGCTGCTTTCTGTCCCCCCGTTAGTTCAGACTGTCACTGTATTTACATTTATATATCTATATTTCATTCAAAGTGAATGTAAGAGGTCATGTAAAGTTACTGTTGTTGATGAGGCGTGTGTTGAGTAACTGTTACCTTACATTTGCATATGTTCTATGTGTCACAAAAGCAAATGACTTTAAATATTTTACCTAATTTAATCTATATAACAAATCCCACTTCATTTTACAGATGAGAGAAAAAAGACTTGCCCAAGATAAAAAGACTTTCTCAAGTGTCTACAGCTAGTAGACAGCTGTAGTAGAAAACATTGAATTTCTACTCTTCATATTTTGCTGTCACTGAATAAATTAGACAGTTCGTAATGGAATTAAGTCTAAACTGAGATCTGAAAACTATGTCTTTTCTTTGAAGTAGCAAGTTAGATGTTATGAGATCTTAAATTGATAAGGATTGTATCAAAGAACAAGTAAGCAAGAGTTTGGTGTCTTCATGTTGAAAATGAGCTGTGCTGACAGCTCAGAGCCTAGAACCTACTTTGGATTCTATGTCTCTTTCTTTCTCTGCCCTTCCTCTGCTTGTGCTCTGTGTCCCTCTCTCAAAAATAAACATTAAAAAAAACAATGGGTACCAGTTAGATGCTGTGAGTTGACTTGTCAGTGTCCTATATGTTTATTATTTGAAAAAATTGCCTGTAAACGAATATTGCATCTTTCCATGGCTTTTGAGATTATTAAGTGTACAGTAATACAGTTGATGTTTATTTAAAAATTTTTTTCATGCAGCAGAATATTGGCCTCAGTCATTTTTCTGCCCATACATTCCTGCAATATTTAACTGATATATTAGGAATTCTCAACTAGAGTGGTAAATATAAAGATTCATGGGAAAATTGTGTTAGATAATGCTGCACTTCAGTTGTAGATATTTTCTCCTCTGTTCTTATAGACTTAAGGTAGAGTATTTGGGGATGGGCCAGTGGGGAAAGAGAGTTGGCAGACAGAATGGAATGACAAATACGAAGGCCATAGTGAGAAATTACAGCAACAAGTACCCCTTCTTTATGTCCTTCCTTTTATTTTGTACCCTTTTTATATTTTGTCTCTGTTGTAATTATCACTATTTATCTTATTATATATCTTGTTTCTCTTGTTTTTTAAAATAACTTTAAAAAAATTTCTTGTTATAAAGAGAACATGCACAAGTGGAGGAGAGGGACAAAGGGAGAGAGAGAAGGAGAGAGAGAATCCACAGCATGGAGCCCAATGCAGGGCTCAATCCCATGACGTCGGTGTCATGACTTGAGCCAAAATGGAGTTAAACGCTCAACAGACTGAGCCACCCAGGCGCCCCTTGTTTCTGTTTTATTTTATGTCTTTCCTACTGGAAAACAAGTTTCATGACAAGTTGACTGTCTTTTCCACTGCTGTATTTAGCACGTCTTGCACCTGGTAAGCACTCGATAGTATGTATTTGTTTTATGAATGAATGATGTTTAAAGGAAGATACCTTTGGAGTCAGTGTATAAAATGCACTACATTAAGGAGATACTAGTTAAGAGATGATGAAAGAGCCAAAGAAGTGACGGCAGGGGGCTCCTGGGTGGCTCAGTTGTTAAGCAACTGTTGACTGGGCTCAGGTCAGGATTTCATGGTTCACGAGATTGAGCCCTGCATGGGCTCTGTGCTGGCAGTGTGGAACCTGCTTGGGATTCTCTCTCGCCCTCTCTTTCTCTGCCCCTCTTCTGCTCTCTCTCTGTCTCTCTCTCTCAAAATAAATAAATATTTTAAAAAAGCGACAACAGGATGAATGAGGTTACACAAGGAAGACATTTTTGGGGTAGACTAGAAACAATTTGAGTACTAGGGTATCAGGGAAAGGAAAAGAATGAGCAGAAATAATTCGTTCCGAGATTTCTGACTAGAAACCCTGGCTTGCTGGTGTCATTTGTGGCATTCCAGGCCCATATGATACGCACAGTGCTTATATATTAAAAGAATAACTCTCCAGAAACAAGCTTTTACCTTTTGTACAAATCTTGCTTTTAAATGTAATTTATTCAACTCCATGGTTTATTTCCATTCTTCTGGGTTTCTTGGTAATTTACTCTTTTTGTTTAATTTTTATTTTTTGAGAGTGAGCATGTGTGCAAGTGGGGGAGGGACACAGGGAGAGAAAGAATCCCTAGCCGACTTCACACTCAGCGTGGAGTCCAACTCAAGGCTCTATTCTAGGACCATGACGTCATGACCTGAGCCAAAATCAAGAGTTGGATGCTCAACCGACTGGACCACCCATGTGCCCCTATAATTTATACCCTTATTCGAGCTTTGGGATTATGCTTCTCCTGGATTTTAGGACAGATTAATGTCACAGCCCTTTTAGCACTCAGCTCAAAGTTTCATTCTCAAAATTATCTACTTTCATAGTACCATAGTTTGGAAATAGTTTACTGTTTCCATCATCATTATTGAAGAAGGAAGCCAGAGAACATTATGTAGAGTTTTCACTGTTAGCACAAGTCTTTTTGTGACTAATTCTTTCCAGTGTAAAGGAAGTAAATTGTATTCTTCTAATTAGTTTGTGCCTATCCTCCAGGTGCCTGTACTCTGCATTTTGCACAAGGTGCTTGAAATATAAAGTACTGATTGAAGTTCCTCTGATGAAATTGTCTTCCATTATTAATTCAATCATATGTTTTAAACAGCAGTTTTTTAAAAGATTAAATTATTTAAACTGGTTTATTTTGGAAACTTCCTGCAGATCAGTTACTTTAAAAAGCCACGTGTATTTCAGATATGCCACTTATGATCCTACATTCATAAATCAGAATGTACAATGAAGAGAAATAAATATTTAGGATATATATTCTAATTTCTGATTTAAAAAGAGATTTAAATAGTATTCAAATATATAATTTTCGGGATGCCTAGGTGGCCCAGTTATTTAAGCATCAGACTCTATCTCAGTTCAGGTCTTGATCTCAGGGTCATGAGTTCAAGCCCCATGTTGAGCTCTGTGCTGGGCTTAAAAATAATATGTATAATTTTTTAAAATGCTTTTTTTCATATAGCATATTTCGATGTATAGTAATGCTCTCACCAAATTAAAATAGTAAATTAACACTATCAAATTTTTCATCTGAATATATGTAGTTTTTGTTTTCTTAGAAAATTTTAAATATTTCAAATTAAAAACCTCTAGATTATAGATTTGTGGTTTTGCAAATTTGTGGTATTCTATATTATCCCTTGGTTTCCTCATATATCATATAATTATGCTTCTTATGGTGTATAGCAGTTTTAATAATAATATATACATATACTCATGATAGGAAAAGGTTAATGATAGAGCCATGAAATGAATGAGATGCTAAAAGAAGAAAGTATCTTTTAAAAAATTGATTTGGTGCAGCATTCATAGCCTCTTTTCCTCAACGATCTCTGGAATACAGCTTTGTAAATAGGAAGCATTTTCATACAAGTATAATTTGTATATCTTTAAAGAAACTCAGTAACTAAAAATTTAACATTAAAAATATGCTCTGCGCCTCCCGCCCCATTTTCATAGATTTCTTCTATCAAGTTTTATTTGACTTCCTGGAAAAAATAGGTTAACTTAATTTTTTTCCAGATTCAGAATGTTCTGAGCAGAAGTCATGATTTTTTTTTATTCATCCCTAAGTATCTTCCATCAAAAATCCTGGTTCTTTAAAGGAATTTCAAAGGAATCTTTTGTGCTTTAAAGATGTAAAGTAAACTGGTCATGTTTTTAAACTAAAGATGAACGAGCTGAGTTTTGTTTTGTTTTGTTTTTTCCTAAACCACCATTAATCTTTCAATAAGTTAAAGAAACAAGTAACACTGAAAATGTCCTCTTTACTCTTAGAATTTCTTGACTGAAATTCTTGCATGGTAGTACTGTGTTTCAACATTTTTCAAATGAAATGTCTTTTATAAAATTACTTTGTGTAATCAATAGGATATATCAGTGAAGTAATATTAAAAATATATATGATAAAGTTATAACTATAACACTAATTTTATTTATTTTTAAGAGATTTTTTAAAGTTTATAAAAAATTTTTTTTGTTTATTTTTGATAGAGAAAGAGAGAGAGAGAGAGAGACAGAGCTTGAGTCGGGGAGGAGCAGAGAGAGAGAGGGGGACACAGAATCCCAATCAGGCTCCAGGCTCTGAGCCCAACGTGGGGCTCGAACCCATGAACCGTGAGATCATGACCTGAGCCGAAGTTGGACACTTAACTGACTGAGCCACCCAGGTGCCCCTTGAAAGTTTATTTTTGAGAGAGAGAGCAAGACAGCACGCATGCATGCACGAGTAGGAGAGGGGCAGAGAGAGAGGAGACAGAATCCCAAGCAGGCTCCACACTGCCTGATGTGGGGCTCAAACTCACAAATTGTGAGATCATGACCTGAGCCAAAATTGAGTCAGACACTTAACCAACTGAGCCACCCAGGCTCCCCACACTAATTCTATTTCGATAACAAAATGGTTTTCAATATAGACTCAAGTGAGTCTATATTGAAATGTCCTTTCTGTATGTATTGTCAGGGAGCAAGATTTCCTGTTTTCAGCAAGATCCTTCTTCCTGGACTAAGAATCAAATTGACCGAGTAATGGGAGAAAATCAAACTTAATAGGCTAAGAATGGAAAATCCATATAAACTTGGAAATTCTAAAAGCACACATCAGAAGGTGTATATATATGCCATTCTGAACTAAGAAGAGGAAGGGGTCTGGGGCTTCAAAGGGAAGGAATGCACATCACAAGAAGATGAAAAAAAGTAAATGTTTAGTAAACAAATGTTTGCTGGGCCACTCTGACACAATGGGACATAGAGGGCTTTGATCAAACAGATCTTGCTAGGTTCCTCCCTGTCTGCCATACTTGGCTTATGTAATAATGTGGTTATCTATGGGAATAGCTCTTTTCCTAGAGTAGATTATCTAAATTCTTTTTAGGCAGTTGAGAAGGAAGGTAAAGCACTTTTCCTGAATTTGCAGGGTTTTAACTGCTTTTTTTAAATGTTTTAAAATTTATTTTTGAGAGAGAGCGAGAGCCCCCCGCCCCCCCACATATACACACACATATGCATGAGAGGAGGAGGGGCAGAGAGAGAGGGGGACAGAGGATCTGAAGCCAGCTCTACACTAACAGCAGAGAGCCCAACTTGGGGCTCGAAGTGTTGGAGCTCATGACCTGAGCCACACAGGTGCCCCATTTTAATTGCTTTTTAACTCAAAATGATCTTTATACCAAAGTGGCCTATCTTGGGGCAGCCTGTCATTGGCTTTTCCAGTACATAAAGATCTAAAACTTGGAAAATTACTTTGCTGATTCTGAGTCTATTGCATGAAGATGAACATACATTTTTTGAATATTTATTATGTGCTTTGCATTATTTTAAATACTTTAACCAAAATTATACTCGTGTATTAGTCTATATTAACTTGAAATATGTGTAAAATTTGAAAATTGTGGGAAAATTTTGCTCACTGAAGATTTTATTTTAGGGAGGTTATCATTTTGATTAAGAAAGAATTTTTTAAGTATCATTTATGGTTATTGTGAAGCATTTAGGTAGTAGTCTGCTCAGACCAAGAATGTTATTGAGAACAGAGAAACCTCTTATCCATTTTGTTTCCTTGATCCAGTTTTCTTAATAAATATTTGTCACATGACATGAATTTTCTGAAAAAGCCATAATACTATTTCATCTTATATTTCATAACTAAAAAAAAAATCAGATAAGGTTAATTTTAAATCACTTTGAAATAAGTGACCCTTTAGAATAATGCTGTTCAATAGAACTTTCTGTGATGGTTCTAATTGGATATATTTTTATAAGTCTGCATTCAATATCGTAATGGAAAGAACTCAGGACTGCCCCCCCAGTATGGTTAATTAAATCACAAAGTTTTTTTTTTAGGGCTTACTTTGTTTCAAGCATTGTGATGCATGCTGAGCATAGTTCCTATTCTCAGGGAGCTCAATGTCTAATACAGAAGAGAGATTCCAAACCTATCGGTGATAATACAGTTGGGGGACAGGCAGGAAGGAGAGAAGAATTCAAGTTGAACTTTGAAGGATAAGTATGCATTAGTGGGCCACATAGAGAAAGTAGCATTTGCCAGTAGATGAAGATGGGAGACTGTACGGTGCATTCTAGCAACTTTAAGAAATCTCTTTCTGGAACCTAGGGTGAGTTAGAAAGTTGCTAAAAAGAATGGAAAGTTAATCACTCATCAGTTAATGAAACAGTTTGTGTACCATGCTAAAGAGCTTGGATTATATCTTTAAAGCCACAAGGGAGCCATTATAGGATTTTAAGCTGATGAGTAGAAAAGATTTTAGCATCAGGGCACCTGGGTGGCTCAGTGGTTGAGCATCTGACTTTGGCTCAGGTCATAATCTCATGATTTGTGAGTTCGAGGCCCACATCAGGCTTGCTGCTGTCAGTGCAGAGCTCACTTAAGATCCTCTATCCCCCTCTCTCTCTGCCCTTCCCCTGCTTGCTCTTTCTCTCTCAAAAATAAATAAAACATAAAAAAAAAAAGGGAGTGTAACATCTTAACTCAATACCCCTGCCCCGATTTAATAAATTTGAAATTTCTAGAGGAAATGAAATTTAAATTTCTGTTAAAATTTATGTTTGATTAGATCCTGTATAATCTTTCCTTGGTCAGTTTTATTTGCTGTTTTAGCAGTTAGAATTACCAAAGATCCAGTTTAGAATGACTGAGATATGAAGAGGATTTATAAGATCATGTAATAGAGAATTCCGGAGGTGTGGTGATTTATAGTTAATTCTGAGGCTCAGCAGCATCACCAAGGACTCAGTTTCTTTCCATCTTTCTGCTTTGCCATTTTCAGCATCTCAGTAGTGGTTTTCTAACTTGTCCTTACATAGCTGCAAGAGAACTACCATACCTTCCGCTCGTATATCTGCACACAGCATTGTTTGGAGACTGGTAGAACAACAGGCCTTCCTGGGTCCTTTTTTTTTTTTTTTTAGCGTTTTTATTTTATTTTTGAGAGACATAGAGACAGAGCGTGAGCAAGGGAAGGGCAGAGAGAGAGGGAGACACAGAATCTGAAGCAGACTCCAGGCTCTGAGCCATCAGCACAGAGCCTGACGCGGGGCTCAAACTCACAGACCGCGAGATCATGACCTGAGCTGAAGTCGGCCACCCAACCAACTGAGCCACTCAGGTGCCCCCTGGGTCCATTTCTAAGATTGAGGAAAACTTCCCAGAAAGACTTCTATCTCCCACCCCCATTCGCTTCACATCCCATTGACCAAAGTAAAGCACATAACTTTTTTTTTCAGTTTTTAGGGTGTTTTTTTTTTTTATTTGAGAGAGCACATGTTAGAGGGGCAGAGCGGGGAAGAGAGAAAGAATCTTAAGCAGGCTCTATGCTTAGTGTAGAGCCTAACTCAGGGCTCAATCCCATGACCCTAGGATCATGACCTAAGCTGAAATCAGGATTAGGAAGCCCAACTGACTGAGCCATCCAAGTGCTCCAAGCACATAACATTTCTTAAACCAATTAATGGAATTGCAACTGTTATTATTAAGATTTATTTACTAGTTAAGGTTTATCTGCTGAGGCTAGGAAGAGAACCACCCTAAAATACCTAAGATAAAATCAGGGTTATCTACTTCGAAGACATATCTTCTTTAAAGACTTGGTTTCTGACCTTCAAATCTGAAGACTGGGCCCCAAACCATAGGATTTTTCTGTATAAGAGGCCTTGCCTGGGAAACAAACCAGCTGATCATCCGAGAAGATAGATTTCTATATTGTTCTTGACCAGGGTAATTCTTTTCTAGTCTAGATTAGGAGTCCATGGGAGATTTGCTCTTACTAATTTTTTTCTTCTAAATATGTATTTTTAATGATACGAATCCTTTTTGTGTCTTTTGTTAAGGAGCCAGAGTTTTCAAACTCAAATATTTAGAATAGATTTGTCTGCCCTTTTGCTGTCACTTCCCATCCTAACCACAAAAGACTTGGCTGCTTAGTTTTTGGATGTTTGGTAGAGAAAGACAATATTGAAGAAAAAAATTGATTATTTCAAAATAATGCTTAGCTGCTGTAAAAATTTACTTTGTGCCTCATTCTTTTACCTCTGATATTATTCATGTACTAGTTAGTTAGTGTAGTCACTTCTTTACTCAGAATATTGTGTTACTTAACACTGATTCTTTGTTCCCATCTAAAAACTGATGGTCAGACTTGGAGTAAATCTCCTTTCTGTTAACCTTCCAATCACTTTATATTCTGAGGCAAAATACTATTAGATACTCTTTAGATACTTCTTTCCTCCCTTCCTGTCTGTGTGCTGTCTTTTCATCCCCAATTGTATTGTGAGCACCTATTATGGGTCAGGTAAAATACTGAGGGATATAGTTTACTTAGAGATATAAGACATAGTCTCTCCCAGATTATACTCTATGGTATAAGTAAACCTGTATTATTAAAATACAGTGTGAGAACTATTACGATGAAGTTCTGCACAGGATACTGTTGGAGCATAGAAGAAGAACTCCCATCTCAGACTTGAGGGAAATGGAACAATTCTGGGAGGAAGTAGTGACTGTCATTGTTTTAGGCAGAGGATACAGAAATTATAATGGCTGAAGTTGTGAGGGAGCTTGATACATTTAGGGAACGACATACAGGTATTTTGGTACTTTGGTTGGCTTCCATTTTTTTTATATCTGCTTCTTTCTGTATTGTTTCATTCTTTTCTGACCTTACACATTAGTTTCCTCTGTTCAGTTCACATAGGGGAACATAGCTACTAACAATACTTCACTTTTACATTTTAACAATTTAGGTGCCCACAAGTGGATGCCAACTAAATCATTTTGTTTTCAAATCCATATGCCCATGGGTAGGTTTGCTTTCTCCTAACTTAGGTCTTATATGCACCCTGGACATATCAGTTCTACTCTGGACTGGGGTTTGGGTTTGCCATCATGTCAACTTGGGTTAGATAACTTACCTCGTGGAAATCAACCATGGCAAAAGGAGGAATAATTTAGCAGATGGGATTGGTAAAGGGCAGTTCCCAGAAAGGGGTATGGTATGATGATGGGCAGAGCAAAACAACACATGTCAATGTTAGGAGCAGTGACTGCAGCATCCAAGTGAGAGATAGTAAGGGCCTAAAGTTAAAAGGTGACAGTGGAGATGGAGAGATACCAAGAAAGAATCAACTGGACATGATCGATTGAGTTTAGGCCAAATGAAGGAGGTGCCATTGTTTTATTTATTTATTTCTGTATTCACTCAACAGAGAATACTTGCTGAGTGCTTGCTCTATGCTAGCTATAGTCAGGGGTACTGGAGATACAGCAGTGTCATAGTTCAAGTTATTGTCCTGGTTATGTTGTAACTTATTCAAAGATGACACTGATGTTTCTGGCTTAGATGATTGGGTAAATGGTGGGTTCCATGGGAATGTAATGAATTCATTTTTGGAGATAATAAGTTTGCAGTGATCATGGTATATTCAGGAGAAGTCAGATACATGGGGTAGGGGCTTAGGAGAGGGCAGAGTAAGAGGTCTAGAATTGGGAGTCATGACCATACGATGGTGGCTGAAGTTTTAAAAACTTATAAGGTAGGATTTACTTTGTGTATGTACGTTTCAGTGAATTTCAACATTCATATGGATATATGTAGCTGCCATCACAATTAGTATACATAATGATACAAGTTACGTTATGATACCCCTTCTAGTTACACCCTTACCCCACCCCCAATCCTGAAAAGCAACGAGCTATTTTTCTCTTTCTCTATAGTTTTTGTTTGTTTGTTTTAAGAATATGGTATAAACAGAAAATGGAATAATAGACCCTTTCAAGATTGGCTCCTTTCATTCAGCGTAATACCGTTCAGATTCATTCAAGTTGTTGTGTCCAGCAATAGTTTATTGCTTTTTATTGCTGAGTGGCATGCCATTGTATAGATGTTCCATTGTTTCTTTATTCAGTCACCCACTGAAGAACATTTGTGTTGTTTCCATTTGGGGTAAGTTATGAATAAAGCAACTTAGAAACATTCATGTACAGGTTTTTGTGTGAATGTAAGCTTTCATTTCTCCAGGGTCAGTCCCTAGGAGAGAGATTGTTAGATTATGTGGGAGGTATATGTTTAACTTTATAAGAAACTCATAAACTCTTTTCCAGAGTGGCTGTACCGTTGTCATTCCCCCCAGGGGTGTGTGAAAGTTCCGATTGTTGCACATCCTTGCTTGCACTTGATACTTTCAAGATCGTATCTTTTAATTTTAACCATTCTGTCAAATGATCAGTGGTATCTCACTGTGGTTTTAATTTGCTTTTCTCTAGTGGCTGATGATGCTGAACATATTTTCATGAACTTATTTGCCTTTAATATGTTGATATATCGAGTGTCTATTTAGATTTTTTGCCCATTTTTTTTAATTCAGTTGTTTGTTTTGTTGCTATTGAGTTTTGCAAGTTTGTTGTATATTCCAGGTATACATCCTTTGTTGGATATGTGAATTGCTTTTTTGGTTCTCATAACAGTGATTTTTTTTTTCCAGAACAAAAGTTTTAAATTTTGATGAAGTCCAGTCTATCGTTGTGGCTGTTGTTTTTTAAATGGGTCATGCATTTGGTATCATATCTTAAAAATAACCCAGTGCCTAACCCAGGTCAAAAGACTTCTCTTATTTTTTTCCTGTAAGTTTTATAGTTTAGGTTTATGGTCTGTTTTGAGCTATTTTTCATTTAACATGTAAGAGTAAGGTTGGTGTGTGTGTTTCTTACATATGGATATACAGTTGTTCCTGTTGTTGAATTGCTTTTGCATCATTGTTAAAAGTCTCTTGGCCATATTTGTTTGGGTCTGTTTCTGCACCATCTATTCGTTTCCGCCGATACGTTTATATCTGTGTATAATAACATACTGTCTTGATTACTGTAGCTTTATAGAAAGTCTTAAAACAGGGTAGTGTGGTTCATGTAACTTGATTTTTCTTTTTCAAACTTTTTTTAGATAGTTTAGATCCTTTGCCTTTCCATATACATTTTAGAATCTGTTATCTATAAAAAAGTTATTCTGGGATATTAGTTGGAATTGCATTAAATCTAAAGATTATTTGGAGTAGAATTGAAATCTTTACTATGTGGGATCTTTTAGTCCATGAATACAATATATTTTTACTTTTTTTTGTTAGATCTTACCTTAAATCTTTTATTAGCATTTTCTAGCATACAGATCCTATATTTGTTTTGTCAGATTTATGCCTAAACATTTATTTTCTTTTTTTAGCTGTTGTTAATAGTATGCCATTAGAATCTTGTTTTCTAATTGTACGTTGCCAATATGTGTGTGTGTGTGTGTGTGTGTGTGTGTGTGTGTATATTTATGATTGATTTTTGTTTTTTAACACTGTACTGTGACCTTGCTAAACTCACTTTTTAGTTGTAAGAGGTATTTGCGGGAGTTGTTTGATTTTGGTAGATTCCTTTCAACTTTTAAGTGGACAATAATGTCTTCTAAGGTAAAGATAGCTTTAGTTCTTCCTTTGCAATCTGTGTGCACTGACTAGTACTTCTAGTATGATGGTAGCCAAGAGCGGTGAGAGTATGTGTTCTCGCCTTGTTCTTGATCTTAAGGGGGAAGCATTGAGTCTTTACCACTAAGTATGATGTTGGCTATAGTTTTTTTCTTATAGATGTTCTTTATCAAGTTGAGAAAATTCCCCTCTATTCCTAATTTTCTAATTTTTTAGTGAATGGATGTTGGATTTTGTTAAATACTTTTCTGCATCAAGTGATATGATCATGCAAGTTTTCTTTAAATCATTAATATGATGGATTACATTGCGTGATTTCCCAATAGTAAACTAGCTGAGCATGCCTAGTATAAACTCCTCTTGGTTACTAGGTGTGTGTATTTATACATTATTGGATTTGATCTGCTAATTTTTTGTTGAGGATTTTTGTTTCTGTGTTCAGGAGGCATATTGGCCTATAGTTTTCCTATTTTGTAATGTTTTTATCTGCTTTGATATCAGAGTAATTTTGTCTTCATAAAATGAATTAGGAGTATTTCCCTGTCTTCTCTTTTCTGGAGGAGATAGTGTAGAATTGGTGTTACTTACTTAATTGTTTGGTTTACCTGTGAAACCATTTGGGCTGGAGATTTCTTTTTGGAAAGATTATTTAACCACAAAATTGATTTAATAGTTCTAGGAATGTTCAGGTTACTATTTGATTTTGGTTGAGTTTTAGTAGTTATTAATTACTTATTAAAAGATGTGTTTTGGGGTCCCTGGGTGGCTCAATTGGTTAAGCATCTGACTCTTGATTTTGGCTCAGGTCATGATCTCATGGTTCATGAGTTTGAGTCCCACATTGGGCTCTGCGCTGACAGTCTGGAGCCTGCTTAGGATTCTCTCTGTCCCCCTCCCCACTTGTGCTCTCTCTGTCAAAATAAATGAATAAACTTAAAAAAAAAAAAAAGACATGTTTCGAAGACCAAGTTTTGCGGCTGACGGACTATGTGACCTTGGGAAAGGTACCTCAGTGTTAATCTGTCTGGTCCTTAATTTGTTCACCTGAAAAATTAAAACGACTTGTTTGATTTCCTTAAGATTTCTCCCAGTTTTTAAATTCTGGAATTCGGGTAAGATAAAAGTGTATGTGTTTGAAGTTTATGTGAAGGGATCGTGAGCCTCTTGTTTCTTTTTCATCTCTTAAGTGTTTGAACGTTGGTTTACCTTGATTCACTTAGCCTTTTAACAGAGAACTTCTGTTTTTTCTTATCAGTGGATTATGTACTGATGAAAAGGTGCGGTTAGAGGCAGGCCTTTTTATGCATTTATACATAATATACTTTGGTATATGAAAAATTACTTTCATAATTATGTAAGAAGATGTAAGATACATCATATGCTAGTTTTTAGTGTTACATGTATTTGAAAAATTAAATTACCAGTTTAGAATTTATACAGTGTTAGAAACGTATTTCTCTTTTGGTGATTATCCTTCTGAATCTTCATAATTTGGTGATTATCTTTCTGTTTTAAAGGTCGTTCATTTTTAGCTACTTAATGGTAAGAATGTCTATAAATATTTTATGTAAAATTCATTTTTAAAAGGTGCACACTAGTGCATCCTGTCCATTTACTGGGTTAAAGCAAAGTGAAAATAGCTTACAGATCTGCTGCCGAGGGAAACATTTAGTGGCAGCTGCAGCTGGAGGATTTTACGTAGGCACCTGTGGGTTTGAGTGCGTTCAATATACAGACTGCAGCAGGAGGCTGGCACTGCCTCTGCTGACTCCAGTACACTCCTTCACTGCTGTCTGCCGATCTCTCCACTGGCCAGAAGACAGACAAAATGGTGCAGCACGTAGAGGGCAGGGGAAAAAAATAACCGTCAATATGACTCAAAGGTGGGTTTGCTGCATTGAATAGCAGAGAAAATTGTTTAACAAGATTAAAGACTTGGATATAGTTCAGTATGTCAGAAATCCTTAGCTGTTTTAGTGTTTGATTGTGACCATTTAAGAATGAAAATGTATAGTTCTGAAATCTGCATGCTTCCTATATATAGAGGTTTCAGGTATAGTGTATGTATAACATTATTAAATGTGTGCATGGTAAACAGATTTATATTTGTGCTAAATATGTATTATGTGTGTGTGTATATATCTCTCTAGATAGATATCTAGATAGATATCTACCTAGAGATATATATCTATCTAGAGAGATATATACACACACACATATATGTGAAGGGGTTTTTTCCCTATTAATACTAAATCGTTAAAAAGTAAGCTACAGGTTTTATGTTTTCTCTGTTGCATATTTGTCGCAGCTCCTACCAATGTCTTTTTCCTTATATTGTTCATTTATAATAGTAGAGAGCATTAGTAGAACATTCTCTGGTGAGATGGGAAATAAGTAGAATGAACACTGGAGTTGGCACTGCATATTTTATTGATGACTGTAATGCAGTGTGAGTTCGCATTGCACATAGTCATGATTTAAATGATTACCTCTTTTATGAAAGCAAAATGTTTGTAAGAACGGCCATGTTGTAGATAGTGAGTATAAAATGAGAGGAAGTAGGACAAGTAAAATTTGTCTGTCCTTGGTTTCTTGAGCAATGTTCAGCATTGACTCAAGGCACTGTCATTTTAGAAGTACAGTATAGAAACAATTGAACATCAAGCATAGAAAAAAACATGGAGGTTTAGTTTCCCCACCCTCTCCCGGAAGCACTTTACTTATGTACTCGTATATTTTGGGTTTCAGTGGCTGCATGTGACTGGGGAGCTGTCCAGTTGAGACAAGATGTATTTACTTAGGCCACACCCAACAGATTGAGCTTTTTTATGCATTCGGGCACTATTTTAATCTTGTGCTGATTTGTAACCATCATATGTGGGATGCCTTTGAGTTGTAAAAAGAAAGAAAATACTAGATTCACAGGTTTCAGCTTAATGTGTTCTTGAATATCTGAGCTGTTTTATTAATAGCACAGGAGAGCAGTATTTAAGTTATGCAGCATTATCGAGGCAGAGAGAGAGATTGAGAGAGGAAATATTTGTATGGTGCCAGTAAAAGTGTACTGCCAGTATTCTGATCGTATAGGAACAGTGCTTCTGGTATACTATTTTTTGGTTAGTATTGTAGGTGTTAATTGGGGTTTGACATTTAGAGTTCAGATTCTCTTCTTTGGGAAAATATTTGTCCAGGTGTCTTAAATATTTCACTTAATTTTTCTGTGCTTTCAAAAAATTTCAAAAGCGTAGGCCTGAGTTTGAAATCTATTTATAATATTTTATTCTATACTAGGGACATGTTGTATGTGATAAGAATTAACAACTGTATGGCTGTTTGCCACTGTGTTGGATTACCTCAGCCACTTTACTATAAACAGAAGTAAGGAGGATCAGCACGCATCTGAGTGGTCTGCAGAGTGCTCACGTGCTGTGTTTTCACAAACTCTTTCTTTTAGACAAAGCAAATTCAGTCTATTTTCTTCCCCAAAAGAAAAATAACCCTCTCATCTATACTATATTCCTTTGATTTTTTTGAATAATACAGAAGAATAATACTGGATTTTTATATCTCAAATTCAGTGACGGTTGATAGCTGACTATAGGCTGAAATATACTATATTATTAGAATGTTTCATGTATCTAAAATGTTATATAACCCTGATGGAATGTTGCAGATGAAACAAAGAAATCTGATTGGTTCCTCACAAGACACAGCAGCCTTGAAATGTGTTCTAACCAGAGGCTTCTACAGCCGACTGGATGGCTAGTTAGCATCACAGGAAAAACATAAAAAATACGGTGGAGACAGGGAGGGGTTTGGAAGAGAAAATGAAGTTGTTAAAGCACTTCAGTAATTTCTATCTTTGGAGCCTTTTATTTCCTTGCAGGGGCTCCCCTCCCCCACTCCGCCCTTAGGTCTTTTTTTTTTTTTTCTTATTGTTACTTCAAGGGTGTTATATTCTATTAGGTTAACAAACTTTCTAAATAGCATTTAATCAACTAGAAGAGCCTCTCTAAAAAGAGTTACTTTAAGTGATAGGGTGGGTTAATGAAGAATACGATGATCAGAATATTTATTAAATATAGATGAGTGGGATTTGTTGGAGGAAGGAAGGAGGATGTGAGGGTAAAGAGTTCTGAAGAACAGGCCACTAATAGGAACTCTTTGGCCCTATCCTTCACCATCCTATTAAAATTGTATTAGATGATTTGTCATCTAAGACTTCAGTGATGCTTGGTGAGGACACGTTGTTATTGACAGTGAAACAGCAGCCTATTGCAAGTCAAAACAGGTGGAGAATTGTTTGCTGTCTGCCGGCTATTAGAAACACCCTTGAGATGTGAGAACAATATATGTTAGCTATTATGTATTTATTATTCTTGGCTAGATGGTCTGCTGGAATGTAGTTGTAAATTATAGTACCAAATATCCAACCCTTTTTATCCTTTTACAGAAAATATTTGAAATACATGTGTAGTTTATTTTATTAAAATTTGAAATTCTTATATGTAAACAGCGTAGATCAAGCTCATTTATAGGATCTGAGGGAGGGAAAAATTACTCTGAGCAGGAAATGAGCATTTAAATTAAGAAAATTAAATTGAAAGGAAGTAGAGAAGCATCATAAAGCATATTTAAAGAGTAATATCTAATATATAGATATATTCTGATAAAAACTAACTCTATCTTTTAGGTTCCATTTCTGTCCTTACTTTCTAAATTATCCGATATGCTAATAGAGTCAGGCTGAAGGCAGCTGGCTGCTAGTGTTACAAGCTGAAAACAAAATGGCTGGCAAGGATTAGTACTGTAAATTTGCAATAGAGAGCTGGATGCAATTAAGATATCTTTTGTTGAAGGAGACTGTTACAAAGTAAGTTGATGAGGGAATGACTGTTACAGTAGATGTTTTGGACAACAAAGAAACGTCTTTTTAATAAAGAAAATGTAAAAATGCTTTATTACAGCATAAAAAAAGATTGTATGTTATAAATAGAGAGTAATTTGTTTTCAGCAAAGCCATAAAAAAAACCTCTTGTTAATATTCATTTAACTATCATTCTCTTTGTAATCCTAAGATCCAGGTAGTTTCTGAGTGTATTACTTACGAATCTTTCAGGTTAACAGTATGGTTATGGATAAAAGAAATAAAAAAATGAATACATTCTTAGAGTAGGGAGGAAATTCAGAGATAAGTTTCTAGGAGTTTTATTTAATAATGCATCTTTTATATTAGAATCTTTTAGAAGGATAAAAGAAATAGAATAACAGGAAAATTTAGACATAATGAAGATAGAGTTTAGAAAGTAACTTCATCTATAGGTTTGTATATTAATATGGATTTTTTCTGTATAACTATAGGCCTTTTCTATTGATTTTAAGCAATTGTCGAAAGATTAAATGATGTCAAAATTGATGATAGGCTCAGATAAATCGAGAAATAGCTTCAGGACATTTCAGTTACTTAGGTTGAAGATAGCATTAGCTCACATGTTTGTCTCTCACAGTGTGATGGCTTTGTATTGTAAAGAGGGCCCACAATACAAATTTGTCATCTCCACTTCTCCAGCACCTAGTGCAGTGCCCTAGCACTTAGTGTGTACCTCCTAACTGATGAAGAATAATGATAGCAAACACTTTGTATGTGCATAGAAAGCCACACACCCACACATAAATACATACATAATTATACTCATTTACTTTTCAGAACCTGTGGGATAAATTACATTACCGTTGGCCCTTGAACAATTGAGGGTTTGGAATGTTGATTCCTGCACAGTTGAAAATCCACAAATATCTTTTGACTCTCCAAAAACTTAACTACTAATAGCCTACTGTTGACTGGAGGTCTTACAGACAACACAATTGATTAACACATAGTTTGAATGTTATATGTATTATGTACTATATTCTTACAATGAAGTAGGCTAGAGAAAAGAAAATGGTAATAAAAGCATAAGGAAGAGAATATACATTTATAAAAATTGTGTCTAAGGGCCCACACGGTTCAATTCCATGTTGTCAAGGATCAACTATACTTTATTTTACTCGCTTAGCAAATGAAGAAACAGAGGCAGAGAAAAAGAAGTTAAATGACTTGGCCAAAGTCATACAGTGAGTATGGTATTTGTTCTTGTGCGGTCCCTAACTGTTTTATCCTCTCTTCCTCAGAGGTGTTGGTATTCAGCAATATCCTTAACCAGGAGGACGTGTTGTACATATAATCTGTCAGAAACTGCAGAGCAGAGAAATCCTTTCTGCTCCATTTCTTTCGAATTGCTTTAACTGATATTTTTGTTTTCTAAAATATTTTCTATCACTTAGCTATAGCTGATGGCCCATTATCATCATCAGTGAGTGTAGATGTCATTTCTGAAAGCTATTTAAAAGCCTGTAGCAAGCGTATTCAGGAAGCAGTTGGGAAATATGTGAAGCTTTCTGCACTCCCAAAATGGCTGCCAACATGTAACCTGCCATCAAGTGCAGTCGATTAAAACTTCTGAATGCTTCTCAATTTTGTCTTCTCTTGTCCTCTTCCATTCTCACTTCTTAATTCTAGGATTTCCTTTTTTCTCACTTAAATTATTACGTTTCCAGTCTTAGTACCCTTAGTCCATTCTTTATTTTGCTACAATAATGAATTTTCATAAATGTAAATCCCCATAACTTTCAAAATAAACTACGCATGTCTTCTCACTAGTTCTCATTGCTATAAACATATCCTAACACAGATGCACACAGACGTAAATAATACAGACTCATACATACAGATTTGGGATCGGGTAAAAAAAAAAAAGTTGATATTTGAATCTGCTTTATCGAGATGAAAAATCCTAATACAAACGTATCCATGAACAATATTTAGTTTAGTACTATATGTATTCTAAAATATACTAATTGGTAACATTCTTTCTATAAAATTCTGCATCTGGCTTATTTTGCTCCTGTTGGTGTATAGGATTTGGTTTATTTCTTGTACGTGTTGTATAGTATTCAATTTTATGAGTTCATTTCTTTTATTCTTTTCCCTCCTGATAGAAATCTGAGTTTATTTCAGTGTTTGTTTTGTTCTTTGTTATTACAAATAATGCTACAGTGAATATCCTTACAAACATATCAGAGTTTTTCTAGGAGCTATACCTAGAAGTTGAATTGCCAGGATGTAGATTATTTGAATTTCACTTTTAGTAGATAATTTCTGTGCTGTGTAACTACTAATTTATAGTCTTCTCAAAAGTGTTTGAGAGTTCCCATATCCTTGCCAACATTCATATGGTCAGACTTCTTCATTTTCCCCAATCTGGTACATGAAAGGTAATATCCTACTGATTTAATTTCTGTTTCTTTAATTTCTAGTGAAGCCAAATATCCTTTGATGTGTTTTGGCCTTTCAGATGCCCTCTTTTGTTAATAGATTTCTTATATTCTTTATGCATTTTTCCCTTGGGTTTTTATCTTTTTCTTATTGATTTACGGATATTCTTTAAATTTATTTTTTTTAATGTTTTTATTTATTTTTGAGAGATATAGAGACAGAGTGTGAGCAGGGGAAGGGCAGAGAGAGAGGGAGACACAGAATCCTAAGCAGGCTCCAGGCTCTGAGCCATCAGCACAGAGCCCGACGCGGGGCTCGAACTCACAGATCATGAGATCATGACCTGAGCTGAAGTCGGCCACTTAACCAACTGAGCCACCCAGGCGCCCCATGGATATTCTTTGTATATTCTAGACAGGATACAGCAAACTATAGCCCATGCGTCAAATTTACTGTACCACCTGTTCTTGTGCAACCTATGAGCTAACGATAATTTTTTGTAATTATTTTATGATTCAGCAAAAAAACAAAACAAAACATAAAATGTCACAATATGTGAAAATTATGTGATATTCAAATTTCAGCATCCATAAATAAAAGTTTATTGGAATACAGCCACACTTGTTTGTTTACGTATTGTCTGTGGCTGCTTTTGTGCTACAGTGTAAGTAGTTGCAACATAGGGCCTGCAAAGCCTAAAATATTTATTCTCTTTACAGAAGTTCATAGACCTCTGTTGTAGATTGACCCTTAGCCTGTGACACTTATTGTGGATATCTTTTCTCGGTCTCTTTTCTGTCTTAAAACTTTGCTTTTGGTTAGACTAAAACTTCGGTTAGACTAAGACTGAAACTCTAAACCTCTGTTGAATGTAAGTTTAAAGTTTTAATTTATTCTTATTTATCATTATTCCCCCTATGTTGTTTCAGAAAATTGTTTTTAAATAATTGAAGTTTTGTGTTTTTTATTTTCAGATTTTTACCACATTTCGATTTTTTCCTTTTTCCCCTTAATTTTTTGGCAGTGAGATTATGGCATGACAGGGGAATCTAGTTATTTTTTTCTCCTGTGAAAAAAGTTAATTTTGTACCTTATTTGTTGTTGAATAACCTTTCCTTTCTCCAGTGCTTTATAATGCTATTTTCTCATATATGAAATTCCTTTATTTCCATGCGAGTCTTTTTTCAGTTTCTTTATCCAGTTACTTCCTTATTTTTTGGTTAACTATTTCTGTATTCTTTTTTTCTAATGTTGATTTTTGAGAGAGAGAGAGAGCACACAAGCGGGAGAGGGACAGAAAAAGAGAGAGAGAGAGCACGAGAGCGTGAGTGAGTGAGGAGACATAGAATCTGAAGTAGGCTCTCGGCTCTGGGCTGACTCAGAACCCAACGTGGGGCTTGAACCCGCGAACCATGAGATCATGACTTGAGCTGGGAGTCGGATGCTTAACCATCTGAGCCACCCAAGTGCCCCTAAATATTTCTGTATTCTCCCAGATCCTAACGATTCCTTTTATTCAACCACTTAATCATTGTAGTATTTACATTTTCTGGTTACTTAAGAGAAAAATACAATATAGTAATACTCTAGTAAAGATGTCACTAGTGACAAGTTTAAAGAAGGAAATAATGTTTCTGAATTTTGTATATTACACATACCAAGGTTTTTCCTTTAAAAAAAAAACCTTTTTCCGAAAACATTTTGATCCTGAATTTGTATTTTCATTGCCCTCATAATCAAATAATATAGGCATATGGGATAAGTAAAGTGTAATTTAATTGTGAAAAAAATTGAGGCATAGTTAGATAATATATTTTTTATTGGCTCTTCATTACTTTGGTTTTTCAATGAGTGTCAATACATTTAAACACACTTATCAGTAAGAACACAAAGATGTGCCTTTTCTTGGGGGCGAATTGTGGGAGGGGAAAATTTGATTTTTAGTCTAAGAGCTATCATTCTGTCTTTTTAGGGAGCAAGAGGAATAAATATGAAAGTTTATTTTATTATGAACATATGACAAAATAAAAATTTTCTGTTATTGGTGCTTTTGAAACTTACTGATCCTCATATATGAAGGCAGGAATTTGAGGTGAAAACCACTGTATCCTGACTCTCCAGGTATATAGTAGGTTCTCAGGTTTCTACCCTAGCCATCCTGAGGGTAGAGATCAGAAACTGGAAGAAAGCCAATATTAGGAAAACAAAGGGAGATCTAATTGGAAATGAGCTGGAAAAGTAGATCCTTATAGACTGTGTTAAGAATTTGTATCTCTTCTAATGAAGATCACTTTAACATTTGAAACATTAAATAGGAAAACTATTACATTTGCATTCCTAAATGATTACTCAGCTGTTTTGTGAATAAACATTTAGAAGAGAATAGACATAGGAGTTGGAGACAGGTTAGGGTCAAGGGACATTTAAGAAGGAAAATCAGCAACATTTGGTGATGAATTCATTGAGATGAGGAGCTCTGATAGAGTTATCAGGTTCGAAGGGGTGAGGGGAAGGTGAGAATTTCGTGTTTGGATGTTTTGAATTTGAGATATATATGAGACATTCAAGTAGAGATTTCAGAAAGGCAATTATTAATTAGTAAATGAACCTTTCCAGTTTTTACACAAATAGTTGAATAAGGAGCTTCCTAGTAGAATAAAGGATTTAAAAGTAAAACATAAACATTCGTGTTGAGAATTGAGAATCATTACAGAGCTCCTGTTGGAGAATTACTTGTTTGGTTTAAAAAAAAATCAAGGGATTTTTAAAATTTTAAATAATTTAATTTCTAGCTGTTCATGTTTCCTTCCTTCCAGTCCTGGGTCTAGAATTGATGAAGCACTAGAGGTTAAGGTAAATCAGATTGTAAATTAAATTCTTGGTTAAAGTGACTTATTATTTCTTCTTTCCAACCCCCGTCTTCCATTCTCTCTCTTGGTTAACAGAATTACAATTAGTTCTTCCTAATCAAAAATTCTGAGGTATCCACAATTCCCTTCTTTCACTCTTTTCACTCATTAATTAATTCAACAGCTATTTTAGAGCACCTGCTGCATATCAGGGGTGACTCTAGGCATGGGGGATAGAACAATGGATACAACATTATTTGCCCTCATGGAATTTACATTCTAGTAGAGAAGATGGCCAAAATTAAAGTAAATAAGTAAAATGTAGAATATGTTAGTGATAACTACTAAGGAGCAACAAGGAGCAGGAAGGGAGACATTCTTTTTACTTGTCTATGAATTTATGTAAAAAAGTATGTCTATGTAAATCTGGTGTCTGTAGGGGGTACGATTTTAGAGAGGACGCTAAGGGAAGACAGTCATTGAGGGGACGCTTAGATACCTATCAAAAGGAAATGAAAGAACCAGCCATACTGATGCCTGAGAGAGAAATTTTCTAAGCAAATGCCTTGGGACTTGAATACATCTTTGGTGTTTTTAAAGCACAACATGGACCAGTATGCTTCTGTGAGGTCAGAGGTGCAAGAGTAGTAGGAGATGAAGTTGGAGAGGTAATAGGGGCCAGATCAGGTAGTGCCTTGACCTAAGTACTTTGACCTTTACTCTTACTAAGATGGAGAATCTTTGATCAGAGGAGTGTCATGATGTGATTTGTGCTTTAACAGAACCATCTGATTGCTGTGTTGAGAATAAATTGAAGCCGTGCTGAGGCAGAAGCAGAGAAAGCAGGTTATAGACAAAGGTGGCTCAGACCAGGGTGAAAGGAGCAAGGGTGAGAAGTCGTTTGGATATAGTATGAAGGCGCAGCTGACAGGTTTACTGTTGGAATCATGTGCAGTGTGAGAGAAGAAGGGTGAAGGATAACTCCAGGGTTTTTGACTCGAGCAGCTAAAAGATTGTAGTTGCTGTTTACAAAGCATAAAGAAGGTTGTGAGTGGAGGAATGCTAGGACATGTTAAGTTTTGAGATGCCTGCTTGATACTCAAAGAAGAGGTATAGGGTAGGCAGTTCTGAAAACACTGAGCTCATTCATGAACAAGGTTCAAGCTAGACATACAAATTTGGGACCATCAGCAGATAGATGAAACATAAGGCCATGAGTCTGAGATAAACAAAGGAGTGTATGTAGCAAAGAGTATGGTTAGAAAAGTGAGCCCCGGGGCACTATGCCATTTAGAGATTGGGGAGATGAGAAAGAACAAACCAGGGAGACAGGGAGCAACAGAGGTAGGAGAGGGTGGTGTCCTGGAAATTAAGTGAAGAGAAAACTTCAAGAAAAAGAGAATGATTAACTGCATCAAATGTTGTTATAATAAGGCAAAAAAATAAGAAAACTGAGAACTGACCATCCGATTCAGTGACGGACTTGACAGGAGATCTTGGTAAATGTGACTTTTCTGAAGAGGTATAGGCAAAAGCCTGATGGGAGTGGATTTGAGGATGAAACAGGCAAGAAAACTGTTGATAGTGATTAGAAACATCTCTTTCACCAAGGATGCAGAGTCTTTGGGATTCTCAGTCCCAAATATCCCACAAACTTACCCTTTCTTCTGTGTTCCTAGTGTTAGTGCATTTATTCAGGCTTTCATTTCCTTTGGGCTTAGTGCAGTGATCTCTTTGCCTTTAGCCTGTGACCCCATAGTGCCAATTTAATATATGCTTGCCAAATTTGTCTTTTAAAACCACTGGTCGGATCATGCTTCTCTCCTGCTCAGGGTCCTTCATTTTCTTCCCCACACTTAGAGGGCGAAGTCTACTCATGAATAATGATTATGCCTTTTGTGATTATGCCTCTGCCAACTTTTCTGCTTTTGTATCCTGCCTCTTCTCTATACTTTTTTGCGCTCTAGTTCTATCAGACTCTTTGGATTTTCCTAAGTATACCATGTTCTTTTATTCTCGTCTGTTTTTATAAATAAAATCTGGTACTGTTCCTGAACATCCCTTCTCATAGTTTAGAAGCTGTGGCTTGCCTGAGACCAGGTTAATGTGAAGAAGCAGAGGCTATTCTAGTTTTTAGAATCTTATTAGGAAGCTTTTCATCTAGGTGACATCATCATCTCAGTAATATAACTTCTCAAGCCCAGCCCAAAGGGGTAAATTGAGTCTCGTTAACTATAGGTTAAGTCCTTCTTGACATTACACAATATTATCCCAGTTTAGTTCACAGCCCCCAAGTCACCAAAATCAGTAATTAACAGGGAGTAGGCCTATGAATGTAACCTTCATCCTCTATTTAGAGAGCTTATCTTTCTGTACGGTTAGTGTTTCTTACTAGGATCTGTCCGTTAGCACTGGAAACTTACCGATGGATCTGGTTCGTCACCGTCTCGTAGCTCTGCTCAATCTCTACTAACACTTCTCAACTTTGGCTACATGTTCAGTCATTCAGGGAGTTTCGAAGACCCTGTCATGCTTGAGTTTGACTCTAAGTATTCTCATTTCGTTGACGGGGGGGTGGGGTGGGGGTGGGGGTAGCTTGAGCATAAGGATTTTTTAAAATCCCTGGATTTCTAGATCAGTCTGATATGTGGCCAAGATTGAGACTCATATGTATCCTCCTCAGATGCAGTTTCAACAGATAAGAACACCAAAAATAAATAAAGTAAGAGTGTTTATGTGTGTATACACCTGTTGATATTCAGTTATAATTAGAAAAACTTTTTTTAATGTTTATTTTTTCTTAGAGCAGGAGCAGGGGAGAGGCAGAGAGAGAGAAAGAGACACAGGGTCTGAAGCAGACTCCAGGCTCTGAGCTATCTGCACAGAGCCTGATGTGGGGCTCCAACCCACAAACTGTGAGTGGGATCATAACCTGAGCCAAAGTCGGACGTTTAACTGACTAAGCCATCCAGGTACCCCGACATTCAGTTATAATTTTAACTGTTGTCAAGTTGCTATGTTGGACTCTTTTGTTCAAAGCTTCAACCTCACAAAATGTTTAAAAAGTATAAATTGACAAAAATAAACTGAAAATTCCTTCTAGCTATGTCATTCAGTGAATCTAAGATGTGCTTATCTGTACAGGTTTCTATGCTTACTGAAAGTTCCAAGCATAAAAAAGTGCTAACCTCAAGAATTTGAATGAGCCCTACAGAGTGTCCAATTTGAGGTGAAGAGGTTTGAAATCAGAGCTTATTTCAAAATCACCTTGGAATTTTCATCCTTTTTGGGTCTCCTGCCAACTGTAATGTGTCATGATGTATTTGTGTTTAGACGGAGAATGGAGAGCAGGCTTTAGAATTAGGCCTAATTTCAGATCCTGGATCCTGCACTTAAACTAACTCTAGCTTGTGGCCATCTTTACTGAAAATCTCAACTCCTGTTTCCTGATCTATCAAAAAAAATGGTAATTATATCATAAGGTTTTACTGAGGGTTGAATGACATAAATTTGTAAAATATTTAGCACAGTGCCTGACACATAAGAATCAAATAGGTAGTGTCCATTTTCATTAGTGTGGCATAGCCGAAGAAGCTAGGACTTGTGTTTTCTTTTTCAGTGATGTAGAGTATGTCAGCATGTATACCTGTTCGGTTAATTTGAATGTATTGATAGTGTGCATTCTTGAAATTATATGATGAGGATAGCAATTTGCCTTTATAGTCTTCTTCTTCCAAACCTAGAACCCAAGTCTAATCATGAGAAAAACATCAGACAAACCCCAGCTGAGGTCATTCTACTAAACTCCTGACCCGTACTTCTCAAAACTGTCAAGGTTACCAACAAAAAAGTCTGAGAAACTAATCTAAGGAACCTAAAAATATGCGATGACTAAATGTAATGTGGTATCACGGAATGGAAAATGGATATTAAATAAAAACTGAGGAAATCTCAATAAAGTGTGGACTTTAGTTAATAATGTATCAATATGATTCATTAGTTTTGGCAAATAACTAAGTGGGAAACCAGGTGTAGGGTTTATGGGATCTCTCTATACTCTCTCAGCAACTTTTCTATAAATCTAAAGCCATTCTAAAATAAAAAATTTTAGTGCTTGCTTCGGCAGCACATATACTAAAATTGGAATGATAACAGAGAAGATTGGCATGGGCCCTGCACAAGGATGACATGCAAATTTATAAAGTGTTCCATATTTTTGAGAAGGACAGATATCATATGTTTTCCACTCATATGTGGATCTTGAGAAACTTAACAGAAGACCGTGGGGGAAGGGAAGAGGAAAAAAACAGTTACAGAGAGGGAGGGAGGCAAACCATAAGAGACTCTTAAATACAAACCGAGGGTGGATGAGGATGAGGGAGAGGGGGAAAATGGGTGATGGGCATTGAGGAGGGCACTTGTTGGGGTGAGCACTGGGTGTTGTACATAAGTGATGAATCACGGGAATCTGCCCTAAAAAACCAAGAGCACACTTTACACCCTGTATGTTAGCCAGTTTGGCAATAAATTATATTAAATAAAATAAAAAGTGTATTAATAAAAAACAAGAAAAATCTATAATTGTAGATACCTTTATTTTTAACAGTTGCTCCATTAATTTAATTCTTTGTTAGGCATGACATTTTGTATATTCATTGTGCACTTTGAAAGCACAGTCATCCACTTTTAAAATACATTATTACTGGTGATTGCTCCATTTTAATCAGCAAGTGTACTTTGTTTTCCTTTTATTAGTCCTCATCATTGATGCATAGGTCCATCATGAGAATCAAAACATTCTGTGTTTAGAACTTTTCTAGAGCTATAGATCAGACCTTCTAGGATACCTTAGGCAATTTTGGATAACTTAGGCAAATATAAATTAATAACTCATCGTTGGGAAGTTATTTTTCTTATTTAGATTTAGAGTATACAAGCTAGATATATGAAAACCTGTGAAAAGTACTAGCTATAGTGTTAATGGCATTATGTTAATAAATAATTTTTAGTTGGTAGAGTATGCTTCCTTTTTTCTTTAGAGGAAGAGCCACTGTAGATACTTTCTAAGGAACTAAATCAATTTTAGGTGGCTCTGGGCTTACCTATGAAAATTGTTATTGAGAATTAAGATAACCAAAATTGATATAGAGGGTCAGGTCTTAGTTCTTTAGGATAATGCCACTCTTCTTTTTGTAGTAGTAGTTTGGATAAGAAAAGGAAAACAGTGAACTTGTTAAATTGTATCTCAAACCACATCAATATCACTTATTTTTTCTTGAACTTGATTTGGTTTTATGAATGCATTAATTTTAGAGCTGACCCTTGACTAAATTAATTCAACATCTTTTTTTGAGAATACCCATGCCATACCAGATTCCAAGTTGGCAATGAAAATTATATTCAAGCTATCTTTTGGTGAAAGGATGTTGTTACGATCATGATGATGATAAATGACGATTCTAGTTATCAAAAAAAAAAAAAAAAGATTCCAGTTTTCATTTCTTCCTAAGTGTTTACTTAGTGCCAGATGGCATTCTGTGTTTTATATACGTTACTACATTTGTTTTTTACCACAACTCCATAGGTATTACTAATATTAGCTTCACAGATAAAGAAATTGAGGTTCAGAGAGGTTAACAAATATTCCTAAGTAGTTCAAAGATGGAGTCCAGCTTAGTTCTGCTAGACACCAATTCCCTGTTAAAATGTGTTGGATACAGTTTCCTTATCTTGTCAAGTAAAGGCAACTGCATTTTAGGTAGAGGAAATAGTGTGAATAAATTGATGGAGGCGTTATAATGCATTTCCTCTTTAAATTATCATCAAGTAGTTTGGTGCTGCCAGAGTATAGAGGAATGTATTATTTTGGATTTTACATTTGCAGGGAGTAGAATATTCGTCTCAGAATTGCTTGAACCAGGGGTTAGCTAACTTTTTCTGTAAAGGTCTAGATAGTACATACGTTAGGTGTTGTAGGCCACATAGTTGGAAATACCGAACTCTGTCATTGTAGTGTAAAAGCAGTCATCGACTATATATAAATGAGTGATCATGACAGTGTGCTAATAAAACTTTATGGACACTCAAATTTGAATTTAATATACATTTTATGTCACAAAATATTACTCTTTTAACTTTCAAGCATTTAAAAGTGTAAAATCTGTTCTTACTTAGCTCACTGGCTGTCCAAAAATAGGTAGCAGGCTAGATTTGGCTTATGTGTGAGTTTACTCACTCTGGTTTATATGATGGTGAGGATTTATTAGTTTATATAACTATAGACCAGAAATAGGGTAGTTTTCTTCAGTAATCCAGTGTTAGTAAGGACGTTGGTATCTTCCATCTCTCTATCCTAATGTTCATAGTATTAACTTTAACCTATGGTTTAAATATATAAGGGGGAATGGTTTATTCCCCTTATTTTTCAAATTGGCAGCCAGAATATCCAGGGTCTCTATGTGTTGTCCTCCATGTCTCGGGAGAGAGAGGAACTTTTCTAGAAACTCTAATCTCTCTTGAGCTTAATCCCATCAGGTTTCATCCCTGCCACTCCACAGGAACCATGTTAAATATGTTAAGTGAAATAAGTCAGTCAGAGAAAGACAGATGCCATATGTTTCCACGAATAGGTGGACTTTGTGAGACTAAGCAAAAACCAGGGGGAGGGGAAGAGGGGAAAGGAAAAAAAGACACAGAGAGGGAGAGAGATAAAACATAAGAGACTCTCAAAGACTAAGAACAAACTGAAGGTGAGGAGGGTGAGGGAGGGGGGAGAGGGGGTGACGGGCATTAAAGAGGGCATGTGTTGGGATGAACACTGGGTGTTATATGTAAACCAATTTGAAAATAAACTATTATTTAAAAAATCCTCTACATTGACTAAATTTAGTGATCAGTTCTCAGTGTCCTATTACTTGACCTGTCAACATTTGATCTTTTCCCTTCCATGAAACTCTTTGTTTACTTAACTTCTGTACTCTTCTGGTTTTGTTTTTGTTTTCTGGTTACTACTTCTTATTGTCTGGTGTTTTTCCTTATACCACCAGCTTCTGCATGTTGGATTCAGCCCAAGCTTTAGTCTTTTGACTTCCTCTCTCTCTCTCTCTCTCTCTCTCCCCCTCTCTCTTTCTCTCTCTCTCTGGTGTGTGTGTGTGCGCGCGCACACACACACACACACACACTTCCTTCTGTGGGGATATCATACAGTTTAAAAGTGGTATAGGTACTGATGGCATATGTATGTTCATGTTCATGTCTGCTTACTTGTATAACAGGCATCTCAAGCTTAGTATGTCCAGAACTGAGCTCCAAATATTCCCCTCATCCTCAGACTTATTCTCTCATAGTCTTTCCTATCTCACTAAATTGCAGATCCATTGTTTGCGTCCAAAATACTGGAATTACCCTGATCGTTTCTTTATTTTTCTCTTCTGACTATAGATTCTCTCTGCTGTACCATCAAGATATATCTAGAATCTGACTGCTTCTCACCACCTCCACTGCTCCATTAGTTCAAGTGTTCATTCTTCTGAATTTTTGCAGTAGCCTCTGAGTTGATTTCTGTCTGCTTCTGCTCTCTTTTCCCCGCAGTCCCCCCTGTCACCACCTTAATGATTTCTTTGTTATAGGGGCGCCTGGGTGGCTCAGTCGGTTAAACAACTGACTTTGGCTCAGGTCGTGATCTTGTGGTTTAGGAGTTCAAGCCGTTTCGGCTCTGTGCTGGCAACTTAGAGCCTGGAACCTGCTTTGGATTCTGTGTCTCCCTATCTCTTTATCCCTCCCCTGCTCATGCTCTGTCACTCTCTTTCTCAAAAATAAATAAAAATACATTAAAGAATGATTTCTTTGTTATAGAACATAACAGTAGAGGTTTTTGAAACCAGACAATTTGAATTTTAGGATTGCAGTGTGATTCGGGGAAAGTCACTTTCCATCCTTGAATCTCAGTCTTACATTTAAGGGGCTCCTGGGTGGTTCAGTTAGGTTAAGCAGCCAACTCTTGATCTTGGCTCGGGTCATGATCTCCCAGTATGTGAGTTTGAGCCCCGTATCACGCTTCATGCTGACAGTGTGGAGTCTGCTTGGGATTCTCTCTCTCTCTCTCTCTCTCTCTCTCAAAATACATACATACATACATACATACATACATACACACACACACACACATACATACATACATACATTCTACCTACCTACCTTTGAATAATAAATAAATCTGGCTTATGTTCTTGGTCTTTCCTTTTGTATTAAAAAAAAAATTCCACTAATACCTTCCAGTTCATGTCTGCCTTTTTTGGCATTAGTGTACACAGTTCTGACAGACTCATGCCTGGCCAGTAAGAGGGACCAGAGTTTATACTTGAATAGTAAAAGTATTGTATTTTATGCAGTTTTAATACCCCTCCCATGCCTTCTATTAGGGCAGTATATTTAAAGTTTCCAAAGGAGAATTAAAGGCAACCAACTTCAAAATTTTAATTCATAAAATCTAATCTGTCATTTATACTAGCACAATATTTAGCTGAGAAGACTAAAGATGGGCTTGGGTTACCAAATTCAAGGTCACTTAAATTGTTAATTTTTCAGCTGTAATATTTTGATCCTGGGTTGAGAAGAAGAATCATTTAAAGTATCTCCTACTTACAGGAAAGAAAATATTTTTCTTGGATTGATTACTTTCTTAATAGACTTTCTCTTACTTGAATCCCTTTGTAGAAATCACTACATACTGAATATCTCTATATGGTTGGTATATCTTTACCAGGACTGTTTTAGTGCTATAATACACCTGAGTTGAAAGCTATCTACCCTATGAAGTAAATTCTCCAATGATTATTTTGCCCTTCAAAATAATGGAAATAGGAAACCTACTAAGGTTTCTTAGTATTAAAGATACACTGTTTTATATTACTTGCTGGGTTTAACTTAGTATGCAGGTAAAAAATACCAAACAAACAAACAAATGTTCTTTGCTAATTATCTCAAATCCAGGAAACCTAAGCTCTGGTTTTAACAGCTAGCACTTGAGTTGGACAGTGAGGTCTTTTTATTTCTGTACTTGTTACATCAGGGGGGTTTCTTCTGTAAAGTTCACAATATATCTGAAGTAAGTCTTTAACTCAAGGTTGATGAGTAAATTCTAACTTCAAAGACACAGCTCTGTTCTACTGTCTACACTCTGGGGTGAGGTAATGAGTCTTATGCAAATAACTTGACTTGCTTGACGACTGAAGGTCTTCTGTTTTGTCCATAAATGTAGATGTGTCATGTGTGGGAGGTCTTATCTGTGCTGAAGGAATTGTGTGTTAAGCAAAGCAAAGCATTTATAGTACTGTATGTCACTGCAGTCTTGCTATTTTGGATAATGGTTTCGTTGGTTCCATAAGCATACCACAAACACTTTTAAAGAGGTTGAATTTTTTTCCTACATCATTTTGGGGAAGTGGTGAGTTTATTCTTTTTGAAAAATCTTTACTGTTTACATTGACCTGAAAGTTAATCTCAACTCTTATGATTAGTCTCCACAGAGGTAAAGGCATGGTTGGTTATAAGGTTTCAGTCTTAGAGAGGTGAACTGGTCAAATTTACTGCAATGTATTTCTGATTTTATTTTGAAAATTTAGGCAGTTAAAACATTATATATTATGGTAGAATAAAAAAAATGGTGATTTTTTGTCTCCTGTTCATTGGTTTGCTGACTCAAAATTATGTCTTAAACCATTTCTTGCCTGTATTTTTTCCTCTGGATTATTTTATCGATACCCTGATATTCTGGAGATCATGCAAATTTAATACTGTTTGAAGCCTAGTTTTTTATTTATTTTTTGCCTCTTATTGTTTAGGAATACAGTGCTGCTGACAGAAATGTCTGTGTTTTATTCATATTACTTCTGTCACATACTTTAAGAGCATGTTTTGATGTTAAAACAAATTTGATGTGTGTATAATATTTTTTTATCCACATAGAAAAATCAGAAAAATGAAAATTTAAGACCTACCTGAATATGAATGTTGCTTATTGTCATTGATTTCCAAGTAAAGGAAAAGAAAGACACTTGTATAAAAAAATTAATTACTAGGAAGGAAAATTTCACATCCTGATTTAAAATGCCATATGTTTCTAGTATAGTTTTCTATTTTTGATAAAATGAGTCTTTATCCCACAGTAATTTAGAACTGGATAATACTTTATCTGTTTTTTGTTTTTGTTTTTTGTTTTTAATTTGTTGAAAGACCAAGGTTGTTTGACCTGTAAAATTTCCCACAGTCTGAATTTTGTTGATCGTGTGCTGAGGAACAATTCAACATTTTTGTCTGTCCTTTGTTTTTCCTAAAAACTGACAGATTCAGAGGTTTGACCAGACTCAGGTTTGATCGAAAATTGCAGCTGTGCTCCTGTCCAAGGAGCCATACAGTGTCTGGTGTGTTAATTCTTTTTTAGTGTTATTAGTCATTGATGTTCAGTGCCTCTGGAGCTGTTCATTCATTGCAAGTTATGAAATGGCGATATTCTGATTTTTTTTCTTGTTTACCATTTATTGTCTGGAATGATTTTATAGAAGATTTCTCTGGGTAGTCTTGGGCTACCAGTACAGTTTATATAGGAAGTATAGGATGAAGTATTTAATTCTTTCCTTTTCCCCCAGATTTCAAGATAATGAACTGGGTTTCTATCATGCTAAGAAGGTGACCAGTTAATGTTGTGTTGTTTTTTTAGACATCATTGTGATCTCATGACCAGTGAGAGCTTCCTCACTGAGTCTTTTTGATATGACCCTAGTTGTACATTGTCTTTGATAGCTTCCTTACAACTGGATATCACAGGATGGTCTAGGTTCATTTGTACATATCCTTTGCTAAACCAGCTAGTTCTTTTTTTTTTAATTTAACTAAATTTTTTTAAATGTTTATTTAGTTTTGAAAGAGAAAGAGCACCAGAGGCAGAGGGGCAGAGAGAGAGAGGGAGATTCAGAATCCAAAGCAGGCTCCAGGTTCAGAGCTGTTAGCACAGAGCCCAATGCGGGGCTCGAACCCACAAACTATGAGATCACAACCTGAGCCGAAGTCAGACACTTAACCAACTGAGCCACCCAGAAGCCCTTAACTAAAATTTTTTTAAAGTAAACTCTGTGCCCAACACGAGGCTTTAGCTCATAGCCCCAAAAAGTTGCATGCTCTGCCCATTGAGGCAGCTGGGTGCCTCTAAACCAGCTTGTTCTTTAAGAAGTCCTGGTTTGTCTTAATGGAGAATGGCATTTCAAGATCGCATTCTGGGTGCTAGGAGTGGTCATTGCCACTCGAGCACTCTTTGTAGGTGTTTTAAGTGACAGAACTAGGGTATACCTGTGTCTCATATATTATACTTAAATTTCCAACATAGATTCAATACTACAGAGTTTTTACTCTGTATATTTTTATATCCATAGTTCTTTTCTTCCACACTAAGAATTCTGGTTCTCAAGGAGACAATAACATTAGAGTATCCCATAATTACTCATTTGCTTTATCCCTCTTTGTAAAGACAATGGTCTCAGAATGTTATTACCACCAGTTTTGATTACTGAAATCAGCTAATTTTTTGTTGTTTTTTAATGCTTTCTCCAGCCTCCCCCCACCTTTTTTATGATAGTACTGCATCCACATCCATAAAGAAAAAATATCTCCTTTTTTCTTTAAAGTCCAGTAAGTTTAGTAAAAAATGTCTTGGTGCATTGACCTAAGTTGCTTATCTCGAGTACACAGGGTGCTTTCGCAATATGTGGTTTCGGATATACTGTATATACATACATATGTGTGTGTGAGAATGTATCCATATATTTATACACACATATAACTGTATACACATAACATATACATATTTTTTTCTGGGAAAGCTTTCTTATGTTGCAGTTTTAAATATTTGTGTTTTTCTCTGACTTTGTTTTTCTCTTTTAGGGGCTTCTTTTTTCATTTTTCTTATTGTTTTTGTGATGCTGAATCTTCTTTGCCTATCTCTGATATTTGTCACCTTCTTAAATACTTTTTAATATCTCTTTTTTAAATTTAAAGATTTTCTTCCTTTTTACTTTCTGTTTAGTTTGAAATTTTTTTGTTATGTTTATTTATGCTTATTTTCTTATAGCTTAGTCTTCAGTACTGAAATGATTTTTGTTTTATTTCCAGTTCTTAGTTTCTGTCTCCTCGTTTCTAAGTTTTTCTGATTCTGATTTACATTGCTGTTTCATGTATTATGTAATTTTCTTATCTCTTAAAAGACCTATAAATATAGTTTTTATTAGTAAAACATATAGTCCAGAGGATTGTTTGACATACTTTATACAAATAACAACAATTAATTTAGACATTGCTTTAAATCTTTAAATCAAAGCTTCTATACTAGAATCTGTGAGTGAACTTTAGAGTTGATAAAATTATTCATTACATGTTAAGTGAAGTGTATAGTATAGGGGTAGGGAAAAAACACCTTGAGTTTCCTTAGACTCCCAGACGGAAATGTAAACTGTCCACAAAAAATTATCAGTAAAAACCTTTCATTTATGTCGGAAAATGTCCCCAAATATCTTAATGATTGAAATTGTAAGAAATGAAAACAAATGATAGATATTTTTTTTTTGAGATATAGATGGCACCGTAGAAGCTAGTCCATCAGTTTCATTACCTATTTGCTTATGCTCTTTCTACTTTTATTTAGATGGAGGGAGCGAGGAACCACCGGATCGAAGACAGTCAAGTGTAGACTCTCGCCAAAGCCGCTCTGGGCAAGGTATATTTTCACTAAATTTATTCTTAAAATGACAAATACAAGGTATCAGTTATTCCTTTCTAGTTCTTAATCTGAGGATTGGGGTTTTCCTTGGGTCTAGTTTGGATATTCTAGTTTCTCCTTATGGCTTTAAATGTTACAGTCTAAAAGTTCTATGATACCATTTATTCAAGATAAAATGAAAACTGGTCTCATGTCTTTTTTTAAATGATAATACCTTAATAAGGTTTTAAGTAATTTGGAGCATTGTGATACATGTCTGGATATCATTTTTGGAATATAACCAAAAGTAAATTTTTAACAGTTACATTTGTATCAACACTGGCTTTTTAAAATTTCATCAGTGCAGGATGCCTGGGTGGCTCATTTGGTTAAGTGTCAGTCTTGGGTTCAGGTCACGATCTTGTGGTTTGTGGATTCGGGCCCACGTTGAGCTCTGTGCTGACAGTTCAGAATCTGGAGCTTGCTTTGGATTCTGTGTCTCTTTCTCTCTCTGCCTCTCCACTGCTCTCTCTCAAAAATAAACAAACAAAATTAAAAAAAAAATTTCACCAATGCAATATTAGTTGTCTTAGCTCTCTCAGAAGAAGTAGTTTTTGTTTATAATAGCCATCTTAAATTAGGATTTTCTTAATTATTTTCCTTTTCTGTTTAAAATTATGTGCTTTAGACTGGTTTTTTGAAGTGACAACTTCCAAACTAGGTAAAAATATCTTGTATCAATGAAATCTTCAGATAGGCCTTCTTTAATTAACTTATTTAAAATTGTATTAACTTATTTAAAATACTTATCTTTTTTTTTGTTTGTTTGTTTTTATTATAATAGTTTATTTTCAAATTGGTTTACATATAACACCCAGTGTTCATCCCAACACGTGCCCTCTTTAATATCCGTCACCCCCTCTCCCCCCTCCCTCATCCCCCTCATCCTCAGATTGTTCTTAGTCTTTGAGAGTCTCTTATGTTTTATCTCCCTCCCTCTCTGTGTCTTTTTTTCCTTTCCCCTCTAGCCCTCCCCCTGGTTTTTGCTTAGTCTCACAAAGTCCACCTATTCGTGGAAACATATGGTATCTGTCTTTTTCTGACTGACTTATTTCACTTAACATAATACCCTCCAGTTCCATCCATGTTGCTACACATGGCCAGATTTCATTTTTTCTCATTGCCATGTAGTAGTCCATTGTATATATGTGCCACAACTTCTTTATCCGTTCGTCAGTTGAGGGGCACTTGGTCTGCTTCCATGATTTGGCTATTGTCGAAAGTGCTGCTATGAACATTGGGGTACACGTACCCCTATGCATCAGCATTCCTGTGTCTCTTGGGTAGATTCCTAGCAGTGCTATTGCTGGGTCATAGGGTAGCTCTATTTTCATTTTTTTGAGGAACTTCCACACCGTTTTCCAGAGAGGCTGTACCAGTTTGCATTCCCACCAACAGTGTAGGAGGGTGCCTGCTTCTCCACATCCCCGCCAGCATCTATAGTTTCCTGATTTATTCATTTTAGCCACTCTAACCGGTGTAAGGTGGTATCTCAGTGTGGTTTTGAATTGTGTTTCCCTGATGATGAGTGACTTTGAGCATTGTTTCATGTGTCTGTTGGCCATCTGAATGTCCTCTTTGGAGAAGTGTCTATTCATATCTTCCACCCCCTTTTTCACTGGATTATTTGTTTTTCGGGTGTGGAGTTTGGTAAGTTCTTTATAGATTTTAGATACTAGTCCTTTATCTGATATGTCATTTGCGATTATCCTTTCCCATTCCGTCGGTTGTCTATTAGTTTTGTTGGTTGTTTCCTTTGCCGTGCAGAAGCTTTTTATCTTGATGAGGTCCCAATAGTTCATTTTTGCTTTCAATTCCCTCGCCTCTGGAGATGTGTCACATAGAAAATTGCTGCGGCTCAGGTCAAAGAGGTTTTTTCCTGCTTTCTCCTCTAGGATTTTGATGGTTTCCTGTCTCACATTCAGATCCTTCATCCATTTAGAGTTTATTTTTGTGAGTGGTGTAAGGAAGTGGTCTAGTTTCGTTCTTCTGCATGTTGCTGTCCAGTTCTCCCAGCACCATTTGTTAAAGAGGCTGTCTTTTTTCCATTGGATACTCTTTCCTGCTTGGTCAAAGATTAGATGGCCATATGCTTGTGGGTCCATCTCTGGGTTCTCTATTCTATTCCATTGGTCTATGTGTCTGTTCTTGTGCCAATACCATGCTGTCTTGATGACTACCGCTTTGTAGTAGAGGTTAAAATCTGGGATTGTGATGCCTCCCGCTTTGGTTTTATTCTTCAGAATTACTTTGGCTATTCGGGGTCTTTTGTGGTTCCATATAAATTTTAGGATTGTTTGCTCTAGCTTTGAGAAGTATGCTGGTGCAATTTTGATTGGGATTGCATTGAATGTGTAGATTGCTTTAGGTAGTATTGCCATCATCTTTTTATTTATTTTATTTTCTCTGTCCAAAACTAGAATGAATGCTCCACAATTGCAGAGATTTTTGTTTTGTTCATTGCTGTATTTCCTGTGCCAAGAATAAGTACCTGGTATATAGTAGTTACTAAATAAATACTGCTGAATGAATGAAATGATCTCTAAGAGAATGAGAATTGAGAACCCAAACTGATGAATATATTATAAAATATCAGGCAGTCATTAGTGTGTGTGTTTTTTAGAGAATCTTTACTTATAAATAAAATAAAGCTTAGAGTTACAAATGTATGGTGTTTTAATCTTATAAAAGCTTCTGATTTGTTTATTTCATAATCGTATTCTCTTTTTTCTCCAAGTTTGCTCTTCTCAAGTTTTAGAGTTGTGCTATTCTTATAAAATTGTTGCAGAATAAAAAGAAGAATAATATATGCAGGTTGATTTGGACATTTTAACTTACACTAGTACTTACTCATTTTTAATTAATATGCATGGTATTATAAGTATGTCAGGAATTTTTCAATTTTTTTTCTTTTTTCACCCTTAAACATATTTTTATGAAAAAAGAACTTGAGAAAATGAATTATAGTACATAAATATATCAAATCAACATATTGTATACATTAAACTTTCATACCGTCATATGTCAATTATATCTCAATAAACCTGCAGGGAGAAGGAAGGAAAGAAAATGAGGTCGTGTACAAAAGACCCTAAAAAATTAGTAGAAATTAATTTTTGAAGTATATTATTTTCTATTAAATATTATAATTTGTTTTGTTTTTTAATATCATAATTTGTATTAAATGTCACAGATATAGTTGTGGGAGATTATTCATTTACTTATACTCCCTGAGCTGTGTCAGTTAAAATATTTTTCAAATCAGTGAGTATAGATGAATTTTAATAACAACAGCTGAATTTAGTATGAACTTAGTAACAACAAAATCAATCATCTCCATGTTCTTGAGCACAACTACCTGATCTTAATTAGAAATGGCCAGTAATGATCATCATCAGAGTTAACTAATAGTTAAATTGTGTTTCATACCTTCTCAAAGGTTTTGTTTGTAGTATCTCTTTATTCAGAAGACGGAAATAAAAAATACAAAGCCATTTATAATGAGCTGAATGAAAGTCTGTATTATCAGGGATGAAGAGATGGGATGAATACACACTTCTACTTTTGTTCCTTCCAGAAACCTGCTAAAAGATCAGTAAAGGGTGATTGGAGAAAAGCCAACATCGACACACTTTTAGAAATTGGAGAGTGTATGAATAATTAAAAACTGAATCCTAAACTCAGTAACAGAAAAAGGCGAGAAAACAAGCTGATTTACCATCCAGAAAACTCAGAAATGGTAGTAGGTGGAAATGGAGGCAAAAGGAAGATTGGTGGAAAGTCCATTGAAGAAGCACTTGATTTCTGAGACCTCTTCCACAAAACCAGTTAACCAGTCTGCTGGGCAAATGCCCAGCTCCCCACTCTTAACCTTGGCAAAGCCCAGAAATTTATTTTTTGGAAAAAATAGCAATTCTAGACTGGGAGACCCCTACCAGGCATAGTTGAAGGCAGTCCTGTACTGAAAATAGGATAGTGGGACTCTAGTTGTCTTTATCCTACTGGCTACCAGAGTGCTGGCAGTTAGGCCTTCATATTTCAGGCAGGAGGTTGGCATAGTCTTTTCTGAAGACTCTGCCTAAAAGAAAGACAGAAAATGGTGATTTAGAGATTCCCTAAATAAACAGCCCAGCTAGATCATTCTATGTATCACAGCTCTCAATTAGCCATCTAGTCCTCTTCTCTTAAATATTAACAACTAACCAAAGGTTCCTAGATATTTGAGGAAACTCTCTAATGTATGAAATAGATTAAAATAAACAGAAAAAGCAACTCTGAAAGAACAGAGAATTTGCAGAGAAAAATAATGGAACCATTATTGACATCCTTAGAGAAATAGAAGAAAATCATACGGTCTTTTAAGACATGCTTTTGTGTTTGTTTTTGTTTTGCCTGCCTTGTACTCTCTCTTAGGAATCTGTAGGATATGATTTATCAAAATGAGAAAGTCAACAAATGAAAGGAACAAATAGGTTATAGAAAATAGGAGATTCAAAGGAGAAGGTTAAGAAATCTTCAGGATGACAGTGAGAAGACAGGAAAAGAGGGCAACCAGCCCAGATTAGAGTGGGTTAGAAGCCTCCAGAAGAGTTGTTTCACAAAAATAAGAAACCTGATGCATTTAATTATCTTTAGAAAAATTTTAGACAATTGGGGAAAGGCTTAGACCGAAATGATAAATACATGAAATAATAAGTAAAAAAAAGTTGTAAATTCAAGGGAAAACAGATAATGTGTAGGAAGGGAGATTTTCTTCAGAATAAGTCCTCAGTCCTCGGGGCAGGGTCTGGGGTAGCTGCTGTCCATGCTGGTCTTATCAGTTTACTCCAGCGTGGTATAAATATTTCCATTATTTGGTTTGGACCATTACAGTCAGGAAGGAGAGCTCTAAGCCCAGTGAGCAAATGTGGTCCATGTGGCCTCTTTTTGTACAGTTGATAGATTTGATTTGCTAAAACAGTTTTAAAACAAGTGGGATATTGACCTTTAGTTTTCTTGTCTTTGTTGTCTTACAATGTCTTTGTCTGATTTTGGTATCTGAGTAATGCTGGCCTCTTAGGATAAGTTGAAACTTGAGAAGAATTTCTTCCTCTTCACTTTTCCTAGAATACTTTGTGTAGAACTAGTATTATTTCATCTTTAAATGTTTGATAGAATTTCTCAGAGAAGCATCTGGACCCGGAATTTTCTTTATGGGAAAGTTTTAAAGTACAAATTAAATTTCTGTAATAAAATATGACTATTTGAATTATCTGTTTCTTCTTGAATGAATAACCTTTTAGAATCTGTAGAATCTTCAGTGATGTCACCTTTTTCATTCCTGATATTGGTAATTTGGGTATTCTTTGAAGCTGATCATTCTGGGAAGAGATACATAAATTTTATTGATCTTAAAGAATCAATTTCAGTTTTCATTTATTTTTTCCATTACTTTCCTGTTTTGTATTTCAGTGATTTTTGCTTTATTCTTTATTATTTCCTTTCTTCTTCCTGCTTTGAGTGTAATTTCTTTTTCTGGTTCCCTGAGGTAGAAGCTGAGGTCATTGACTGGAATTTTCTTTTTAGTAAAGGAATTTTAGCACTATAAATTTCCCTCAATGTACTGCTTTAGCTTCATTTCATAGAATTTGATGAGTATGATTTCATTTAGTTCAAAATACTGTCTGATTTTCCTTGTGATGTCTTCTTTAACCCATTGTTATTTAGAAATGTGTTGATATAGTTTCCAAATACTCAAGAATTTTCCATATATCTTTCTTAGATTGATTTCTAATTTAATTTCATTGTGATCAAAGAACACACTTTCTGTGAGTTGAATCACTTTTTATTGAAACTTGTTGTATGTTCCAGGAAAATAAATTATGTACAGTATGCACTTAAAAAGAATGTATATTATGCTCTTTAGGGGTAGAAGGTTCTATAGATATCAATCTGGTCAATTGAATTGATAGTGTTGTTCACATCTTCTATACCTTTGTTGATTTTCTGTCCGCTCCTTCTCTCAGTTATTAGGAAGGGAGTATTGAAATCTCAAACTGTAAGTGTAGATTTATCTGTTTCTCCTTTCTGTTCTATCATACTCCTCATACCACTGTTCTTCTGGTCAAAAAGGATTCCCCTCCTTCAGAGATTTAAGTATCCATTCAGTGACAGCTGCCAATAGTTAAGTAGGTTTGCCCTAGGGGGCATAACTAGAAGAAAAAGAGAAAAAGAGAAAAAAGCCAGAAGATTTCCCCCACTTTCTCTGTCCCATATGGAGCCCTCTTCACCCCCTTCATTCTTACTGTCTAACCAGGAAGAGAAGACTTGGCTTGGGTCTTTCTTTTCATCCCTGCTATGCTGTTCCAGGATTTGGATTTGGATTTCCTTTGACTTCAGGCTGGGAGTTTGGTGACATAAAAAACAATAGGAAATGTGCCACTCAATTGGTTGTCTTTTAAACTCTGGTTTCCTTTGACAATTTTCCTGCTACTTTTTATTTTTCAGAGTCTTCAGATAGTTCATCTGTCTTCTTTCCAGGGTTTTAGTTACATTCAGTTAAGGTGGGTTGTGCTTATTTAACCTTAATGCAGAACTAGAGCTCTTCCATTTGATTAAATTTTGTGTTTGCCTATCCAGAGGGGTAATATTCAAATTATTTAACAATTAACATGTCATAAACATCAACCAGGACAGATGGCAGTCTGTTCATAACATACACTAACTTCGAACAACCGATATGCCTATATAGGTACATAGTGCCTGATAATCTGCCTTGCCTGATTGTGAATTCAGTTTCTATTTAATATCTCGTCTCCAGTGGTAATAGCAGACATGTAAGGTAGGGTGTCTGGTAAGCTATCTTATCCTTTGGGCATGATAACTCTCTCCTGTGTGTTAACTAGCTAGCTTGGCCTCTGATCTGTCTCTCAGGTGCAATGGATTCTGACTCACACATTCCACATTCACTGCTCTAGCTTAGGGGCAGAGACCTGTGATGTCCTCTGCTTATCAAATGTAGGAGACGGGAGATGCCTGACTACTTGCAGTGAATCTGATCCTACTCCACTCATTCAGATTGCTACCCGTGGGCCCTTCCTGCTCCTTGCATCTCACACTTCTGTGCTTAAAACAGACCTGGAAACACTCATCTTTCACAGTTATCCTCCTACACACGCTCTGGGCTATAATTTCCTCATTCCAATTGCATCTAGTTTGTGTCTTCCATGGATTTCTTAACATTTCTCCTCTATTATTGGCTTTTGTTTTATTTTATAATGCTTTAAGAATTTGTTCTTACAAATTCTGGGTGCCCGGGTAGCTCAGTCTGTTCAACATGCGACTCTTGATTTCAGCTCAGGTCATGATCATAGGGTCGTGGGATCGAGCCCCGTATTGGGCTCTGTACTGAGTTTGGAACCTGCTTAGGATTGTTTGATTCTTTCCTTCCTCCCTCCCTCCCTTCCTTCCTTCCTTCCTTCCCTCCCTCCCTCCCTTCCTTCCTTCCTTTCTTTCTTTCTCTCTCTCTCTCCCCGCACCCCTTCCCCACTCATGCTTGTGTGTGTGTGTATGTGTGTGTATGCGCACACACATGCATGCTTTCTCTCAAAAAAATTTAAATATTTTTTGTCATTCCACACCACTTCTATTATTGCCAATTTAGTCTGAACTACCATCATTTCTTTCCTTTAATAGTGTCTTACTTGCACTCTTGCCAATCTGTAGTCTGTTGTCCTTGTGATAGCTATAGTGCTCCTACTAAAACAAATCAAATCATATATTTCCAGAGACTTGAAATAAAAATTCTTCAGTAGCTTTCTATCATATTCAGCCTTTATCATTCCCTAGGAATTCCCTTCTTCCTAGTACTCTAACTCTCTGCCCTCCCTCTACTTCCATAGATTATTTTGCTTCCTCTTTGCTGGCCTGTTTGTTAAATATGTTAAGAGTATTTTCTTTTTAGGCCTGTCACTTGCTCTTTCTTGAATAAAGGGCTTTAGATTTCTGCTTAGGTCAAAGAGGCCTTCAGTGACCATCCTGCGAAATGTGCAGCCCTAACCTTTATAGTATTTATCACTATCTGAAAATATTTATTTACTTGTTCTTTGTTGTCTCAACTACTAGAAAATAGGTTTCATTTGAGACTTTATTTTGTTCACCACTCTTGCCCTAGAGAACACCTATATGTATATGAATTTGTCAGTAGTTGTTGAATAAAAGAATGAACAAGTAGCACTTAGGGTGCTTGGGAAGGTATATGGATGTGCCTAGGCCACATATTGATTCAGTGTTCACTTCTGTTACTTAACTAATAAAGTAAATCAGTGTAAGAAATTTCTTAAATGTGGGTAGTTTATCAGCCTACCAACTACCTATTGATTAGTGAAATGAGGCCCTTAGAATGTGATTCTAAAACTGATTGTGCCAGTTAAGCTTCTAAGTTAAAGCCTTCTGAGGTTGGGTAGTTATTTTCTCCTTTCCAGTATAGCATATTATATATAATTGGATTACATTACTTATTGTATTTAGTCTTTTTTTTTTTTAAGTTTATTTATTTTGAGAGAGAGAGGGAAAGCATGAACAGAGAAGGAGCAGAAAGAGAGAATCCCAAGCAAGCTCCTGCTGTCAGCGTGGAGCCCAACAAAGGGCTCTATCTCACAAACTATGAGATCATGACCTGAATGGAAATGAAGAGTCAGATGCTTAGCCAACTGAGCCGCCCATGCGCTCATTATTTTTATGTTTAGTCTTACTTGTCTGATGGATCCCTATTTTTACTAGTAATTTAGGAATTCATTAACAGTAGGATCTTTGCATCTAAGGCAGTGCATTTAATGTATTTAAGCCATTCAGTTGACCAAGGAGGCTCATCAGTTCTATGAATTCCAGTTCCGTATTTCATGTGTTGCTTCATCAGAATTGTTTTTGATGTACTAGCTCCATTTTCTGCAGCATATGATTTTTCATTAGAGGTCATCCATGTATATAACAGAACTTATTTGGTTCTAGATATGAAATAAATGCATGAGTCAATGTGATATGGTTGAAATGCAATCTTACTTACCTTTGCAAGGATAGTATTCTGCAGGCATCAGGCTCTGATACACAAAATGTGTGTTGATGTAATAATGCTCATGACTGTTCATGCTGGAAGACCGGGAAACTGTACAGTGTTTGGCTTTGCATGATTCCCATTATCTGTATCCAGTTTTATTTGATTAGTACATGCTGGTGCGTTTATAGGAATAATATGCTCAGTTGTCAAATATGATGTCTTCTCTCCTTGTTAATATATAAAATATTTAGTAGAAGTGAGATGTTCATGCTCTTGAAACGTGCTCAAGTTATTTTTCAGTTTGGTAAGTTACAAAGATTTCTTTATTAAACCAACATTATTTTTTACCCAAAATGATAAGGAAAATTATTTCAGTATTTAGGGTGTCATTTGTGTGTCATTGTACAAGTATATGTGGTATAGTAGCGTTGCTAGAGAACAAGATTATTTATTGTTTTAATAGTTTATCATTGTGATTAAAAAATCATTTAACTTTCAAAATAGATTGTTTGAGAATAATGAAAATAAAACCTTAATAATATATATGTGCCGGGCTCTGGATGAGGTGCTCTCACGTAATCCTCATTTAATTTGCCAAATAATGCCGTGAAGTAGGTGTTATTTTCCATAGGAAAATATTTCAGGCTTTATACTAATCTACACCAGAAGTTTCAAATCGCTTTGTTGGTAGCATGTACTTAGAACCTTTCTGTTCTGATATTTAAAATACAAATTTGGGGCACCTTGGTGGCTCAGTTGGTTAAGCATCCCAGTCTTAGTTTCAGCTCAGGTCACAATCTCGTGGTTCATGAGTTTGATCCCTGTGTTGGGCTCCACTCTGATAGCAGGAAGCCTGCTCGGGATTCTCTCTCTCCCTCCCACTCTCTGTCCCTGCCCCACTTGCACATGCATGTGCTTTCTCTCTCTCAAAATAAATACATTAAAAAAAATAAAACACAAATTTTTTCTTGGTAGGTGGATAAGACCTAGAAGAAAAGATCTGACCTTAAATGATAAATCCCTCTGAAGTATCTTTATTTCTAGTCCTATATTTCTTCTGAGATTTAACTTAAAATATTGATTATTCTTTGTATAATACTCTTTTTCCATAAAATTAAACTTGAAATTGGCCCTTTCGCTAACAATTTCTTATTATCTTGATGTTCTGGAGATAGCTCAGAAAGAGTTCATATATTTTAGCCATGCTTTATATTTCTTAACGTGAGATATAATAATTTTGCTAATTAAAAATTACTTTTTACCAACAAGGTAGATATTTAAAAAGAACACATTAGGTTTCTTAGCTTCCACTACCTTAAAGTAACCAACATTAACTACATTCAGTTTGCTGCCATGTTTTTTCCCTGAGCTCATACTGGCATATGCAGGGGTGTGTGTGTGTGTGTGTGTGTACGTATGTGCGTGCATGCGTGTGTCTGTGTGCGTGCACACGTGAGAGAGAGAGAGACCCAGAAAGACAGAGAGAAAGAGAGATTGAATTTGAAGATTTTTTAAAAAATGCAAGTTTTGTTCTTTTTTTTCCCAGTTAACAAGATAGCATGACCATCCTTCCAGGAACATATTTAATTTCTAACTTTTAAAAATCTGTAATGGTTCGCAGCGTAAGTGATCCATAATTTATTTCACCATTTCCTCATAGTGTTCAGATTTTCAAAGTGATTCATAATCATCTAGTAATATCTTAAACTCTTTTTTTTTTAATGTTCTATTTATTTTTGAGAGACAGACAGCGTGTGAGCAGGGGAAGGGCAGAGAGAGAGAGGGAGACACAGAATCCGAAGCAGGCTCCAGGCTCTGAGCTGTCAGCACAGAGCCCGACGCGGGGCTCAAACTGACAGACTGTGAGATCATGACCTGAGACGAAGTCGGACGCTCAACCGACTGAGCCACCCAGGCGCCCCTTAAACTCTTGGAATATGCAACCCCAAACACGTTTTTGTGTCAAAACATACTAAGTATTCTACTTTGCATTTTGATAATTGGTCTAGTTATCACTAGAAATCTTGTAGAAACCTCTCCCTGCTTATCTGTATTTATGAAAGAAAAGGAATTAAAAGAATGGCAATTAAAAAGGTTGGAAAAGGTATCTTTACAAACATCTAGAAAGATTTTGACTTAAAATATTCATAGGGCGCCTGGGTGGCTCAGTCGGTTATGCATCCAACTCTTGATTTCTGCCTCAGGTCATGAGCTCATGGTTTCTTGAGTTCAAGCCCTGCTTTGGGCTACCCACTGACAGTGCGGAGCATGCTTGGGATTTTCTCTCTGTCCCTCCCCGCTCACACTTGCTCTCTCTCAAAATAAATAGATAAATAAACAAACTTTAATATGTATATTATCTGAGTTTTTCTGACAGATAAAAATCATAAACTCTCTTTGAAAAACTTCGTAACTTTTAATGAAGCTTTAATGAAGGGCCATACAAAGTTGGATAACAAAGGGTGAAGAAGAAACCTGTTAGTAAAGCCTGGGATAAAGTCACTATTGAGTAAATACATTTTTTGTTTTGTTTTGTTTGAGGTACAGGTTGGATTTAATAAATCTTATCCTTAGTGAGAGATCAAAGAGCTGGTTCCCACAAGGGGGCAGACTAAGACTACCTGAAAACCTTCATACTATAAAGAATATTTTAAATTTACGGTTGATTTATTAAGAAGGAAGAGGAAATTACCTGGGGCTACAAATGAGTAGAGAGATAACTGGCTGACCATCCCATGAATGGTACCATATATTGGGGGCATCCACCTACCTTGCCCTTGGTGCAAGCTTGGGCTATTGGCGTGTTGGACACTCCACTATGGCTATGGACAGATTAGCCTTGGTGAGTGGAAATCCATATTGCTGAGCCCATGATAAATTCCATCTCTGCTACCATAGCCTCTTTGTTAGTGACCATTTGGGCAAGGCTAGAGTGGCTGTATAAAAAGATTGACTGAGTTCTCCAAGTAGGTCATGTGTTCTGCTGTGTTGTTTAGCACCTTCTCTGCAGTTTGCTCTTTGGTAAGCATTCACATGGGACATAAATTTCTTCACTTATTTTGTGCCCTTTCAAAGAGGTCTGTTTATATACCTCAGTCCCAGATTTCCTTGTCACTAGTTTTCTAATTATTCCTTTCAAATCTCTGAATATCCATTAAACATTCTCCTTGAGTCAGTATAGGATAGTTCCTCTGTCATCTTTATTCCTAGGCAAAGTGAACAACTAGGGACCCTGTTCAAATTTCTGCCGCTTGAATGGTTTCTTCACTAATATCCTTCAAGATTACCACAAATTATAGTGTTGTCATCTGCATGTTATCACGCAGGCCTATCAGTAAATAAGCCTGATTTTTTTGTTTTCAGTGAGATGGTCGTAGAGAATTTAGCAGGTTAAGTAAAAATAAGCTATAGCAAGAGTAGGAACTTTGGGCATAGCAAATTATTTGTGCATTCAGGACATGCTCAAGCCTAATCTCATGTACACTTCTTCCTTTTGCTAGTGCTGAGGTACACATCCAATCATACTGATTTGTTGAACACTACTTAGTTCATGATGGGCTGGCAAGGTCGTAAACATTCATTCTAAGGTCCTATGGTAAGCCAAAAGCTAATTTTCAATAAAAGATAGTATTTACATAGGATGCAACAGTTTGTTTGTTTGTTTGTTTGTTTTTTACAAAATGCTAGAGCTCTTCCATGTAAAGTTCTGTAATAACAATGTAAGAGACCTATCTACCACAGATTCTTGAAGCAACATTGGATCTGGTGGGTTATATAACCCAAGAGGCAAATTAGCCCATATTTGTTGCAGAGCCTTCTGTTGTGCTGGGTCTCTCTCACTTCCAGGAGTGTTGGCAAATGATTCACAGTAGCATACCTAGATGAAGTACAGATTGCTTAAAGAAATCAAGGAGGTCTAGGCATTGTACCTCTTTGTCAGATGTAAGAGAGTGTAGATGCAGCAACCTCTTCACCTTGGAAAGGATATTTTGAATTGCTCAAGACCATAGGGTTGACAGAAATTTCAGTGCAGAATACCTCTGAATTTTTGTGGGATTTATTTGCCACTCTCTGGCATGCATATTTCTACCACAGTATCTCGATCAGTTGCTGCTTCACGTTTAATCATCATGAAATTATGCCTCTTCACGTTTAATCATCATGAAATTATCAGTTTAGTAGACCAGCAAAGGTGTCCTATGAAATGGAGGGATAGTTAAAATTATTATATAGAGTAGGAGAATTAACAAGAGGTTGGAGAGTGAAAATATATAGCTGACTCTGACAGCTGAATGCATACTGTTTATGATTGTCTCATTCTCTGGTCACTAACTGCAAGCCAGGTGTCAGGGATATGTTGATTTGCTTTAGCAACAAAACCACATCTAGAATAGTAGTAGCAGTGGGAGTCACAACATGAATAAGTTACAAAAAGACACCGTTATTTTCTAAGATTTGCCTATCTTCTGCATAGACCATATAGGTAAGTAGAATGGGAATGTGGTAAGAGTCATCAGTCTTAGATCTTTCCAGTGTTAGTAATTGGAACACACTTTTACTTTATATTCTACAGATAGATTAAACTTATTTCTGGATATAGGTCTAGTACTTTACTACGCAGTACAGTAGTCATTGACCACATGTGCCTGTTGAATACTTGAAGCCCGGCTGGTTCCAAGGGAGATGTGTTGTATGTGTAAAATATACACCAGATTTGAGACTTTGTATCTTTCTGTTCAAGAATGTTTGCCTTTATTTATTGAAGCATTGTTGTAATAGTTGCTTAAGGTCTTTGGTTTTTAATTCTAACATCTGTGTAATCTCAGGAATGCTTTTGTTTATGAACTTTTTTTTTCTCATGTTGAGATGTTCTTGTCTCTTCATATGACATATAATTTTGGATTATATTCTGAACATTTTGAATATATTCTGTGATATCGTGAGTTTTACTTAAATCCTAAGGAGAATGTTGATTTTTTTGTGTGGTCAGTAGCCAGTTGGCCAGAATATGTTTAGTACACAAGTTCCTACCTGCCCTCTGGGGGCTGTGGTTCCAATGTCAGTTTGGTTTTCTAAGCATTTGCAGTACTATTTAGATAGAGTCCATGTATGTGACCCAGTGTCCGTTCTGGGATCAGAGTAGGGGTATATCTTGTTGCTCTATTCTTAAAGCCTTTGGTAGGCTGTTTATTTTCAGAGACCTCAGATAGCTACTCTATGCAATCTTTATGTTTGTTTTTATGTTTGTGCATTTAAAATCTCTAAAAATAAATTTTTCATTTTAGAGTAGTTTTAGGTTCACACCAAAACTGTGTGGAAAGTACAGAGTTCCCAGGTGCCTCTTAGACCCACATAAGCATAGCCTTTCCATTATCAACATCCCTCAGCAGACTGGTACATTCATTTTAAAATTCAAACTACCTTGATGTATCTAAACTATAGTTTACAAGGGTTCACTCTTGATGTTGTACGTCCTATGGATTTTGACAAATTTATAACGACATGTGTCTACCATTATAGTATTATAGTTTCACTGTCCTGATAATCCCCTTATGCTCAGGCTGTTCATCCCCACAACCCCAGTCCCTGGAAACTACTAATCTTTTTAGTGTTCCTATACTTTTGCTTTTCCTGAATGAAAAAGTTATAATCATATAGTATGTACCCTTTTCCAGTTAGCTGGTTTCACTTAGTAGTGTGCATTTAAGGTGCCCCAGTGTCTTCTCATGGCTTGAGCTCATTTCTTTTTAGTACTGAATGATATTCTGTTGCCTGTATCTACCACAGTTTATTTATCCATTCATAGACTGAAGGATATCTTGGTTGTTTCCAAGTTTTGACAATTATGAGTAAAGCTGCTATAAACATCCATGTACAGGTTTTTGTGAGAATATATTTTCAACTCATTTGGGTATATACCAAGGAGCACAATTGTTGAATCATAAGATAAGAGTATGTTTAGTTTTGTAAGAAACTGCCAAACTGTCTTCCAAAGTGGCTATACCATTTTGCATTCTCAACAGCAGTGAATGAGAATTCCTGTTGCTCCACATCTATGTCAGCATTTGGTGTTGTCAGTGTTTTGGATTTTGGCCATTTTAGTAGGTGTGTGGTGGTATCTTTTTGTTTTAATTTGTAATTCTCTAATGACATATAATGTTGAACATCTTTCTGTGTGCTTATTTGCCATCTACATATATTATTGAGTGAGATATCTGTTCATATTTTTTGTTCTTGTTTTAACTGCGTTTTCCGTATTGTTTTTGAGCTTGCGTATTGTAGATAATGGTCTTTTATTACATCTTTTGCACAGTGGAAGTTTATTATTATTATTGTTGTTGTTGTTGTTGTTGTTGTTATTATTATTATTTTGAGGGGCAGAGGAAGAGAGAGAGAGAGAATCTTAAGCAACCTCCATGCCTAGCATGGAGCTCAGTGTGGGGCTTGATCTCACTACCTCAGCTGAAATCAGGAGTTGACACTTAAGCGACTGAGCCACTCAGGCATCCCAGAGCCAAACTTTTCTTTTCTTTCCTTCCCTTCCCTTTCCTTTTTTTTTTTTTTCCTCAAGTTTATTTATTTAGCGATAGAGTGCAAGCAGAGAGAGACAGAGAGAGGGGGAGAAAGAATCCCAAGCTGAAAGGGCAGAGCCTGACATGGGGCTCAAACCCATGAACCATGAGATTATGACCTGAGCTGAAATCAAGGGTCAGTTGCTCAAACTCCCTGAGCCACGCAGGTGCCCCACCAGAACCAAAGTTTTAAATTTTAATGAGTCTAGCTTATTATGTCTTTTATGGATCATGCTTTTGGGGTTATATCTAAAAAGTCACTGCCATACCCAGGGTCATCTGGATTTTCTCCTATGTTATCCTCTAGGAGTGTTATAGTTTTACATACTACATTTAGATGTATCATTCATTTTGAGTTAATTTTTGTTAAGGGTGTAAGGTATGTGTCTAGGTTCATTTTTTTGTGGATGTGGATGTCCAGTTCTCCCAGCACCATTTGTTGGAAATACTATCTTTTCTCCAGTGCTGCCTTTACTCCTTTGTCAGTGATCAGTTGGCTATAGTTATGTGGGTCTATTTCTAGATTCTCCATTTTCTTACATTGATCCATTTGTTCTTTCACCACTATGACATTGCCTTAATTCCTAATAGCTTTATAGAAAATTTTGAAGTTCAGTAGTGTCTGTTCCCTGGCTTTGTTCTTCTCCTTCAAATATTGAGTTGGCTTTTTGGGTCTTTTGCCATTCCAAATAAACTTTAGCATCAGTTTGTCAATATCAACAAAGTAACTTCCTGAGATTTGATTGAGATGACATTGATTCTGTCAGATCAATTTGGGAAAAACTGATATTTTGACAATATTGATTCTTCCTATCCATGAATATGGAATGTCTTTCCATCTGTTCAGATCTTCTTTGATTCTTTTCATCAGAGTCTTGTAGTTTCCCTTACATAGTTCTTGTGCATATTTTGTTAGAATTATATCAAAGTATCGCATTTTTAAAATTCTGGTAATTCCAAATCCCTGCCATATCTGTGTCTGGCTGGTTATGTTGCATGTTCTGTCTCTTCACATTGTATTTTTTGTCTTTTAGTATGCCTCGTCAATTTCTGCTGAAAGGTAGGCATGACATACTGGGTAAAATGAACGGTAGTAAATAGTAATGTAATTGTAAAGTGTTGGGGAGGGGAAGGTGTTCTGTAGTCCTAGAATTATGTCAGTAAGCCTGTGCCCCTATACCCTGAACTTCACCAGTGCTTCTCAGTTGTTGTTTTTCCCCCTCCCTGTTAGGAAGCTGGAAATAAGCTCTCTGCATTCTTTCAAGGGTTTAAACTTGCATTCAATGGGAGAGTAAAGATGAAATATGCTTATTCCATTTTTCCTGGAACTTGAACCTAATCATGTTTTTCAATATGTAATCATACTGATACTTGTAAAACACTCATATGATTTGTTTCCTTGTATTAATTCTCTTCTGTAGAACAAGAGAAAATTTGGGGCTGAAGGCTTTCCCACGTGGTATATATTCGTGGATTTCTTTCCATTGTGAATTATGTCCGTAAAGGCAAGAGGGATCATTGAACCCTTTCCCACATTCATTACATATATAGGCCTTCTCTTCTGTTAGTGTGTTCACATTTTTCCCATGTGATGAGTGGCTTCTAAAGACATTTTCACAGTCACTGCATTCCTTGACTTTCCTCCCAGGAGGTATTTATATGTGTTGGGTAAGTTTAAAGTTTCTGTAGAAAGCTTTTCTGAATTCATCACAGTCATTGTGTTTGTCTCCTCTGTGTATTCACGTAGGCATTGTGAGCTTACTGTTTCTACTGAAAGCTTTTTCTCAGTCATTTGTGCTTATAGAGTTTCTCCCCAGCGTGGATGCTCTGGTAAGAAATAAAATGAGTGATCCTGTTGAAGACTTTCTCACAGTCTTCGTGTTCATAGAGTTTCTGCCCAGTGTGTATTCTCTTGTGCATCACAAGGCTAGAGATGTTCCTGAAAAATTTTCAACACTGTTTACATTAATGAAGTTTGTCTCCAGTGTAAAATCTCATGTAGATTTTGGAGATGACTGTGGACTTGATGTTTTTCTGCTCTGAAATTATTTGAAGGGTTTCTCTTCATTTTAATTCCTCCATGTCTCTGAAGAGTATCATGGTTACTGAAGGCTTAGAATTCTTACATTTGTGATTTGTTTCTCCTTTATGATTTCTCCTGCAAAATAAGATTAGTGCTCCTTCTGAAGTCTTCTCCATGTAGATTACATTCATACAGTTTATCTCATTAAGATTCCCTTTTATTTGCATCTCATTTATGCAGACAGTGTAGTGAAAAGCTGAAAGCGTTCCCTCTCTGATATCTCCTATCACTTATTTTCTTCAACTGTGTCTAGAGATCCTAGCCAGTGCATTTAGCCTCTGTTCTTTCTGTACTAAGATCAGGATGGTAAGAAGAAAATACTGATAAGAGACCATAGGACAGAGCATTCCAGGCAGATGGAAAGGCCAGAGCCACGCCCTCAAAGAAAGAAGATTGGGGTCTTGAGTCAGCTCTGCCGCCTCTGCCCAGCCAAGGGCTACCACAAGATCCAAGTCTCAGTTATGCCAAGGGGCAGGAGCAATAAATAAACCAGAGAACATTTCTACTGTTATGAGCTTCCATTCTAGAGGAGTGAGACAAATAAAAGAACCAGGTAATTTCAAGTTAAGGTAAGTGTCGTCAAGAAAGTAAAATAGGATTGTGTGACAGAGAATGAGAAGTGGGAAAAAGAGTGAATGGTAGCTTTAGGTTAGTCCTGGTTAGGACTCTCTGAGGAGGGAACATTTGAGCTAGAACCTTTTAAGAGGAAAGCCACCTTTGCAGAGGTACTGGGACTAAGCATTTTAGGCAGAAGAAACAGACAAAGGCCTGAAGTAGAGAATAAATTTGGCCAGATCAAGGAACTGGAAGAAAGGCCAGTGTGATGGAAGCATTTCGAATTGAGGGAAAAAGTGGAAAATGATGGCGTCAGAGAATTAGGTGGGGCCAGGTTGTGGGGAGTCTTAAAGAATGTGGTAAGGATTTTGAGTTCTAATTGTCTTCTGGTACTGATTGACTACATGATCCTGTATTAGGTATTAAATGTCTTGTTTTTGATTAGTACAGGAACTTGTGAGAATGTTGCAGACTCAGAGTGATATAAATCTTGCTTTAAATCTTGCCAAGATTTAAATTATTAGGAAAAATTTAGGCTTTAGAAATATATGAAAGCACTTTGACAAATTATGCATTAAGTATGTCATGTTTCACATGCCTACACTTGTTGTAGGGGCCAGTTTATCACCTAGGCTCTTATTTTTTTCTATATACTTTAAAAAAATAGTCTCTAGTGGGGTGCCTGGGTGACTCAGTCGGTTGAGGGTCTGACTTTGACTCAGGTCATGATCTCACAGTTCGTGAGTTCAGGCCCTGCATCGAGCTCTGTGCTGATAGCTTGGAGCCTGGAGCCTGTTTCAGATTCTGTGTTTCCCTCTCTCTCTGCCCCTCCCCCACTTGCACTCTGGGCATTGGGCTCTGCACTGACAGTGCGGAGCCTGGTTAGGATTCTCTCTTTCTCTCTCAAGATAAATAAATAAACATTTAAAAAATATTAGTTGACTATATCTGTGTGAGTCTTTTTTTGGACTCTGTAGTCTCTTCCATTGATTTTGTGTACTTTCTTTTACCAGTACCACATACTCTCTGGATTACTGTAACTTTACAGTTAGTCTTGAAATTAGGTACTGTAAGACTTCAAAGTTTGCTTTTCTTTACTCACAATTGTTTTGTCTGTCCTAGTTGTTTCTTTTTTTTATTTTTACATATAAAGTTTAAAATCAGGGGTGCCTGGCCAGCTCAGTCAGTAAAGCAGGCTACCGTTGATCTTGGGGTTATGAGTTTGAGCATCCTGTTGGGTATAGAGATTACTTGAAAATAAAATCTTTAAACAAATAAATAAAGTGTAAAAATAAATAAAACAGCTTGTTGATTTCTACCAAAATACTACCTGATGGATTTTCATTGTAATTGTTTTAAACCTGTAGATCACTTTGAGGAGAACTGACATCATAAGGATGTGAATCTTCAGATTCATGAGCACATTATATCTCTTCATTTAGATCTTTGATTTTTTCATCAGTGTTTATAGTTTTTAGCATACAAATATTGTACTATTGTTTCGTTAGATTTATTCCTGATTAATTTCATGTTTCTATTTTATTAATTTTTTTAATGTTTATTTTTTTTGAGAGAGAGAGAGGGAGAAAGAGAGAGAGAGAAAATAGGAGTAGGGGAGGGGCTGAGAGAGGGAGACATAGAAACCGAAGCAGGCTTCAGGCTCTGAGCTGTCAGCATAGGGCCCGATGTGGGACTTGAACTCAGGAACAGCGAGATCATGACTTGAGCCGAAGTCAGATGCTCAACTGACTGAGCCACCCAGGCACACCTAATGTCATATTTCTAATGGTGTTATTTAGGTGGTATGGTTTTTAAAATGTTTATTTTCCAAGTGCTGGTTGCTAGTATGTTCAAAGACACTTGATTTTTGTATTTTGACTCTTTAATCTTTGAGTTTGCCTAACACTTACTTTATTCTAGTAGCTTTTGGCGTCTGACTACATGATCCTATACTAGTTATTATACTTCTCTATGCCTGTTTCCTGCCTAATAATATGGATCTGTTGTAAAAATATTGCCAAGTAAAAGCCTTGAGTTAAAAGGGTGTTTGGAGAAATTTAGGCAAACACCCTATGTTCTTGAAATATGTACAAGCCCTTTGACTTTAAGGGCTAGTTTATCACCATGCTATGTTTTGTTTTGTTTTTCTGTGTACTTTTTAAAAATAAACTCTTAAACTTTTTTTTAAGTTTATTTATTTTTAGAGAGAGTGAGGAGGGGAGAGGCAGAGAGAGAGAGAGAGAAAGAGAGAGAGAGAGAGAGAGAGAATCCTAAGCAGGCTCTGTTAGTGCAGAGCCCCACAGCAGGGCTTGATCAACCATGAGATCAACCTGAGCCAAATGAAGAGTCAGATGTTAATTGCCTGGGCCACCCATATGCCCCTAAAAATAAACTTTTATTGAAGTAAAAGATGTAAACTGAAAAATTTACAAATCATGTGTATAGTTCAATGAAGTGTCATGCTGGAGATTTTTGATTTCTAAGTTTTATTTGTGATTATTCATGTAACTTGAAAAATTAGAAGGCTGTTCTCTAGAATAAGTATTGGCTTAGGCTGAACAATTTATTAACTTGAACTTTAATATCTAATGATCATCTGTATTAAATATAAGACTTAGTGATGACTGAAATTTTTATTGAATTATAATTCTAACGTTTCTTTAGTATCCATATACTTGATATCCTAGTGCTTTTTTAGTTCAGCTTTTGAATATTTAATCACCAGGTGTATAGCATAACTGAATTTTTTCTGTCAAATTAGCAGTTTATTTTATTCTGCCATATTTCCATCACATTATTTCAGTAACTTTATTTGGTTGATTGAAGCAAGAAAAGTGGCAGGAAAAAGAAAGGTAGAAAATGAAGATGAGTAATTTAGAATACCATCAGTAAATGTCATTGGTAAATGGGATTCCCAGTTTTCTTTCCTGTTATAAAATCCATTCCTTTTGCTATGCAACTTTTCAGTTCCCATTGAAGTAGGGCTGAGTGGAATATCAATGAACAGGGATCTTAAATATGCTGCCCTGGTTTCACTGGGCCTCCTGCACTCTCGTGATCTGTCATGAGATGAGCAGCCCCACACTTTCACTGCCTCTTCAATGACGAGGCCCAGTACTGAAGACCCATCAGAGTAGTTCTGAACCTGATAGCCCAACCTAGATCAGCTGACCCCCAGTGAATCTGCAGATTCATGAGAAAAGTAAATGTTGTAGACTACTGAGATTTTAAGGTTGCTAGTTACCCAAGAAAAACTGACTAATACAGTCAAATTCTGTGAATGCTTACCAGTATTTTTCTTTACTTGAAACATATATTTTTAGTTTTTTCTCTATAGCTACAATGAGTTCAAGCACAATTTATAGGACAGTGAAGATGGAGGAAAATATTTTTAAGCAGAAAAGTAAACTAGGACATCCAGACTGGACTAATTGCAGTATTATTCCTTAAGGAGTATTATTAGATTCTAAAATTATCAGCCAAGTTTTAATATTGACACATTTCAAGTGAAGAGGTATGCTTCATTAAATCAAATGCATTCCTCTAGATATATTGCTTTTTTTAAAAATCTAATGCTGATTTTTCTCAACAAAAGGATTCCTCAATTAGGGAATTACATTAATGGCATGACTCTTTGTAAACCTGTAAAATACTGTAATTCCATATAAATGATTCTCAAGCCTATTCATGAATGCCCAAAGATTAGAAATCTGTGAGAGAAAGAGACTTGAAAAATATGTCTAGGAGGTACAGTATCCATCAGATCACAGTTCCAGAGAGAGAAAAAAACAGAAGAGAAGAATTAGTCAACACAGTAAAAGAAAAGACCCAGATGTTATATGTAAACCAATTTGAAAATAAACTATTAAAAAAAAAAAGAAAGAAAAGAAAAGACCCAGAGATTAATGAGAAGAAAAAAGGTAAATCTTGGAAACATTTTCTAAGCTCCAAGGATAAGGAATAAATTCTGTATTTCTACCAATAGAAGTTTGGGGGAAAATAATTGGGATCTGGACTGTAGTAATGGTAGAAGTGGAAAAAGCACAGCTGATTTAAAATCCTATGTTGGTAATCTGCAGAGCTTCTAATGCATTTGTTGTGAAGGGTGCGTTAGGAAGAAATTAACAACGGCTTCTGATTTGAATATGTGAATAAGTGGTAAATATCTACATGGAATTATTTTATTGAGGTAAAATTCACCATTTAAAAATGTACAATTCAGTGGCTTTTAATACATTTACAATGTTGTGCAGCCATTACTACATTCATCACCCCAAAAGGAAATTCTATATGTATTAAGCAGTCACTCTCCATTCCTTCCTCCTTATAGTCCCTGACAACCATAGCCTACTTTTTTTTTCCCCCTCTGGATTTGCCTGTTCTGAACATTTCATATAAATAGAATCTTACAGCATGTGACCTTTTGTGTCTGTTTTCTTTTTCACTTAAATGTAATGTTTTCAAGGTTTATCAGTATTATAACAGGAATCAGGCCTGGCTTCTTTTTCTTGCTAAAAAATATTCGATTATATAAATATACCACATTTTGTTTATCCATTCACCAGTTAATGACATTTTAGTTGTTTCCACTTTTTGGCTTTTGTGAATAATGCTGCTATAAACATTCATGTGTAGGTTTTTGCTGGAAAACTTGTTTTCACTGCTTTTAGGGTATATATACAAAAGTGAGATGACTGTGTTATTCTGTGTTTAACTTTTTGAGGAACAGACAAACTCTTTTACCCAGCAGCTGTACTATCTTATATTCCCACCAGCAATGTATTAGGATTCTAACTAATTTCTCTACATCCTCACCAACACTTTTTTGTTGTCTAATTCTTGTTTTTGTTTTTCTTTCTTTTTTTTTTTTAACGTTTATTTATTTTTGAGAGACAGAGCATGAGCAGGGGAAGGGCAGAGAGAGAGAGAGAGAGAGAGAGAGAGAGGCAGACGCAGAATCTGAAGCAGGCTCCAGGCTCTGAGCCATCAGCACAGAGCCCAACGCGGGGCTCGAACTCACAGACCGTGAGATCATGACCTGAGCTGAAGTCAGACGCTTAACTGACTGAGCCACCCAGGGGCCCCTTGTTTTTGTTTTTAATAGCTAACCTACTGGGTGTAAAGTGATACATCATTTTGACTTTGATTTGCATTTCTGTACTGATTAATGATGCTGAGTAACTTTTCATGTGCTTACTTGAACTTTTCTAAGTAAGTAGATCTCAAGTGTCCTCACATACATACAAAAAGGGTAATTGCATGAGGTGATGGATATTATCATGATAGGGGTAATGACTTCACAATGTATACATTTATTAATATAACATGTTATATACCTTAAATATGTACAATTTGTACTTGTCTATCACACTTCAATAAACCTGGGCGAAAAGAGTGGAAACTTAAAACAACAAGCGTGATCTTACATGAAATGATGACAATGTGGCCTACACTGAGAAGTAAAATTAAATCAAGTGTTTCAGGGTTCCCAATTGTGTTATAGTTGTAATTTCATTATATGCAATTTCAACTATTTTAATAAACTACTGTGGTATATCTGCATTATAATATAACGAGTTTCTTGTTAATAGCCACCCACGCAGCTCTTTATACACTGTTTCTATAGATGATACATAGAGAATTACTGGGTCAAAGTGCTGATAATGTCTACTGAGAAATACTGACCAAATGCTGTATTAAAAGCCTGGTCAGGCACCTGGGCGGCTCAGTCGGTTAAGCGCCTGACTTCAGCTCAGGTCACGATCTCACAGTTCGTGGGTTCGAGCCCCGCATCAGGCTGTCTGCCCTCAATGCAGAGCCTGCTTCAGACCCTCTGTCTCCCTCACTCTACTCCTCCTCCTCCAGCCTTTCTCTGTCTCTGGAAAAGAAATAAACACTAAAAAAAAAAAAATTAAAAAAAAAGTCTGCGTCATGCTGCATGTATAAAAGGGGAGAGTAATATGCTTAATATTTGGACAAAATAAAAGTTTAGAATTTCAGCTAAGAATGAAAATTATGAAAATAAAAAGATGGACTGAAAAACAGATTAGATAGAGATGAAGAGATAATTAGTAAACTGAAAGGTAAAAACACCTGTGCATCAAAAGACACTGTATCAAGTGAGTGAAAAGACAACACCTAGAATGGCAGAAAATATGTGCAAATCATGTACGTGAAAAGAGTCTAGAATCCAGACTAAATAAAGAACTCCTACAACTCAACAACAAAATGACAATGCAACTTAAAAATAGACAAAAAAGGGGCGCCTGGGTGACTCAGCTGGTTGGACGGCCCACTTCGGCTTAGGTCATGATCTCACTGTCTGTGAGTTCGAGTCCTGCGTCGGGCTCTGTGCTGAGGGCTCGGAGCCTGGAGCCTGCTTCGAATTCCATGTCTGCCTCTTTCTCTGCCCTTCCCCTGCTCATGCTGTGTCTCTCTGTCTCTCAAAAATAAATAAACGTTTAAAAAAAGAATAGACAAAAGAAGGAACACCTGGGTGGCTTGGTCAGTTAAGCATCTGACTTTCAGTTGCGGTTCAGGTCATGATCTCAGGGTCATGGGATCGAGCCCCATGTTGACTGCACTGGGCATGGAGCCTGCTTAGGATTCTCTCTCCTTGGTCTCTGCCCCTCTTGCTTAGTCCCCTCTCTCAAAAAACAGAAAACAAAAAAAACTCCTTTAAAAATAGGCAAAGATTTGAATAGACATTTCTCCAAAGAAGATAAACAATTACCCCAGGCTTATTGAAGTGTGATAGACAAGTACAAATTGTATATATTTAAGGTATATAACATGTTATATTAATAAATGTATACATTGTGAAGTCATTACCCCTATCATGATAATATCCATCACCTCATGCAATTACCCTTTTTGTATGTATGTGAGGACACTTGAGACCTACTTAGGAAAGTTCAAGTATACAATGAATTATTATTAGCTGTAGTCATCATGCTGTACATTAGGTCTCGAGAAATTATTTATCTAATAACTGAAAGTTTGTATCCTTAACCAATATCTCTCGTTTCCCCCCATTCTCTATCCTAGATAACCACCATTCTCCTCTCTTTACTATGAGTTTGATTTGATTTTTCAGATTCCACATACAAGGGAGATTATGCAGTATTTGTCTTTCTGTGTCTGGCTTAGTTGACTTAGCTTAATGTTTTCCAGATTCATCCATGTTGTTATAAGCAACAGGATTTCCCTCTCTTTTAAGGCTGAAAAACATTCATGCGTGTGCATGCATGCCTGCGTGCGTGTGTGTCTCTGTGTGTGTGTGTGTATAAAATCACATTTTCTTCGTCCATCTGTTGACAGACACTGAGGTTGTTTCCAAATCATGGCTACTGTGAATAATGCTGCAGTGAGCATGGGAGTGCATGTATCTCTTTGGGATGATAGTTTATTGCCTTTTGATATATACTCAGAAGTAGGATTGCTAGATCATATGGTAGTTCTGTTTGACATAATGGTTGTGTCAATTTACATTGCCATCAACAGTGTACAAGGGATCTCTTTTCTTCCCATCATTGCCAGTACTTGTTATCTTTTGACTTTTTGATAATAGCTGTCCTAACAGGTGTAAGGTGATATCTCATAGTGGTTTTGATATGCACTTCTCTGATCATTAGTGATGTTGAACACCTTTTCATGTACATGTGTTGGTTATTTGTGTGTCTACTTTGGAAAATATTTATGTCTTTTGCCCATTGTATAATTAGGTTGTTTGGTTTTTTTGCTGTTAAGTATGAGTTTCTTACTTATTTTGGATATTAACCCCTAAGGATGTGTGGCTTGAAAATATTTTCTCCAATTTCCATTTTGTTGATAGTTTCATTTGCTCTGCAGAAGCTTTTTAGTTTGATGTAGTCTCACCTGCTTATTTTTGCTTTTGTTGCTTGTGCTTTTGATATCAAATCCAAAAAAAATCATCACCAAGACCAATTTCAAGGAGTTTTTCTTCTATGTTTTATTCTAGGAGTTTAATGGTATCATATCTTATGTTTCGATCTTTAACCTATTTTTCAGTTGATTTTTGTATATAGTGTAAGATAAGGATCCAATTTCATTCTTTTGCATGTGACTATTCAGTTTTCCTGGCACTATTTCTTGAAGAGACCATCATTTCCCCATTGTGTATTCTTAGTGCGCTTGTCAAAGATTAGTTGACTGTGCATGCATGGGTTTATTTCCAGGCTTTCTATTCTGTTTTATTGTTCTGTGTGTCTGTTTTTATGCTAGCATCAAATTGTTTTGATTACTATAGCCTTGTAATATACTTTGAAATCAGCAAGTGTAATGCCTCCCACTTTGTTGTTCTTTCTCAGAAGTGCTATGCTAATTTAGGGTCCTTAAGTGGTTTCATATAAATTTTAGAATTGCTCTTTTCTACTTCTGTAAAAAAAATGCTATTGGAATCTTGACGGGGATTGCATCGAACCTATGGATGGCTTTGGGTCGTATGGGCATTTTAATAATATTAATTCTTCCAGTCCATGAACTTGGGATATCTTTCCACTTACTCTTCTTCAGTTTCTTTTATCAATGTCTTACAGTTTTCAGTATACGGATCTTTCTCTTCCTTGATTAAATTTAGTTCAAACTATTTTAATCTTTTTGATGTTAAGTTTACTATTTTAAATTCTGTGCCTTGTTGCCCCATATTGTGAGACCATTTCTTTTGAATAGTCTTTCTGATTTACTTTTTTCATGTTGTTTTATCTCTTTGTTATTGTTAATTAAGGGCCAGATACTGTGTATGAAAAATCGTGGAAGTAATTTGAGACCTATGACGATGTTGTCTCCCTCTAAGAAGATTTGTGTTAGTTTTTGGCAGGCATTAGCAATCCAAGATTGCCTTAATTTAATTTTGTGGTAGACATTTGGAGCTGAGCTTTTTTCCTGTAAAAGGTCAATCTAGCTTTGGTTCATACTTACTCTTAGAGCATAGCCCTTTTGGCTTCCAAACAAAGTGTTGGAGTTTTACCAGCTTCCCCTCTGCCCCTTGGTTTTCCCTGCATTCCAGTATTTGTCCTCCCAGCTCTTTAAAAGTGTCAGTAGCTTCTTAGCCTCTCAGATGTCACTATGTAAAAAGTAGCCCCTAATGGCAGGCTTCAGTCTTATTTTTGTTAATTCTTCATCATGCTATTAACTCTTCAGTGCCTTCAGGAAGATTTTAAAGCATATGTAGAGTTCTGGTTTTTCTTGGGGAAACATTTGTCTGAAGTACATAACCTGCCATTACCAAAAGTCAACAGTATGTAAGTGGAAATAACTTAATCTTTTTAAAATACTAAGGGAGATTCAAAAATCACCATATAATGGTGTCAACCTTACCCACTTGTACTTTCACATACTTTCTTGGAGAAGAGGGTAAGAAATAGAATTACAGTGTTCCTACTAGCTATTGCACATACTGGGTCGTCAATGTGAATATCAGGGGATATCTTCTTTCATGTTTCTTATCAGGGAGGTTAACTGAAAAAAAAAAAAAAACAGCGCTTTAATTGTAACACTTACTGAATTGTACCATCACTATTTTTTATGTGACCATATCACTCAGGAGACAGTGAAGCCCCTTACAAAGAGAAACCCTGTTTACCCATGTTTAATCTCCTTGTGCTACACCTGGAGTTAACTGTCCAGTAAGTATACAAATAAATGTAGGTGTTGAGAATACCTTATTTCACTTTTCACAGTGAGAATCAATAGGGGTATATGGTGTTCTGAATCATCTTAAAAGACAAATTTTAGTAGAGAAGCAAGACTCTTTTCTTATCAGCTCTTTTGTTTCATCCTTTTCTATCTTAACAGGTGGCATCTCCACAGAAAGCGACTGTGCTTTTGAGCCAGACTACGCCGTCCCACCACTTCCAGTGAGTGAAGGTATGCAGCACATTCGGATTATGGAGGGCATGTCTCGCTCTCTTCCATCCTCCCCCTTACTCACACATCAGTCTATCAGTGTTCGGCTCCAACCTGTGAAGAAGTTAACTGGTAAGGACTTTACCTAAATTTAGTATGTTTAACAGGAAACCTAATAGAATGACACTTTAGGTCATATCAGATATGTTTATGTGCATCTTTAGGTTTTTCCTTTTTGGCCTTCCTAATGTCACAGACTCTTGGAAAGTGGAACTCCTAGTGGTTTTAATTTAGGGAATTAGAATAGTACTCTGTTTGACAGATTGATGTTTTTGTTTTCTAAGTGATCCATCTGTTGTGGACATATTTTTCTAGGCTTTCAGGAAACTTCTGGTTTTGCCAGAATACACTGTTGTTCTGATTTCATTTATCAGCTTGTTCACGTCAGATTAACAGATGGGGATATTGTAGTTTTAGGATAATAAGAGTTTCATAGTTCAGCAAAAATACCTCAGTCATGGTTTTTGTTTGAAATCCTAATCTTTTTATTTCACATCTATTTCTAAAAGTCGATTTAGACTTTTCCTCTCCATTTTACATTCCTCCAACTTCTTAGGTTATTTACCATAATTCATAACTCGTGGATTGCATTGACTTAAATATGGCCTCACAGTATATATTACCCATTCAGATCAAGTTATTAGGTGTGAAACTGTATCTTTATTAAATGAAGTTTTGTCCTTTTAAGCTTTTTCAGAGAAGAAATTTTACTGTTGAACGATACTTACATGTGAAAAAATGTAACCCTGGATCACTTTCTTAAGTTTCTTTTAACGTTATCAATATATATCTTGTGTCAGTAAGTTGATGGGTTATGAGTGATTAGAGGCAAGAAATTAAGTCATTCCCAAAAGATACATTTAATACTTCTTCTGTGTCTGGCATTAAGTTAGACAGTGGGGAGATTTATTTGATTATTATATGACAGTTCAAAAGAAAACAGGAGGAAAGAGGGGAAAATGGAATTTTTGGACTCTTACATCTGTTTTGAATGAAAATTTTATAATGTTTATAATTTTCATGAAAATAATAGTATTTCTTTATTCTTTAGTTCTATAAAGCATAAGTCATGCCTTTTATGTTGTTTATTGTTTTTTTAGGCTTCTTCAAATAACTGAGTCAAAGTCTACTTTGATTACATAAAAATCTGTAAAATAGTTTAGTAACATTTTACTGAAACAATTACTCCCTTCTGATATGTAAAAATAGGATAAATTTTAGGCGGTTGGGCCTTAATAAAATTTCTTTGCTCAGAAATGTACCCCTTTTTCTTGCAATTTAAGGTATTACTGATTACCGAAAACACAAATAACCAAATATGAGATGGCTGTCAAGCGATGTGGTTCATTTACTACACATGGGAAGAGACAGCAAGAGAAATTCAGTTTCCTTACAGAAGTGAACTGGATTGTTTGACGTTTTGGAGCTAACACTTTCCTATCCTGTTTGCCTGTCCCAATTTAAACTTCAGCTTAAATAGGCAAACTTTATTAAAAGACAAATACATTTAATAACAAAGTCAGATACATGCCTGATATCAGAGGTGAGACAGGGAAGCAGTAATAAGAATCATACTTGGTTCATTACATGTACGATCTATTCAGTTTTAATTTTTTAATGTTTGAAGTATTTGAATACTCTCAAATAGTTTTATTTGCTAAAGAGTTTGTCAAAGGCCTAAGAATTTAAAGATTGAGAATGCATTTTAAAATTTTTGAATGAAAGAAATCTGTCTCTAAAAGAGGGTGCCATGAAAATATTTCTGTGGCCAATTTTCTGCCAAGTAAAACATGATAAGAATTTTCTGGTTTAACCTGGAATGAAATTACTTTGAAATTTAAATTTAAAACTTTAGTTAGTAGATTATTTATGAGTTATTGTTCCTTTCCTAATTATATTTTTTTATGAATAACTACAAAGAAAGTTTAATAGAGAAAGACTTGCTGACCATAAGTAAATGTCCTCCAGAGAATGGTTTCTAACAAAATGCATTAATTCAATCCAGACATTAGGGCTACACTTAGTGGTTTATCCATTTCCATGCATTTAAATCTCGAAGTGTCTTATATTCCTTATATTCATATTATGAACCCAACTGAGTAAGTAGGGCCAGAATAGTCATCTTAATTTTGTTTTCTTTCTGACTTTCCAATATTTATTACCCTGTCTTTGCTATGGTCAAAGTAGCTTACATATTACGTTTCTGTGCTTTTAACCTAACTGTTCAGAAAATACTTGTTTAGAACCCATAAAATGCCAAGCACTACTCGAGACAGTGGTGAAAACTGTAGATAGTGACAAGTAATAAGAGGGTAATAAAACAGGAAATGGGATAGAGGGAGACTGGAGTGGGGATAGGGTTTCTTTCTATGGAGTGGTCAAGGAGAGTCGGAAGAAGAGCTATTTGAACAGAGGTGTGAAAAACAAAAGAAGCCTATCATGGGAAAACCTGGGGTCAGAGCCTTCTGGGCAGAGGGGACAGCCAGAACAAGAGTCCTAAAGGAAAAAGCAGCATTGGCATGTTCAAGGAATGGGAAGAAGGCAAAAATGGCTTCAGCAGAGTAAGGCAGAGGGGAGGGTGGTGGAAGATAGTTGAAGAGTGGGCCAGAGTCTCTAGGTCATGGTAAGGAAACTAACTGTGTAGGATTTTAAGCAGAGCTGGAATGAGAAGTAATGTGATCTGATTTACCTTTTTATCAATATTACAAATGTGCAGAGAATAGTGTATGAGGTACTAGAGTATGCCATGTTCACTAACCTGATCTTTAAATCAGGTGTTTTCCTGATCTTTAAATAGAACTTTCACTTCTAATAAGTTAATACAGTGGTGAAAAGAATATTTTTGTTTTATCTTGTAAGATATAATGAAGGAATAACTAATATTTTCCTATCATTTTTATTATAGAACTTTTGTACTCCTAACCTATTTAGCTTCGTCCTTTACACAGGTGTACATTACAACTCATTTGGTATGTCAGTTATAGACTTTTTTATTCCAAGTAACAAAAGATACAGCCAAATGGTTTAAGCAGTAAAGGAAAAGTGGAAAGCCAAAGGTTGGGAAAGCCTCAAGGTTCACTTGACTTAGTCGTATATTGCTTTGCACTGAGGAGGCATGGAGGAGAGTATGCAGAGACACTGTTGGCCCCCGTTACTGTGCCGATGGAATTGCTCCAGTTCTGCAGATTCTTACTCAGGGATCTTTCCAAGATGTTCATGTTCATAATAGCCTAGAGACCCTCAAGCATACTTCTTAAAATGTAGATAATTAGGAGTGCCAGTAGTTCATTCATTCAATACTTAATGAATTCATACTGTTTTCCTATTATGTACGCTATAAGTCTAGTAAAAGTTAGATTTTGAGTATTCATGTTATTGGTAGGGTAATAATTCATTGCAACCTTTTTGTAGGGCAGTTCGATAGTGTGTATCTAAATTGTAATGCACATAATCCTTGACACAGCAGTTTTATTATGTGTTTATTTGACAAATAAATTTGAACAAGTTTGAAACATGTATGTACCTACATATGTGTACATATATATAGTAAAAAACTAAAACGTTAATATTTATCATTAGTAGTAATCCATTTTGTGATACACACACACACACACACACACACACATATACACACAGACATACACACATGCATACATTTTGTGGTGGTGTGGAGACACAATAACTGCAACCCAAAGTGGGAGAGGGATGACATAAATTTTGTTGCTTACCTTTCTGTAATGTTTGTATTTTTACCACATGTAAAATCTAAAATCTTATGAAGCAGTATAAAAATGGATGCTGGCTGCCATTTCTTAACTGTAAACTTAAGCAGATTTGCTGCAAGTCTCTGTCTTCTGTCTCTGTACTTGTTTCTAAAATAGAGATACTAATTGTATCTGCCTCATAGGACTATTAAAAGAATTGGGTAAGTTGGTACACATAAAGCTCATGAGACTACCTGACAAAGAAGAAGTAGTCACTAAATGTTAGCCACATTTACTATAATTCTAAAAGATTTGGGTGACTTTCTATTGGCAATGTTAAATATGAGTCTTTGGAAGGTGATCTTCAAGTAATTTGTTTACCTTAAGTGAGAAGTAATCTGCAAATACTGATACCAAGTGGATTATTATGTAGTCTTTTGGAAAATCTTTTTGGCCTGATTTAAAAGGAATTTGCTGTATAGATTGGAATGGCTGTGTGGCAGTCCAATTTAAATGGTAAATAAGTCAAAATAACCCATCTGATCGTGTAGCAGCCTCATTATTTTGGATGCCAGGTACGGCCAAAATATTATTTTCATCATGGATAAAAAGGTATCATTGACTTGTTTATTAGACATCTTGGGAAAAAAAGTTAAAGGTATTTTGACATTAAAAAGAGCTTATATATAATAATAGTTTATGTACCCTGATATATTTTAGTGTACTTATGATACATTTTTCACATGATAATTTTCTTGCAATTTTTGGAAGCACTGGAATTCAAGATGCACTTTAGTGTATTTTATTATTAGAAAAAAATACAGGGTTCCTGTGAAAATTGAATAGGATTGCTTAAACTTACAGCTTAATAAATGTTGAATAAATGTTACTTCTCATTTATTTTCATGGGTAAAATGGAAACAGAGTCTTGAGAAAATTTATTGAAAAGCCAATTTGAAAATATACAGAGCATAGAAATTATATTGGTCTTTGTAGTCTGATCTGTTACAATGTACTCACAATTCTGTAGCATGAGTATATTTCTTGTAACTTTAGGAAAAAATATTAGAATTCAAGATATATTATAGTGACTTCTATTAGATTAAAAAATATAGTATGTATATATGATAGTCTAAGCTCCGTCATTGCTAATGTCAGTATTTCTGTTTTTATTTCCATATGGGTAAAATATCTTACCCAGTATCTCACCGTATGGTCCCTAGACCACTTGCATTAGAAATACTGGGAATACTTCTTTGAAAGATGCAGATACTTGTGTGCCCAGTATAGTAATCAACTTCAGAGATTCTGTCTCATTAAATCTGGAGCCCCAGAATCAATCAATCAATCAATCTCTCTCTCTCTCTCTCTCTCTCTCTTTCTCTCTCTAAGGTTAAATGAGAAAATGTATATGAAGACTTTTAAGCTCTTTGGAATGATAGTACTAATTAAACTAGGTCTGGACCTCATTACTGTTTCTAATTCAGATTCTCTAGTTTTATGGGTTAAGGATTATGCTGTTGTAAATTCTAGGGTTTACTCAGTGCAGGAGTACAGAAAAGGGGGCCCTTAATTCCACTGCTGTGTTCCTGTTGTCTTCCAGACCAAAAGTGGGGAATGTTAAGGGGATGTTATTTAATTCAGTTTAGGTGACTTCAGTCATCATCAGTCAGTATTGTTAAAACCAGAGCTGGACAGTAGTTCATGTGGTAAAAGATTTTATTCAGGAACTATAGCAGTGGAGAAAAGAGACCTTAGTACACTAAGGCTCATTTCTAAATACAGTAGAGAAAGCTAAAGATTTATAGCCAAGGAGAAAGGTGGATAGTATAGATATATAGAAAATTATATCTAAGAGGAGACATCAGGGTAGAGGGATTCTTGCTAAAACCAGTTTGACAGGACTCTTGCTAGATGGACCAGGGTGATCACATGTCAAGGGTGGAGGCATTCTCATGAAACGGACTTACCAGGAATCTTGGTGCTACTGAGTTACTGCAGGCTTAAGGATAAGGCCCAAGGAGCAGATGCAGTGGAAAGGGGCTCAGAGGAGACTGACAAAGGTTAGTCAAGGAGAGAGTCTTTGTCAGTATGTATATTGTGAGCATCTAAAAAATCAACATGTATTATCAAATAAAGAATCCTTTTGAGATATTTACACCCACTAGATTTGCAATGTAATTAAATCTCTTGTTAGGTTTTGTAAGAACTTAAGAATTTGTATATAAGAAAATAACTGTATTCTAATTATTTTCATAATTGATGCAAGTCAGTCATACAGAGTGGAACTATTGTTGATAGTGTTATAGTATTTATTTATAGTAAGATTATTTATAGCAGCTGTAGTATTGCCATATATATTTCATCGAAATATAGTAGTCATGTCTTCCTACCTCTATTCAACCACTACTAGGGAAAGTTTGCAAAATGCCACAGTGTTCCTTAATGGAGAAGGAGCTGAAATAACAAATTGTTTACATTTTTTCTTATGAAATGGTTTTGTTTCTGTCAGGTTAGATGATTTGTATATGGAGACTTTCTCACACAAAAGAATTATGCCTTATTAAAGCAAATGCATTTGACTTTGGGAAGAGCAGTATGTTAGTGTTTGGCTTCAGGTAACAAAATGCACAAGCAGTGGTGTTTTTGTAGGATTGAAACAAGTGTAAAGAGCCTAGAGGTCCACCTTTCAGGCCTCCTCATCCACTCCTCAAGTATAAGAACCACAAATATAATGGAAATAAATGGGCTTAGCTCTTAAACTAAGTTGAATCTCAGCATTGCCTCTTTCTGGTTGTGTTATATGATGTATGTTAGTTAATTTATTCTTTCTTTGTTTTCCTTCACACAGTTGGTGTTAAAATTTAAGTGCAATATGTATACACTTTTTTAATTTTACTTTTCTTCCGAGTTTATGGTGACCTTCTCCAACATACACACATTCATTCATACGTGAGAAAAAAAGAAAAAATGAGAGGGATCAAATTTGTGACTGTAATCCTATCCTAAAATCTTCACCTATGTGAAATGCTCACAGACAGTGTTTCTCACTGTGTGGCCCCTATACCGCTTGTATTAGAAACACCGGGAGCAGGGCACCCAGGTGCTCAGTCGGTTGAGCATCTGACTCTTAGTTTCGACTCAGGTCATGATTTCATGGTTTCAGGAATTTGAACCATATGTTGGACTCTATGCGGGCAGCGCAGAGCCTGCTTGGGATTCTCTCCCTCTCTCTCTCTTCCCCTCTCCAACTCATGCTGTCTCTGTCTCTCTCAAAATAAATAAACTTAAAAAAAAAAAAAAGAAAAGAAAGAAAGAAATACCAGGAGTGCTTCTTTGAAAAAATGCAAATTCCTGAGTATCCAAATTTACCCAGTCAGTCTCACTTCACAGATTCTGTCTCATTAAATCTGGAGCCCAAGAATCTCAATTTTTAGCAGTCTATTGCGCTCACTGGAGTTAGAGAGCCACTGCTCTGAGGAGTTACTTTAGATAACTTTTATTCTAATACTGAGAGTTTATCCCTTCAGATCACTAAAAAACAAAAACAAAAAAAACACTTGGAAAGAACATCTTTTAAAAATGTATAAGTTACTTATATACCGAATTTAATCTAACCTTTTCTTGAGGATTTAGAGTCGTTATTATGAACAGTGAAAATGAACTAGACTACACTGTATCTTAGATGACCTACTGAAGATGGAGCAGTTTGCGGCTACACCAAGTGCCCCAACTGTCATAGTGTTTCTGTTGTCTCCTTTAATCACAGACTCGTTTGTCGGTTTTCACTCCTCTGATTTTACCGATTACAGTTCTTCATCCCCTTCTAGTTTGAACTTAATGATGTTGACTTAGAAATCATATCTCTAAACCTGTTGACCTGATTGTGGAATTTACCAGGATATTCTTTCTATGTGCTATTTTGGTGAGATTCAACGGAGTAAGGGAGTTTCTGGACCCACATACTCACATTTTAGGGTCTAATTTAACTTAGCCAAGTCTGTGCAAGGTTGTAAGAAACCATGATGGTACTTTTCAATAGAGCTGTGCTTTTTCATACCAACTTACAAGAAGTCTTTCTTTATAAACTTTGCTCAGTTTCCCATTTACTTCTATCTCTCGAAATGATCATTACCTCCTACAATGTATTTTATTTTCATGGGAAGACTAATATTTTCTAGAGGAAAACAGAGTCTTCCTAGGAAAATTACAGCATATGCTACAAATGAGGATAATTCCCAGGGAGATCTTTCTTATAATTTTCCTGTGAAATAGTTATTATTAGTAGGCCTCATCTGTGTAAAAAATTCTTAGTATGTGTTCTTTTCATTGATGTATAATTTAACTGGTAACCTAATGAGCTGGCGCACTAGTTTCTTTTTCTAGTTTCTAGTAGTTGTTTTGTTAGGATCTCAATCATAGAAAACAGAGTTGTACCAGCTAGTCTAAACAGAAAGATGTTTAGCAAAGGGTTATGATAGCTTTCAGAATCTCCAGGAGGGCCTGAAGAATGCATCCAGGAACTCCTACCTCCCTGTAATCCTAAAGGAACACCACTGCCCCTATCACAACAGCCCCAGAGGGACCAGATGTCTTGACCTCAGTGTTTGCCAGAAGATGCAGTCTTTCCATTTATGGCATTCTCTTACTTGTCATTGAAGGCATGGAGGAGAGGTACATCCTATTGGTAAAATCTTAGGTTGTATATCTGTACCTTAACTCAAGGCAATCTGAGAAATGTAGACTTTTGGCTTTCCAGCCATAGTAGTGTAGGAACACAAATTGGAACAGGTTGAGTAAACCAGCTTAAAGTGTTTGCCAGAGTAGACTTCACATTGCTCTTGAGCTTAACAGTTTCATTCTTTCTACTCTGTTAATGAATGATACATCCAGTCAGAGTGAGATTCAGGAAAAAAGATCTAATTTAGTGAGTATTTGTAAGCTGTGTGAATACATCAGTGATGACTTAGTGCTTTTAAATGGCAAGTCTTTCAATATTTCTTATAGGTCTTTTCAGTAATGTGAGTGGTGTTAACTAATAACTGATAATTTATTCTTTTATATTATTCTTTATGTACTTCTTGCTGCTCCTCTGGTGCTTGGGGGCTAATAATTGGGCTCTAGGGTGATGAGTATTAAGGAAGGCACTTGGAATGAGCACTGGGTGTTATATGTAGGTGATGAATCACTAAATTCTACTCCTGAAACTAATATTACACTATATATTAACTAACTGGAATTTAAATAACAACTTGAAACAACAACAAAAAAAATTGGTCTCTATTGGTGATTTGAGGTATTTCATAGTTTAAAAGTTGATGCAGTTTTACCAATCTAATTAGCACAAATACAGGTTTGTAGATGATTTTACTTTATAATTAAAGTAACTTTTAGACTATCACGGTACAGATTCTTTTTAGTGATTATATTATAATGATTTATTATTAGAATGGTGGTAATTGCTGAAATGAATTTCTTTAAAAGTAGCCCTTTTGAAATCATCCCAAAGGTGATGTTAACATTTTTCTACTGCTGCATTTTCCTTAGTTAATAAACTATAGGTGTAGACATTTTATTTTTTTCTATTAAATATTTAATAATATTTTATATTGATACTTTCTTTTTTTTAATGTTTATTTTTGAGAGAGAGAGCGAGAGCAGGGGAGGGCAGAGAGACAGGGAGAACCAGAATCTGACGCAGGTTCCAGGCTCTGAGCTGTCAGCACAGAGACCGACACAGGGCTCGAACTCACAAACCACAAGATCATGACCTGAGCCGAAGTCAGATGCTTAACCAACTGAGCCACCCTGATGCCCTACAGCATCCCAACTCTTGATTTCAATTCATGATCTCAGTTTGTGAGTTTGAGCCTCCAGTGGGGTTTCACTCTGTGAACACAGAACCTGCTTAGGATTCTCTGTCTCCTGCTTCTCTCCCCCTCCACTCATCCTCTCTCTCTCTCTCTCTCTCTCTCTCTCAAAAATAAATAAATAAACTTAAAAAAAAGAAATGAAATAGTCACTGATAATGTTTTCTTATTATAAGAGAATATAGTATGCAGCTTTATGGCAAAACAACTTAAAAAACTAGAGGAAATGAGGTTGCCTGGCTGGCTCATTCAGTAGAACATTTGACTCTCGATCCTCAGGGTTGTGAGTTCTAGCCTCACACTGGTCACAGAGATTACTTTAAAAAAAATAATAATTAAAAGCATACCTTAAAAAATACACTAGAAGACGTGGAAGAAAACAAACTGTAAAATTGACTCAAACCAACATAAAAATATGACTAGCCCTGTTATCATAGAAATCAAAGATCCCTAAGAGTCAGCAGGCACAGATGATTTTACAGGCAAGTTACACTAAATATTTAAGTAATAATAATAATAGATAATGTTTATTTAACTCTTTCTATGTTCCAGACATTGCTTTACAGAGCAAATTTAGTTTTCAGAAAATTTAAGTGGATAGTCAACAGCTTCTATGTGAAAACTTTCAGTGAGGCCAAGCTTTCTACTTTGTAGCATAGCCCGTTCCTTTGTTGAAGAGTTTTAACTGTCAGTATTCTAATTTACGTGGATGGAAATCTGCCCTTCTGTTGTTCCCACCCATTACTCCTGGTACTGCCTTTTAGCTGTATGACCTAAAGAACTTCCTCTTTCCCATGGTAGTCCTTTATATCCCAGAAAACTACCATCAGATCTGCTTTTCTCTAGCTTAAGAAACTTCATTTAAGACCTTTCCAATATCAAGATGGGCCTACCTCTGTGTTATTTCCTTTTTCTCTATCAAAATAGACATGAAATTATTTCGGAATTACTTTTGCTTCTGATCCCTTATTGAGTCTTAGTGTTTTTCCCTTTGTAAAGATTTTTATATCAACTAGCGCATATCTATATTTTGCCACTGTCTAGTCCTGTAGCCCTCCTAATTTCCCGTATGATTTTGCAAAGACTGCTAGTAGTAATTTCATGTGCCTATCCTCATGTTCTTTTGGAATATGTCAGTTGTGTGGACCTGTATATTGAATGTTTTTTAACTCATAACATAGACTTCAGTAATTCTTAACAATGTTTTTTCTACCTTTTTTGGTTTAAATATATTTTCCTTGATGGAGAAGATTAAAGGAAATTAAGAGTTGAGTAATTGTTCTATATCTCTTGGTTGGAGGCAGGATGTTGTTAAGCATGGCAAACTTTGAGGAGTGCATTATACTGGAGTTCAAGCCACTTATTAGCTGTATGACTTGATTAAGTCATTTATCTACTCTGAGCATATTTGCTTCTCTGTATTACTGTTATCATTTTTATTATTTCTGCCTCACAGAGTATTGTATGGATTGAAGTAGATATTGTGTATGTCAAGAACATAGAGTTTGGGTCATAGCAGCTGATTCATAAGTGGAAGCTTATAACAAATCATTCATTATCTTTCTTATGCACTGGATCTGGCTTTCCCTTGTCCATCTTTTTATTCTAAAAATATCCCAACAATCCTTTATACTGTCTTAGAAACAGCTCTTCTCAGCTTAGGCCCTATTCTTCCTTGACAATATAATTGGAGGGTTTTCTGCTCTTCATCTTTGATTATGTCCTTCTCTCTTTGTGTATTTCTTTTTTGGACACAAATCTGTCTTTTTTTTTTTATAATAGTTTATTTTCAGATTGGTTTACATATAACACCCAGTGTTCATCCCAACACGTGCCCTCTTTAATGTCCGTCACCCCCTCTCCCCCCTCCCTCACCTCCCTCACCTCCCTCACCCTCAGATTGTTCTTAGTCTTTGAAAGTCTCTTATGTTTTATCTCTCTCCCTCTCTGTGTCTTTTTTTTCTTTCCCCTCTAGCCCTCCCCCTGGTTTTTGCTTAGTCTCACAAAGTCCACCTATTCGTGGAAACATATGGTATCTGTCTTTTTCTGACTGACTTATTTCACTTAACATAATACCCTCCAGTTCCATCCATGTTGCTACACATGGCCAGATTTCATTTTTTCTCATTGCCATGTAGTAGTTGTGGCACATATATACAATGGACAAATCTGTCTTTATCAGAAAATTCCTGCTATGGCCATGCTTATTTCTTTGTATTTTCATACATTTGTGATTGTATAAATTACTTATTAATTTTTAGCCTATACTCTCAAGCTGTATTCCCTCTTAGAATTACTGATCAGTGGCTCATAGCTTCTATTCTATTCTCTGCTTTTTTTTTTTTTTTTTTTTTTTAAGAAATATCCTTCCCTAAACTATGAAGTATAGAGTTGATCAGCATTCCTGTTAGAGTGGTGGCCCACTGAAGGGTCAAACCAGAAACACCTAGGATCTGAGGTAGAGAAGGCAGTTTAGTAAGATGCGGTTTGGTGCAATCACTAAGTGGAGGCCTAAACAGACCCTGAATATTAGGATGACCAGCTCCAGGTAATTGTGTGTCACAGGAAGGGGGTGGAGCCTGTCAATCCAAGGAAAGGGAATCTAGGAGCAGATGACAGGCACAGAGGGCAGGCGGTCGACATCAAGAAAGTGTTTAGCAAGAACAACACATCATAAAGTAGTTTTCAGCAGATCTTTATGGAATAAAGATTTAGATAGGTCTATGATGTAGCAGAATTAAAACTCAGAGTTCTAGGCTCAAAAGAACTGGTAATGCCATATTGGTCAAGAGCTAGGCTCTTGGACAAAGAACCAGGTTAAAATTCCACACTCCTTAATTTGTAAGCTGTATATCTGGATAGCTTAACTCTTTCTGAGTTAAGCTTGTATGTACAGTAAGAATAACAACACCTGAGAGGGCTTAGAGGAGTACAGAAATGTTTGCAGAGTTTCTCTATGTGCCTAGTACTTACTGATATAAAATGTAAGTATGATTCGACAGTTACTTTTTAAATACTGTTATTCAACATTCAATACCATATCCTGGATATAATCCTCAATATTTAAAAATGCCTCAAAGAAAATACACACTTATTTGTCATAAACTTACATGGGCTAGCTTAATTTGCTTTGGATGAAATTATATCACCTTACTGTGATCAGTTCACATTTATTTGCAACCTCAGTTAATATTTAGTATATTTTTGCTTAAATTAATAAAAATTTTGATACACCAGATCCTTCAAAATGTTCAGTCTATGTAATTGGAGAAAATAATAAAAGAATCCTAACAGGTGGAAAGTTGACAATCATTTGGTTAATAGTCTCTGATACCCCTTTTAGCTGCTGTGTGGTGGTTCTAAGAATTATGTATCACTTTCACCTTTTTTTTTTTTTAAGATTTTTAAGTAATCTCTATATACCCAACATGGGATTCAAACATACAACCCTAAGGTAAAGAGTTGCACGCTTTTCCGACTGAGCCATCCAGGAGCCCCAGACATCACTTTAAAACATGGCAAATACCATGAAGGTTACAGGGAAAAAAAATCTTATTTGTCCATGCCTTCTGTGATCTTTCCCAGAAAACTCACCACAATTTTATGCCACAGTTTCTAGAATGACTATGTTTATGCTTAATTGGCCCTGTCTTCCTGTTTGCTTTTCTGACTACCTGCTGTGGAATGTACGCAGTTTTAAAAGTGTCAAATGTTGAATGTAAAAACTAAATAGTATTGGTCATCACTAATACTGCTCAGTCACAAAGCATCATGAATGGCAAATAAGTTAATATCCATGATTCAAAAGAAATCCTCTTAGTGACTCTCCAAACAGGAAGTAAATTATAGTACGAGATAATAGAAAACTTAGCACAGAATATACATTCCCATTGTAATAACAGAACTTATTATAATGCTAAACCATATTTTTCTCATTATAGAAAATTATGTGCCCAAATTGATATATTCAGCCCGCCAAAAGTAACAAACATGTGGCATGACAGAATACTCCCTCTCTGATGAACATTTTAAACACCAGAGGGCAGAATGTTCCAGAAGACCTTTTCTTTCTTATAAATACATCATCTTGTCATTTATTCTTTCATGTCACTGACTGCATTAAAAATAAGAGACACGGTCATTTTGGAATTGTCTATGTGTATGAATAGTTTGTTTTGTTTAGACAGTGTTCTGATAAGTATCAGCGTTGGTTCAGCGTCTATATTTTCTCTCCTTTTCTAGGTTAAAGTCTATATTTCTGGCTTCTAAAGTGATTATATTTTTTTAAAAGTTATGTATACATCTGTATCATTTAGTGAATATCATAAATTCAGGTTCATTTAATGAATTAAGTAAAGTGAGAGGAAGGAGATCTGATATGTATATCTTGTAGCTCAGTATGCTCTTTTGTGTTTTACTTATCAATAGAAAAAATTCCGAAAGAGCCACCTGCAAGCTAATGATCCTTTTCAAATGTTGAGAAATAATTTAGAAGTAGTATCCCACATTTGGGAAATTTTATTCAGGATTAGGTAGTAAAGTCGACAGATCAAGTAAAAACTGTATATAATGAAAATTATCCCCAGAAACCCTTTAAATATCATTCATGGCATTCATTAAGTAAATACTGTTTCTCAGTGTGTCCAGCCTGCCAGTTTATCTTATTCTCCTTTTGACCACCAGATGAATAGTTGTCTTATGTGTAGAGGCCACATCATATGATATTTAGGAATGTACTTCTTTTTCTTCTCTTAGTCACAATTGTAGTGTTGAAAATTGAAGTTCTAATCTGGAGCAGTAGCCATTCCTAGTAAAGGAAAAACTCCACATTAGAAATCTGGCCAAAACTTGAAAGGCTGTAACAAGTAGGATGCATATGTTCTATTTCTGTGAAAGTAGCAATTTCATATATTCACCTCTTTATAAGTATTACCCTACCTTTAAGCACTGTAAAGTTTAGCTCTGATGATTACTCCTTAGAGGAAGCTTATACAGGTGCAATATTGGAGAAAGAATAAAAATAATAGAAAACTCTGTAAGTTTTAAATGGTTTACCTAAATTAAGCGTAAGGAGTTAAAAATTAGTAGCCAGTGAAATAGCTTAGCCCCTTTAATCTCTCTCTACTCTTACCATAAATTAAACCCATTTTTACAAAAACAAACAACCTATGTATTTTGTCTTTTAAAGTACCTCAATCACATCCTCTTCCTGATCAACCAGTACAGAGGATAAGCAACATTAAAGCGAATGTCAGTGGGAAAATGATTATTTGTCAAAGTTTGCATTGTTTTAAATGTAATTATTCTGGAATCCATCTAATGCATGGATCAGCTCAACTTGATTTGGAACAGATGTGAACTTGCCCTCTATTTCTTAAAGGTATTGAGTTCTCGGTGTTCTAAAAGTAACAACTAAAGAGAATTTCCCTCAAAAATAACCATTGTGGCATGACAATATTTGATTTTAAAACTTTACTAGAGAGAAGACATTAGACTGTCTAGGAAACAGAACTGAGGTATGCTATCTGTGGAATTTTCAAATCTAACATAAATACTTACTTTTAGGTTTGCCCTATAGTTTTCTAGTTAGGTGAGGTGAAAAGTAATTGAAAGTAATTTGAAACAAGTTTCTCACTTTGCATGTTCTTTAGTATTGTCATTCTGTAGAAATTGCTTATACTTCTTTATCCCCAACTTAAAATTTTCTCAAGACATTTATTATTAGTCATGCAGGGACAGTGGAATACTTTTGTTTGATTATCTTAAATAATCCTTTAACATTAGTCCACAGCATCTCTGTTTACTATTTAGCATCTCTGTAAAAATTCTATTTTTTTAGTTTTTAAATTTTAGAGAGAGTGCAAGTGGGGTTCAGGGACAGAGGAAGAAAGAGAATCTTAAGCAGGCTTCAGGCTCAGCACGGAGCCCAATGTGGGGCTCAATCCCTTGCCTGGGGGATCATGACCTGAGCCAAAATCAGGAGTCAGATGTTCAAACAACTGGGCCACCCAAGCATCCCATGTTGTTGTTGTAATTTTAAAATGAAATGGCTCCTTGCAACAAATATCTGCAATGTAATGAGACCAAATATTCAATCAAACATGAGAACTAGCCAGAAATATATTTACTCTTTCTGGCCATTTTCTGTCTCTTGAGTTCTGTTTAATCTATTTTCCCTGTTTATCTTTGCTGTTTGTCTTAATTAAGTATTTTTAAATAAGATGACACAGATTTTCAGAATTTCAGGGCTTTACATTACATTATTTTATTTCTATAGCTGCCTTAGAAAGAAGTTATTACTCAAATTGTACTGCTGATGAGTTCAAGGATTGGAATTTAAGGACTTACCAGGGTTGTTTCTAGTAAGCAACTAAGCCATTATTACAACTTCAATCAGAAAACTAGTCAGGTGTGTGTCCTTTCTATTAAGTTATAGTTCTTTTCATTTACATTTCACTGAGGTTATCATCATTTATCAAAATGAACACATCATAAATCTATAACTAACAAATATAAATTCTACCAGAATTATTATTATAGTGGCAATACTGCCCATATAAGAGAATAATGTAATAAGTGATTTACCTAATTGTTTTGCTTTATTTTGTATCCGAACATTTCATTGTATGTGCAGTGCTAGGAGAGAGGCGTACATCAGTATGATACAGAACACTTTCATGTAGAATTGCCCTATCTAAATAGATGGGTAGCACCAGTGGCTCATGCTCCAGAAGCCTACTGAAAGTTGGCTCAG